>CAMQGK010000052.1:27967500-28672500 GCA_947000775.1 Pterois miles | reverse complement strand
CCAGTACCACTGACCAGTACTAGTAACCAGTACCACTGATCAGTACCAGTAACCTGTGCCACTGACCCATTACGTACCGGAGGTCTCTGTACATGCTGCTGTGAATGGCCCGTCCGTGGTCGTCGGTGCCGACCCGCTCGTCGTAGCACCAGGTGCCGCCGACGCTGTCGGAGAGCTCGAACACCACCGGGGGGGCGAAGCTGTTCAGACGGGACAGGATGTGTCTGGCTGCACAGAGACCCGCCGCCCCGGCGCCGACCACCGCCACCCGCTGCAGCATCCTCCTCATCCTCCTCACAGAGAGAAGAGACGTCTTTACTCCGACTAGTCACATTATCCATAATAAATATTAATCAGCTAATAATGATGTACTTCTACAGATTAAACAAAAAAGTAAAATACTAAATAAATAAATAAATAAATGAAAAATAAATGCAAAAATAAGTAAATAAATTTAAAAATAAATACAAGAATAAATAAAATGAAAAATGTAACAGAGGATTAAATAAAGAAATAATACAAAAATAAATTAAGCAAATTAAAACGGAATATCAATATATTCAGTATAGAGGACTTTCATTCATTCATCGGTGCATAATAAGTTAATATTGTTCAGTAGATTGTAATTTTAGTCATATATTGTTTTTCTTGGTGATTTTACAATGTGTCTGAGGAAAATGTTGATATTCTCAACGACCTCATCTTTCTCCTCTGTCATTATGTCTTCACATTTCCTTCATCTAGCTTGTTATACTGTCTAGACTCAGACAGTTAGGTTAATAATGCAATTGTTTAGCAGCGGTTTTCTTCACGACTTAACCACTTGAACGCTGTAGCAACACAAATTCCCGAGTTACATTGAAGGCACCATAATCTAGCAGCTGGTCTGGACTCTGACCAGCTGGGAGTCTCTGCTCATTTAATGAGCATGTTAGACAAACTTTATCAAACACACAGAAAATAAACAACTTTACAGGACAAGCAGATATTACGTTATTAACGCTCAAATAAAAACGTCATCTACGTAGTGAATTTATCTTCTTCTTTAGCTAACAAGCTAACTAGAGTTTGATTAAAGTGCTAAACATCACTGAGGTAAACCGTTGTTTCTTAGAGGTCACAACTGCGCATGTCCCAAACCTACGTAGCAAACTAGTTAGCTAGATTTAAATATTAGCTATTTTCTTGCTACGTAGCTGCATACAAACCCACTTTTATACAAAATAATCGAATTAATAAGCGATGATCAATAAGTTAAGTTACCGTAGTGGCGTCGGTCTTTATCTGTTCCGGTGTCCCGACCGTTCGCTGCGGAAGTCAAAGAAACTGAAGTATTAGCTCGGTGAGTCGGTTCGACGCCGGTGCGATTAACGTTATATCACCGCCCCAGTTCTAAGTGAACGACAGCGGTGTAGTGTGGAGGATCGTAGGAGGTCCAGACTGTTCCGTCAACAAGACAACTTCCGGCGGCAAGGATCCTTCAGAATAAAAGCGCTTCAAAATTGAAATAAGTAAAAATAAAGTTGCACAAAAATGATTAATTAAACTATAAATTAGAAAAGTGATATTTAATTGGTTGTGGTTAGTTGAATAATTATTTCCACTAGAGCAGGGATTTTGGAATATGAAAAAATAAAAACAGATAAAAAAAACAAAAATGAGTGTTTCATCAATAAATAAATGCATACATAAATGCTGAAATAAATAAATAAATGGATGAAATGGATATGTAAATAAGTACATGCATAACTAAGCATACAAATACATATTTGTAATTAATCAAATACATAATTAAATGTCTAAAATTTTAAACTTCTAGTATTTATTATTCTACAGACTGCAGTGTTTTCTCAACACATTGGACTCTATTCTCAGTCTCTGTTTTAATCTTAGATGTGTGTCCCTTTGCATGTTGTGTAAAAGAAAAGAGATGATGTGAATCACCACTAGTCTCTGTAATAAAACCAAATACTGTGAAAAAAAGAATATTACAAAATGGTCCTGATGTTTTAATGATGAAATACTTACATGAATAGCTCCTATTGACCGCAACAGTAAATCAACAAATCACATGAAATACAGAAAGATTCAAATTTTAAATATTTTATTAAAAATAAAAGGTAAAGTTAAGAAAGAGAAAGAAATGTAAATGAGAACGAATCTGTAAAATGTTCACTGTATGTTGGTTGATGTTCAAGAACCAGTAACTCATTTTCTCACCGCAGTCTGTTAATGTTCAGTCTTCCTTTTGCAGGCTGCAGCTAGTCACAATAATACTCATGTTTTTTCACAAGGTTTTACCAATTTGATTATCTTCATAACAGCAGTGATTAATTTGTCAGACAGGATGCAGTGTCTTTTCTCAGATCTCGTTTATTATTAACCAGTAAAATTTTAAGTTTTGAGATCTTTCCCTGACATATTAACCAACCAAATTTGAATTAACCAACTTGAATAACTGCATTGAAAAAGTGAATCTGAAAAGCATCATTTGTTGGGCGGCAGCTCCGGGAGACGGACCTCTAGTTTGGTGGCTGTAGCTGAACCGTTGGGAGTTCCAGGAGTTACCGGTAGATGTATGCTAATGAAGACAACTGAGTATCGCTGGAGAGTTCATAAATAAACCCTTTTATTAAAAGGGCGGGCCTATTATTTATTTATTTATTTTTAGGTTTTTGTATCATTAATTATCTGAACATTTTACAGCAAAAGTCTATTTCCCCTCCAAGTCCTTCTAAACCCTTTTCACCACATGACCTGATGAAGGTTTCTGCATGATGACACTGCTACATGTACAGTATACATACATACATCCCTATAGTCAGTGTATTAATACAGTAACTATACATCCTTATAGTCAGTGTATTAATACAGTAACTATACATCCTTATAGTCAGTGTATTAATACCGTAACTATACATCCTTACAGTCAGTTTATTAATACAGTAACGTAGAGAGCAGTCTGCTCCCAGTCTGGAGAAGCAGACAGGAGTAGCAGCAGGAAGCTGCTGCTGTTGACGCCACGTTAGTCTGGATCAGAAAGTCACAATAACACAAACTAACTGATGGATGCAGCAGTAGACCAGCAGCTCCCCTGAGAGGTAAAATTACTGGTTTTATGAATGGAGTCTGGTGGCTCTGAAGAGAGCAATTTAACAGCTTAATGTGAACGCTAGAACTAGCTGAATCAACATTACCTGTGCCTAATTTGGAAATAACTGAAAGAGTTCAGATTTTTTGAAGATGTATATATGTATACTTTGAGGTAAAATGACTGTTTTTGTGAATGGAGTCTGGTGGCTTTGAAGAGAGCGATAAAGCGGGTTCAGTTCCCATCAGAAAGGGCTGTTTGAAGGTGAGGTGACACAGTGAAAATACTCTAAATATAGAGTACACATAAACTGATATTTTTTTAGGTGGCTAAAATCTGTTTTTCCGCTGCTCCCGTCCACAGCTGCTTCACCTCGCTGTTAGACAGGAACTGAAGCTGTTATATCTCTCTTCAAAGCCACCAGACTCCATTCACAAAAACAGTAATTTTACCTCTCAGTAGACACACAGTGTTACTTCTATCAGCTATTTCCAAACTTAGCACAGGTAACATTGATTCAGCTAGCCCTAGTGTTCACATTATTCATAACCTTATTGACTAGTTGACTGTGCTAACATATGTCACTGCTGTCTGCTAACGGCTGAGTGGACGTTAATATTTGGAAAAAAACCTAAACGAGCAAAGATGAACTCGCCCTTTAACTTTCAACAGGAAGTCCAAAGCTTAAAGCTGCTGTTTTGACATTATTAACTCTACACACTAGAGCTGAACTGATAACTGTCTGGTGTATCAGCTGATTTATCACTATCTGTTGATCGGTGTCACTCTTCGATGTGGTTTTCCCCCCCACAGAGTGCTGACAAGTTGATTGTTTCACTGAAAAAAATCCCCCTCAGGTCACATTTTACGATCACTCTCAAAAATGCTTTTGTAAAAGAAACTGAATATTGGACTCATAGATCCAGCATCAGTCAAGCTATAATCCACACGTTTCAGTGTACAGTCCTCCCACCTCCAGTGATGTCATCACTTGGCGGCGGCGTTCCCGTGCGGCGGCGGCTGCTGCTGCGGCTGCTGCTGCTCGGCCAGCGCCTGCTGCAGCCGGGTGCGTTTCCTGGAGTAGTGCTGCCAATGCAGCAGCTGCTGCTCGTCGATGAACTTGGTGCACTGAGCGTTGACCAGCTCCTTCCTGAAGTGTTCATACTGCAGCAGCTCCAGCATGTGAAGGCAGTGAGGGTATCTGCAGAGGGACACCAAACGGCAAGAAGTCAGGTCTCTACACGCTCCACTGAGGGAAGACACACCTGAGACTACAAGAAGTCTGACACGCTGACGCACCACGTGACGGCAGCGTAAAGAAGAACTCTGGTTATTCTGCGTTTTTCTCCGTCACAGAGCCAAACCATCAGTGTGGTAGTTCGTCCCTCAGTGCTGTGCATTCACTGACCACATAAAAGCCTCATATGCACTAAGTCTTACTTGAGGAACTTGGCGTACTCGGGCTCCTTCCAATACAGAAGGTACTTCAGGTAGTTAATGAAGGGCCTCTCCCTCAGGAAACCTCTCTGAGCCAAAACTGAACAAACAAACAAATAAAACATGGTATGATTATAGAAACAGAATATAGTCGTATTGTTTTATTTCTATGGTTATAATGCTGCTGCATTAGTTAAGATTTTATTGTTGATTTCTTTGAATGAACCGATCCTTTACATAAAACTTGCTGAAATACTCTCAAACAGCTAACTCAGTAAATAATATATGAAAAAATAGACTTTCTTTTTGGTGGCCGGGAGCGACATGTCACCCCACGGCGCAATAAAGAAGAAGATAAACTCTGAGGAGACATCAGCTTATCATAAGTCAGATCACACAAATATGAATACACCAGTAGAAATATTAGAGATGTTGTCTGCTGTCACTCACAGTTGAGGTAGTTTGGGTTGGCCAAACACTGGATGAACTCTAGCTCCGACTGGAACCGGTTCCTGGCCTGCTCCTCTGGACCATGAAACAACAGTTAAATAATATTCAGCAACAACATGACCATGAATGTATGATTGAGTAGATATGATTGTGTGTTCATGTGTAAACAATCCCTTTGAACAGACACCGCCACAGTGAAGGCACCAGACTCTATTCAAATACGTAGCGCTTTAACGCTGCATTGTTTATACGCTGAACGCTACAAACACGTAGTCACGAGTCAGTTTAACAAGTATTTGAATTTACTGGTGAACTGAATGTGTGCCGATTTGATGATTCAGTGTCGGTTATTCATAGCATGGCTGAGGTGATGCTCAAAAACACACACTACTGTCGATCAATAAGGATGTCCTAAAGTGGATTTATTTATAATGGAACACCGTCAGATGGTGCAAGACGTCTAAATGTTAATACCGTAATTTAAAAGTCATTCTCGTCTACACAAAAACGTCTTCAGACAATTCCAAATACGCATTCACTGTTCACAACACACAGAACCGACTTAAATTACACATATTTATCACCAGCAGTTTCGTCCTCTCCATACATGCTAGCAAGCTAGCATTAGCTAATCAAGTAGCTACACAATCGGCTACAAACCCGTTTCCATGACGGCGGCAGCAGACAGATGTGGTCCAGAAAACAGCACACAGTCGTTATCTAGATAATAATATTAGCCGTTAAACTGCAAAACGACCAAAAACACGTCTGAACGTTTGGGCTTTGTTGCTTCTTTGATCAAAAATCAGAAGCTGTATTTGCCGGAAATTAGTAATTTTCTCCTACATTTTCCGACGGTTTACGGCAACTGCTGTTCATTTTTTGACCGCTAGAGGGAGACATTCGATATCAGGAACGATGACTCAAAGTTAACCAGTAAAATAAATAAATAAATAAATAAATAAATAAGGAAAAACAATCCAACAAACACAAAATTAATAAAATGAAACATACGTACAGATTAATTAATTAACATTAATATTGAAATCTAAACCAAGGATAATTACAACACTTGTTTGTTTATTCATTCATTTATTATTAATGTAAAACAGGGGTGGAAGACAGTAGTACTCAGGTCCTTCAGTTAAAGTAGAAATAAAAGTCTAAAAATACTCTGTTATCATCAAAAGTCCTGAAGTCAAAATGTTACTCAATTTAAAGTACAGAAGTATTAGCAACAAAATGTACTTAAGAATATCAAAAGTAAACATGATGCAGCATGGCTCCTTTCAGTGTTATTTTATATATACATATATACATATACGTGTATATATATATATATATATATATATATATATATACACACACACACACACATATATATATATATATATATATATATATATATATATATATATATATATATATATATATATATATATATATATATATATATATATATATATATATATATATATATGTGTGTGTGTGTGTGTGTATATATATATATATATATATATATACATACACGTATATGTATATATGTATATATATATATATACTGTATATATATATAATCATTAATGAATACATGTATTTAAATGTTGTAGATCATCATTGTGGGGTCAGGTTTAGATACTCTGTATACTGTTGGCTAGGTATTTTATACTTTTATTTAATGAGTAACAAGTGCTGTCACATAAACATACTGTGAACTGCAGTAAAGTAGAAGTATAAAGTGGCAGAGAATGGAAATACTCAAAGTACCACAAGTCTGAGTGAAGTCCTCATCTCTGGTACTTCGAGCACTGTACATGGTCTACTGTATATACCGTAGACTATACTATAATTAATTATACAATCAGAGGCCTGTTGTCACACATTTCTTTAAAGATCTGTTTTTATTAACACCAAATAAAACTGTTAGCAACAAGATGATACAAAACTCTGGAGGTTACATACAGTATGTACACAATAAGACACGGTTTAAATAGAAAACAACACAAACATACAGTTTATTTTCTAATTACTTCAAATAATTGCAGTTCACAGGGATACGAGTTGTCGTATCTCAGAGCAGTAAAGTGATAAATTTCACTGATCTGGAGTCAGTTTCCAAAATAACAGCTGTAAATAACATCACCACCAAAGAACAAAAACAGACGAAAGAAAACGTTAACGTTTTACTACTTTTAGTGACTAGTACGACTATAAACTTTAAAAGTTTTAACTAAATGTTCTAGTTTTAAGGAGGAACTAACAGTAAATTCTCAGATATTAAACTTAAGAAAATCTGAATTATAGACCTTCATTTCTGTTTGCTAATGATATTTGATGATATTTATCCTCCCTTTCAATTTGCTGTTGATGCAAACTAAAATAAATAGATAAATTCAGTATCACAGAAATAATTTTGTGTGGTCAACTGGATATCCTTGGGTTTTAGAGACCAAATGTTTCAAATTAAAAGCCTTCCAGTGACTCGCCCCTGTTCTAGATTGAACGCTTTTAATTTGAAACACCTGCCACATGGTAGCTTAAGGTTGATTGAAAAAACAGCGATTAGTGAGCATTCACCGGGGTTTGATTGGTTCAGCTGTCTGATTTTTAATTTGATTCTCCTGAATTTTTACACAGTTTGAATTACATGAAACAACAAAACACCGTTAATATGTCAGATTAAAAACACAGACCTCATTTCAGACATCTAACTAAAAACTCATGGAGTTCTAGACGAGGGAACAGGAAGTGACATCATGCTAACTCATGAATGTTTTAGGACTTATTCAGTCACAATCAACGTTCAACCCTGCCTGAAATTGACAGTTAAACCAATCAAATCACGTCGTTTGAGCGTCTGACGCTGGACATCGCCTCGTTCTGCAGCCACGTACTGCTCCTTTAGTTAGAAGTTGAAAAGAGAATGTTTACCGTTATTTATGTACCAGGCCTTTATTAGAGACCTTTACTGGTACTTACTGGCCATGGATATTATTTGAGGTATTATTTGAATACCAGTAGTATGGTATACTGTACCTCTAACTGCGGCTCTGGAGATTCAAGCTACCATTAATTAGCAGTAGAAGTTAACAGCAGGATTTTAAATGTGTCTGTTAGGACGTTCAGTTGAACTTACAACCAGAGTTTGACATCAGTAGTCGGAGGTCAGAACCAGCAGCTGCAGTATGAATATGACAAAAAAAACACACAAACTCCCTGAACCTGAAAATAGAGCTGAGGCAGCAGGTTGTCGGGCCTACAGCGGCGCCGTGGCGTTGGCCCACGAAGGGAACGAGTCCAGGCTGAATATGGCGTGACCCCAGCTGTTGATGGCCAGACTGATGCAACTGACCCCGATGATGTTCATCACCACGCCGGCTTTAGCCTGCGGAGGAGGAGGAGGAAGAGGAGGAGGAAGAGGAGGTTACTGTGATGTCGTAGCGTGAATCGTTTGTCCTAACAGGAGCAGGACTCACCATGTCGGACACTTTGAGGAGGCCGTAGGAGAAGACGATGGCGTTGGGGGGCGTGGCCACCGGCAGCATGAAGGCGAAGGAGGCGCTGAGGGTGCAGGGGATCATCACGTAAAGAGGATTCAGGCTTATAGACTGGGACTGGGTCAGGAACACACAGAGGATGAGTGTTCATACAGGCAGTCAACTTTATTTCATGTTCTGAGACAGCACACAGAACCACAGAAGAAGAAATCAGAAGTCAAACAGCTTTTCAGTTTCTATTTTTTACACAAACACTGTTCTCTCTTTAATGCCAGTTTCCTCTACTTTGTTGTTTTGTTTCTGTTAAGGTTAATCAAACTTCCTGCTAAGATGTTTCACATTAAAAGATTAAAGGACTTAAACTCTCCTGTTCTTGGTGGGTTTTTAATGTGAAACATCTGGAGGAAGTGCAGTAGCAGATGTTACAGCGTGAACGGAGTTTAGAAGCAAAGAGACAAAACTCTGGTGTTTTTTAACAACAGCCGCCATTTTGGACTGAATTTTCGAAATTATATTTACAATATACAAATACAAAAATGTTATTGTTCAACAGAGGTCATTTCAGTAGAATGTCACAATAGAATAGAAATAATTTGGTTTTAGTTTAGTGCGGCTCTTTGTAGGCGATGTTTTACTATATTCGATACGATACTCGATAGTTACTTTCAGTCTAAAATGGCGGATGCGGAGGTCTGCTACTGGGTGCTGATGTTGCAATAGAACAAACAGCCGACTCACTTCTTATCTATAAATATTTTTCGATGTGAATGTATGGAAACTGTGTGTTTTGGTTACCATGGAGGCCAGGATGGGCAGGAAGAGCGTTGCCGTGGCGACATTGCTAGTGCACTCGGTGAAGGTGGCGATGAGGAGGCAGAGGACGACAGCGATAGCCCAGGGAGGGATGGAGTGTAGCGGCGTCATCTGAGCACCGAGCCAGCGGGACAGACCGGACTCCTGACGACACATACAGGTGACAGGTGTGAAGCCTCTACCTGCATCTCGTCTCACGGTACAGGTGGGGTTAGACTTACAGTACAACTTTCTGTCTCTCAAAAAGTGTCGTCTCTCTCTGGAGACGTGAAACTGACCTCGCTGCCTTTGGCGAGGGCAAAGCCTCCTCCCAGCAGCAGCACGATGCTCCACGGCACCTTCTTCTGAGTCACCTGCCAGGTGAGCAGAGCAGGGGCGGGGCCTCGCCTCACCTGGGTCTCTGATTGGATGAAAAAATTAGTTTAAACTATAAATATAATGAAACGTGTGTGTTACCTGTGTGTGTCACCTCTGTATGTTACCTGTATGTATTACCTGTGAGTGTTACCTGTGTGTTACCTGTGTGTGTTACCTGTGTGTATGTGTTACATGTGTGTGTGTTACCTCTGTATGTTACCTGTATGTATTACCTGTGAGTGTTACCTGTGAGTGTTACCTGTGTGTTACCTGTGTGTGTTACCTGTGTGTATGTGTTACATGTGTGTGTGCTACCTGTGTGTGTTATCTCTGTATGTTACCTGTGAGTGTTACCTGTGTGTGTTACCTGTGTGTATGTGTTACATGTGTGTGTGTTACCTGTGTGTGTTACCTGTGTGTGTTACCTGTATGTGTGTTACCTGTATGTGTGTTACCTGTATGTGTGTTACCTGTGTGTGTGTTACCTCTGTGTGTTACCTCTGTATGTTACCTGTATGTGTGTTATCTGTGTATGTTACCTGTATGTGTGTTACATGTGTGTGTGTTACCTCTGTGTGTTACCTGTGTGTGTTACCTCTGTGTGTTACCTGTATGTGTTACCTGTGTGTGTTACCTTTGCGTGTTACCTGTGTGTGTTACCTGTATGTGTGTTACCTGTGTGTGTTACCTGTATGTGTGTTACCTGTATGTGTGTTACCTGTGTGTGTTACCTGTATGTTTTACCTGTGTGTGTGTTACCTGTGTGTGTGTGTTACCTGTGTGTGTTACCTGTGTGTGTGTTACCTGTGTGTGTTACCTGTGTGTGTGTGTTACCTGTGTGTGTGTGTGTGTGTTACCTGTGTGTGTTACCTGTATGTGTGTTACCTGTGTGTGTTACCTGTATGTTTTACCTGTATGTGTGTTACCTGTGTGTGTTACCTGTATGTTTTACCTGTGTGTGTGTTACCTGTGTGTGTGTGTTACCTGTGTGTGTGTGTGTTACCTGTGTGTGTTGCCTGTGTGTGTGTTACCTGTATGTGTGTTACCTGTATGTGTGTTACCTGTATGTTTTACCTGTGTGTGTGTTACCTGTGTGTGTGTGTGTTACCTGTGTGTGTGTGTTACCTGTGTGTGTGTGTGTGTTACCTGTGTGTGTTGCCTGTGTGTGTGTTACCTGTATGTGTGTTACCTGTATGTGTGTTGCCTGTGTGTGTGTTACCTGTGTGTGTGTTACCTGTATGTGTGTTACCTGTATGTGTGTTACCTGTGTGTGTGTTACCTGTGTGTGTGTTACCTGTGTGTGTTACCTGTATGTGTGTTACCTGTATGTGTGTTACCTGTATGTGTGTTACCTGTGTGTGTGTTACCTGTATGTGTGTTACCTGTGTGTGTGTTACCTGTATGTGTGTTATCTGTGTGTGTTACCTGTGTGTGTTACCTGTATGTGTGTTACCTGTATGTGTGTTACCTGTATGTGTGTTACCTGTGTGTGTGTTACCTGTGTGTGTTACCTGTATGTGTGTTACCTGTATGTGTGTTACCTGTATGTGTGTTACCTGTGTGTGTGTTACCTGTATGTGTGTTACCTGTATGTGTGTTACCTGTGTGTGTGTTACCTGTGTGTGTGTTGCCTGTGTGTGTGTTACCTGTATGTGTGTTACCTGTATGTGTGTTACCTGTGTGTGTGTTACCTGTATGTGTGTTACCTGTGTGTGTTACCTGTATGTGTGTTACCTGTATGTGTGTTACCTGTGTGTGTGTTACCTGTGTGTGTGTTACCTGTGTGTGTTACCTGTATCGGAGCTCCTCCAGCAGCAGAGGAATCTCGGTGGTTCAGATGGAAGAACGAACAACAACACAGCAACAAACAGAGCGACGGTGGCGTCAGTGACGAACCTGCAGAGACAGAATTGATATATTTATGTGATTTATTCAGATCGGGATCCATCAGAAACCAGGTCAGGTCTGAATGAGCAACACTCGATGTTAAAATAAAGCTGTGATTAACTGACTCGCTGTGTAAACCGCCACCTTTCATTACGTAACACTGATCTTAATGTTCTGTGAAGGTTATTGGCTTCGGTCCACTCTGACCTCCATCAGCATGGAGTACCAGGTCACATGGTGCAACACCAGCCGTTCACTTCATGAATGGACATTTCACCACACAGTGTTTGTTCTGGCAAATTCTCAGATCCACCATCCAGGTTTAACCTCTCATTCAGAAAAAAGACCAGGACGGTTTAGTTAAAGGTTTAGATTATATTTTTAACTAACACACTGTTTGATCTTCAATGACAATATTCTATCATGTGTAAATGTTTCAGCGATTCCTGTCACATTAATCAATATTGCAGGTAGTGAACAGAGT
Organism: Pterois miles; assembly: GCA_947000775.1. Taxonomy (NCBI): domain Eukaryota; kingdom Metazoa; phylum Chordata; class Actinopteri; order Perciformes; family Scorpaenidae; genus Pterois; species Pterois miles. Next base: position 28,660,484 of record CAMQGK010000052.1, on the reverse strand, counting down.
ACCTGAGCAGGTAGTGAACAGAGTACCTGAGCAGGTAGTGAACAGAGTACCTGAGCAGGTAGTGAACAGAGTACCTGAGCAGGCAGTGAACAGAATACCTGAGCAGGTAGTGAACAGAGTACCTGAGCAGGCAGTGAACAGAATACCTGAGCAGGTAGTGAACAGAGTACCTGAGCAGGCAGTGAACAGAGTACCTGAGCAGGTAGTGAGCAGAGTACCTGAGCAGGTAGTGAACAGAGTACCTGAGCAGGCAGTGAACAGAGTACCTGAGCAGGTAGTGAACAGAATACCTGAGCAGGCAGTGAACAGAGTACCTGAGCAGGTAGTGAACAGAGTACCTGAGCAGGCAGTGAACAGAGTACCTGAGCAGGCAGTGAACAGAGTACCTGAGCAGGTAGTGAGCAGAGTACCTGAGCAGGTAGTGAACAGAGTACATGTTAATGAGTAAAGGAGGTGACAGTTCTGTCTCCACCTTGACTCCAGCTGACGGAGTCAAGTCCCTATTCATCTGGTTATTCCAGTTGAAGGTTTGAAGGTAAAGGTTGACTCAGTATTTTGACCTCAGGTTGGGTCCGATCAGTCACCTGACTGCAGGACGTCTGAGCGTCACTTTCAACCTGTGTAATCAGGAAACATGTTGAAATCATCAGTTTACATAAACTGCAGGTCCAAGGTGACTGCCCCCCCATTCAAAACCAGTCCAGGAGACCACACATCTGAATCTGTGACTTTTAGTTTGAGTCCTGGGTGTTGAAGTGTCACCATCATATCAGTTTATTCTTCTGTTATTCTTTAATGAATGATTGATAACATGATAATATGGGCAGCTGGTGTTGTGGGTGTTACTGTGGTTCACCATTGTGACTCTATAGGTGTTAATGTCTCAGTCCATCACTTTGGTTACAACTACAGACATTCATCAGTTGACTGATCATTAGGGCTGTCAGTCGATATAAATATTGAATCATGATTGATTGATTGATTGAAAAATAAATCAGACATTTTTTTATCTGTTTAAAATGAACCTTAAAGGGAGATTATTCCAATATTTAATCCTCTTATCAACATGGGAGTGGAAAAATATGCTGCTTTATGTAAAAGTATGTATATATTTATAATTGTATATCAATGAACAACACAAAACAATGACAGATATTGTCCAGAAACCCTCACAGGTTCTGACTTTAGCATCAAAAATATGCTCCAGTCATAACATGACAAACTGCAGCCCAACAGACAACAACAGCTGTCAGTGTGTCAGTGTGCCGACTTGACTATGACTTAAATGAATAAAACCAGTCAGGTTCTTGGTCTTGACTTTAAAAAAATTTCTGTTCACTAATATACTGGTGACTTAATTCGATCAAACGGTGTTTTTTTTTTGACTAAAACAAAACTACAATGTTGTTGTTGACAAAAAATTACTAAAACTAATAAGAAGAACTTGACTAAATATGACTAAAACTCACATTTTTAATCTCAGGACTAAATCTGAGGGGAAAAAAATTATGTTAAAATTATGTGATTTTTAAAAAATTTGTTAAAGGCCAATTAATTCACAGTCCATTCACAGTATGTTTTTTATGTTTCACATGTTCTTAATAAGATAAACACAAAATTCTCTCTTTTCTCTAAATTAAACTGTTTATGATTTCATTTCAAAACTAAATGACTTAAACGACTAAAAATAAAAAAATAACAAGAACTTGACTAAATATGACTAAAACTGACATTTTTAAAATCTCATTAACATGGTCTTAATAAGATAAACAAGATCATTTGTCTTTGTTCACGTTTTAACTTTTACTGCTGTCGTCTTTATGTTAAATTTAAATGAATGAAACCAAATATTAAACATGACTAAATATGCCTGAAACTCACATTTTTAATGTGAGTCTCTAAATATGAGAAAAACTGACAAAATAACAAATAAAAACATTTTAAATGAATATCAGTCAAAAGCTCTTGAGTTAGAGGAGTCTGAAATCCTTCAATAAAACCTCCTTTGTGATTCTGAACAGTTTTTTTTTATTTTCCTCTCTTCTGAGAAATGAAGTGATGTTATTTCAGGACAAAAACATCCAGCAGGACAAACAGATCAATGACATCCTGCTCCAGTCATGTGACCCTGCTAATGAGGTCACTATGACACGTGAACATACATGTCTTCCTTCCTATGGCGACACACAGCTGACCTCTCGTACAGGTGGACTCAGGTCACAGGTCTCTGATTCAGAGCTTTTGGGGGGGGGGGGGGCGTCGTCTTCCTACATCGCTCATTAGCTAATTGGCTAACTAGCTAAGTAGCCAAGTAGCTAACTAGCTAACGAGCTAAGTAGCTAACCAGTTAAGTAGCAAAGTAGCTAACTAGCTAAGTAGCTAATTAGTTAAGTAGCTAAGTAGGTAACTACCTAAGTAGCTAACTAGTTAAGTAGCTAACCAGTTAAGTAGCAAAGTAGCTAACTAGCTAAGTAGCTAACTAGTTAAGTAGCTAAGTAGGTAACTAGCTAAGTAGCTACATCCATGACGGATATTGACAGAAAATTGTCTCCAAAATGTGGACGAGGTGTTTGCTGTACCAACGTGATCTCATGAGAAGGCGTATCAATATCACGCCACTTTTAAGAAAATTCTGCATGTCACGTTTTTTGGCCTTTAATTATTGGCTTATCATGTGTCATTTAACGATTTTGTATATCCAGTTTCCTTTGTCAACACCTTATTTTGAAAAGTGGATGTAGTCCCAGGTGTCTACTTCCTCTAACTTCTCCAAGGTGGTCTCTATCTCTCCGTCAGCTCCGTTCTGTTTATCCATCCATGTTCAGCTCCATCAGGGCCGTTTGAATCAATCTAACATAAATGTCAGTATATGGGAGCTCTACAGTTGTAGCGTCGGCTCATTTGACCACTGAGATGAGAGCAACGGCCGGCCGGACCGCACATTACCGCCATACAATAACGTTTCCTGTCCGTGACAGAGTTAGCTGCAGCTTTAGCCATGATGTCAAGCTCTGCTTTTCCTGCAGTGTGTGAAACCCAAAGTGTTTCCATCCTTTACTGGATGTGTAGTGTTTACCACGCTGGATTTAACATGGGAGGGTGCAGGTTGTATCCACGCTGACCCTCCAACCTTTAATACTTTCTGAGGTTTGTTTTGGCTGACGGACACAGAACAGATATGACGTCACATTACTCAGACTACCACAATAAAAGTGCTTCCTTCTACCTCCACATAGACTCTGATGAAGCAGATATATTGATTCTAACATTATAAGATGTATTTAGAAATCCTAAAAATGAATGAATCATGATACATAGGTGAATCAATTGTTTTCCCAGCCCTCATACTGAGGTCATTACTCATTACTTATAAACCATTTTATATACAGATTATAACAGATTATAACTGCAAGGTCAAGGTGGAGGCTAAAGTGAAGTGTTACCAAAGGTACAATTACCAAACTATTAATATTCTCAAATGATTTCAATAAATTGGTGTTTTCTACAACAATTTGGATATAAATGTAAACACTCCATGTTATTTAACTCCTGAGTGAAACTAAACAGTCTGAAGTCATTCCAGCAGTTTTACTTTACCTTCATGAGAAAAAAACACTCTTAAAACTTTGTTTAACTTTTCATATTCAGATATAGGTGAGACGGTAAAAACATACAGTAACTTTAAGCTACTGATTTCAGGTAAGTTTAACAAAAGTTTGACACCAGAACTTTATGTGTAAAGATATGAGTGGTGTTTAAGGGTCAGACAGGTGTATTTCTTCATCCTAACACGTGAAAGGTGAGAATAACGTTGGCTTCAGCGACCCGACGCGTGTTCGGCTCATGCAGTGACGGCGGCGTGCAGTTCAGTTTAATGTTTGTACCCAGAACACATTTTCACTGTTTGTTCATCGCCTCTGATTCCTGTGTGTTTGAGGATTTTGCCCCGAGGCAAGGTCTGCCTTCAACAACTCGTCTGAACTGAGTCTTTTTTCCACTTTACTTTGATGCAGGACCAGAGCTGAACATACAGATATGTGACTTATGTATTAAAGGCAGTATTTCTGTTGAAGAAGAACTACAGTCCAGACGGTGTACATTTGACGATTGTACTATATATTGTTTTCAGGAAAATTCTGCATTTTATAGGCTACCTTTAAGTTAAGAAAAAACTATGCCTGTTTTTTTATGTGAGCTGCTTTAACATTTTCTATTTATTATTATTTTAAGACAAAATACTTACTAGTCAGCATTAACTAACATCTTCAGGGAATTATTCTACTTCCACTCACCATCGTCACTAACCGGAAACAGCTCCATATGATGTAGGTATGTATGTTCAGGTAATCCCTTAAAGAAGTTTTTTTTTTTTTTTTTTCAGTTATTATGACACAATAAAGAAAATCACATATACCGGTATACTAGTCTTTTGGTACTCACTCAGCCTTGGAGTTAAAGATGTGGGTGGCCCAGCCGTCCATGAATCGCGGGTCTCGTGTGAACCACAGCACCACCATGAGGATGAGGAGCGCCAGGACACTGACCTCTCCATAGCTCACCGGTCCCAGACGGCGATGCTCGTCTCTGATCACTTTGTACGCCGCTCGCTCCTTCTCTGTCTGCAAAGCTCCGCAACCCCACGTCCTCCGCAGGCTGCAACGAACGAACGTCAAAACTCAAGTCTTTGTGCATTTGTAAATTAAAGTGCAGGCGAACAGTTTTTTTTTCCGCTTGTTTGGTTGTTCTGGTGACTCACTTGCAGCCGATGTAGAGGAACTGCAGCCAGAACCAGGCCAGCGTCAACATCAGCACCATGGTGGGGAAGGCGAACGCAAACCAGGACGCAAAGTTGATCACGTCACCGTTCTGAGGGAAGAGTCTACGAGACAGGAAGTTACAAATGATGATCAGAGTTGAACCAAAGAATGTGTAATGATAAGACGTGAAAGTCAAGTGTTTGTTCCATTACAATATCAGCATCCAGCAGCAGAGCTACGCTTTCACCATGTTGGACTGAAAGTGACAACCGGATGCCACTAAAATATCTGCCTACAAACAGTCGTACAAAAGTAAAACTAAATTATTTCTATTCTATTGTCATATTCTACCAAAAGAACGGAAAGAAAATTATTTTTAAAAAGAAACTAAGCATAAAGAAAATCTTTAACAGCTGCTGTTGCAAGATGATTCAGGTTTGTTTTCAGCAATCATCAGGCAACATTTAAAGCAAAGGTTCAACTACCTAAATCAACAATTCTCTAGAATATGCTTGTTTAATTTGTTCGACCAGGGCTGGGTGTCGTTTAGAAAAAGATCCAGCATTTAAGATTTCAGTTGTGCAGCACACGGTCATATCATGAATCACAGTAAGTGTTGTTGGGTCATTGGTTTTGTTGTGAAGCATTTCATGTTTCCGTCTGTGTTTATGTGTTAGCACCTACTGGCTCATCTGTCCCATCAGAACCAGGTTGGGTCCGGTTCCGGTCAGCGTGGCGGTGCCTCCGATGCTGGCGGCGTAGCACACACACAGCAGGAGTCCTTTACCCATCATCCTCCTCTCCTCCTCTTCGTTGCTCAGCTCCTCCAGCTCCATCTGACAGTAGGCCTTCTCCATGGACACGACCACTACCACAGAGTCATTTCATGTTTTAGTCCACCAACTACAACTTCTGGTCATTTTACAAATCATACAGCTGTTTTTAGATTGACTTTAACCTCCCTGCAGACTGCTGTTGGCGGACTTCCCAATGTTCAGAGTATTCCAAAAACCCTAAATAAACTGAAAGATGTCCCATTGGACCAAAAGCTCATTTGTCCAACAGCCCAAATACAAGCAAACACATTTTTTTCCAAAGGCCCATTGCTCCGAAAACATGAAATTGACGAATTAATATGCATAATGATTTAGCAACAAAACTACTTAACAACAAAACTACTTAAGAAAAGATCATAGTTTGGGTTTATATAGACCCTCTCTAGCAGAAAGCCCTCAGGACTGACTTCTCCAGTATGCAAACAATATTGCAGTAGAGAAGGTCATCCTGTCAATAAGTTAGAATCTATGGTCTCGACCATGGCTCTGAAATACCAGTAAATTAGAATCTATGGTCTCAACCATGGCTCTGAAATACCAGTAAATTAGAATCTATGGCCCCGACCATGGCTCTGAAATACCAGTAACTTAGAATCTATGGCCCTGACCATGGCTCTGAAATACCAGTAAATTAGAATCTATGGTCTCAACCATGGCTCTGAAATACCAGTAAATTAGAATCTATGGCCCCGACCATGGCTCTGAAATACCAGTAACTTAGAATCTATGGCCCTGACCATGGCTCTGAAATACCAGTAACTTAGAATCTATGGCCCCGACCATGGCTCTGAAATACCAGTAACTTAGAATATATGGCCCTGACCATGGCTCTGAAATACCAGTAACTTGGAATATATGGCCCTGACCATGGCTCTGAAATACCAGTAACTTAGAATCTATGGCCCCGACCATGGCTCTGAAATACCAGTAACTTAGAATCTATGGCCCCGACCATGGCTCTGAAATACCAGTAACTTGGAATATATGGCCCTGACCATGGCTCTGAAATACCAGTAACTTAGAATCTATGGCCCCGACCATGGCTTCCCATAGTGACTGTTCTCTGCGGACTCACCAGTCCCACTGTCGCTGCAGTCTGATGGTTTGTCTTGTGGTGTCAGTTTGACGATCTCTGTTCTGTCCATCTGATCCTCTGACAACACTGTCTGCTCAGATGGGATGTTGTCTTGTAGGATGCTGGTTTTCTCTGGATCACCTTGTGTGAAGGTTGCCTCATTCAGACCTGGAAGGAAACATTAAGAAGTTCAATGTCTCAACCCAATCTCCAGAGAAGAACCAGAACACTGATTCTGGACGATCCCGATACTGCATAATGCTTAACTGGTTTTAAAAATCCTCACTTTGCGTGATATCTGTGTATGGACTTGGACTATAGTATGTTTAATGTTAGGAACATATTGTAGTTACAGGTGAGGTGAACATAAATTGAAGGTCTGTGACAGAACATCAACTCCGATCCTCCTGCATTACCCTGCTCTACAGATCCATTCAATGTGGATTTAATTATTTGGGGTTCTGGGCTGTTTTTTTCTAAAGTGGGTAGTCTGACATATGTGGGACCAGCAGGCAGCACAGCGCATCAATCATACCATTCTCCAGGACGCTGCTGGCTTTCTCCTGATGCTCCTGCTGTAGGTTGACACTCCCTCTCTGGATCTTGGACAAGGGCTCAGGGTTGATGTTGCCATGGAGCTGGTCCAGGACAGCCTGGACGATGGGGACCATCATGGCAGTGGTGGCTGTGTTGCTGATCCACATGGAGAGGAAGGCCGTAACTCCCATGAACCCCAGCATCAACCTTGGAGACAAAGGAAGAGGTGATTGTCAACAATCCTCATCAACAAATGAGACCATAGAACCAGAACGAGGACCAGAGGATTTTAAAACACCCAAGGTGCATTTTTCAGCCAGTGTGACCACAGCGAATAAAATCTGGGAACCATTAAGGGAATTCAGAACTAATTACATAAATGTTTTATTTAGTGTTCAGTTGCACTTAGCCCCCCCTCTCGTATCACATCTTCGTGCAAAATAAATAAGATGACGACAAACAAAAACCAAGAGGGCGAGAGCAAAAACAAAGTTGGTGATGGCCAAAAACCAAGATGGAAGAGGTCAAAAACCAAGATGGAAGAGGTCAAAAACCAAGATGGAAGAGGCCAAAAACCAAGATGGAAGAGGTCAAAAACCAAGATGGAAGAGGTCAAAAACCAAGATGGTGAAAAACAAAAACCAAGATGGAAACGGTCAAAAACCAAGATGGAAGAGGCCAAAAACCAAGATGGAAGAGGTCAAAAACCAAGATGGAAGAGGTCAAAAACCAAGATGGAAGAGGTCAAAAACCAAGATGGTGAAAAACAAAAACCAAGATGGAAACGGTCAAAAACCAAGATGGAAGAGGCCAAAAACCAAGATGGAAGAGGCCAAAAACCAAGATGGAAGAGGTCAAAAACCAAGATGGAAGAGGTCAAAAACCAAGATGGAAGAGGTCAAAAACCAAGATGGAAGAGGTCAAAAACCAAGATGGAAGAGGCCAAAAACCAAGATGGAAGAGGTCAAAAACCAAGATGGAAGAGGCCAAAAACCAAGATGGAAGAGGCCAAAAACCAAGATGGAAGAGGTCAAAAACCAAGATGGAAGAGGTCAAAAACCAAGATGGAAGAGGCCAAAAACCAAGATGGAAGAGGTCAAAAACCAAGATGGAAGAGGTCAAAAACCAAGATGGCGCCAACCAAAACCAAGATGGTGAAAAACAAAAACCAAGATGGAAGAGGTCAAAAACCAAGATGGCGCCAACAAAAACAAGATGGTGAAAAACAAAAACCAAGATGGAAACGGTCAAAAACCAAGATGGAAGAGGTCAAAAACCAAGATGGCGCCAACCAAAAACAAGATGGTGAAAAACAAAAACCAAGATGGAAACGGTCAAAAACCAAGATGGCAACGACAAAAACCAAAGATGAAGACAGACCAGATGGAGATGGCTAAAAACCAAGACAGAGATGGCTAAAAATCAAGATGGAGACAGACCAGATGGCTAAGGCAAAAAACCAAGATTGAGGCAGACGAGATGGAGACAGACAAAAACTAAGATGGATATGGCTAAAAACCAAAATGGAGATGGCTCAAAACCAAGATGGAGACAGACGAGATGGAGACGGCAAAAGATCCAAAGTAGAAATAGCCAAAACCAAGATTGTGACCGCCAAAAACCAATATGGCAATAGACAAAACCAATCTGGAGGCACTCTGTACTTACTTGTGTGTTTTAATACATTTTGTACTGGTATTATAAACCCTGCCATTAATTCAAACAGTACAGAGCAGGAGATCAGGTGACTCACAGGGCGGGTCGGACTCCGACCAGCAGCAGAACTCGGAGCGCGATGCGTTTGTGGAGGTTCCAGTGCTCCACGGCGATGGCAACCATCAGCCCCCCCACAAACAGCATGTTGGTGTCCTTCAGGTACTGCATACACACCTGAACAACAACAAGAAGTATTTACAGCGGTTACACAAAATAATGTCAACACAGTTTATATTAAAAAAAATAGTAGTTTTTGGGACTAAAGCTTCTGTAGCATTCAACCTATTATGAGCCTCTTTTGTTGTTAACGTCCTTGTTATATCAACTCTAATATACTATATCAACAGTATGTCTCCAAACTGTATCATACTGCAGTAGTTGTAGTACCAACTGTAGTACAGTGAGTGTTTGTGAGTGTGTCCAGTCTCACGTCTTTGGACTCCATGATGCCGAGGACGGGGAACAGGATGGTCGGCAGCAGCGCCGTCACCGCCAGCGGCAACACCTCAGTGCACCAGTACAACGCCATGAGGGCGATGACATAAGCACAGGCCGCCTCCTACACAGAAACATTTCAGGTTACTATTATTTGTAAGACCCACAACAATTTACAGTAGTCACGTTTCCTTACGAATTTCGTGCAAAATTATCAAAATTTCCTGAAAATCATCAACACAAAACATGACAGAATGTTTGTTACCAATCAGTGGTAGATTAAAACTGCTTTAATCTTCTCATAATATACACACAACCCTTTAAATCTCAGACCTCCAGTTTCCATTGACTTGACCGACTAAACCTTAAATTTAGTTATTAAATACCTTAATCCCAGTCTCTGAACTATCAGATATTTGACCTCAGGAGTTCTTGGCTCAGCAGATATCCAGGCCAAGGCGTCTTCTTTACGCTACTTACTGTTTTCAGCCCGATTAACAACTTAAGATGTGAGGCTGGAGTTGGACTTGAGAAGCGACAAAGTATCCAGTTTACAAGCGAATATAAATCTAAATCATTGTCAGACCATAGCCGCTGGGCTCTCAGATTGCTTTTCGGCTGATGCCAAGTGCACACGGACTACTTGGTCAACACTACTCGGAGTGAAAGACGAGACAAGACAAGATTTTTGTCCCGTTGCCAACAGATTCTGATTCATATGCAGATATCTGTTTAAATTGATTACCTTAATCCTACAGACTGAAGAGCAGAGGTAATATTTAGAACTTCACTTTGATCAAATCTGGCTGTTTTATGCCGTAAAAGCTACAGATTTAATGATGAGTCCACTTTGATGTTCAGCCCAGTCACACAGCAGTTTGTGAAATTGTCACAAAAATTTAATGTATTAATTCGCGTACAACACAAATTTAATTTTCTTCTTCATGATGGTCAGCACAAAGTTGTGAACCAGGAAGGATAAAGAGTGGCGAACGGTGTATAACGAGGAGGCCGGGGTGGATGGGTGAAACCAGAAGTCAACATTGATTTATTTGTTTATTTTTAAAGTCTGTCCTTTCAGAGTTACTTTATCCCGAACCACGACCTTTTCCTAAACCTAAATAATGGCAGTTCCACACTATAGAAGAATCAAGCTGTTTTTGGTGCTGATGTTTGATGGATTGTGTTTTTTACATCCTCCAATGGGCTCTGAAGTCCATCCTGGATGCACCGATTTCAAATGGTAAAATATCAAACATGTTGAGTATCTACGATGGGATCTCCTGTTGAGCATGGGGAACCCCGAAGACAGCCGTTGACGCCGTCATGGGGAAAGAACGACAGCCAATAGGGAACCAAGCTGACTGAAGAAGGAAGGACAACCACCGCTGTCATGGCAGCTGCGGCTAATTCATGAGCTAACGCTAATCGTGAAGCATAAAGTAAGATGGAGCTCAGAGATGGAGGAGCTCGTCGGCCATGTTGGTTTACATTAAAGTCACGTTTGAGCGGCAGAGAGAATTTCTGTTTTTTTAGACTGATTCTTGATGAATGAATGTGTTAGTGTGGCTGTTTCTCTCCACACTGTAGGAACTAAACCGTTAAATCTAATATGTCGTCATGTCTGGACTCTCTCACATTAAACACATCTGGAACATCTGTTAGCGTGGACTGGCCTGAAGTAGCTTGGTGTCTAAACCTAACCAAGTTGACCTTTTCCTAAACCTAAGTAGTTTTATTTTCGGAAACACTGGAGAGGAAAACACTAAAAATACATTGTTGAAAGTCGTCGAGTGTCATGAAAAAAATGGGAAATTTGTGTCTTTGTCAAACAGATTAAAGTTTGTGATTATTTCATGAACTGCTGTGCGACGGTGCTGTAATGTGAATATTAAAGTGTGATCCAAGTGTGTCCATCTCACAAGTCTGTGTTCAAACCAGCCTCGTTATGTAACATAAAAAACTAGAAAAATAAGAGGTGTTTTTGCAGAAAGCTGAAGACGTGTTGATGCAGACTCCTGCTGTGAACTCTGACATTAAATCTGCTCACCTGACAGTTTATGTTCATTCAACTGCTGAACGCCACAGTCCAGCTGTGAAGATGGTGAGTTAACGTTCTCAAAACCAACAGAACCGACGGACAAAAGTACAAACGTAAGAGCTGAAACAGCCACGTGAGACGTGATGGTTCGATGAAAACACACGTGAGGAGCAAATTAAAGCAGATCGTTCACTCGGCTGAGATCCAGGACTCTGTTTCAGGTTGTACTCACCATCATCACTACATAACTCCATACAAAGACGCAGTAAACTTCAGCTTTATTTTATCAAGTAAACTGAGGTCAAGTTCAAGTGTATTTCCCAAGTATACTTTATGTTGTAAGTATACTAATATCAGTGTACTAGTAGTATAGTATAGTTCCAGTCCAGTCTCTGGTTTTAGGAAAAGATGGCCTTTTGGATTAAAATAAGAAGTGGTGAAACTTAACTTAGTAAGTCACTACAATTTGTCAGCAGTGCGTGGCGGCTGTGAAACCTGTTGTTTTTTATTTTGCCGTCCATGTTAACAGGTTAAAGCAGCCACATCGCTTCTCCGCTGCGTCTCTTCTAGAGATTTCGGGTTTCGCCTATTTCACCGCGAGCCGCTTGGTTCACAGCGAACAGTGAACGTGATCGTTTAACTGCATATTAACATCAAATCAGCTACATTATTAGTTTCAACGCCTGCATCTGCAGAGAATGTCACAGACATGAATAAAATAAAAGAAATAATATTTTGAAATCAACACTTTCTGCTTTCATTTCAAAATAAAAGCCCTCAAGGGTTTTTCCTTCATTTGTTAACACGAGGCTTTTATTCTGAAATATTTGTAGGACAGTGTTGTAGAACATGAAGTGACTCCATGAATGAATAAATTGCAGGGTTTTAACGGTGGATTATTACTATTATTTACAAACTGTGTTTAGCAAACTGGTTATTTAGACTAGTTAGTAAACTGGTAGCCTAAAACTGGTAAATGTTCAGTAAACTGTTATTTAAGCTGGTTATTTAAACTGGTTATTCATTTAAACTGGTTATTTAAACTAGTTATTCATTTAAACTGGTTATTTAAACTGGTTATTCATTTAAACTGGTTATTTAAACTGGTTATTCATTTAAACTGGTTATTTAAACTGGTTATTTAAACTGGTTATTCATTTAAACTGATTATTTAGGCTGGTTATTTAAACTGGTTATTCATTTAAACTGGTTATTTAAGCTGGTTATTTAAACTGGTTATTCATTTAAACTGGTTATTTAAACTGGTTATTTAAACTGGTTATTCATTTAAACTGGTTATTTAAACTGGTTATTTAAACTGGTTATTCATTTAAACTGGTTATTCATTTAAACTGGTTATTTAAACTGGTTATTTAAACTGGTTATTTAAACTGGTTATTCATTTAAACTGGTTATTTAAACTGGTTATTCATTTAAACTGGTTATTCATTTAAACTGGTTATTTAAACTGGTTATTTAAATTGGTTATTCATTTAAACTGGTTATTTAAACTGGTTATTTAAAGTGGTCATTCATTTAAACTGGTTATTCATTTAAACTGGTTATTTAAACTGGTTATTCATTTAAACTGGTTATTTAAACTGGTTATTTAAACTGGTCATTCATTTAAACTGGTTATTCATTTAAACTGGTTATTTAAACTGGTTATTTAAACTGGTTATTCATTTAAACTGGTTATTTAAACTGGTTATTCATTTAAACTGGTTATTTAAACTGGTTATTCATTTAAACTGGTTATTCATTTAAACTGGTTATTTAAACTGGTCATTCATTTAAACTGGTTATTTATTTAAACTGGTTATTTAAACTGGTCATTCATTTAAACTGGTTATTCATTTAAACTGGTTATTTAAACTGGTTATTTAAACTGGTTATTTAAACTGGTCATTTAAACTGGTTATTTAAACTGGTTATTTAAACTGGTCATTTAAACTGGTTATTTAAACTGGTCATTCATTTAAACTGGTTATTCATTTAAACTGGTTATTTAAACTGGTTATTTAAACTGGTTATTCATTTAAACTGGTTATTCATTTAAACTGGTCATTCATTTAAACTGGTTATTCATTTAAACTGGTTTTTTAAACTGGTCATTCATTTAAACTGGTTATTTAAACTGGCCATTCATTTAAACTGGTTATTCATTTAAACTGGTTATTTAAACTGGTTATTTAAACTGGTTATTCATTTAAACTGGTTATTCATTTAAACTGTTTTTTTAAGCTGGTTATTCATTTAAACTGGTTATTTAAACTGGTTATTCATTTAAACTGGTCATTTAAACTGGTTATTTAAACTGGTTATTTAAACTGGTTATTTAAACTGGTCATTCATTTAAACTGGTCATTTAAACTGGTTATTTAAACTGGTCATTCATTTAAACTGGTTATTTAAACTGGTTATTCATTTAAACTGGTTATTCATTTAAACTGGTTATTTAAACTGGTTATTTAAACTGGTTATTCATTTAAACTGGTTATTCATTTAAACTGGTCATTCATTTAAACTGGTTATTCATTTAAACTGGTTTTTTAAACTGGTCATTCATTTAAACTGGTTATTTAAACTGGTTATTCATTTAAACTGGTTATTCATTTAAACTGGTCATTCATTTAAACTGGTTATTCATTTAAACTGGTTATTCATTTAAACTGGTTATTTAAACTGGTTATTTAAACTGGTTATTCATTTAAACTGGTTATTCATTTAAACTGTTTTTTTAAGCTGGTTATTCATTTAAACTGGTTATTTAAACTGGTTATTCATTTAAACTGGTCATTTAAACTGGTTATTTAAACTGGTTATTTAAACTGGTCATTCATTTAAACTGGTCATTTAAACTGGTTATTTAAACTGGTCATTCATTTAAACTGGTTATTTAAACTGGTTATTTAAACTGGTTATTCATTTAAACTGGTTATTCATTTAAACTGGTTATTCATTTAAACTGGTTATTTAAACTGGTTATTTAAACTGGTTATTTAAACTGGTTATTTAAACTGGTTATTCATTTAAACTGGTTATTTAAACTGGTTATTTAAACTGGTCATTCATTTAAACTGGTTATTTAAACTGGTTATTTAAGCTGGTTATTTAAACTGGTTATTTAAACTGGTTATTCATTTAAACTGGTTATTTAAACTGGTTATTTAAACTGGTTATTTAAACTGGTTATTCATTTAAACTGGTTATTTAAACTGGTCTCACCGTGGTGCTGAAAGCGAGCGGCAGCAGGATGAATGGGCTGCAGACAAGGATGATGACACCCTTCAACCTCCAGACCTGCTGCAACATTTTCACCCGTAGAGGAAGAACCGCCATCGGTGATGATGATGAAGATTAAGACCAAGATGAAAAAGAAGATGAAAATGAAGCTGATGATGATGAAGATGACTGATCTAATCAGAGGACACCGGGATCAATGAGACTCTTCTGTCTCTGTCTGCCTACTCTCTCTTATTTGAGATGCATTTCACAGTCGACACTAAATATTAACTCTATGTGAGCGACCACACACACACGCACACACACACACACACACACACACACACACACACACACACACACACACACACACACACACACACACACACACACACACACACACACACACACACACACACACACACACACACACACACACACACACAGTGTCCTGGCAGACTTTATCTAAACTCACAGAGCAAACACTGAAGAGGAAATCAGATCTCCTGTTTACGTCACTTTTTATCTTTTTCTGCTCTAATTCAACAAATCAGTCCAAGTTCACAGTTTGTTCTGAGGCAGCAGATATCTGATGATTAGATGACAACAGCTGTGATATCTGTAAATCTGGAGGTCAGTCACTACAGGCTTTTCAGTCACAGAGGTAAGAACAAATTTAACTAGTTTCATTGTTTTTCAAGGATTGTTTTATCATCGGAAATGAGGTGGAACAAAGTTATAAGTGCATCCAAATCCAAATCTAAACCCTCAGAGACCCACAATAGACCAGTCACAGTCTTTTTTAGGGGGTCCAGAGGGTTTTTAGGGGGACATAACAGGTCACCAGTAGATGTCACATGGAGGTGGTGAACGTCATCTGAAAGCTGGCAACCTGACGATTAATTTCAGCTCAGCACTGTGTGTCAAGTTCTTCTAGTTATAAATCAGAAATAAACATTAATTCATTATTCAGGATAAATGGTTAAAGTGTATCATGTTTTATAACATGATGATAGCAGTATATGATGTCCATCATCATGCTCTATTATGTCTCATGAGTTGCTGCAGTAGTTTTTCGGTTGATACCATTTGTTCCACAGAGTTGGTGCTAAATTGAACCATTTTTTACCAGTGGAGAATTGATAAAAATGATCAATAATCCCTCCAAAATACCACATTAAGACACCAAGGCCCCGAGGAACACTACAGAAAAAGACATGCTGTGATTTGGGATCAAAAAATTTTGATATTTGGAGATTTCTGCATTTTTCATTGATTGGATGTTGATCACTAGTGTTGTGTAAAATGCTCAGAAACCTCCTTATTATCAGTGTAGCGAGGAAAGCCATCCATCCTCTGAATGCTCCAGGTCTCTAGTTTGTGGCTGTAAAGTTTCATGAGGCTGTGATTATCCTAGAGGTCACCACAGGTCATTTTATACAGTGAGCTCAATGACTCCTATGGGGACTAACATCATCACACATGAATCCAGTTGAACTCACTGGATCCACCAGAGTCTCAGCTTTACAGTGATACCCAGTTTATGGGATTCAACACTGTTTAGGGACCCCAGTATGCAGAAATATTCAGATACACCATTTTAAAATAGGAGACTGGATGTGATTATCATATAAAGTGGTCATGTCTGTAAAGGGGAGACTGGCGGGTACCCATCGAACCCATTTACATTCACATATCTGGAGGTCAGAGGTCAACAGACCCCTTTGAAAATGTAGCCCAACTTTATAGTGTTATTTAACCTCCTTCATGACATGAATGCACTTTATTCCTCGAAAATTACACTTCTGCTCTTTATGCTTTTTCATTTTTCTCTCACAACTCTGGGCAGAAACTAGAGAAAGTTAAAGTCTGGTTAAATCAGCTGAGACTAAACTTAAAGAAAGGATTATTTCATTAAGAGTAATCTCATGTTTTTTCTCTCTCTCTCTCATCTTACCTTTGTTCTCTCTCTTGTCCATCCAGCGTCTCTCCGTCTGTTTATTCTGCCGTCCTCCTGCTGAATCTCACCGCCGCCAGCTGAGTCTGACAAAGAGCTTCTGTCGGAGAGAAAAACTACACCTTTAATATTTCAAATAAAAAGAAATACCAAAGTTTACTCTGGGAAACAGAGACCATCAGACCACACAGCTGAATTCACTCACCTGGGTGTATGAAATAATCAGGGTTTCAGGACAGGAAACACTCGAGCTAAAGAAACAAACTGAATAATATAAATCAAAATGGGCCACATATTAAATTTTAAAAAAGTATGAGATAAGACTGCATTATTCTAAAGGGAATTATTGTGCCAAAGATGTTTGTGATGCACAGTGAAATGAAAACATGATACAGTATAATTATACACTATACATAGCAAAATAAAACATACATATATACATAATCAAATAAAATGAAATAGATATAAAAGAAATACATAAAAACACATGAATGAAATCATGCAACAAGTAATACTTTTTACAAAAAGGTGTCACAGTATCTCAAATGTTACAAATTACAAGCCGAAAAAATAACGTTTGAATTGAAAATGAAAAGTGAGAAGACTGCACTGAGCTGTATGAAGGAACGATCAAACTACAAGTAGAAAAAGGGATAAAAAATAGTAGGGATAATACCAGTGGATTGAGTTTGATTTATTGATAATTATGCATGATGAAAATCCTGGTCAGTGCTCAGAATAATAATCATTAGAGTTGTCAACTGATTAAAATGTTTAATTGCGATATAGTGCACATTTTTTTATCAGTTAAACATGTACCTTAATGGGACATTTGTCAAGTATTCAATACTCTTATCAACATGGGAGTGGAAAAATATGCTATGACAATAATTTCTTCTAAGGAATATGCTTGCCTGCCTTTTTACGATTCCTGCCCAGTTCAGTTTACACTGATAACCCAAAGCACAAAACTGTTAACTCTGCAGGAATAAAGGACCAGAGCGACCAGTTTCCCTCCAATCTGCACAACTGGATTTGAACACAGCAAGAGTGGCAACTCTTGACATATTTATTCAATATAATAAATATTTATTTTCATAATTATTAGGGCTATTAATCAATTAGAAATATTCAATCATGATTAATTGCATGATGGACAAAGATGATTAATCACAAATTAATCCCGCATTTTTTTCTGTTCAAAATGTACATTAAAGGGAGATTTCTCAAATATTTGATACTCTTATCAATATGGGAGTGGACAAATACGCTCCTTTATGTAAATGTATGTTTATATTAAATCAATGAACAACACAAAACAATGACAGATATTGTCCAGAAACCTTCACAGGTTCTGACTTTAGCATGAAAAATATGCTTCAGTCATAACATGACAAACTGCAGCCCAACAGGCAACAACAGCTGTCAGTGTGTCTGACTGTGATAATCATAAGGTGGGCATGTCTGTAAAGGGGAGACTGGTGGGAACCCATAGAACCCATTTACATCCACATATCTGGAGGTCAGAGGTCAAGGGACCCCTTTGAAAGTGGATGATGTTGCATGATAGTTTTTCCTGAATTTTTCCTCAACAACATTTAGTGTAAATCTGGAGCATCATTTAAGCTCCGTCACTTTAAGCTAGTCTGACCTGGTTGGATTCATCAGGTTTTCTAGATTTACATGATTCAATTTTCGTCAGACTAGTGGGGACTAGTCAGACTGTAGCGTTCGAACTGATGAAGCCACTTGGATAAGCGGCGAAACGTCTTCAGAGACAAATCTAAGTCCAGTTGCCTTCGATTCAATTATTGCCAGAATGATTCAATTTAGTTACATTTATTCTTATTTAGCATTAAATCATAACAAGTTATCTCAAGACCCTTTTCATATAGACCAGGTCTAAACTGTACACTATAATACTGTATATGAGACCAGTGTCTTCACTCAAGCTTTAAAACTGAGCCTGAGTTTTTCAGTTTGAATGTGCTGTGAGTGTTTTAGACAAGGTGCTTCTTCACTAACAATCCTCTGCTGTCGCCCAGTGGACACGAAGGGATCGTGCATGTAAATTTATTTTTTTACCTTTTATAACTTCTGTCAGATGCTGTTTCTATTTATTTCTGTCGCAGTGGATGATGATCGTCTGACTGGTTTAGATGAAATGTTAACTGTACGATACCTCCTCATTTCACTACAAACACCTGAATAATGAGGCAGCTGGAGGGAGATCAGCTGAAAGTTTACTGAGGCTATTTTTTTCTGTAGTTTGTCATTTTCAGTAAACATCACAGTATAAAACCCGAGTTTCCTGTTTAAGAAACACAAACATCTGAAGATGTCCAGTACTACTCCTCCATCTTTTAAATTGCAGTGTCTCCAGTCTGATCCGGAGCTCATGGCTCACGGTACCTGGTTTGTTTCCATGACGTAACACAAAGTTCATATTTGACCCATTAAGACCAGATGCTCTATGTGTTTAGTCCTTTAAGACATTTTCAGTTCTGTAACATAATGGCATATTGTGTATATGTGTATATTACAAACAATTTTTTGCACGTGACGATTTAAGTTCTTCCATTGCAACTTTTTATTTCAGTATCACACTTTTTTTTCACTTTTTTTTAAAATGGTATTTTTTTTTTTAGGATGAGGCCAAAAGTCAAAGCTCTCAAATGTTTTTTCTTCCATGTTTCTATCTGCTACAGAGGCTGAGAAATAAAAGTTTTTGTAAACGTTGATAATTCCGTCAAGTTTTTCAGAAATCCTCAGGTTTTAGAGGTTTTATAGGATTTTTTCGGCGGTCCCTCTGGTCTTAATGGGTCAATGGTGTGCAGATAGTGAGATGTTATTATGTGACTATTAAGTGAATAAATAGACCACAAATCTGGGCTAAAATAAGTTTTTTTTTTACATCAGGCTGAACTGTGAATTTCTTTCACACCAAACTGAGAAACCATTTCTCCATCAAGCTGGCTTTGTTGTTTAGTCTAGATTAGTTTGATTTAGTTAGTTTATCTTAGTTTATATTAGTTTGATCCAGTCTAGTTTAGTTTAGCATTGTTGTTTAGTTTAGATTAGTTTGATTTAGTTACTTTATCTTAGTTTATATTAGTTTAATCCAGTCTAGTTTAGTTTAGCATTGTTGTTTAGTTTAGATTAGTTTGATTTAGTTAGTTTATCTTAGTTTATATTAGTTTGATCCAGTCTAGTTTAGTTTAGCATTGTTGTTTAGTTTAGATTAGTTTGATTTAGTTAGTTTATCTTAGTTTATATTAGTTTAATCCAGTCTAGTTTAGTTTAGCATTGTTGTTTAGTTTAGATTAGTTTGATTTAGTTACTTTATCTTAGTTTATATTAGTTTAATCCAGTCTAGTTTAGTTTAGCATTGTTGTTTAGTTTAGATTAGTTTGATTTAGTTAGTTTATCTTAGTTTATATTAGTTTGATCCAGTCTAGTTTAGTTTAGCATTGTTGTTTAGTTTAGATTAGTTTGATTTAGTTAGTTTATCTTAGTTTATATTAGTTTGATCCAGTCTAGTTTAGTTTAGCATTGTTGTTTAGTTTAGATTAGTTTGATTTAGTTAGTTTATCTTAGTTTATATTAGTTTGATCCAGTCTAGTTTAGTTTAGCATTGTTGTTTAGTTTAGATTAGTTTGATTTAGTTAGTTTATCTTAGTTTAGTTTAGCTCTATTGGTTTGGTTTAACTTTGTTTAGTATACAAAGTTTTTTCGTTTATTAGTTTGGTTTATTTTTTTTAACTTAGTTTATTCTAGTCTAGTTTAGCTTTGCTCTTTAGTTTACAGATTAGCTTGGTTTAGTTTAGCCAATTACAGTGTTAGTTGTAGTTTAGCTCATTTAACCTTAGTTTAGTTTAGTCTATTGTAATCCAGTTTAGTTTAGTCTAGTTTAGTCTCATTTAGTTTAGTTTAGTCTATGGTAGTCCAGTTTAGTGCAGTCTATTTTAGCTTAGTTTAGTCTAGCTTAGCTTAGCTCACACAGGAAATCTCCTGTATTTCTATGACTCATCCATCCACCCGTTCGCCTCCTTCATAACGCTGTCGCCATTCATACTACCCCACTTGACGACAGAGCAGCTGCTCAGAGGGTTTAATAGTGGTGTGGATGGGCGAGGACTGAGATCAGGCTGAACTGTGCTGTTTTCACACCAAACTGAGAAACCATTTCTCTGTGGAGCTGGCTTTGTACACAGAGACACAAGAAACGATTTGACTGTTGTCAGTAGGAAAAACACTGTTGTCAAAAATACTAATTTATGATCATCTAGTGAAAAGCTTTCCAACCAGAAGGTGAGCAGTGTTTCCAAAACTCAGCTCGGCTCTTCTGTTCAGTTCAGTCTCAGATTTAAACAGAAACAGGCCATTGAACAGATCCCTGAGTTACACTGTGGGTCATATTTACATCATAATATGGTAACAGTCTGCTCAGATTTCATGGGTTTCATTGACGTCGGGTTTCAGACCGACATGATTCTCAGTGACCGTTGTGTTTGTGTGGTAAAAGCAGGAGGATTGAGGTGAACGGGGGTGGAGTAAGGACCCTGTTTGTTACAGAGGTGCATTGTGGGGGCGTTAAGCTGGAACCCGGCGGTCAGAACAAGACAAATACACGCCCACGCCCAAGCTGTGTGCTGAATGTATGTGTAGAGCGCCACGAGGCCACGAAACTGGAGGATGAGTCAGTGCACAAATCTGAATCTGAAGCACTTCTAAGACTCACTTTACAGCTTACTGTCAGACCAGTGCTAGTTTAGTTTAGAGATTATCTTGGTCAAGTTTAGACTAGCCTAGTTTAGATATTAGCTGGTCAAGTTTAGTCTAGTCTAGTTTAACTTAGTTTAGAGATTGGTCAAGTTTATTCTAGGTTGGTGTAGTTTAGTTTAGAGATTAGCTTGGTCAAGTTTAGTTTAGCCTAGTTTAGTTGAGTTTAGAGATTAGTCTAGTCAAGTTTAGTCTAGTATGGTTAAGTTAGGCTAGTTTAGTTTAAAGATTAGCTTGGTCAAGTTTAGTCTAGCCAAGTTTAGTTTAACATGGTTGTTTAGTTTAGAAATTTGTTTGGCCAAGTTTAGTCTGGGCTAGTTTAGTTTAGTTTAATTTAGCTTGGTTGTTTAGATTAGAGATTAGCTTAGTCAAGTTTAGTTTTGTTTAGTTTAGAGATTAACTTGTTCAAGTTTAGTCTTGCTTAGTTTAGTTTAGTCTTGTCTAGTTAAGTTTAGTTTAGCTATTTGTTTGGTTTAGTGTAGTCTGTGTTGTTTAGTTTAGTTTAGTTTGGTTGTTTAGTTTAGAGATTAGTCTGGTCTAGTTTAGTCTAGTCTAGTATAGTTTAGTTTAGCTTAGTCTAATTTAGATTAGTTGTTTAGTTCGCTTTGGTTTAGCCTTGTTTATATCTGTTTAGTTCTATCATATGAATAACATCAGGTAATTAATGATTCTAGTTTGTGATTATCACATACAGGGGGTCATAATTATAATGAATATATGAAGTTATTCATGTGATTTTGTCTTGATTTAGATATGTGAGGGACTTTACATCTGGCAGTAGTGAGTCTCTGGTTAGTTTTCTAAATGATGTGTAAACGTGTAAAGAGTTGGACACCAGACAGTTTACTGTAATAACTAACTTACAACTGGAAATACATCAGTCCACTTTGAAAACGTAAAGAACGAATTTGATCGTCTCTAGTCCGCTAAGATTCATCCACAGCCAGATATTGTGACTAGTGAAACCAAAGTCTGTTAATTCGACAAAGACTTTTACATCTGTCCAGTGTGCCTCTGTATTTTTACATACTGTAGTGACCACACATACAGCCGTGATCAGTCAGGGTTGATTATTAACTGGCCAACATGGGGGCGGCAGCCGTTGAGTCCAGCCACTACGCCGTCCAGCCCAGAGAAGGTTGCACATATCCGTCTTTACTCTAATTTTAATCATCTTTTAGCTTTCTCATCGTCTGCCTCCACATCAGACACAAGCCAGGTGAGTTCGTATTTCATTTCACCAAAAGCCTTTTGGGATTCAATGAATGTCTGGACAGAAATGTTAGTCAGCTTCAGTGCTGCTAAAGTAATCAGTAGTTTCTAAAAATATAGGGAGTCATGGAGGGAAGCTGCTTCTGTATAGATCTACAGATCCAGACTGGGTATATGAAGCCGAGCCTTATCTCGGACTCAGTGTTGGTTGAGTCATATAGTTCATGTAGTTCAGTGTATTCTGTGTTCTCTGTATTCAGCATATTGCAGCTCAGCCAAAAAAGGTTCTGAAACACTAACCTTTAGTCTTCAGGCAAACACAGCGGCCATATCGGAAACCTCAAGTGACTCTACAGCTACTGAACAGACAGATGGCTACATTGATAGATACACAATAGTCAATAATCACTGAGCGCTTTTCTCCATTGCATCGTAGCTCTATGGATGATGGTGTCGGTTTGTCGATCAGACACTTTGGTCGAGTTTAAAACATCCTGCCAATAACTGGATGGAAGGTCTGACAACAGGCCAAAATGATATATGACAGGATACCTCTAAACTATGGCTGACTAACTAGTAAAATATTTAATCACGATTGATTGCAAATTAATTGCACACTTTTAATCTGTTCAAAATGTTCTTTAAAGGGTAATTTGTCAAGTGTTTAATCCTCTTATCAACATGGCAGTGGACAAATGTGTGGTTTATGCAAATGTATGTATATATATATATATATATATATATATATATATATATATATATATATATATATATATATATATATATATATATGTTATTTTAAATCAATGAACAACACGAAGCAATGACAGATATTGTCCAGAAACCCTCACAGGTACTGACATGGCAAACTGCAGCCCAACAGGCAACAACAGCTGTCAGTGTGTCAGTGTGCTGACTTGACTATGACTTGATCCAAACTGCATGTGACTATCATAAAGTGGGCAAGTCATGGGTACCCATAGAACCCATTTACATTCACATATCTGGAGGTCAGAGGTCAAGTTTGGAGCATTATTTATCCTCCTTCACTACCAGCTAGGCTGACCTGGTTGATACCAATGGATTCCTCAGATTTTCTAGTTTCATATACCAGTATCTTCACTCAGAAAATTGTGATTAATAGTGATTCAATATGCAAATCAATTGACAGCCCTTGTTAGAACTATTCTAATATCTAATTTTACATTATGTCCATGACACCATGATCTAACTGGTCGTGAGCAATCCACCACTTCCTGTCGCTTGCTTTGAAAACATTGCAACGGACAAAGAATGACTGATTGGTGATGCTGAAATGAGGAGTTGTCTGATATGATCCCAAATTTCCCTCCGGGGATTAATAAAGGTTCATCTTATCTTATCTTATCTTATGATACCTCCTCATTTCACTGCAAAAACCTCAATAAGAGGCAGCTGGCCCAAGGGAGATCGCATGAAAGTTTCCTTCTTGCTGTCATTTCCAGTATCACAATTTTAAATGTCTGTCTATGTCTTCTGTCTGATCTGGCGCTCACAGTTGATCGGTATGAAGGTACAGAGTTACATAGGTCTGGCCTGACGATGATAAGCCTCTGGAGGCAAGGATCTATATTCCTGGGGTTCCAGTTTAGCAAGATATTCTGGCCAAAACTTACTTTTCAGTGCACTGCTCATTGTTTACAGTCTGGGTAGCAATTTGCATTGAGTTGTGTTGAAAAGGGAGCAGAGCCGGAAGGCCCTTGGTTCACCGGCCCATCTACGTTCCAACCTTCACCTATAGTCATGATCTTTGGGTAGTGACGGAAAGAATGAGATCATAGATACAATCTGCTAAAATAAGTTTCCTTCGTAGGGTGTTTGGGCTCAGCCTTAGAGAAAGGGTGAGGAGCTCAGACATCCGGAGGGAGCCGAGTACAGATGCTTCTCCTTCACGTCAAAAGTTGCCAGCTTAGGTGGTTGGACATCTAATCAGGATCCTCCTGTACGCCCCCCTTTAGAGGTTTTCCAGGCACGTCCAACTGGTAAGAGGCCCCGGGGTAGACCCAGAATGCACTGGAGAGATTACATATCTGGTCTGGTCTAGGAATGCCTTGGGGTCCCCCAGGAAGAGCTGGAAAACATTACTGGAGAGAGGGACCCTGTGACCTGACAAGAGGAGGAAAATGGATGGATGGATGGCAACTTGAGATGTGAGACTGGAGTTTGAGTTGAGAGGTGACGTCTACGACCAGGTTGTTTAACAAGTAGCCAGCTTACATGCTAATTTTAAACCAATAAAGAGCTAAATCATCGTCAGACAACAGATGGTTCCCAGATTTTGTGTTTTGGGCAATGCACTCTGCCTCTTTTACTCTCCACATGGACTGTTTATCTCCATTCAACCAAAGCCTGCTCAAACGTGATTGGCCATTACTACTTGAACTAGAAGCCAGAACGCACCGATAGCAAAATCTTGTCCCGTTGCTAGAGATTCTATTGTTGTTGTATTATTCCTCATTCTCCTTGACCTAAGGTTACATTTGAATTTCAGTTAATGATTGTGAACATCATGCGATGCTTTCAGTGTGCACAAGACAGTTAATCAGGTAACTTCAGGGCAGGAAATGTGCTCTTTGTTGGACTGAATTTGGAGGACTTAACTGCTGGATCCCTAAAACTCTCAACCAAATACCTCATGTCTACATTATGGCTGTTAGAGTATTTTTATACTCAGGTGGTCATCAATCCTTGAAAAAGCATTTTCAAAATGTTTTTCCTGGTATTCAACATGTCTTGTATGGTTCACTCTTTGGTTCCTGTTTCCATAAAGACCAATAACAAGCAATGAAGTGGACATGTTATTAATCCCATTATTAGATAAAAATATAATAACATGTTTTGATTAACATATATGCTGTATGGTTGATGATATGTCTGTGTTTTTCAGGCTGGTTGTTTGGAAATGAAGCTGTGTCTTCTTCTTTTCTTGCTTTGTCTCTGCTGTCTGGGACTGACTGTAAGAACAACCTCCGTCTAGTAAACTAAATAGTTTATTTGCTGTCTTTTATTTTGTTGTTTACGCCTCAGAGTGAACCCTTTCTGTCTTCCTGTCTTCAGGAGGAACTCAGTACAGCAGCTCCTGATGTCTCCGATCCGGTAGATAAAGAGGAGGAGACGAATGAGGAGGAGGAGGTTCATGGCTGTGAAGGAGGGCGAGTATTCAGCCCCGAGGACCAAAGGGCGATAGGAGGCGCCATAGAGCGACTCGGTTTACAGCTCCTGGAGAAGCTCCCTCTTGGTCCACAGCAGCCGAACGTCGTCCTATCACCTCTCAGCCTGGCCTTGGCCCTCGCTCAGCTCACCTTAGGTCAGTGACATGACAATGCACAAGGCAATAAGCATTGAATAAGAACACCGTTCTGGCTTTTTGGATGTCATTAGTACGCCATGTAGTCTGTACTGACTGCAGTGTATTACAATATATCAGTGTGAATATGCCCCACTCAGAGCTAGTGACGTAGAATAAAAAGAGAGAGAGACTGTTGATGGAGGGAGGGGAGGTTGACAATCCAATGAACACAGCACTTTCAACCAAGAGACCATTGTTTGGGTTGTAAGTTACATTAATGACTTTTTTTTTCGTACTTATTAGGGCCCAAGCACCAACGTTGGGCTGTAAGGACCCTGTTGAAACTGCTTACTTAAAATGTTAAATTTTGCACACTTATCAAATGCGGTGTAAAATGTATTGTCGGGCTTGGGTGCTGCAAAATGGCTTGCTAGCACCACCTACAAAGACGAAAAAAATCAAGCCCCTTGTTCTGGTTTCAGTTGCATGAAATTAGGTAAGTCCAAGTCAGCCAGGGAGATGAAGTTGACGCTTATCAGATGCCATTTTGGTTGATGACATTTGTGGGGATGGTGGCTCTGAGCAAACAACCCTCTTTTGGCTTTTGACAAATGTGGAAAAACACATGACAAACAATAGTTTGAGTCGGTGTGTAAACATGATTGACACAATGTGAGGTCGTATTTATTTTCCGACAATTCCTTATACAAAATACAAGTCTGAATGTAGAGCTGAACCTGACAACCCGAGTCTAAGATTGTCAAAGTTAACACAGTAATAACGTGTTAATGCAAATTCATTTTAATTCCACTAATTTCTTTAATGCATTAACACAACTTGGGATTTTTTAGGCTTTAGTGACTGAATTCATCTCATTTTACAGGAAAACTGGTCACTTTTGTTCCTGCAGAGTTAGCAGCCTTGCGCTAACTTGTGCTAACTTGCTTTGTTCCTGCTGCTTGTAAGGTTAGCTTTGTTTCAGCTCTTGGTGCTAAACTTGTCAACTTTAGCAGTGTAAACTGAGCTAAGCAGAAATCTTAAAAATGCAGGCAGGCGTTCTTCCATAGGGGAAAGTTCTTGTGTTTTTTGTCCACTCCCATGCTGATTAAGATTCCTTTAAAGATATACAAAATGTGTGATTAGAATAATTTGCAATTAATTATCATTGGATTTTTTTTTTTATCTATTGATAACCCTACCTAAAATGTTGTACTGAAGATAAACCTTTTGATTTAACAACGTGACCTTTCGTCTGGTGTTGCCCTCGGTTTCGCTGCTAGCATGGCTACAGATTTATAATCAGGAAATGTTTGCACATGTAAAGCCACATGTTGAAGGGACTGCTCATATCTATTCCGTATACGGTCCATCAACTGTCTCTGCCTTAAGAAACATGTTCAGATTGATTTGCTTTCTCAGGTGCTCGCAATGAGACGGAGAAGCTGCTGCTGGAGAGCCTTCATGCCCTCAATCTGCCATGTTACCATCACATACTGGGAGGCCTCATGCCTCATTTCAGGAACACATCGCTGGAGGTGGCGACACGCATGTACCTGAGACCAGGTGTGTGCTGATGATATTGAACCAGTGAAAGACATTTGTTGTACTAGTTGTCTGATTCACCTTTTTCCATTTCCCCTCATTTCTTTCTTTCTCACATCTCTCAGGATTTGAAGTGAAGTTGTCTTTTGTTGAAGAATCTCTGGCCAGGTACCAATTACAACCAGGCTATATACTCACTAAATGCAGCTACGTTGCATTAGAGATTGAACATCCTGCACACATTTGAGATTAATGAGACACTAAGAGTTTGCATGTCTCAATGAATGGTAATGGTTCAGCAAAATCTTTGGACCAAAGTTCAGAAAACTGAGACAAAGATAGACTACTAAGAACAAGCAAAAGGTTGTAAACCAGAGATCAGCAAGAGCAAAAGTCTGAGAGCAGGAAATTGGCCAAAAAAGCAGAGAAGACTGGAAAGTGAAGCATTGATTGAGAGCTACATATACTGGGGAGCTAATGGGTAAATTGGGAACAGCTGTGGGGATGACGTGGTGGATGGAGAGCTCTCTAGTGACGGCTGCTGGTCATGTGGGGGAATGGGTTAAATTACTGAAGCTGGAGGAGAAAATGGCTGAATTGTAAACCTCAGGCTATTGTGTAAAGGGTGACTAAAAGAATTTAAATTCTGGTCTAACACACTCCTAAATACGTCACTTTAACCATTTCACACTACTGAGTTAGTATAAACCGCCTACAACATACTCAGTACTATGTAGTAGGTGGTTTCCTATATGACCAGAAGCTATGACTCTGTAAGATATTGGAGAACATTTTTTAAGATAATAGGAGTTGTATCAAGTAAACAGAGTAATATGGATCATTTCCTTACATTTCTGCCAGCCAGTTCTTTCAGTCCTGTTTGTCTCAGTGTTTGCTGTTGAAGTAAAAAGATGTTTTTCCTCTTCAGGTACCAGTCGTCCCCCGTCCCGCTGGTCTCCGTGGAGGAGGTCAACCAGTGGGTGGAGAACGCCACTAATGGTCACATCCCCAACTTCATGGACAGTATTCCACATAATGTGGTGCTGATGCTCATGAATGCTGTGTACTTTAAAGGTGAACCGCCCCACCAAAGGCCACTCAGTTTGGGGATTTATGTAGTCACAGTGAAGACAGAGAGAGTAAATCAGTTGTTTCAGCAGTAATGTGAGTGTCCTGAATTCAAGAGGGGGTTGATAGGTCAGTTCATTTGGATTAACTCTCAGCTGTCTTGGTTTTTAGTCATTTAGCTTTATCTCTGCATTAAAGAATACATTCACATTGGGCTACTTGATTACTACTACCGCTGCAGACCAGAGTGGCCCAGAGTGTCTTTATCCCTACAAAAACAAACATTCTTAGGGGATCCCTAAGTGCTCCCCGGGCCAGTTCGGATATGAAAACTGTCCAGTTTACCCAGAGCCTCCAAAGGAGAACACCATAGGACATGGTCTAAACTGCATAGATGCAGTGGATGCAGAGGACTGAATGTTAGAGATCATGGTCCGAGCCAAACGAACAATATCATCAGCAAACAGTTAGCATCCTAATATCATTACAGAGCATTACAAAGAGTCCAGTGCTCATCATGAAGTGTTACCTTAGTTCTTAAAATGCAAACTCAGAGCCAGGTGGCTCATGAATTCAGGTTGTCAAAAACACATTTATTGTCTTTCTAATCCTTCCCCCCATTGTTTGTCAGGTGAATGGCAGACACGATTTGACCCCCTGGTAACCTCTAAGGGAGCGTTCTATCTGGATAACCAGAACTCGGTGTTGGTGGACATGATGAAGTCTGCCCAGTACCCTCTCCGCCTGCTGGATGATACAGAACTAGAAGCACAGGTAGGTTCATGGCTACATCAGCGATGGTGCCGATACTGTCCATCGCAATAGCAAACTTCCCATCTTGGGATCCTACAGGAAGAGCTGGAGGACATGGGAGAAGGATTTGGCCAACCTGATGGTTGATTGACCTACACTCTAAGGAAGTATTTATATATATTTAGCGACTGTGCCTTAAAACTTAAAAGACAAGACTTTGTTACAGCTCTAAGATGTAGTAATTCTGGTATGCTGTAACATTACATTTTGACGCCACTCTCCCTCCCCCATGGTAACAACAAGTGGCTGTGGAAGCTAATACTTGCTAATGTTAGCTAATGTTCATTTAAATCTGAATCAGACATACCTTCGATATTGTACTGACTTTTTACATTATGTTTCCAACCAAGGGCTAACCATTACATTACAACCATAACATGCAGCCAGCAACACACAATTTAACATAGAGCCGTCAGGGGTCTAAGCTTAATATACACCTGCCTGACATACAAAGAGCTACTATGTGACTGGTTGTCTCCAGTTTTATATCAACGCTGTAGCTGTTGAGGAATCGCAAAAGGAAAAAGTGTCTGGTGGCATCCATCAAGAGGAGTTTCGCATAACTTGACTCTTCTATCTGATCTAACGATACCCATCTCATAACAGGTGATAATAACAATCAAATCTCGTAATGGTATCTGGGGGTTGGAGTCTGTGGGGGTCTAGGATAGTTAACAAGAACGTACAAACAACGAGAAATCTATGCCGTTTGCTGTCAAAGTGGTTTTACCTCCTGAATGTGAATGCTCATGCACCCAGTAATGTTTGCATAAAAGAAACCAATCTATATAAAATGATAGAAATAAACAGAAAGTCTGTCTTTCTCATCCAGGTTGCCAGTTTTCCCTTCAAGGGAAACACCAGCTTCTTAATTGTCAAGCCTTTGATGGGCAGAGGAAACGTGTCAGCTGTGCTTCCCAAACTGAACATCTCCGACCTTTACAGACGTTTACCTCAGGAGAAAACGATGCAGGTCAACTTACCCAAGGTGAAGCTGCAGTACCGGCAAGAGCTCCAGGAGGCGCTGACCAGCATGGGTGAGAATATCAACTAAGACTGAATGGATGTCTGGAAGAAGAAACATACTTGGGCACAGTATATAGATAGAGGAAGTGGCCAGTTTCCTAGACATATATACATAGATACCATGTGGGCGCCATATTGGACTGGGCAAGACTGGCCTGTAACCCTATACTAGTGAATAAGGTACCGTTGTATTTCTGGATAAAAATCACTATAACATCTACATTTCTCAACCGATTTCAACAAGTTGTTATTATATTAAAGGGTTTATGATCTACGAGGAGTAAAACAAATAAAGTTTAGTCGCCAGTTACATCGAATCTGGATAGTTTAGCTCTAATAGCAGCCAGATGTTCAGGAGACCAGTGTGTATCGTAGGATGACACAAACTGAATTACTGACCTCATAGAAAGTAATTCATTTATCAGAAGGGATTATTAAAGCTCATGTTTTTCAAGTATGGCTTTAGCTTGTTTTCCTTGTTCAAGGTTAACACTTGTAGAAAGGTCCCTGTATAAAATAATATCATCTAATATAATATCGTGTCCGATGAAATGTCTTCTCCATTTTAGTGATCATGCTTTCAATCTATAGGCTACTGATATTACTATTATGATCTTATTATCTTAGCTTATATCAATTAGCCAATGACAAGGAACATTAGCTAACGTTAGCTTATATCAATTAGCTAACAATAAGGAACGTTAGCTAGCTCTTATCATTATTATTATCGTTACAGAAGCGAATGTTTTTTGAAGATGTAATAATTAAGGGTTACAGGCCAGTCTGGACAAGTTCAATGGAGCCCACATTGATGTACAATCCAGGAGTTAATGCATTGTCTATATATACAGTATATATCCACGTATACATGTCTATGGTCAGTTTAGCCTGAATGTACCAAGCCAGGAAGTGAATGTGATCAAATTGGTCCCTTTCTGGAGCATCAGTGGCACTTGGAAATAGGGTTGTGTTGTATCCTGATGCATCACCATATGTCAACCAAGGATGACGTGTTTCCTCTCTCTCTGGTCTATCAGGCCTCGGCTCTCTGTTTTCAGGTCCTGACCTTTCTGGGATTTCTGACGAGCCTCTGACGGTGGCGAGTGTCCGCCACGCCAGCACCTTAGAACTCAGCGAGGAAGGCGTGGAGGCGTCCGCTACCACCGTTGTGACCTCCATGCGTTCCGTGTCTCTCTTCTCTGCCAACTCCCCTTTCCTCTTCGTCCTCGTCGATGACGCCTCCCTGGCACCCCTCTTCATGGGCGTCGTCACGAACCCCGCCCCCGACAACGACCCTGTACCCCTCAGCACCATGAGCGACCAACCCGCGATGGATAACGTCAAGAAAAGAGACACAGATAGCGAACACGGTAATAGCTCGTGCAGCGGCAGGCAGCAGTGTAGCGCCGCCGCTGGTGAGCGAGAGCAGCTGCAGCCTGTGATTGGACTGGAGGGCGACAGGAAGTAACAGCGAGAGGAAACCCGACGACTCTGCATCTGCCTGAAGTTTTAAATCTGCAGGAATAGTTCGGCATTTTTGGAAATATGCTTGTTGGGTTTCTTGTCAAGATTTAGACGAGAACATTGATACGTCAGTTGACCCGTCTAAGTCTGCGTATTTCACAAATGGTCAAACTTTAGATTCAGAGGACGAACACCTTGTTGACCTATTCAACATGGAAAAATACAAAAGCACTACAATCCTAGTGATTCGAGTTTTAGATGAAACAGTCAACCATTTGAAATACTAAAAGCTGAAGCAGATTAACATTTGTATAACCTTACTTCACCGATTTACCACATTGATTATGTTTGATCAAATTTGTCAGGTTTCTGATAGCATAAAAATGTCAAAATACAATGTTTAATGATGATTATAAAACACATGTTAAGCCTGGCAATGTGGTTCAAGACAGGTTTTACAGCTGATGAAAGAAGTTTCATAGAAACGTGAAACTGTTTCACTCAAAAACAACAATATTCTTCCCAACAAGTTGTGTATTACGATGTTAAAAGTTTTTTTCTTTGCAGATGTTTTATGACAATTTTAATTTGATATTCAGTCACAGAGAATAAAATGTTGACACAATAAAGTGTATTTGTTTTGTGGATGGATTTCCTTCTTCTGGAATAACCTCCCTATAGACATCAGACAGTCTGTGAGGCCTTTAAATGCAAACTCAAAACCATCTTTGTGCCCTATCGTTCACTGGTCTCAGTAAATCTGTCAACATCTAATTTAAGTCTATTTGTCCTGCTGACAAAAATAATATTAATATATAAGATACTGCCTCCCTGTTTTGTTGCAAACCAGATTTTCCCAGAATTGCAAGTCTTTTCCAGACTGGTTTCGAAGAGAGGAACAGCAATACAGCACCGCATTTTGAGTTGTTACTATTTATTCCTGCTGTTTGCTTTGAAAGCGTCACAATGGATGAAGAACAGCAGATTGGCGAAGTTGACATGAGGAGTTGTCTGTATATCTCCTCATTTCACTACAACCACCTAAGTAACAAGCAACGCTCCATTTGCTAGGGATAAAAATTATTAATTTAAAATGAATCAACTGTTTAACTGTTAGCCATAATTTAAAAGTATAAAAACACTGGAGAAGATAAATAAATGTTTAACATCAACCTAAATGTTAAACATATCATTAAAGATCAGAACAGGAGGGTAGATGGGAGCACATGAAGGTCACTTTGGTCTGAAACCAGTTTGAGAGGAGACCCTGAACCGTACAGTAAATTTGTTTGCTTTCTGGATGTTGCGCAGCCTCTGAATTTCTTGCTTTCCTCTGTTGATGTAAAGTGTCTTTCAGTACTCTCATTTTACATCAGCACCTTTCGTCTTTGCTGCGCGCCCCCGGCGCTCTGTCGGCATCAGCGGGGACGCGCGTCAGCGTGGCGAGGAAGACTCGTCTGGTCTGCAGAGAGAGACAGACTCTGGGCGACGTGGACCGTCCGGGAGCAGAAGAGAGGTGAGTGCGCATTTATGCGCTTTTACGCACAACTCTTGACTTTCTGATTTGCTCAGCTGGCGCCAATAAAACGAGGTGAATTATTGTTAATATCGTGCAGCATGATGAGAAACTTTGACCGAAGTTAAGCAGAAATAAATGTTTGATGAACCTGCAGAGAAGTTTGATTTCAAAGAATCCTCCTCTCATCTCCTTCATCATGTAAAATCACTTTTAGAGTCATTTAAACTCTAAGAAACATGTTGATGTTGATGTTTTCAGTCACTGAAGAATTTTTCCACCTTTGTCGCTGTGCCAACAAACAGTTTATGTAATAGTTCTGATTCCAGGTCAGTGTCCTCTGTCTCTTTAAACAGACTGAATCCATTAGAGACTATATTGTGTTTTAAACACCTGATAAACACATTAGAGTAATATTTTTATTTAATATATATATATATATATATATATATATATATATATATATATATATATATTTTCTTTTTGACAAATTCACACTAAGTCATAACCCTTGACTGGAGCTCTGAGTTTGTTTGCAGTTGCAGGTTACTCAGGGTTGCAAAGACATTGGTGCCAAGAACATTTTCTACATTTCTGTGGAATAATTTCAGGCTCACGGACAAAAAAAAAAAGAAATACCAGATGTGAAATCAGAAAGCAGCCACTGAGAAAACATTCCTGAGAGTTTCAGAGACAAGTTGCTGCAGGAAACCACTGTCTGCTGAGTCAGCGGTTCATCTTCAGGACTACATCAGGCCTGTTCACACTTTAAACACCTCAGAGATGATGATGTTCATACTCCACTTGAGTCCTGGAACGGCTGTAATTTACATGGCATCCACATCATTTATTCAGTCAATAGGAAAGGAAAAAATGTTCTTTTTAAATAATTTGAATGCGTCTGACAGGAGGGGAGGTGTCTTTATCTGTGTGTTAGCATGAAAACTGTTCAAACTTTAAGTCTGACCAGGTCATAAAGATTCACTTGTCCTCTGTTGCCGTCAAACTGTGGTGAAAATATCTGACATCAGTGTTTCCAAACTTGTTGCATTCAGGTGCTGAAACCTCCACACAACCAGAACCAGAACTATTATTTTGAAATAATGAATGTGGTTTCTCAACACTAGAGAATTTCGTATTTTAGTTTTTCAGAAAAAGTTCAGTGTCAGAGCATACTGGAACTTAAAGTCAGACTGAAATAGAAGATTAATGTGTTTTTGGAGGCAATGTTGAGAACAGATCAGAAGGTTTTATTGGATGGCACCATCTGGGTTTCCCATCAGGCATTGTGTGTGTAAGGTCTGAGGTTGAGATGACAGGCCTTTGTGTTTGTGAAACCATGAAAACCATGAGAACCAGGTCCAGATGTGTGCCGCAGAACAGAAGAGGCATTGTGTGTTTTACTGTCTGAGACATAATGTGTGTTTAAACGTTTTTTCCAGAAAACAGCAGCTGCAGTTTCACCACAGTGACGATAGAAATGTAAACGTTCAGCTGAGACTGTAATTTTATCACACCAGGAGATGATCTGGCCATTCTTGCCAGTTTATATTTTGTGGTGAAGTTTCCACTGGTTGTATAAATTATTGGTGTTCCTCTGAGGACTTGGAATAAATCAATTCATCTACACTATATATTGTGATTTATTTTTGTGATTCTAAATAGCTGTTTTAATGCCTGAATCAATATATCTGGAAGTTACCGCTTTTATTGTGGTAGTCTGAGTAACGTGACGTCATATCTGTTCCATATCCGTCAACCAAAACAAACCTCAAAAAGTATTAAAGGTTGGAGGGTCAGCGTGGATACGACCTGCACCCTCCCATGTTAAATCCAGCGTGGTAAACACTGCACATCCAGTAAAGGATGGAAACACTTTGGGTTTCACACACTGCAGGAAAAGCAGAGCTAGACATCACGGCTAAAGCTGCATGCTAACTCTGTCAGGGACATGAAACGTTATCGTATGGCGGTAACATGCGGGCCGGCCGGTCGTCGCTCTCATCTCTGTGGTCAAATGGGCCGACGCTACAACTGTAGAGCTCCAATATACTGACATTTATGTTAAATGCATTCAAACATCACCGATGGAGCTGACCATGGATGGATAAAGAGAACGGAGCTGACGGAGAGCTAGAGACCACCTTGAAGAAGTTAGAGGACGTAGACACCTGGGACTACGTCCACTTTTCAAAATAAGGTGTAAACAAAGGGAACTGTATATACAAAATACATCTATGGAAATCAGATTGATTGAATTATATTCAGAAGTATAAAACATTACATGTCCCTTATAAATTAAAAAGAAAATACCACTAATTTGTGAGGGAAATGTCTTTATTCCTTGATTTTTGGGTTGCTGGATTTAAAAAAAAATGTAATAAATAATTCCTGATAATGATCCTTATATATTTGACTTCAGGACATCTCTGACTACATACATGCTGAAAGTCAAACATTTTTGCTGGATTCATTTAGAGATTTTACGAAGTAAAAGTCCCTAAAAGTGTCTGATTCTACCATTTCTCATGGTCTAGTGGTAAAAAAAAGTTAACAACAATCGCATTAAATCACAATATTGAATCTTAACACTTAAAAGTCACAATATATATTTTGTCATTAGGCCTTCATGTATGTTTTTGTCTTCCAGGATGAAGAGAACAACTTTCCTGCTGGTGTTTGGAGTCGTGCTGAGCTTCTGTCGGGCTCAGGTATCCCATGATTCTCATGTTAGATTATTGTCCGTCTCTAACGTACACATACAGTTTATTTAGATACAGAAATCCTGGCACAATAAAAGCAGCAGCACTGTCTGAAAATGTCTTCGTTGATCTGTTCCAGTCGGACACAGGAGGTGAGGAGACCGGCGGCGAGGAGGAACATGTGGAGCTCTTCACCACACCGGCGACTAAGATGGGCGCCGCCACCTCGGACTTCGGCTACAACCTATTCCGCGCTCTGGCGAGCCGTGACGCCACGACCAATATCTTCCTGGCCCCCATCAGTGTGTCTGCGGTGCTGACGCAGCTCTCCATGGGTGAAGACACAAACACACAACAAACTGAATCCAAACTGGTGCTTTGGTTTTGACTGCCACGGTGTGTATGGGCTCGTCCGCCAAACTGGTTGGAAATTGATGTCAGTTTTGTTTGCTGCTCCGTAAAACACATCATCAGGTGGTCAGAGGTGTCCCATGATTCCAAGTTTCCACTGTTACTGCACATTAAGCTTCTGAACAAACTGAAAAATCCAGTCTGAGCTCAGTTGCAGAGCAATTTGTGAAATAGCCCCGAAATTTAATGTACTGATTCATGTACACAGACGAGAATTTCACATTATTTTCATGATAGTCAGCATGAAATCACTTTGTATGTAATCCATGTAAATTGAGTGGCAAACGCAGAGTAACCGAGTGTGTGAAACCACAAGTCAAAGTTGATTTATTTGTCATGTAACCTAAGTACTTAAGTTACAGCACATCTGGAATTATTTTAACCCAAACTGCCATCTTTTCCAAAACCTAAATCTTCTTCTTCTTTCATGTAACTTCTGTACTTAAGTTAAAAAAAAAAAAGTTATTTTAACATGAACTGCCATCTTTTCCTAAACCTAACTAAGTAGTTTTTGTCAGATAAGTTCTGTACTTAAGTTAAAGCACATCTGGAGTTATTTTAACCCAAACCACAATCTTTTCGTAAAGCTAAGTTTTATTGTGAAAGAACTGGAGCAGAAATTTTGCTGAATGTTTTGCTGGACATTTGTAGGAAAGGCATGAAAAATACAGTGTTGAAAGTTGTGCTGAGCATCACAAAGAAAAGGCAAATTCATGTCTATGTACACAAATCAAACATTCAATTTCATGAGTATTTCACGAACTGCCATGAGACTGTTGCAACGTTTTTCCAGCCAAACTCAATGCCTGAAGTCAATATTTCAACTTTAAACACTTTGGTACTGAAGGAAGAGTTTTACATTTAGTAGGATGACCTGCAGAAGATTCAGGAACATTTATGGGTACAGGTATGGGTAAAAATACTGTAAATACAATTTGTAGAAATAAACAGAGAAAGGGGAAACTGACACTGTAATTTGTCATCTCTGTCACCATGAATTCATTCAATCCAAACACTATTTGGATATTCTCCAAATAATATAATGTATAATATTTAACAGTAATATTTACACATTAGACCCCTTCCTCAGTCTGCCTGAGCAGGATGCAGGAGCAGAGTATGTTAACTCACTTAACATGATCCCTTCTGGTCCTCAGGAGGGTCTGAGAATGCTCAGAAGCAGCTGTTCAGGGCTCTGAGGTACCACACCCTGCAGGACCCCCAGCTCCACAACACACTAAAGGACATGCTGGTCTCGGTCAGGACGTCTGGAAAAGGCCTGAGTACTGCCGCTCGCATCTACCTGGCACGACGTGAGTTCATGTAGGGGGCTGGGTGACTGGATGTAAATGTCAGGGATCCAAATTATGCAGTCTCTTTTCTACTAAAACAATAGACTGTTTAGAAGTGGACATAGTTACTATAATGGCACCCATTAGTTAGTGGACTACAGTTTCAAATCCTGAAGTTTGACATTTTGGCTGTTGCCATCTTGGTCTTAGGCCATCTGCCATCTTGGTTTTTGTGGTCTCCATCTTGGTTTTTGGTGGTCACCTTCTTGAATTTTGGTGGTCACCATCTTGGTCTTTGGCCGTCCGCCATCTTGGTTTTTGGTGGTTTCCATCTTGGTTTTTGGCCATCCGCTGTCTTGGTTTTTGGTGATCTCCATCTTGAATTTTGTCTGTCACCATTTTGGTTTTTGTGCATCGCCATTTTGGTTTTTAGCCATCTGTATCTCGTTTTAATGCAACCAGAAATGACACGAGAGGGCAATGGGACCAAAATGTTACAATTAACTTTAACGAACTGAAAACCCCTGCTTTGTGGTCTATTTGACACACCAGCTGAATAGTCAACGAATAGGTAGGCAAAATGATGTTTTTTGAGTTTATATTTGAAGGCCTTCACAGAATCTGACTGTCTGATGTCTATAGGGGGGTTATTCCAGAGGAAAGGGTCTTGATAAGAGAAGGCCCTTTGGCCTGCCGACTTCTTTTTCACTCTGGGGAGAGACAGGAGTCCTGCATTTTGATAGAGCACAGCCCTGATTGGAGTATAAGGTTTAAGTGGATCAGACACGTAGGAAGGAGCGAGACCATTTACAGTTTTATAGGTCATCAGTTGCACCTTAAAGTCTGATCAGACATGGATTGGGAGCCAATACAATGAAGCTAAAACTGGTATAATATGGTAAAATTTTCTAGTTTTGGTTAAGATTCTTGCTACGGTGTTGTGAACCATTTGAAAGCTTGTATTAGTAGAACTAACAAAGACCTGGGGGCGGCAGTAGCTCAGTCTGTAGGGAGTTGGCTTGGGAACCGGAAGGTCACCGGTTCAAGTCCCGACATGGACCAAAAACTGAGTGTGAACTGGTAGCTGGAGAGGTGCCAGTTTACCTCTTGGGCACTGCCGAGGTGCCCCTGAGCAAGGCACCAAACCCCCAACTGCTCGGGGCGCTTGTCAGGAGCAGCCCCATCACTCTGACATCTCTCCATTACTGCATGTGTGTGTGTGTTTGTGTGCATGTACCATGTATAAGTTAAAACAGAGTGTAAATTGAATTTCCCCACTGCGGGACGAATAAAGGTTGATCTTCTTCTTCTTCTTCTAAACAATGTTGCATAAGTGAAAGAAAGCAATCAAAAGAGACTCTAGGATATCACACAGTTATCTAAATATACTGTTATGTCGAGTAGGGCCAATGACCAGCTTCTCATTTTATCTTGGTTTAGGAGAGTTTTTCACCACGGATAAGCAGGCCTCTAATTTAATAATTTGTGGTCACTTCAGAGGGCCAAGAACAGAGCCCTGAGGTATGCCATATCTCACCTCAGAGAATATTATGTTGCATTTTTAAAAGAGACACTGTAATTTTGGATGGATAAGATTGTAAACATGAAGGCCCAGAGACACCAAATTTGTTTTCTGTCTTTCAGGACGAGTGAAGCAGGAATTCTTCACGCTTGTGGAGCAGCAGTACGGAGTCCGCCCGAAGGCATTGCTGGGAGGAAACAAAGATATGAAAGAAATCAACGACTGGGTGTCTCAGGAGACTGGTGGGAAGGTGCAGCGCTTCCTGGCCAAGCCCCTCCCCCCAAACTCTGGGGTGAACACTGTGAGCGCCGCCTACTTTAAAGGTATGTCAAATGTTCAGACTGTCAAACACTCGTTAGCTGGTTCATTGGTTCAAACATTCAGTAACCAGCTGAGGATGCATTAACACAGTTTTCTGTCTGAAAACAGGGAAGTGGATGACTCGGTTCAGTCAGAGCGGCGCAATGGAGAACTTCCAATTGGATGGTGGTGTACCGGTCCGTGTTCCCATGATGCAACAGGATAACTACCCTGTGAAGATGGGTGCCGACTCAGATTTGAGTTGTACGGTGAGTGTTTTCTACTAAAATTGGTTTAAACTTCATTACCTATAATCCCTGTGTAATGACACCAATAGGCTCGTTGGGGATGGACAAGGTCTGCACAGAATCGACCACCACTGATCGCCATGCAATGCATTCCAGTTAGATTTGTGTCCGACTTGTTGTGACATCATGCACGCGTGGGCAGCAATAACCTAACAAGATTGAGGCAGTCATAGTTTTTAGAGCCAGGTGCTCTCCACTGACTGCAAGACCTAGAGCATTATGGGAAATGCCTGATCAAAGAGATGATTAAGTTTCTGATTTAGTTTTGACAGCAAACACCAGGTGTTTCTTTCTGTGTGATTGTAATATTTAACACTAGATTGTAGGTTATTAGTTTCATGTTGTGAATGAAGGTTTCATCTGTTAACAATCATCTGGTGTGATTGATAATAATAATGATTATTTATAAGCACAATATAAGTGCTCTACAAGGCGGATATAAAAATAATAAAAGCCAGAATCTGATGCCAGATACACATACATTTCCACAAATATTTATAAAGAAATATACAGATAATGCAGGTCAGATCTAACAGGATGTCATTTTCCTGTGACTTCCTGTGAATTCTATGAAGGTGGCCGGAAACTGTCCAACTAGCTTTAAGTCTCCGTCCCTGCTGCTGCCACCTCATCCACTTTGCAGGCGAGCTGCCGTTCATTTCCAGCGAGCCGAATACTTCAGCCCATTTCCTGATCTCTCCTGAATGTATTCTACTCCTCCAGATCGCTCAGATTCAGATGCAGGACGACATCAGCATGTTTGTCTTTCTGCCCGATGATGTGACCTCCAATATGACGCTGCTGGAGGAAAGTCTTACCGCCGAGTTTGTCCAGGACCTCGCCATGACGCTCCATCCTGCCCAGGTGTCCCTCACGCTGCCCAGCCTGAGGCTCAGCTACTCCACAGACCTGCTGCCGCTGCTCAGCGACCTGGGTGAGTCTGGCAAATCAGGATTTTCAACAAATACAAATAAAGAACAATATTGCACAGATAAGTTATGTTTGTATTGTGTTTATATTCTGTGTAAGAGTTGAATTTTGACAGATACAACAGCCTGGTCACAGATTTGTAGTACAAGCGATGCACAGGTGATGTAATATATTGAGTGACCGTTTAGTTTGTGTTCTGCATAAAACATCGTTTTTTTGTTTTTGTTTTGTTTTGTTTTGTTTTTTTTTTTTTTTTTACAAAATCTAACCCAGCCATTTTTTTGTGTTCTTGTTTAATTTAGTTTCAATTTACAACAATAATTACATCTTTAAAACTGTTTAAAAATTATTAAAAACTGTGACCAAAATTATATTTCCCTCAAAACTTGTTTTGATTATGCAGTTTAATTGTATGGGAATGTAATTTTGTAGACAGGGTTGTGCATGCAACAGTACATATGTAATACATAGCCAGAATTTTTGACTAAAAGAAAAGTGTAGAATAACACCAGACTGATCCTTTAACTAAGTCGCTAATCAGTTTTTTTCTAATGTATTGTTTGTCCAAACAGCAACAATATAAAACAAAGAAAAGCAGCACATTATAAAAAAATATAGATGATACATAAAATATTTGGCATATTTGCTAAAACAAATAATCAATCATCAAAATAGTTGGTGGCATTTTGGAATGTAGCAAGGATTTGTTGGCCAGAAGAAAAATATTGAATAACACCTTTTCTGATATACTGATATTATGATTAAATGAACTATTTGGCATATTTGCTTGAAAAAATGCCTGAAACAAATAATCAGTTATCATATTTTGTGCTAATGCTCGCTGCAGATTTAAAAGATAAAGTTAAACATCATCTACAAACTGGATGATATATGATTTTTACTTTTACTTTTTTTTTACTTTTATGAGAGAAAGTGATATAATTGGTTGTCTACAAATGGACATTAATATTCACCCTTCTTCCTACATCTCATCTCACCACATCCTCCTCCTCATTTATCAATTTTCCTCCATCTTTTTTCCTACTCTTCATCTTCCTCCTCCATCCCTGCAGGGCTCTCCGAATGGCTAGCAAACACGGACCTTGAGAAGATTTCAAATCAGCCCATCAAGCTCGGCAGCGTCCATCACAAGGTCGTCATGGAGACGGCGCCAGAGGGGAACCAGTACCCCAGCGCCACCTCACCAGCTCACTTGTCCTACCGAGTGGACCGGCCCTTCCTCTACCTGATCCGGGACGAAACGTCAGGGGCGCTACTCTTCATCGGCAGGGTGGTCAACCCCAAGGACCTGACGATATAACACACGCATATCCCTGGACTTCTATCTTTGTGAGGACTCTCAGTAATATAATGCATTCTCCTGCCATTACCATCACCTTAACCATCCCAACTATACGACAGAGTGTCAGGGCCACATCGAGGAATAAAATAAATCTGAGATTTAGAGAATGAAGTCATAATATTATAAGTAAAAAAGTCATAATATTCTGAGAATAAAGTCATAAGTTTACAAGACAGAAAGTTGTAGTATTATGAACATAAAGTCATAATATTATAAAGTAGTAATTTCACAGGTAAATTTAAATATTTTTTCTTTTTTTTCGTAATATAACTTTTCTCGCAAAGTTATGCCTTTGTTGTCATTAAATTCTGACTTTTTTTGTCATAAACTTAATGCTTTATTCTCATAATGTTACCACTTTTTTCTCATAAAGTTATGACTTTATTCTTGAAATCTAATTTTTTTCCTCAATGTAGCCCTGACCCTAAACCCTAAACCCTAACACTAAATCCTAATCCTAACCCTAAACCCTAGACCCTAAACCCTAAAACCCTAAACCCTGAGCCCTAAGCCTAAACTCTAATCCTAACCCTAAACCCTAAAACCTAACCCTAAACTCTATCCCTAACCCTAAACCCTAAGCCTAAACTCTAATCTTAACCCTAAACCCTAAGCCCAAATCAAACCTGAACATTGAAGTCTGGACCCTAAATCATTCCTTTGAAGTGAGGACCATCCAACATGTCCTCACTCTGAAGGTCTGAACCTAGGTCCCCACAAGGATAGATGTACAAGCACACCACATATACACACACACACACACACACACACACACACACACGCACACACACACACACACACTCTTAGCAGGTCCTAGGAGGGATTTCAGGTGTTTGCTTTGCGTTTCTGGTGGCAGATATTTGCAGATATCTCACTTTTAACTCTTCACGATGAAACATGCATGATCATGTTAAGCTGGCAGGATACTTAAACACGCTGACAATACTCTGAACTCACCAAAGGATTGTTTTTTAAGAAATCAAATATTGTCATTTGTGTTAAAAGAAATAAACGACAATGAAACAAAACACATCTCTCTGGTTGTGTCTTTTCCTGCTCCCCAGAGGATGAACATTTCATTATAAGTAGGGCTGTCATTTAGTTTTAATGACACTAGTTTCCGTAACATATTAAGGTTGTAACAGCTGTTTTAAACATGGAAGTGGATAAATATGCTACTTTATGAGCTGCTACAACCTTTGAAAGATTGATTGATTGTGTGTCCTGAGAGCGCATTTTCAGGTCATTTTTATGTCACGCAATTAAACTACGGTAATGGTTGCAATTATGTTCTGGCAACAAAACAACTTAGTTTACATACTAATTTTAAGCCCAACCCCCGATGTTTTTCCTAAATCTGTATAAAATAGGCTACATATGGAAACAATGCAGCAGACAACATGTCACTAAAAACTGCTGTCAAACTTAACACAGTAATAATACGTGAGTGTAAATTCGTTTTAACGCCACTAATTTCTTGAACACA
The DNA here is from genome assembly GCA_947000775.1 of Pterois miles. Lineage (NCBI taxonomy): Eukaryota > Metazoa > Chordata > Actinopteri > Perciformes > Scorpaenidae > Pterois > Pterois miles. The sequence continues at coordinate 28,616,840 of CAMQGK010000052.1, read as the reverse complement.
ACGTGTGATTTTTAGGTTGTAGTGGCTCAGTTTTAAAGCTTGTGGAGTGAAGATCCTGGTCTCATCTGAAACCAGAGAACCTGATGGATCCATCGGTACCAACCAGGTCAGACTAGCTGGTAGTGAAGGAGGTTAAATAATGCTCCATATTTACACTAAATTTTGTTGAGGAAAAACTGTCATGTCCATCTTCAAAGGGGTCCTTTGACCTCTGACCTCAGGATGTGTGAATGTAAATGGGTTCTATGGGTACCCACCAGTGTCCCCTTTACAGACATGTCCACTGCATGATAATCACATGCAGTTTGGACCATGTCATAGTCATAGACACACTGACAGCTGTTGTTGCCTGTTGGGCTGCAGTTTGCATGTTATAATTGGAGCATATTTTTATGCTAAAGTCAGTAAACAATGACAATATCTGTCATTGTTTTGGGTTGTTCATTGATTTCCAATAATAAATATATACATAGATTTATATAAAGCAACATTTTTGTCCACTCCCATGTTGATAAGAGGATTAAATCCTGGACTAATCTCCCTTTAAGGTTCATTTAGAACAGATAAAACATGATTAGAAACAAAATAGTGGTGAGAGACACCAACATATTTGACATTAGTTTTGGATTCAGTTATATTTCCTTGACACTTCAAAAGTCATTTAAGTTAGAATAAAAAAGTGAGATTAATTTGTGATTAATCACAATTAAGTGTTTAAGTATTTTTCTTGGAAGAACCTTCATGTTGGATAATCCTGCAGGACACTAGTTCAGTGTTAATGTTTTGTAAAAATACCAAACATAGTGTCACCTTTACCATCAGTAATTACATCTACTCGTAATTACTATTACTATCAGTAAAAGATGCATGTTATGACCAGCAGAGGGAGCACATAACACAGACAGACACAAGACAGTATTAACCAGCTCTAAAGCACATAATAATCACAAATATCTAAGAGACAATCAGGGCCAGGTTTTATGTCCTGTCCTGGTTTTATTCAGGTGTTTGTTTCTCCACATGTGAAACCTTCTGCAGGAGAAGTTTTTAGTTGGTTTTGCAGGTCGACGCTGAAGCCAAAGTGATTTTCCATGCAGCCTTTTTCACGCCAAGTACAGACACAAAATAAGACAAACTCCTCAAAATGTGTCCTGAACACAGAATCAGGAAATATCTGATCAATGGCGCAAAACAAGACGAGGAAAACTGAGGAGTGCTGCAGCTGATTTACATGTATGTGTAAGAAGTAAGACGAGTCAGTGTGCGTGGTTGGTGTGGTCACATGTGGTCTTGATTTTCCACACGGTTAGAGATTCCTGAGGTTTCTGAAATGCTGCCCAGGAGAAAGTGAGTCGACACTAAGAGGAAAAACTGAGACGGGAAGGAAACCAAGTCCAGTTTCTGCTGATTTAACCCACTCAGATACCGAGACCTGGAGGACTGAGAACCTTCACCAAGACAAAGAAGAAGAACCTCAGAAAAGTTCATAGTCTAGAAAAACATGAATATAAATCCTCTTTGTGTCCTCTGTAAGACTTTTACTAAGTCCAATAAGGAGTATTCAGATCCTGCAGTACCTGCTCCACAAATATGTCCCCTGTGACTGACTGAATTACAGGAAGAAGCTTTTTACATTATCAGTTCTGCAGGGAGTATTCAGATCCTTTACTTGATTAAAAGTACTAAAAAACCCTGTTTCCTGTCAGAGACCATGATGAGGTGGTTAGTGGGCAGAGCGTCAAGTGGAGGCAGAATGATGGCGTCATCAAATGGGGTTGTTTTAATGAGGAGGGAAGTTTGTACATATGTGTGGTATTCAAGTCAAGTAAAGAGCACTGCTAAATATAAATAACATTTACTCTCCATCTCTGAAATGTTTCTCTGATATTGTAGCTCACTAGAGCCTCGAATCACAGTGTGTCATCTCATATGTTGTAATATCTGGATTCTGGCAGCCAACAACACAGTAAGATGACATTTTAGATGTGTAACTTTTGCCCACTGCTAGCGTTAGCCTCCAGCTAACACCGTGACCTCATCATGACATTATCATTAAAAGGATTGGTACCACACTGTGAAAATACACAAGTTAAAGTCGCGCATTGGAAAATGTGGCTACAGCTTCACAAGTAAAAGCCTCTAAATGATAAAAACATTAAAATACTAAAAAGGAAAAACAGCAATGATTTATGGAAATAGTTGCCAATTTGTTTTCTGTAAATTGACTAATAATTTCAACTCTACTTGTTCAAACTCTCAGGTACTTTTTAGATACTATTTTAGAAGTTCTTCACATTTTGTAATAAAATGTAAAGTCACTAAAGATGTTAGATAAATGTAGTAAATTAGAAGAAGAAAGTAGTACTTAAGTAAATGCACCAGTTACTGTATATCATATAGGTTAGATTACCTCTGGGCCCTATAGACAGTGTTAAAGCAGGTCTATTATTTCTAATAGTGTTGGTGTTATTATTTCAACAGGCCTCAGTGTTCACAAGAGGGAGACAAACACTCAGTAAACCACCAGGACCAGTCACATCATGAACACATCCCACTTCGCATCTTTTCATCATAAATATACAAAATTATATCCACACCCATTTTTTATATATGTGTACTGTGTATATAGCATTAATTAACTGATAAAATTGCACCCCCCCATTTGCATAATGAGGCACAAATGAATAAAGAAATGTATAATGAAAAGACTACATGAAAAAATAAGTTTAAGCAAATTAATAAAAATAAAAATGAATAAAAAAATAAACAAAAACAAATCAATACATTTAAAAGCAAAAATAATGCATAAGTAAAATGGAATATTAAATGGAGGAGTAAATAAATAAGGGAATTAATACAAAGAAATAAATAAAGAAGCAAATTAAAACAGAAATATCAATTTATGTCACATTTTATAAATTATTGTAAATTTATTAATATTATTTTGCTACATTTAATGATATTTTTCACACAATTTCACACAAATAAATTTTATATGTTTTGCAGAACAAGATATCACTGAGTTAAAAAATAAGATTTTAATCTCAATGAGGTTTTACTTGGTTGAATAAAGGACATTTATATATACATATATGGATTATTTTAAAAGAATGAACAATATGACACATGTAGGGAAACACACTGTCTCTGATTGGCTGTACCTGCTTTAGAGAAAAATATTTCAAAAACAATCAGAAAAACAACAAAATAAAATAAAGTCAATGTAATAGTGGGATCATGAAAACATAAAATCACTATGAAATAAATAAATAAATTCTAACAATTAAAACAGGAGTCATCTGGGATGATAATCCCATCTAAAGACACATTTGATAAATCAGATTGTATAAGCTGTTTAAGTTTCGTTTCAGCAGGAGAAAAACAGTGAAGACGTCTTTATTTAGTCTGAATACTGAACTTTGACTTCACTCTGTCATATGTGAGAAACTGCAGCTGGACTCAAAACAGGTCAAGACCTGAAGTCCAGCTGACATTCATCGTCTATGAGACAAAAATAAACCTCTGAGTCCTTGACAAACAATCAGGAGGGACACCCACTTCCTCTTCTGATGTCTTTATGATGAAACAGACCTTTAGACTGAAAGTCTGTTTCCTGTCTGTGAAACACTTTTACAACATGTTATTTTTAAAAATGATGAAAAGTGTCTGTTGGACGATGTGGTGGAAATAACACATTACAGTCTCACAGATAACCCTGACAAGAGTCAGTGGTTGGTTCTCTAATTAATCCATTAATCCTAATTAATTCATGAATCATCTGGTTGTTGTTTATTTCTTCTTTGTTCTGCATTTAAATCACATTTTTTAATGTTATTTCTTTGTTTGGAGCAATTTATCTTCTAGTAGTTAAAATACAGTGTTACTGACTGAAGGCGACTGTAACCTGGTTACTGAAGTGTAACAGCCAGTTACTGCAGTAAAAGTACTAATACTGCACTAGAAATACTCTACTACATGTAAAGGTGCTGAGTTTATTCAACTTCAGAAGGATTTTCTCAACACATAAAGGAGCTCGTCATCCCTCAGTCCAGTACTTGAGTAAATGTACTTAGTTACACTCTACCTCTGGTAATCTGGTATATCTGCTGCATCAGGGATGGATTAATGTTGGTATGAAAGGTAAATTGTGAACATCGCTATGTTTTATTATTTATTTGTTATAAAATTCTGTCTCATTTTAATACTGTTCAAAATGAAGAGGTGATGATACTACTACCACTCCTACTACTCTTAACTACTGCTATCAAACTCCAATATATCCAGCTTGACACTTAGGGTATAAGGTATACTCTTACTCTGTAGCATGGCAGTAAACACAGAGCATTCAAAGTTGTAGAGTAAGTATGTTATAGGGTGAATGAAGAGAGGGAGCGGAGTTAATCAGAGAAATAAAACATTTTTTTCTGATTGTTTTACTGTGGTCATGCTACAAAGCACAAATAAACAACTAAAATGACAAAGACACAATAATAACATGTATATGATTGTTTATGTCTTTATTTTAATTGTCTTTATTATTTGGAAACAACAGATATCTTTCAGAACTTCAGGGCTGAGCTGTTTCCTACAGTGGCCTTTTATAAAACTAACACCACCACGTCATTTAATGAAGTATATCAAAATATTTACAAATCTAAAAATAATGTGGAACAAAACAACAAATTAACTTTCAGAAAATGTTAAGAGAAAACAAAATAATAGGACAGGAGAACCTGAAAAGGTTCAGAGTGTTGTGGTCAGTTTGGATAGAGAGACGGTGGAATTATTTTGAATAAAACTGTAAATTTGTGATTTGTGTTAAAAGGTCCATCTTGATAAAATAAAATAAAAAATAACTCTTTTCATGAAAAGGAATCTATTAAATTGTTGCTTTTATACATTTTCTTTGTTTAAAAAATATATGATTGTGATTTTTATAGAAAAAGCCTTGTTTCAATATATGTACAAAATAACAAAATATCTATTTCACTATTAATACCACTACTATAAAACTCCAATATATGAAACTTGACATTTATAAGCTCTGTATAATTATTGTTTCCTGTTTGTAAACACATTCAAAGTTGGCCCCTCCAAAGATGTGAATGAAGAGAGGGAGCGGCGTTACTGAATCAGAGATATAAAACGCTAATTTCTGATTGTTTTACTGTGATTACTTTCTAGAGCACAAATAAACAAATAATCTAACAATGCTAACATGCTGATGTTTAGCAGCTATTATGTTCACCATCAGTGTGTTAGCATGCTAACTGTGGCTCAGTAAACAGCGTCACAGCTGAGGCTGATGAATGTCTTTAGTTCTGCAGGTATTTGGTCATAAGCTAAAGTATAGGACACATTAACATGCAGAGGATAAGACTTGGAGCCATAAATGTTTTTATCAGATGCTGAAATAACTGGATAGTATACATTGGTAGTATTGGTAGTAGTCTGACCAGATGATGGCACTAGAGGAGAGGCAAGAGGATCACAAAAGTCAGTAGAATTCATCCTCTGGGAACCAGGAATACATCAGACCGCCACATACGGGTACTTCCCAAAAAGTCAAGGCCACGCCCCCTTTTGGGGGAACGAAAACTGAAGATCTCATAGACTTCAATGTGATCTAACATACTGTATGTTTATAGTCATTCATCTTTTGTTATATAAACATTTGTTTTATACACGTCTAATAATTATTTAGTGATATTTAGTGTCTGAACCTGAACGTTGGTGATACCTTAATAAATGAAGGTTGATCCCCTCCACGTCCCTTCAGTCTTCCCCAGTCCAACACAGGCTGATATTACTGATCCAGACATCTCTAAATATCTGACCGAGTCCTGTTAGGCTCAGTGTTGTCTGCAGATGTTTCTAATATTGTTGTTTTTTTCCCATTTCCAGATATTTTTCCACATTTTTTTCCAAAAATCTTATCACATATTTAACTAATAATTTCGTGGACATTTTTTAACAACTTTTTTTCCACATATTTCACTGATATTTGTCAGATAATTGTTTGTTACGTCTGTTATTGTATAAGAGGGACTGGTTTCCCCCAAAAGGGGGCGTGGCCATGAGACTACTCTGGATGGCATATTGACGTAATGTATCATAATAATCCATCTGATAATTGTTGAGATATTTCAGTCGGGACCAAAGTGGCGGACTGACCCATGTTGCTCTCTCTTCAGTGGCCATTAGAGGAACTGCAGCTAATTAAATATCAGCCCAAGATTCATTTTAAAAGTATAAAAACAGTGCATACGTCAGATACAGTATGTCAAAATATATCAATGAGCTCATGATGAAACACGCCAGTAATCCCTCCGGATATGTTGGTAGAAAAATACAATGTGAGATCTTGAGACTGGTCCTCTATATGAAAGGCAGGAGAAACTATCCACACACTCGCTGCTTCGTCAGCAGCTTCCACGTTCTTCTACGACCACCTGTACCAACCCGTCCTCCTCGTTCAGCCCCTCTTCGTCGTTCCTTCTCTGTGTCCTCTGGTTGTGTCTCTTCAGGTCTTGATGCCCTTCAGTTCTTTTTCTTCGGACGAAGCGTTCGCCAGCTCGTAGCCTCCTTTACTTCCCGGCGGCGGTTCCGGGCGTCTGGCCCTCCGGCGCAGGACCACGACCGTCAGCAGGAAGCAGAGCAGAGCGCCGCACACAAAGACCACCTGCAGACCCAGAAACCTGCAAACAAACACACAGGTGGTCATGATGATGGAAACCCAGGACTGTCCAGGGTTAGAAGGTCAGGGTTTGGGCTGACAGCTACATCTTTCCTAGACCTAGAGGAACATTTATTAAGATTCAACTGCTGAGATGAAGTTTAGGTTTTTGTTTGCTTTAGTCCCCAAAAAGAGTCTTAAATCACCTAGGAAGGAAGGTTAGGAAGGTGACTCGGTCTCAGAAGGACTCACCTCTGTCTGAAGCGGTCCAGGTTGTAGTACTGACAGGAAGTCTGCTTGCCGCACTTTTTGCCCCACAGGATGCAGGTGGTGTCGATGATGCTTCCGTACAACACCGGGCCGGGCATGAACGCTGCGCACACACATTTATGATGGATGAACGATGTATGTTTAGATTATAATTTACAGTCTTAATGCACATTTTTAGATTAGAATTTATTTATTCTGTTATTTCTATTTTGTGTAAGTTCACTGAGAGAGCTGCATGAAACTAAATGAAGACAGGTTGCAGCTCACTATCTTGTTGTTATGTGGCGAATATCTGCTGCTAACCGCCAGGCGGAGCTGTTGTGTCGATAAGTGACTTAGCTAATGTTAGCTCACTAATGTCTGATCCGTTCAGAGTAAAAGACATAACATGGAGAACAGTCGAGGTTTTACACCTGAAACGTGTTTAATAATAAAGATTTTAAGTTTAAGTTTAATTTCAGAGAAATAAAACAACAAAGCTCAAATTCTACATTATGATGACATTTGACTAAAGAAGTGGTGACTTAGCTTAGCATTATTCCCTCATAATAACCTGTATAAATCGTACACATTTCTCCATGTACGCAGACAAAATTAAAACACATTTAGAAACTACTTTTTAGAAGTTATGCTGGCTTGTGATGCTACTGGGACTTCCTGTTTATATAATGGCTTCTTGCTGATTGGACGGTGCTACAGATGTTTCCTAGCAACAGATTTACTCGTTAAGGTTTAATGGTGCAACCTGATTCACTCACTAGTGTGAAACTATGAGAACTCCGGAGGACTTTATGTTCAGTTAATGATCTGTGGAGAGCTGGTGTACGGCTGAGACTTTAACCCCAGACTTCATGTGCCTTGCTCAAAGTGATGTGGAGGATATGTGACTCACCGAGTACTCTGAACAGCATGTACTGAACTCCCACCGCAAAAGACTTGTCCTCTGTGGGCACCGTCCTGCAGCAGACACATAGACATCACATGATGATGATGATGATGATGATTTGGCTGCTTATGGTCAACAGCTGGCTGGTTGACTGAGGTATTTTAAAACAAGCTAAAGCAGAGCGTTAAAACCACCCTCCCTTTCAGAGCATAACTCAACCAAATCTGAACACAAAGATATGCAACACACATTTTTGTATTTAGTGTGATTTATGCCTTCCAATAATATCCCTGTATTCAATGTCAACTGACAATAAATGTCCATAAAACCACATAAATCACAGGGAAAAAAAACGCTCCTGTAACTGCAGAAGTTCACTGAGAATCCTCACATTTTTAAGTTTTCTTCAGTATCACAGTAATCCAGTGAGAGTAGTCTGAACATCCATGTGTTCACTACAGACAAGAACTACTAATAGATAATTCGGCATACTTTTATGGCGCTAATTCGCCATGTGACCGAGACCGCGCCAGTTCTCTGGAAAATCCAGATACTTCCCCAGTCGGACGTGGAGCCATTTTGTCTTCATGCTCCACTGAGTATGAAGAGGCCCCACCTCCAACACTGGATCCAGGTCTCTTTAGAGCATAAAACTGACTCTACATCAAACTGGTAGCCAGTGGAGTAAATAAAGTACAGAGGTAACATCTTCAGCCGACTGAGGAGATTTACTTAAAGCAGAAGACAAAACTGGAAGAAGCTGGTTTGAGTCTCAGATATTTAACAGCTGGTGTGAAAAAAAAAAAACATGAAGCAGCAGACATAATGAATTCAGTGTGACCTTCATTTAGATAGAGAGCTAGAGACAGACACTGCTTTATGTCTGTGATACAGAGTTCAGAGCATCACTTCCATCGTAGATAGACCTGATTATCTGATTAGAGGTCACTAAACGACAGACGGTTTGTGATCATAGGGAGTACAAATAAAACGGACTTGACCCAGTTTCATGTTTTTTGTCATCTCTCCTTCCTCTGTGTGTTCAGAGAGTTTCTCCTTCAGTCTGCTTGTTTCATCTATTTCTGACCTAAAGGAGGATTTGAACTCACTGAAGCTCACAGTTACTGTTTAACTGTAGTTTGACAACGGCAGAACTACCGGCTGATGAGCTGCTTTTATCCAGCAGAGCTGATTATCAGATGGAGAACAGGTGAGCTGACGTCAGGTGACTCCTCCTCCATACACCTGCTCTCTAGTCTCCATTTCATTATTTTTAATGAGAGCTCCTGGACTTTATCATTCCTGCTACAATAATCATGATGAATACATAAAACCAGGTGTGTCTTTCTGTCCAGTCAGCTGAATTCACCACAGCTCTAATCACATATATATATATATATATATATATATATATATATATATATATATATATATATATATATATATATATATATATATATATATATATCAGTGTATTCTCCTGTATCACTCTTGATTTGTGCTACTGAATTTGGCAGATTTCACCTGGGCGCTACCCACATCATCAGCTGTGCTGTTCATCCTGCTAATACATGATCCTTACAAATTAGACATCATTGTGAGGGTAAATAAACAGGCTTTCCAACCGTGTCAAATATAATGACAATTAGCATTGGAACAACAGAGAAAGAATCCACCAAACACTCATTTACTAACTTGTTTCCCTGAGTTTACAGACAGTACCATAAAGCAGTGAAGTTGAACATTTAGATGAATTAAGAGACTTAATGCTCCAATAAAAGACTCAAATATAAACCTGAAATATCCTGAAGTAGTAGTGTTTACTCCACTTCTCTTAATATTTTAGTCAGTTATTTCTGAATTACCGTATGTTGCTGACCGAAGATGTGAAAATTGAAGACTTTCTCATGTATTAACTCATATTAAAGCTCTCTTTGTGCTCTTTATGCTGGAGCTATCCACTAAGTTATGAGTGGCAGTGGCATTCAGAATTTGCCCCGTTGCAGCTTTAGAGGTCAAAGGTCAAATTATCTTGACCTTAGTGTCATGACAATGTGACTAATTGGTGGATTACAGTCTAAGCTTTACCGTGATATCTGACTTCATGATGATCTGAGTTGGTTCCCTTCTTTTAAACTGGATCTTCAGAGCACATCTGGTGACTCCGACTGTCGTACCTGAGTATCATCATGTAGGAGGGCGTCTGTGAGAAGGAGGCGATGAAGCTGGTGACACCGAGCAGAGCCACGAAGGGGAGGAGGAGGTGGGAGCATCCGCTGCCGCAGGTCGTAGGAGAGGCGGAGCCCAGACCGCCGCCGGGGCCGCCGCCGACACAGCGGCACTCCGTGTAGTTCTACAGACACACCATAAATAACTGTAAACAAAGATGGACGACGTGACAGCCCACCAGATGTAAAGCAATCTAAATTAAATGAATAAAGAAATAAATCACTCCATACATAAATTAATGTGTCATTAAATGGAGCAAAATAATTTTCAAAATAAACGTAACTTTATCAATTAATTAATGGCTACATTTGCTTTAATATTATTTTTTGCCATATTTAATGACATATTTATTCATCAATTAATTTATTTATTCATTGATTTATTTTTGATTTTGGCAAGTTCTGATTTGTATGTTTGGTTCTGGCATGTGTTTTACGCCGGATGCCCTTCCTGACACAACCCTCTGCATTTATCCATTAGCCATTAACACTTTAAATATTATTTTTGATACATTTAGTGGCATATTTATTTATTTATTTGAGTCATTTATTTATTTATTTATTTTATTTTGGCAGGTCGTCCATACGAACGAATTGTACCAGAGTTCAAATGGACTAAATGTTGGCTGTGAAAGTGGCCTTGGAAATCTGAGAAATGATGATGGAAACTTTTGATTATGGCAACAGTTAATCTAGAAAACAGTCTGCAGATGAATGAAAATAATGGCTGGTTGCAGGTCTATAATGAAGAAGCTTCTGAAAATCAGTAAAATCAGTCACTTCGTTTCCTCCTCTGGGATTTCTGATGTTTCCTGTGGAGCAAACATGTGGCTGTTGTTGGTGGAGAAAGTGAAAGTAAAACCAACAGAGAAACACTCCACCTGTCATCTGGCTTTTCTCCCTTAAGTTTTACTATAAATTGACGGATTTCCCATCAAACATCTGGACATGATGTCACTTACTGCACATCTGGTCGATTATGAGTCATCTGTGGCCCCCCTCCCCCCTGAGGAGTTTACACAACACTAGCACTACCCATCCGATCGCTGAAATCTCCAAATATCAAACGTTTTTGATTTCAAATCACAGCATGTCTTTTTCTATGATGTTCCTAAAGGTTTTGGTGTCTTAATGTGGTATTTTGGAGGGATTATTAATTATTTTTATTAATTCTCCAGTGGTAAAAAAAAAAAAAAAAAGATTAAATCTCAAATTAATCTTCAGATTCATGGCTTTCAGATGATGTATGGTCTCTAAAAATGACCAGAAAACTCATCTCTGATGCAACAGTCACAGGAAATAATAATTATTACCATCCATCCATCCATCGTCAACCGCTTATCCCGTTAGGGGTCGCGGGGGGGCTGGAGCCGATCCCAGCTGGCATTGGGCGAAGGCGGGGTTCACCCTGGACAGGTCGCCAGTCCATCGCAGGGCACATAGAGACAGACAACCATTCATGCTCACATCCACACCTACGGGCAATTTAGAGTAATCAATTAACCTAAACAGCATGTCTTTGGACTGTGGGAGGAAGCCGGAGTACCCGGAGAAAACCCACGCTTACACGGAGAGAACATGCAAACTCCACACAGAAGAGCCGCAAGCTGGAATCGAACCTGCGACCCTCTTGCTGTGAGGCGACAGCGCTAACCACTACACCACCGTGCAGCCTAATAATTATTACGTTCACTGTTAATGTTATGTATTGAATATAATATGAAATATCAATAAAATATGTCACATAGTCAGTTTCCTCAACCCCTAAAGAAAAAGGTTGGGAAACCACAGATTTAAGGGAGCCCTAATCTTTCCTGTAGTGCCACCATCAGGACAGATTCTGTTTAAAACACATACTGAAACCTAATGGGGACGTTGCTGCTCCCCTGTGAACCTTTTATATTTTAGGGTTAGGGTTGAACAGCAGTTTGAGCACCTGTAGCCTCAGTAATGTGACATATTTGTTTCTGAGTGAAGTCTAATGTCTGAATCTGTCTGGTTAAAGCTTTCAGTCCATTTACTAACTCAGCGTCATCCACACAGCTCTGTTTGGCTTCTACGTTTGTTATATTAACGATGTCTGTTTTCACTCAAGACTTCCACAGTAAACACAGTGTGACTCTGATCATCTGCTCCGCATTTATTCCAAATGTATATAATTACATATAATTATAAAACTACATATACATATGCTGTGCATATACAATACCCACCACCTGCTGCACTTTACATATTACTGTTACTGTTACTTATTTATTTTTATTGTCAATTATCTTCATTGCACCTTATTTCATTCACTGCACCTTCTCTTTTACTTTTACTGTACTGTATTTATCTGTACTGTTGTTGATGCTGCTAAGACACCCGAATTTCCCTCCGGGGATTAATAAAGGTTCATCTTATCTTATCTTATCTTATCTTAAAATGGGATCTGGGAATAAGCTGGAATACAAATAAAGACCGTCAGTCTGAAAATTAGTCTGAATGTGTGATAACACAACGTTTCACAGGTGAAGATGTGAAGTACGGTGACGAAATGCTTCTTACTGTGGTTCTGTTGTTGGTATCTGTCTCCATGGCGATACAGCCGGCGTGGCAGGGAGACCTGAACTCAACGCCGTCCGAACCACAGACCGGGTTAAAGGCCTCCTGAGGACAACGACAGCCCGCGCTGCATGCCAACGCATCGCTGCTGAAAACACGTCATTAAACGTTACAGTTTTAAGGGCATGTAGTCACGAAACCTTTCAGATTAGTTCCCTGTCAGTGGTGAAATTAGTTCCCTGTTAATAGTGAAATATGTTCCCTCTCAATAGTGAAATTACTTCCCTGTTAACAGTGAAATGTGCTCCCTCTCGAAAGTGAAATTAGTTCCCTGTTAACAGTGAAATGTGCACCCTCTCAGTAGTGTAATAATTTCCCTGTTAATAGTCAATTAGTTCCCTTTAATTGGTAGAATTAGTTCCCTGTTAGTGGTGCAATTAGTTCCTGTTTAGTGGTGATATTTGCTCCCTGTAGTGGTGATATTAGTTACCTGTCAATGGTGAAATGATTTCCCTTTAGTTCCCTGTCGTTGATGCCCCTGTAGCTTGTGTACTTGGTGTATGTAATGCGACGGTGTAGCTACCTGGGAGGAAAGACACCGGCGACCTTCTGGGTGGGGCAGCCAATGAGCAACAGCGGCGTGGAGGAGAACATGCAGAGCAGGATGGCGGCAGTGCACAACTTGCTGGCACCGCTGACTGAAAGATTCAACCTCCGCATCAGAACGCCGCCCAGGACGGTTCCCAACACCGCCAGCGGGATACAAACTCCTCCTGAGGGGAAGAAATCAGGTGCATCCAGTTCTCCAGTGTGGACTCTGTGGTGGTGATACCACTGTAGCTGCTGTAACTCAGATGATATAATCACACCAGTGAGTGCTACTCACCGATCATCATGGTGGAAAAGGGGACAGTCTGGCTGAACTGTTTCTCAATGAACTTGGCCATAAAGGTGGCGAGTCCGGCCAGCAGCGCCGCCAGGTTGACCTGCGCCAGAACCACCAGCAGGTAGACGGGGCTCCGCAGGGTTCGTAGAGCGATGCACGGAAAACCTGAGGGACAGCGGTGGGCGGTTAAGGCCTTTAAAAGGCACATTTAAAATAAACACCAGCTCACGTTGCTTCATTTACATTTACACACCCACCAAAACTTTTATCTGTCATTCAAGTTTTGGAAACAGGTTTGATATTCTGCAGCTTGTAGCATCCATGAAAAGCCAAAAGAGGGCTGTTTGACCACTCATCATCAAAATGTAAAAATAAACACTCGCTTCGTCTCCCAGCACTTTATGAACTTTATGATAAAGAATTAAAGAAAACAGATGCTGAATTTACAGATTGTGGAAGGTGATTGAAGAGCAGCTTGGAATCAGGGATGGCTGTAAAACAAAGGATGTAAAACGATCAGATTGTAGTGTTCGAGCTCTGGGCAGCTAAACGAGAGCTTCTAGCTGATACCATTCTTTCATTAGCCCCGTTTAGGACTAGCTTTATCCATCACATCCACATAGTTAATTCACTTCTCTCTCTCGTGTTGTGAATTTTTATAACAAATACAGTAATAAATGTGTAAGGTTTACAAAAAAACTGGGGCTGTTGAAGTTAGCACAATAACATAATACACTTTAAGACAAATTTTCAGGTTGTAATGGCTCAGTTTTAAAGCTGGAGAGAAGATCCTGGTCTCATCTGATACTAGAGAACCTGATAGATCCTTCAGACTAGCTGGTCATGAAGTAGGTTCAATAAGGTAAAAACTGTCATGGCCATTTTCAAAGGGGTTCCTTGACATCTGACCTCCATATATAGAGATGAAAATGGGTTCTACGGGTATCCACCAGTCTCCCCGACACAAAGACAGATGATGAGTTTGCCATGTTATGATTGGAGCATATTTGCTATGCTAAAGTCAGTACATGTGAGGCCACTCCCATGTTGATGAAAGGATTAAATACTTGACTAATGTCCCATAAAAAAATGTGAGATTAATTGTTATTGAATATTTGAATTGATAGATTTTCAAGTAACTGTGATCGTAAAACTTTTGGAAAATGCAGAGTAGCAACACATAGCCCTCATAAATCCACGGGAGTTAGCTTTAGACTGGTAAATTTAGATAAGTGCTTCAAATTTAAAATAATGAACTTATTACTGTGAATTCTAGCAACAAATATATGAACTTAGTAAATAGTAGATAGTAAATTAGTGTTTGTGGTGGATTATTTCTCTGTTATGCTAATTGCCATTGAGTTGCTTGAAAGCTTGCTTATCAACCTTCAGAGACCTTAAGGTGGATGGAGACATTTACCATTAAAACAGGGGTGTCAAACTCAGTTTCATCCCAGACCACATCAGCATTATGGCTGCCTTCAAAGGGCCGGTTGTAATTTTAAGACTATATAAATATATCTACTCTTGATCATATTACAAAATTGCCTCTGAATTTGATTATTATTATTTTATTATTTTCACAATTCTAAGCCTCCTTTATCCGGGCTTGGGACCAGCAAAAGTGACCCAAAAGAGACACTCTGGCAGTTACTTAAAGTTTTTTTTTTTTTTTTTAATTCAGGGTTTGAGTCCCAAAATTTTACATTTCCATCAGCCGCTGGCGGCTTTGCCAAATGCATTCAGTCTGGACGCCGACGGGTGACCATCTCCTGCGGTTACTGCAGCTGGAGGGACTGCTGCGCTACCAGGACTTGGCCTATGAGTGCTCTGGGACGGGGGAGTCGTCCACGGCAGCACCCGCTGCTCATTGAGAAGAGGAAGAACAATACCCGCTTTCACGTCAGCCTTTAAAAGTCTCCAATAACACCAGAGAAAGTCGCTAGATTTGTCGCTAGTCGCTTTTTTGAAAGAGTCGCCAGAGGGGTCTGAAAACTTGCTAAATATAGTATTGTATGATAAGCATGATATGTATAATCTTTGCAAACCCTCACGTTTGACACATGTGCCTAAAACAGTCAAAACAAAGCCCATTATTAGCAGAAAGTGGAGTCGTGGTTTAGCAATGATGATAAAACACTTCTGCACAGACACGGTGACCTCTGGTCTGTAGTGGCCTCTGGTCTGTAGTGGCCTCTGGTCTGTAGTGGCCTCTGGTCTGTAGTGGCCTCTGGTCTGTAGTGACCTCTGGTCTGTAGTGGCCCCCACTGCAGCCTCATCAGACAGGAAACAGACGGGAAGACAAGACTCTTACTTTTGAGGAACCGAGGTAGAGACATTTCCTGGAGCGGGTTCGTCTGCTGTTGCTTGCAGTCCGAGCTGGACTCCACGTCGCCGGCGCCGTTCTGGACAAATATGGAAGCAAGACATCACATGCTGGACGTTTTTTCCCTGCAGGTTTCAAAAGCACTTAGTCTGCTGTTGCTGCTACTTTTAAGGGCAATGTATGCTGGGAAGGTTTACATTCAGGGCTCTGTGAGTCCCTTTAGATAAACCTCATGTGAGCGCTATGCGGGCTGTGTTGTTGTAACAGCAGACGCGGCTCATCCAGAAGTGTATCGCCGTATTGTTGGTGACAGAACAGAAGGATTGATTGAGTTTACAACACTAACGTCAGCTGGATAAACATCCAGATGTTTAGGTTTTACAGCTGAAACATGAGATAGATGGTCGGAGGTCCCGACACAGTGGTCTGAGCTTGAAAAGATGACCAGGCTTCTCTTTTGTTTCTGGTCAAGATTTTAACCTCTGACAGGACAGGGGGGGGTTTTCACACTGAATGGGGGTCAGGGGAAAGAGAAAACCCTCATAGTCATAACACAGATTATGTTTGATACTCTTTGTACTGTTTGTTGTCATTGGAACGACTGTTATTCTAAAGCTTTCCAACCTAAATTCATCTGCTTTCATTCCTTTGCTTGAGTTGTTGTTTTTAATCCGATTTCCTTTCCTATTGGTCGAAATGCTTTTATTATTTTAATGTGCTGCTGGTTTTAAACTGGTCTTTGTGTTTAAACAGCGTCAGTGCTAAAGGGAATGGGAGAGGACACTGATTGGTTTAATTCCTGTTACGCCCAAAAACACACTGATGATTAAATAAGAGACTAAATACAACCCCTTGGACTCCTTGTGCCTTGTTGTGCACACAGATTGTAGTAACTAGCAAAAGTGGAGTTAGAGACGCCCTAAATGCACCATGAACAGTATATATAGTACTAGTACTAGTTGTAGTAAATAATAGTCCCAATAAATCCAGACATTTAAATGGGCTCCAAATATGAAAAATAAAGCGCCAGAGCCGGCCCTGGGATTAAAACCCTGCAGACGCCCTTTATAAGCTAAGATCAGTATGTGAAATAAGTTGTTTTATCTTTAAAACACTAAACATGGAGACAGTATCATATTTAATGGTGTTTAAATCCAGTGATGTTTCAGAGAAATCTGTTTTTGGCTCCGTCACAGAAACACCTCAGCTGCTAACGTCAAACAGATGAAGCAGCAGCAGGTTGCACAACACAATGTTTTATCTGATATGACTCCCTGTGATCAAACACAGACAGCAGCCAAAGTCCAGAGTTTTATCTAACAGCTGCAAAACTTCACAGTTACTTTCGATTTTAATAGCACGTCACATAAAATAGTTTTACTTAGTATCTTCAGTGAAGATGTTAAAACAAAACTCAAACAAGCTGTGAAGTTTTATGCAAGTTAATTTCAGACTTTTTGGGCACCAGTTAGATCATTAAGTTCAACCCAACGGGACCAAAACAGATGAAGAAATACAGTAGAGGGTAGACAGTTGTGTTATCTGAATATGCTATGAAGCAGTCTGGAGGCCATCCAACATTCATCAAACCAGAGATGAATATGTAATTCATTTTTATCTGTTAATAAACAAGCTGATCTTTAACACAGATTCCTCATGGAGTTAATTATTCACTGAGTCTGTACTGACAGCCTCGCTGCTGAAGACAGCTTCTAAGGCGATTATACACTAAAGGGCCTATAACATGAAAATACCAAATACTCGCCTGCTAATATGCCTGCTAATATACTAACACAGTCTCACAGCATTTCATGACAGAATCATGAAATTTGGCTCAGCACAACTTTCAAACGTTTTCCATGTCCAGCAACACAGGACATATGTGCCAGTGTCCACTCCAGTCTTTTCAAAATAAAACTACTTAGTTACCTTTAGGGCGACAGTCAAAAATCAAGATGCAACGGCCAAAAACTAAGATGGCGACGGACAAAAATCAGATGGCGACAGCCAAAAACCAAGATGGTGACAACCATATATATATATGTAGCATCAGCACAATTATCAGTAAAACATTTCAGCTTGATGTAATTTCATATTTTGAAAAGATGAAGCCTAAATTTCTTTGCTTTGTTGATTCAATACCAGCACTTCCCATTAGTGTGGCCTGCACCTCTGTGCTCTGAAAGGTGACAAAATACCTGAAAAACCTCCAGAGTTTGATGTATTTAGAGACCTGATATTGAAACCTTTGAGTTGATGATAGTCAGTTTCAATCTGAAGCGTTCAGTGTTGTTGTAGCTCTGACAGTTCAGTGAGGGGAAAACTCTGAGTCAAATATGTGGTGTTTAAAAGTGAAAGTTTGGCTGCTGGCTGCTATTCTGTCGCTCAGGAATTCGCTTCAGAAGTAAACCATGTTGAGCAATCGCCTTATTTAACTGGTAAAACGTACTGACTGAACTTTCTTTAACTTTGGGGACTGAGCCAATTCAAACAAACTGAAACAGATTCCTGTCAGGGCTTGTTGAGCTGACTGGAGATCACTTCATAAACTTTATGCATATACTTGTTTGCTGTTTTGTTTTTATCTCATATTGTTGCTAACCACTTTTAATGACATTTGGTTCGACATTCCCACCTTACTTTAATAAGAACAATCATAAATGAATTAACCCAATAGAGGCTCCCAGAAAGAAAAGTGGGGCCCCACTGACCCCTGATGGTAGTAGCTAGAAGGGAGCCCCTGCAAACTGGGAAAACTCTGGCAAGATTGTTAAGGACAGTCATTGATCTGTAATATTTAAGATAAGAATAAGTTGTTTTTGAGGCCGGTCATACAGCAGGACACACCTCAAGGCTGCTTTCATTATACCTGATGTTGTGATTTAGTGATGCATATTGTGCCCAAACACGCTGACAAAAACCAGGTGAACCGGTCCCAGTTTGTGACCCGTTCTGTCCTTCAAGCCTGGTCTCACTAAATGGTGTATGAACAAGCCTCCAGAAAGAGCGCCAGTCACTGATGCAAATATTTGTAGTGGCCAAATGCTGGTACAACAACTTCCGTGTCTGTCAAGGAATTGCTATTGGGGCTCAAAAGACTGGTTCCCAAAAACTCCACCCCCCATTGACTCAACTTCCAAGTACAAACACTCTAATAGTCCTTCAGAGCTATTTTCTTCCTCCGTTCATCCTCCGAGATCCAGACTGAGGCTTGAGCAAGGGCCGGGAGGTGGAGATAGTGAGCCGTGATGGCTTTGACCCCGTGACCAAGTCATTTGACTGAGCGGATGCTACTGTGCCTGCTCCATAGCCGTGATGGATGCGGAAGACCGCCGGAAGATCCGGGTACTTTTCCATTGGGAAATGGAGCCATTTTGGTTTCATGCTATGTTTCATGACACGGAACGCCTTTAAAAAGTTGTGCTATGTATACGCCTTCACATGAAATCAGACTGGTCCTTCATGGGTCCTCTTATCTTTCCTTTCCATCCATCCATCCATTATCATCCTCTTATCCATGTCATGGGGGCAGCAGACTTAGCAGGGAATACCAGTTGCTCCTCTTCCCAGCAACTCTTCCTGGTGTTCCCAGGCCAAACCAGATATATAATCAGCAGCGTGTTCTGGGTCTACCCCGGGGCCTCCTACCAGTTAGACGTATCTGAACACCTCCAAACGGAGGCGCCCAGGAAGATCCTATTGAACCACCTCAGCCCCTTAAGAGGTGAAGTAGCAGCATCCCCAACTCCCTCCTGAAGGCTGAGCTGTTCACCCTCTCTCTAAGGCTGAGACCAGCCATCCTACGAAGGAAACTCATTTTGGCCGTTTGTATTCGTGATCTCATTCTTTCAGTCACTACCCAAAGCTGATGATCGTAGGTGAGGTTTGGAATATAGATGGACCAGTAAACCAAGAGCTTTGCCTTCCGGCTCAGCTCCCATTTCACCACAACGTTCCAGTACAGCACCCGCATAACTGCAGACGAAGCATGCCCTCACTTGGGAACAAGATCCAGAGATACTTGAGCTCCCTCGCTTGGGACAGTGACTCACTCCCCACCTGGAGGGACAACAGCCTCAGACTTGGAGGTGCTGACCATGCATCTCTAGTTGGTTTGTGTCACAAACCCAAAACCCAGATTGAGACACATATACTGAATGTGCTTTAATGTCCCATGGACAAATATTCATGTCATGCAATATACATGTCCCATATCAAATATCAAATATTGTCATATTGGTAATAATAGTGGAATATTAACGTGAATGCAAACACAGTCAAGTTGAACTACTTCCTGTAGAGTGTAAGAGCTGCAGGCTTCAGATCAGTTAGACCCGTCTCACCTCTTTGGACATGCTTCTGGGGAAGAAGAAGTATGGCAGCGCTGCGAGGAAGAGGAGGCAGGATGCCACCAGGAAGCCGAGCCACCAGGCTCCCACCCAGCGCAGGTCCTTGTGGTTCAACTGGATCTGGTCTGAGAACAGAAGAGTCATGAAGCACAAATTAAACTCTTGTTATGACAGAGCCAACGCCGCAACCATGACAGTGTCTGTCAGGCATTAATCAGTCTCATTTGTTCATCACCTCATTCATACAACTCACATCAAAGATCACAATCAGTTATCAAGTGTTAGCAGATCAACTAGGAACGAAAGTGTAGCATAGTCAGTGTCTCCTTAAAAGGTAATAATATGCCAGCTCATCTCTAAAGAGGAACATTCAAAAGCTGTTTACAAATTAAGGCTGTCAAAGTTAACGTGATAATAATGTGTTAAAGCAAATTTGTGATTTTTAGGTTGTAGCTCAGTTTTAAAGCTAGAGTGAAGATCCTGAAAATACTGGTCTCATCTGAAACTAGAAAGGCTGATGGATCCATTGGTACTAACCAGGTCAGACTACTACTACTACTACTTCTACTACTACATCCTGGTTTCATCTGAAACTAGAGGAACCTGATGGATCCACTGGTACCAACCAGGTCAGACTACTACTACTACTACTACTACTACTACTACTACATCCTGGTTTCATTTGAAACTAGAGAACCTGATGGATCCATCGGTACCAACCAGGTCAGACTACTACTACTACTACTTCTACTACTACATCTTGGTTTCATCTGAAACTAGAGAACCTGATGGATCCATTGGTACTAACCAGGTCAGACTACTACTACTACTACTACTACTACTACTGCTACATCCTGATTTCATCTGAAACTAGAGAACCTGATGGATCCATTGGTACCAACCAGGTCAGACTACTACTACTACTACTACTACTACTACTACATCCTGGTTTCATCTGAAACTAGAAAACCTGATGGATCCATTGGTACTATCCAGGTCAGACTACTACTACTACTACTACTACATCCTGGTTTCACCTGAAACTAGAAAACCTGATGGATCCATTGGTACTAACCAGGTCAGACTACTACTACTACTACTACTACTACTACTACATCCTGGTTTCATTTGAAACTAGAGAACCTGATGGATCCATCGGTACCAACCAGGTCAGACTACTACTACTACTACTTCTACTACTACATCCTGGTTTCATCTGAAACTAGAGAACCTGATGGATCCATTGGTACTAACCAGGTCAGACTACTACTACTACTACTACTACTACTGCTACATCCTGGTTTCACCTGAAACTAGAGAACCTGATGGATCCATTGGTACTATCCAGGTCAGACTACTACTACTACTACTACTACTACTACATCCTGGTTTCATCTGAAACTAGAAAACCTGATGAATCCATTGGACCAAACAGGTCAGACTACTACTACTACTATACTACTACTACTACTACTACTACATTTTTATGTTAAAGTCAGTACCTGTGAGGGTTTCTGGACAATATATGTCATTGTTTTGTGTTGTTCACTGACTTCCAATAATAAATATATAAAAAATGAGTGATTAATTTGTGATTAAACTATGGACAATCATGTGATTAATAGCGCTAAAATATTTGAATTAAATTGACTGCCCCAATTTGAATATAATGATAGTTTTCTATCATTATATAGACTCCGTCTAGCATTCGGTGCACAGAAAAGACTATTACTAGACCTGTCAGGACCCCAGAGCAGCTATTTATTATTATTATTATAAATGATTAAAACTATTTTAAAGGTTTAAAACACCTGGAAACACACTGAGATGGATAATCACCAAACAGATGTTTGTCTCCACATCCAGCAGTTACAGACATGATGACTCATCAGGAGTCTTTGTGTTTGTGTCACCTGATGGATGTCAGTCCAATATTCTCTCTTTGAGCTCTGTCTTTGGTCTCCACCAGCCCCCTGAGTGAAACATCTGTCTCTTTAGCTGCTAAACGATAGATTTATTTTATATTTCTTTCATCATTTTAAAATTACGCTGGGAAAAAAACTGATGAAATTAATGTTGTAAGAGTGCACCGCTGCCACACCTCAACAGGTTTGACTGCTCTCAGTCATTTAATCCGCTGTAGATTATTAGTATTATGTGCCTGTAAACTAAGTGAAGCCCATATAAGATGCTGCTGCAGGTCTCAACAGTCTCTGTTATTTAGTTTTCACATCTTTTTATGGGTTTGTTCTCATGATGAATCCTCACATCCAAAGATTTTATTACAGCAATTATTCCCCCAAAAAAACAAGACAACTACTTCTGTAATTATCCAACACAACTTTTATTTGCACCTTTAAAGTTGAAAACCCAGTATTTACTCTGTTGTGGCTTCGGCCCTCACTGATCGTATGTGATCCTGTAATCCAGCTGTTCTCATGGGCACATCTTTGTTTTCAGCTGTCAGTGACACGGAAAAGGGGCATGATGATGATGAGGTGTTGAATCACTGTCTGACTTTAAGAGCAGGCTGCGTTCGTAAGCTGCCAGCTATTTCATACTGCTGCAGCCGATCATGACAACAATAAAGTCAGATGAGACCTGTTATCTGAGGAAACAACAGTGCTGACTAGATGATGAAACAATCCAGTGTTCGGAAACTGATATTGAACTAATAGGAGATCTAAACTACACCTGCAACTAAATTCTCCATGAATCTGCTCACTGTTGTCTTGGTTCATTCGTTTATCATTTGATGTATTAAATGTCAGAAAATACTGGAAATGCTTGTTTTGTCCAGTTAACACAAATATATAGGGAACCTCAGCATTTAACCCTAAGAGACCCTCCGGGCCAGGGGTGGTCCAGACTGACTTTACTGTCTTTTAGAGCACATGTGTCAAACTCAAGGCCCAAGGTCAAATTAGGCCCAGCACCTCATTTTATGTGGCCCACGAAGGCTTGCCAAGAATATTATGCTTTGCACTGCTTTACAGAAGTATGTCCATATCTCCATTTTGTTACATGTGCACTGACACGTCTCAATATCACTGGTTTCCAGCAGTACCAAAACAATTTATATGCCACAGACTGCATGTTAGATCAGAAAACAGTGATTTGTTGTAGTATAATTCTGCCCCTCTCAACTCCAACCACAAATTTAAACAAAGTTAAAGCAGTAAAAAAAGAGAATTATTTTGCTCTTCGATAGATGAGTAATGATGAGGGTTTCTTAATCTCATAAATCCATGGGATTTATATTATAATAACACATAGAAATATGTGTATGTGCCCACATACAGTATTTTTGCGGCTATGTGCATGCCTATATATTGATGCACAAGCATGTGTTTTTGTTACTGAACTATTTTTTAAAAATAAATTGTACAATATTTCTGCTTGCAATAATTTTTCTTAGACTTCTGATTTCAGAGCTAGTTATTAAATAAATTATTGCTAAAACTGATAATCAAATGCAGAGGCAATTTTGTAATATGAATATTCCAGGTCATTCTAACACATCCTAGCAAGCTCCAGAGCTGGGCTACATTTTAGTGAGAAAAAGGGGTCCCTTAACCTCTGACCTCCAGATTTGTGAATGTAAATGATTTCTATGGGTACCCACCAGTCTCCCCTTTACACACATGCCCACTTTATGATAATCACATGCAGTATAAATGTGTTGTTGTCTCCTATTCTAAAATGGTGTATCTTGAATATTTCTGCATACTGGGGTCCCTGAACAGTCTTGGATCACATAAATTGGGTATCACTGTAAAGCTGAAACTCTGGTGGATCCAATGAGTCCAACTGTATTTATTGACCTCACTGTATAAAATGACCTGTGGTGACCTCTAGGATAATCACAGCCTCATGAAACTTTACAGCCACAAACTAGAGACCTGGAGCATTCAGAGGATGGATGGCTTTCCTAGCTACACTGACAATAAGGAGGTTTCTGAGCACTTTACACAACACTAGTGATCAACATCCAGTCAATGAAAAATGCAGAAATCTCAAAATGTCAAAAGCTTTTGATCCAAATCAACATCTTTTCCTATGGTGTTCCTCAAGGTCTTGGTGTCTTAATGTTGTATTCTGGAGGGATTATTGATCATTATTATAAATTCTCCAGTGGTAAAAAATGGTTCAATTTAGCACCAAATCTGTGGAACAAATGGTATCAACCCAAATTTATGAGACATAATAGAGCGTGGAGATGGACATCATATACTTATATCACCATGTTCTAAACCCTTGAACACTTTTGCTATTTATTTAAAATAATTAATAATTTATTCATGATTATTTCTGATTCATGACTAAAACAACTTGACCCACGGTGCTGAGCTGCATCTCAAATTCATCTTCAGGTTCCCAGCTTTCAGATGATGTTCACCACTTCCATGTGACAGCTACTGTTGACCTGTTATCTCCCGCTAAAGACCCTTTGGACCCCCCTAAAGATCCTCTGTACCCCCCTAAAGACCCCCTGAAAGACCCCCTGGACCCTCCTAAAAAAACTCTGGACACCCCTAAAGATCCCCTGGACCCTCCCAAAGACCCTCTGTACCTCCTAAAGACCCACTGGACCCCACTAAAGAAGACTAAAACAGCTCTACTGTGGGACTCAGATGGTTAAAAGATGTAATAACATAAAAGTAAATTTACTTTTCTAAAAACTAAGTCTTAATTCTCAAATAGCCGTCTGAAGAAGTGAATACTGGACAATGTCCTCACTACTCAGGTCAAGGCTCTCAAAGTGGTCCCCACAAGGATAGGATGACCCCATACCACCAAAGAAGTCCTGCATAAACAAACATACTCCTAAATATACATATTATACATGCATGCATAAACACATACAAACTGCTGCCTGCACACACACAGACACACACACACACACAGACACACACACACACACACACACACACACACACACACACACACACACACACACACACACACACACACACACACACACGTCCGTTCACACATGCCACACATGGTTGATGAGGAAATGGTTTTTGTTTGAACAAGGCTCAGAAAACAGCGGAGCTCCATTAATCCGAGAGGCGTGAACTGTTTCACTGAACATCAGCAAACTGTCGAGTCCTGAAACTCAACCTGAAGGTGAAACAATGAGCCGAGAAATGCTCTGATTCTGCAAAAATGGCCAAGATCAGCTTTCCATAGACATAAGGACTTTTTTTTCCATTGAGTGTCTCTGCAAAGCTGAAATATGTTAAAGAGGATGTCTGTCCACGTTCTACCATGTTAGACATCTGGAACTACAGGACAGTGACCAGTTTGTTGAGAGAGCATCTGTGGCCATCTATTATGTTTGAATTAACAATTAACCCGGCCTCATGGTAAGGCATAGAAACAGCAGCGCATTTTAAAGACATTCTGCATGTCATGAAAACATATAAGCCATTTGACATCACATTGTTATCGTGAAACGTCGCCATTATCTTTAGGCACCAAAATTATTTAGTTAGGAAAAACATCATGGTTGGGCTTAAAGTTAGTACGTCAACAACACAACTACAGAAAACACAAATATCATTAAAAAATGTGATAAATGTGAGAAAAGCAGCAGTTTGAAGCTGCAGCTGTGTCAAACTTAATAATCAGTTATAGATAACAACTACAGTTACAGGCTATGATTTTCATTTACAAGTCAGAACAGGTGGAATACTTGTTTGTGACAAACTATTGTGACATGTCCCACATGTTGACATTCCCCTCTATGCATCGTATCTGCAGGTTTCAACAAGTCAGATTTAAGACTTTTTAAGCCTTCTTAAGCCCATTATGGATGCAATTTAAGACCTACTTCATGTCCATACTGGCAAGAAAGTACTAAGGATATGAAAAAACTGGAACATCAGTATGATCATTGCTGCTATATGAGTGTGTGTGAGTGTAAAGTCAGGAGGAGAAAGGTGGAGCTCTGGATATAGTTTTGTTACGGCTCAAAAAACATGAATTTCTTTTGAAATGAAAGTACCATTAAAGAATTTTTAAGTCCTGCCAAAATTGGAAATAAGACATTTTGTGAGATTCTAAGACTTTTTTGCGCCTTAAATTCAGATTTTCGCATTTTAAAGACTTTTTCAGACTTTTAAGGACCCCGATTGAACCCTGTCTATGAGACACCTGCTATATTTCACAACATTTAGACTCGTCTCGTGTACATTTAACCATAAATATAAAAACTATTTATATCTGTGGTTTTAACTCTGTTTACTGAACGTTATAAAAAGTTATGGAACACAGTAAAGATCAATCTACCAGGTACGAGGTCTGCAAATTAGTCCTACAGTATGTACACTGAATCGGTTGCACTTTAAATGTTACAGTGCCTACATGTATTGTCCCTGTCAAATAAATAAATAAATAAACTCTGACTACACCTGAATGTTGGGACTTGTCCCTGTCTTGGTGTATCCACACCTGCCAACCTTGAGACTTCAGATTTCAGGAGGATTTCTAAACCTTTTTCTGGGTCGTCCCCCAGAAAGTTTCAGAGACTTTGTTTCCTAAATTCTGGTGACTTTTAAAGAATGAAATAACGAAATAATAAGTTCAATGCAACAGCATTTTCATGTTAACCCTCTGAGACGCACAAAAGTCCCATTTTAGTCTTTTTTTAGGGGGTCCAGGGGGTCTTTAGACATGGTGAACATCATCTGAAATCAGGTTGTTCTAGTCATAAAGCAGAAACAATTCATTCATTCATTAATTTAAATAAATAGTAAAAGTGTAAACCTCATGCGCTATTATGTCTCATAAGTTGTTGCAGCGATTTTTGGGTTGATACCATTTGTTCCACAGATTTGGTGCTAAATTGAACTATTTTTTACCACTGGAGAATTGCTAAAAATGATCAATAATCTCTCTAAAATACCACATTATGGCATCAACACCTTGAGGAACACCACAGAAAAAGCCATGCTGTGATTTGGGATCAAAAACTTTTGATATTTGAAGATTTCTGCATTTGTCATTGATTGGATGTTGACCACTTGTGTTATATAAAGTGCTCAGAAACAAGTTTCATTTTCATATTTCCCAAAGTGCTGGTTAACTAGTGAACATCCTTTAGCCATTCTCTGTCTGGATAGGTTTTTGTTGTATGGAGAGGACACAGTAACTCAATGCTAAAATCTAACAGTGCAACACAGATAATTCACACTGGACCTGGTGTGCAGAGTTATCGCAGCGTTTTCACATTGGCACACGGTGAGAAACAGCTTTTAATCAGCTTATCACCTATAAGTGACTGCTCCAGGCAGGAAATCCTCCCCTTTGTTTTACAACAAGATAAAATACTGTATTCAGCTGTGAAACTCGTCTCCTCACCTTTGGATAACTTGTCAATGTCAACATAATAGCGCAGCATGAGGGAGCCGGTGATGAAGCCAAAGGCCGGGCCGATGGAGGTCACGGCGAGGAGGATGCCTGAAAAACAACCAAGAACAAGAGAAGAGGGAGGTTTAGTCTCTCTGCTGGAACCCAAATTTACACCTTAAATCTTAAACAAAACCAATTCTGCATCTGCTAAAGTCAAGACAGTATGCTGCACACATCAACACCGCTTGATCTAAAGTTAGTTATTTATATGAAACTGTTCTTTGACAAGTTAACAACATTTTGTGAAGGTTTATTTGTAGTTTAATTGATTATTGGCCCTATAATTTGAAAGAAGGTTCTCTGTCTAACTTGGTTCGATGAGGTTCTGCCTACAAAGTGCAAACCCAGGAGAACCAATCAGGTTCCACCTCTACGTCACTGCTCTCTGAAACCTCAGAGCAGATTTATTACAGACGTTGTAACTGACCAACACAGTTATGAAATTTAATTTGATTCATGTACATAAACACAGATGCTCAGCTCCACTTTCAACATGTTTTTTGTGCGTTTTCCTACAAATGTCCAGCAACACGTGATGCATGTGTCGACTGCTGCTCCAGTCTTTTCAAAATAAAGCTACCTAGTTAGATGCAGGAAAAGATCGACTTGGTCAGGTTAAGGCAATAAACTACTTAGTTATGATTAGGAAGAGATCCACGCAACAACATAACGTAATGTAGCAACATAATGTAACAACGTAACCTAACAAGTTAACTTAACATAATGAAACATAACACCGTAGCGTAACACCGTAGCGTAACAACACAGTGTAACCACCACAACTTAACAAGGTAAACACCGTAACATAACAACATAAAGTAACACCATAGTATAACAAGATAATATAGCACCTTAACATAACACTGCAATGTAACAATGTAACATAACACTGTAACATAATGCTGTACCAAAACACCGTAAACCAACACCGTAACAATGCAAAGTAACAACATACTGTAACACCTCAAAATAACAAGGCAACATAACAACCCAACATAACAATGTAAGGCTGTGAAGTAAAAAACGTGATGTAACAATGTAACACAACAACATAACAACGTAACATAACAATGGAACATAACACCATCATGTGACAATGTAACATAACAATGTAACATCACGTAATGTAACAACATGACATAACGTAATGCAACATCATAACAACACAATGTGCAACTGGGCTGCGAACACATGGACGAATCTTATTTAAGAGCTTTGAGTGAGACCAAAGTTTTATCGTCTTTGCGGCTCTAACTCACGCTGCTTCCTCACCCACTCAGATGGTTTGTTTGTAATATCTTTATTACGTTTTTACATATGTTGTTGTGTGCGACTATGTCATCTGCTTGAATTATAGGAAACGGACAATTATTTATTGATATAAATGGACATACTTCTGGCTTTATTTTTATTTTTCTTTATTTTTCTTTTCTTTTTCTATTATGTATATACTAAATTATTATTTTTTATTTGCATGAATATTGTTTTTAAATCAATGCTTGTCTTCTATTGCACTATCCACTTGCTGCTGTAATGGGTAAATTTCCCCACTGTGGGACTAATAAAGGAATATCTTATCTTATCTTATGTTGCAGCTGATTCTGGCAACTTTTCTATTTGCTATTCTCTATGATTACATTAAAACTGGAGCTCCTATCCAGGAGGAAAACATCTAATCTGCTGTTCAGGAGTGTTTGGATGAACCATGATTCAGTGTTTGGTCAGCGTACCGAGGTAAAGCGGCGAGTTTTTCTTGCTGGCATAGTCATCGATGTAGGAGATGCCGAAGGGCTGGATGGGGACGGCTCCGATACCCAGCAGCAACTGACCCAGCAGCAGCAGAGGGTACACCCCCTCCTGGTCGTGGCTTTCCTGCCGGCTGCAGCTCTGATTGGTGGATGCAATAGTGAGGTTGCTCTCTGATTGGCAGAGGCCAGAGCTGCTGTCACCGGAGGCTGCTGGGAAACAGAGGGGAAGTTTAACACATCATGTGTTGCAGTTCAAGTACCAAACATCGTCTACATTCAAGTGTCTCAACCTGTTCTGGCTCGTGTCCCAAAGTTTCACCAGTGGGGCCAAAAATGTAAAGTTTGTCCTGACGTTGGCACCAGAGGACAGATCATGTTAAAATCAAAATGGTGTATCCTCAGCAGAGCAACGTATGACTCCTCCCACTGTTGTTAGTAGCTCAGAACAACCTGATCTCATGGAAAGGCATATAAATGATCACATGCTCATTCCCAATTTGTCAAATACCACCGCTTGGTCAGCGCCCCACAAGGGGCACCACTACTGCATTACTATTAGACAGCCCAGGGATGGCGTGTCAATATATACTCATTACATGCATAGTGTCCTTTCAAAACAAACTTCCATTTTCACAGGAAATTAAGTTTAGGCAAAACAGCCACTTAGTTAGGGTTAGGAAACAGCCGGGAACTTCCCCCGTTTGTGGGCTCCCTTCTAGAAACTACCATGAACTGAAGAGCAAACAGCATTTCAGCCTCTTTGCTTTATCCGCAGACAGGGAACCAGATGTTTTATGAAACTAGATGTGTGTGTGCGTGTTTGGTCTCACAGCTGACGCGGTCGGTGTATTCGTACGGCCCGCCCAGGAAGTGCGGCAGCGCCATCAGCAGCGAGGCGAGGCAGGCCAGCAGAGCGCCGCCTCCGATGAACCGCGGCCGGTGGACTCGACTCCCCAAGAAACTCACAAACACAATGAGGACGGTGTTCCCCACCTGGACACACACACACACACACACACACACACACACTAGTATCCAACAGTACATGCAAATTATGGTTGACGTACACTACTTATATTCTGTACACCAACAATGTTCCACATACAGTAGCTTGACCTGTTGTTGCCGATCACTGAATAAATACGTTATTTAAGATTTATATGTGTGTCATCCTCAGTTCCCCCTCTTTCAGTTTCATTTATGCCTACAATATATGTGCAGGTTTCAATGAGTCCGATTTAAGACTTTTAAGACTTCTTAAGACCATTATGGATGCAATTTAAGACCAACTTCACATCCATACTGTTAAGAAAATACTAAGGATATGAAAGAAAACTGGAGCATCAATATGGTCGTTGCTGCTGTGTGACTGATGCTTCGTGAGTGTAAAGTCCAGATCAACTCAGCTTTTAGTAGAGGTGGAGCTCCAAACGCTGTCTGGATATAGTTTTGTTACGGCTCTAAAAACAAAACATTTAAAAATGAGATAATGTATTTCTTTTGAAATGAAAGTACCATTAAAGAATTTTGATTTGATTTGACCATGAATTCCTGGGAAATACTGGGATCTCAGTTCAACCCTGAATGCAGACTACGAATATCAAAACCGGAAAATTTGTCCTGAGTTGTTTTTTATGAGTTTTTGGAAACAAAAGAAGAAAAGAAAATGTGCTTGGCTGATTTTCACGACCTCTCTGCAGTCGCTTTTGTGAACAGAGATGGTCTTAACAGGTGGAAATGCAATTTTGTGCAAATACACCACACACACACACCACCACCACCAGTACTTACTCATTACAGTATGAAGGAGCTGTAAAGACCAGCAGCAGTGCTGTGAGCAGACTGTAGAAGGAGTCTCGTACTGACCTCGTTGAAAGCAGCCAGGAGCCCAGACTTCTGGCTGGAGAGGCCGTAGCGTCTCTCTATGGTGGAGATGGAGCTCTTCATGTAGCCCGACACCAACAGCTGGGCCAGCTGCAGCAAACTGTGGCAAAACACAAAGAACTGCAGAGAGAAGAAGAAGAAGAAGAAGAAGAAGAAGAAGAAGAAGAAGAAGAAGAAGACGGAGGAGGAGGAGGAGGAAGGGAAATAGAAAGAAGACGATGATGGATAAACAGGTCCAACATGGTGACTGGGTTTGGCTTTCTGCTGTGTGATGCTTTCTTTATCACACTGAAACGAATAAATTTGCATTCAGAAAAGTGCGGAATTAAAATGAATCTGAGTACATGTGAAACACAGAAACAACAAAGTAATGAGTGATTTACGGCACAATGAACTCACCAGAGTTTCGTGACATGACATGTAGAGAGGAAACATGTTTGACCTCAGTGAACAATACCAGGAAGTGAAGCTTCTCAGAGCTAAAAAGCAGCTGGACGTCCTGCAGCGAAGCTTTCAAGTGACACAAAGACAAAGTTTCTAGGTTCTCCCAGAGAAACATCTACTGTTAGCCTCATTCAAATCATCCGGACGACTGAAGGGGATCAGATCTGTCGATGGATTCAAATTGCTGCTGAGGCCCCAAATGTCTGCTTGGTATATGTATATGGGAGCTCTACAGTTGTAGCATCGGCCCATTTGACCACGGTTACCGCCATACGATAACGTTTCCTGTCCCTGACAGAGTCAGCATGCAGCTTTAGCCGTGATGTCTAGCTCTGCTTTTCCTGCAATGTGTGAAACCCAAAGTGTTTCCATCCTTTACTGGATGTGTAGTGTTTACCACGCTGGATTTAACATAGGAGGGTGCAGGTCGTATCCACGTTGACCCTCCAACCTTTAATACTTTCTGAGGTTTGTGTTGGTTGACGGATACAAGAACGGATATGACGTCACGCTACTCAGACTACCACAAAAAAAGCGGTAACTTCCTTCTACCTCCACGTAGACTCAGATGAAGCAGATATATTGATTCCAACATTAAAACAACACTTCCAAAATTGTAAAAAAACAATGAGAAAATAACTTTTCATATTGCCAGTTTACTGACACAATAACTGGTTTTGAGGCATGAATGAAGTGTTTTGGGTGAGTTTCTACCTTTTGCAGACGTGCTACAGAGTTGTGGTGTTGCTCTTACAGTATAGAGAAAGTTAAGACAGTTAAAGCCAACATCATGGATGTGAAGCAGAGACCGACCTTGATGCTGTTGAAGGGACTCCGGTGTCGGGCAGAAGGTCGTGACCCCACAGGGTCAGATTTCATGTTGAGGTCGTTGGCCCCCATGATCTAAATTATTACCACATGGAGACTGAAGAACAGATTAAAACCTGTGAAACAGAAACATAGTGTGTCACCAGTTGAACCCACAACGATATCCAGACTCTGATCATGTGACTGCTCTGTTCCTGCTGTAACACCAACGTTTATGGCTCAAGGACACAATTTTGAACACAAACGCAGCTCACAAACATACTGTGCTGCAGAGCTTCACTCGTGTCGCCGTCGTCCTGTTTAAAGGGTTTTCTAGAATCACCGAGAGCATAAAGAACATATGTGCTGCATGTTAACACAAAGAGAGAGATAAGGCGAGAGCGACAGCGGTTGGCGGACTTAAAAACAACATGTAGAAAAAGAGATAGAAGGATTTTGTGAGGGTTTAACACAGATAAACAACAAGTCGACCCAGTTTGAACAAGTAATGGATGGAGCTCATCAGGGTTCAGCGACAGTGACTGTCTAAATAATAATAATACTCTTAATCTTAATACTCTGCAATGTTTGAAAACCCAGAAGGTGGTTTAATCCACCAGACCACTGGATCAGGAAACAAAGTCACAATTTAGGAAACCAGTTAAAAATCTGTTTTGTCCTGCAGCCGATATAATATTTATTCATCCAGATGGTTAATAAGCATCCGCACACTTGGATCTCTATTAGATATTAAGTTTATCTTAGCATATATGGGTACCTCTGAAAATGTCAAGACCACGCCCCCTTTTGGGAGAAAGAAAACTGAAGTTCTCATAGGCTTCAATGCAATTAGACATGTTTGTATTCATTCATTTCTTGTTATGCCAACGTTTATTTTATACACTTGTAATAATAATTTTGTCCTGAACCTGAACATTGGTGATACCTTAATAAATGAAGGTTGATCCCCTCCACGTCCCTTCAGTCTTCCCCTGATATTACTGATCCAGACATCCCTACATATCCGACAGAGTCCCATTAGGCTCAGTGGTGTCTGTAAATAACCAACTGTTTGATCTACAGGCTGAGATTTGGTTGGTGAAGACAGTCTGATGCTGCTAGAACATTACTGTATGACTGGATCACTCAAGCTAACGTTACATAGCCATGCTAATCACTGTCACCAGCATCATTTATCCATTTAGCTGGTCTGGTCTATAGCCTGGAGCCATGACACCATGCTGGTCTGGTCTATAGCCTGGAGCCATGACACCATGCTGGTCTGGTCTGTAGCCTGGAGCCATGACACCATGCTGGTCTGGTCTATAGCCTGGAGCCATGACACCATGCTGGTCTGGTCTGTAGCCTGGAGCCATGACACCATGCTGGTCTGGTCTATAGCCTGGAGCCATGACACCATGCTGGTCTGGTCTGTAGCCTGGAGCCATGACACCATGCTGGTCTGGTCTATAGCCTGGAGCCATGACACCATGCTGGTCTGGTCTGTAGCCTGGAGCCATGACACCATGCTGGTCTGGTTTGTAGCTTGGAGCCATAAAGGCATGCTGTTTTTTTGGCTGTCCCTGTCTTGATTTTTGGCCGTTACCTATTTGGTTTTTGGCCATCACCAGCTTGTTTTTTGACTGTCGCCATCTTGGTTTTTGGCCGTCATTATCTTGGTTTTTAAAGCCCCTCTATTAGCCCTTTTTTATGACCTGACAGGGGAACAAATCAGAGGTCTGTGTTTTTGTATTTAATGTTGGTTCAACCAACTACACAGTACATCTGCAGCACAGAGTTATTACTGTTAGTGGTTTGTTTAAAGTAGAAGTTTGGAGACGTTTCTTCTTCCGTTTACTCTGTTAGTGTCTATGAGGCACACAGGATTGGTTACCCCCAAACGGAGGGAATAGATCCCTGTAACTGTTAAACACTGGTTCTTTAAATAACCAGTAATGGAACTGTGAAAACTGTAAAAGCAAAATTCTTATATCATCAGTGTCTCACAAGTTCATATTCCTCAATTTCATCACATCATGCAGTACTACCTGATAATTATTACAGAAATGACAGAGACTCAGAAAGAGAAAGAGAAGAAGAAAGAGGCGGGAATGAACCTCAGACAAACAGGAAAGAAGAGATTTCTTATCAACAGAGGAATGTCAACAGAATGACAGCCAGTATTTAATTTTGTGTTGTACTTTAATCTGCTCAGAGCTAAAAACATAACAAGCTGAGCTCCAACCCACTATGCAACAGCAGAGTCAGGATGGAACGCTCTAAACCTCCGACACAAATCACCTCATAACTAAAGTCTGTTAAAAGTTAGGCAAACACACCACAGAAAAAGACAACAGCTAACTGATGAACACCACACCCAGGAAAAAAAACAACCCCTTCTCACTCCCAACTCCCAATTTGGCCAAACCAAGATGGTGATGGCCAAAACAACAAAGATGGTGACAGACAAAAACCAAGATGCTGACCGTTAAAAACCAAGATGGTGATGGCTAAAAACCAACATAGAGACAGCCAAAAACCAAACTAGTAACGGCGATAAAACCAAGATGGCGACAACCAAAAACCAAGATTGATGGACAAAAACAAAGATAGTGATGGCCAAAAACCAAGATGGCAACAGCCAAAACAACAAAGATGGTGACAGACAAAAACCAAGATGCTGACCGTTAAAAACCAAGATGGTGATGGCCAAAAACCAAGCTAGCCAGGGCTAAAAACCAAGATGGCAACAGCCAAAAAACAAAGATGGCGACAGCCAAAAACCAAGATGTTGATGGTTAAAAACCAAGATTGCGATGGCCAAAAACCAAGATGGCAACGGCCAAAAAACAAAGATGGTGACGGTTAAAATCCAAGATGGCGATGGCCAAAATCCAAGATGGCAACGGCCAAAAAACAAAGATGGTGACGGTTAAAAGATGGCGATGGCCAAAATCCAAGATGGCAACAGCCAAAAAACAAAGATGGTGACGGTTAAAATCCAAGATGGCGATGGCCAAAATCCAAGATGGCAACGGCCAAAAAACAAAGATGGTGACGGTTAAAATCCAAGATGGCGATGGCCAAAATCCAAGATGGCAACGGCCAAAAAACAAAGATGGTGACGGTTAAAAGATGGCGATGGCCAAAATCCAAGATGGCAACAGCCAAAAAACAAAGATGGTGACGGTTAAAAGATGGCGATGGCCAAAAGACCAAGATGGTGACAGTTAAAAACAAAATGGTGACAGCCAAAACAGACATGGTGACAGCCAAAAACAAAGATGGTGACGGCCACAAAACTTCATGTACACAGTCTGTCTGTTACTGTAACGGTTCGTTTTGTTTTAACTCTTTCTCTTCGGTCACAACATGAAGAGATAAAACAATTATTGAGAGAGGAAAGAAGAGGAAAGAAATTTAAATTAATTCAGTATTTTCTTAAAGTAAGTCAGTATAAGCGATTGCAGCCCACAGAAGTGAAAGCACTTAACATTATTGAGTTCAATAAAGTTTTTTGAGCAGCATCTAGTGGCCATTAGAGGAGCTGCAGTGTGTTTTCAGTCTGTCAGCGTTATGATACTGAATGAATCATTATCATCATCATCATCATCATTTGGTGAAACTGGTTTACAAACCAGAGCGTGTCAGGTGTTAATTTCTGCTCCATGTGGTCTCACTTCCTGTCTGAGTGAATGATGTGGAATAATTTTATGACATAAAGAAGAGAAGTTTTTTTTTCCAGCAGAATTACTTTTAATATCAAACTGAAACACTTATTATGTGATTTTGCTACTTGTCAAATTACAAACTTACAGTAGAATGTTTTGCATTTGTAAATTGCAATATTACTCTCTGAAATGTAGTACTCTAGTACAGTACAAGGACCTCAAAAATGTAATGAAGTATAGTACTTTCCACCACTGACAATGTGTCCCTGAAGTGTCTCCAAACATCAACACAGCAGCTGAATTCACTGATGAATCAGGGCAGCTGAACTGTCAGTCAATCAGCATTTTGCTTCAAACTTCTGAAACTTCACATGGTTTGATTTTAGTTTGTAAAGTGAGAGAAGTCCTCTGCTTTTACACAGCACCTCTAATGAAGCAGCTGAGTCCCAGTATGAAGCCTGAAAGGTCCCAGACAGAAATGATTCATTCAGACTCACCGTGGAAGCAGCAGGTCGCTTCAGTTTCTCAGGTTTTCCCTCGTAGTGTTTCATGAAACCACCCAGTCCTTCCAGCAGCTGACAGCCTTCCAGCTCTGCTGCTCCACAAACCGAAGGAGGAGGGAGGACCTGGAATTTGAGCCCTGGGTGTTGAAGGCAGGACTAGAGTCTGAGAAACCCAAGTCTCTCCAGTTGCATTGTGGGTAATGTAGGCATCAGGTTTTGCAGTGCAGTTTTTGCAGTAGCAGCTCAGTTAATTTTAATTGTATTTATTCTATTTTTATTTCAAGAGATTAATTTATTTTGTGAAGAATCTCTGACTCCTGATCTACATTTCCTACGACATATTTCTCTTTTTAGCTGCTTCATGTTTGTCTTTGTCAAAGCTATTTTAATTTCAATAGTTGATTATTATTATTATTTAATGGCTAAGCCACATCTCTCACATTAACGCAATAAAATCTTGACATGAGGTAAATTGATTGTTAATTAAACTCAGTTAACAGTGACAAAATGATCATTAATAATGTTTGCTAATTATTAGTAATGATAGAACTTCTGTTAGTTAATCATTAGTTTGTGTAATATAAATTAATTTGTTTAAAAATGATATATTTTAACATTTAAACCATTTATTATTTTTGAAGTATTTATTATCACTTATTATTAATAAAGTAGTCATTATCATTGCATTTTCTATCCTGTGTTAAGTATTTATTAGTGATTACCAAATGATTTGTAGACCTTTAAGAAATTGTTTGTAAAACATCTATAAACATTACATCGATAGATGGAGCAGAAAGCATTTATTAGCCTTAAATAGCTATCAAAGTAATATTTAGAGATGCTTTACAAAATATTTATTATTAATTTATCAAGGTATTATAATCATCAGTTGCAACTCTGTAATAGGCAGCATATAAAGTTTATTAACCAATAATAATGTGTTAAATTATAAATTAAATTAAATTATTACTCATTAACAAAGTGTTACAAATATCTGTCTGTATAATGTTTATAGATGTTTTAAAAACTAATAACCATTAACAAAGTGTAAAAATATCTATCTGTATAATGTTTATAGCTATTTTAAAAAAAATCAATAACTATATAAATATATGTATATATAATAATAATAGTGGGGCAACTAACTGGATCTGGTGATTATTTCCTAAATAATTTATTAATTCTCACATTTGAGAAGCTGGAAAAATACGAGACAAAAACATTTGACTTAAATGGTGAACAAAATAGTGTTATATTATTCATCTTATTGTCAACTCATCTATTAAACAATCAATTATTATTATTACATTATTATTACAATGCAGCAGCTCATGGAAAAACACACTTTTCAATTTTATTTGCTAATTTTTTGGAAATTTGCTCTAAACTGGGTGAAACTAAAATGAAAAGTTGCTTCATGATGAAACTGAGCTGACAGTTCAGTCATGTGACCAGCAGCTGGAGCCAAAGTCAAATCACATGTTCCTGAAACAGCTGACGATCAGCACATTTACTCAAATACTGCTCCCCTCTGAGCTACCTGTATTTCCATTTTATGCTATTTTATACTTCTGCTCCACTATTATATGTTTACTCCATCACATTTATCCTTTAGTTTTAGCTTTACGTACTTTTCAGATTCATATTATACATAAAATCACATGAAAAGTTTATATGTAATATTGTATGTTACATTAGATATGCATTTGAGTAAATGTTCCTTTCAATTAGTCATTGTTAGGATAACTATAATATTTGTCTAATGTTATAGTTTATAAAACATACCACTCTACTGACTTGTCCATGTTTGTGATTGGTCAGAAGCTGTAAACCCCACCCCCGGCCCTGGGTTGATTGACTGAGCTGACAACCAGCATCGTACGACCACTTATAGTTGTGGTTGGTGAAGCCAGATAAGTCATCGTACACACATCTGCTGAGGTAATGATGCTGCTGACACACAGAGGGGATGCAGAGCAATTATTGGGTTTCTGTTTACAACCACCAAAACAGAAACCAGAGGGTGGCCATTTAGAAATTTAAAGAAAAAAAAAACAGTTTACAGCAGTTTCCACAACTTCCTGATTGACTTTCCAGACACAAAAACAAACTGGAGGTTTTAGGTTTTAGTCAAAACGAGACCTCCCTCAAATCCGGATCACGAACAGCTGATGAAAACAGCTTTTCTGGGTTTTTAGCTGCTCAGTAAACGACCTGCTTCAGCACTTTCTCTGCTTGTTTGTATTAAAACTTGAAGATCTCTAACTTTCCTGATTTCTCATAATATTTAAATACATGAAATTCCTTTAGTGTTCAACAAATCAATAAATCACTCTAATCGCCACAGACTCCTGAAAATGTTTGTGTTCAGAGGGATGAGATTGTTGTTCCACGTTTTAACAGGACTTGAAGGGCCAGGAAGCTTCGTCAGATAGTCGAACACCCATCTGAACCCCCCCACAACTGACCAACGTCAGAAATGCGGGGCATCCCACATTCACATATCTCATATCTTCACTGACTCTTTTCCGTCTCCATTAATGTCTTTCAGTGTTATCTCCATATTTAAATATATCACTCCAACATCCACCGTGGTCGTTTAGAAACAACTACAAACTTTTGATTTCTGATGTGGTCGGACGCTGTTTTGTACAAACTAGTTCTTTACAAGCACACCCCGACCGTCATCCTTTTTTTAGGAAATTATCAAGAAATTACAGACCTGTAAAATGACGTGTTTGTAGCAACATCACACAATTACAAAAAGACAAGAAGATTTTCATACAGCTGCATGTAGTTTTCTGACAAGTCATGTGAAAATTTTATGCAGTTTTAACATCCGAAACGTGAAGAAATGACGCAAAAATATGTCCGTTTGTTCATATGTGAAAACATGAATTTCACTTTTTTGTAAAATCTGCACTCATTACAGGATGCTGACACTCACTTAAGGCATCAAATGGCCCAGGTCGTCCTCTTAAAAAAAAAAATAAGTAGTAACATATTTTTTTTAAATGCTGGTAGGAGTACCTCCTCATTTTTCTGTGTTGAAGTAAGAAATGAACAAATAAATAAATACTCTTTTCACCCTTGAAACTCTCACATTTTTTCAACTGCCCAGCAGCAGTGACTTGTTAAGAAAAGCGTAAATTGCAGTGAAACTGATGAAAGGCTTTTAAGCCAACAATATCAGCAAACAATTGTTTATTTATACTGTAATAAATACATTTATTTATGAAAATAAAAATCCTAATTATTGTCAGTTTTCAGAGGTAGGGTAAGGGTTCTGGAGGGTCGAAACCTAACCCTAACCCCAAATCTGAATTTTACCTGGGGCACCAAAAGGGCTAGAGCTGCTGCTACTACCAAGTTTAAAAATTAAAATACAGACTGTTGGGCAGCGGTCATTGCCGTCTTAATACCGATACACAATGCACCCTGCAGAGCAGACCTGGGCACGGGCCTTGTGATGGTTCGGCCTGGCCTCCTCCGACAAACCACACAATTTTACTTACAAAGCTAAAAACGTTTGAAGTAACATCATACTATAGAGTCTATAATAAGTTATGGACAGCAAAATATTTTTTCGTAGAGGTTGGAGGTAAAGCTGTGTGCTTAGTTTGCAACAAACATGCGGCTGTATTCAAAGAATACAACCTGAACTGTCACAAAATACAAAAAAAAATGTTAAAATGTAAGTGTTAATGTTAAGTTAAACGTTAAATGTAAGTATTAATGTTAAGTTAAATGTTAAGTTATGTATTGTTAATGGAAACATTACTACTCAAAACCTGTTTTTGTAGTTTCCAAGACTATAATTACCTATGCTGATGTGATATCCGTGTAGTTGTGGCACAAGTCCGATATACATTGTCCTGATCATGAAATAATCAGAACACATTTTTGCTTAATTTCTGAGACCTTTATAAATGTGATTTTGAGGATTTCAGTGTGCCTGCAGTGTGGTAGGTACTAGTTAAGAACTCAAAAATATACTTGAGAAATGTAGAATGAAACTTTAGTACAGATGGGTTTGTTTGTGGTTACAAACTCAAAGTTTGTTTAAACTGTTGCATGTTGGGAACTCAGGGGACTACACTGCCCCCTAATGGTCCACCAGTTTCATCACTGTGTGTTCCAGTTGCCACAGCAGCCAGTAATGAGTGTTAATGTTTCTGAGACAAATGGGATCATTAATGAGGTCCACTGTGAGCTGCTTCCTCATAAAACACTTATCAACAGTTTCTGATGGTAATTAGTCCTCTGGGAGCAAAGAGAGAGGCCCAGTAACACATGTTTATCAGCTCAGAGGATAACACCGGTGACAGCCACTAATGAAAGCTCCTGGGATCTACAGGGTCTTCTGGTTTCCACCATCCTCATTTTTTTCCCAAAAAAAAAAAAAAAGTTTTATCCTGTTAGGGGTCGCTGGAGCCGATGCCAGCTAGTATTGGGCGAAGGGAGGGTACACCCTGGACAGGTGGCCAGTCCATCCCATTGCTGACACTCACACCGTAGAATCAATTAACCTCAATTAACCTTACTGCATGTCTTTGGACTGTGAGAAGAAGCCGGAGAACCTGGAGAAAACCCACGTTAACACAGGGAGAACATGCAAACACACAGAAGGACTCCAAGCTGGATTTGAACCTGCAACCCCTTCAGTGCCAACAACTGCCCCTAAAACACCTCAAAAATAAATAAATACTAAAAAGACAATCTTTAGGTAGAGTCAAAAAGTCCAGACGCATAGAGATGAAACTTGCTGCTTTTTTGACAACGGCCGCTAGATAGCGCTGCGGTAGCGCTGCCGCCATATTGGACTGAAAACACCAGTGAGTCTGTGTCCATGGATGTTTGAAGATACGTCTGTAAATCAGAGAATATAAGTCTACTCATAAGGAACACTTAAATATGCTCATTTAAATCATGATGTCCTCCAAACAGTAAAATGAACTAACAGCTGAATCCAGAGTTATTTTCCTCCATAATGAACATCAGACCCACAAGACTGCACCACCCTGTACGCTCATATCACATATCTGGTTCTACCAGCTTTCTGCTAGCTGTATGCGGCTGTAATAATGGATTTATTGGCTGTAATTCACCACTTTTATTATCTTCTAGTCCACCCATGGGCTGTGTGCTGTCAGCCGGTGGATGTATTAACGTCTCTGTTCCCAAACAACCGGCTATCGGCCAGTAGCTAGTAGCGCTAGAAGCATGACATCAACAGGATTTAATGGTGTTGTAGCTGTTTACGAACAGCAAAGGACACAGCCTGTCTACATCCATGGTCTGGGCTCTGCTGGACTCCATTTTGAATTTATGTCCATCACTCATTTTATGCTCCTCTGGGAAGCAGCCAGGCTAAAAGTTTATTAAATAGATAGTTATATAGTATGCATACAGTATTTATAATATTTTTATTGTTCAACACAGGGCATTTCAGTAAAGACATTTAAATTATGACAACAGATTAAAAATGATTTTGTTTTACTTTTGTGCAGCACTTTGGAGGCGTACGTTTTACACTTTCAGTCCAAAATGACAGAAGCGTAACTCTGCTGCTGGCCGCTGATGTTGCAGTGGAGTGAACAATTGACTGTCACTTAGCTGAGGCTGGTGAGTCTGGTCTTTAGTTCTGCAGGTATTTGTTCATAAAATAATGTGTTGGGCACATTGAAAATGTTGAGCGGATGATGGCACCTGATGAAAAGTGAAAGGATCACCAAAGCACAACTCATCCTGAGGCCAACCTGACTGATGAACCACATTTCATCACAATCCATCCAGTAGTTGACCATGATATGTAGGTAAAATGAAGAATTGCAGACATTTTGGGAGATCCATTTGTTTTCCGTCTTATACAGTCTGGTGACATTTGACAGCTGATCTGTCGTGACAGGTGGATTCTTC
Organism: Pterois miles; assembly: GCA_947000775.1. Lineage (NCBI taxonomy): Eukaryota > Metazoa > Chordata > Actinopteri > Perciformes > Scorpaenidae > Pterois > Pterois miles. The sequence goes on along the minus strand of CAMQGK010000052.1, from coordinate 28,574,280 downwards.
TCTTTTGGCGGTGCTATGCTAGCAGTTTCCTCCTGCTTCCAGTCTTTGTGTTAAGCTAGGCTAAACTCATCCTGGACCCGTGTCTGTGCTGGACACAGAGACGAGCAAACAAGAGTTTGCTGAAAATATGCACTTATATGGTATAAGACATATAGAGAGTGAAACACCAAAAATAAATTGGTGGATGAATATCACTATGATGCGCCAGAAACACTGCAGGAGATAACGAGATGGGCCGAGTGAGTAAAGACAGAAGGCTGGTCTGCAGGCTGGAGTCTCTCCAGAGAGAGTATCTCCCTGTCTGTCGCACCCTGAACGCCTCACTGCAGCTTTAATTCTATTAACCTGCAGGTCACTGAGACACCTGGGATCTCCGAGGCCTTCAGGACACTCATTACAGCCCAGCAATAATAACACAGAGGTACAAGTACATAAGCACTTGTTGCTGCCCTGTCAGATTGCAGGAACAGTCCCGAAAATGTCTAAACTCGGCAAAAAACATAAAATATGCTTCATAATCACCAGCCAACTCATTGAGGGAATTACTCATTCAACACTCACCCAACAACTTTTTTTACAGCATTTGTTTGTGGAAGGACGCTCTCACATTTTAAAAAAAAAAATCATTGTCCATTATGAACGACCTTCCAGGAGATTCTGGGCTGGATCTACAATCTGCAGCTGCTCAGTAAACAGTGATGTGAGGTCGTTTTCTGTAGCCACAGTTTTTTTCAATCATGTGTCGATCTCCAATGGCGAGGCGGTATTTGATGAGTTGGGAGTTTTGGGCGATCTATTGGCAGTAAGGGAATATAAGATTCATAGCTATATTTTCTGTAGTATGTAATCACCTCAAAATAAGAACCGTGTTTTCGTTACCTTAGCATGAGGCATTTATATCGACACAGATCCTCTTCACAGAGCCCAGAACAACAAACCAGACACTGGTTCTAGACAGGGACATGTGCGTTTTCACATTTTTGCATCGGCTACTGTAGTTTCAGTTGGTTGCGTCTGCAACCTCACCACTGAATCCTACACACTGAACCTTTAAATGATCCCTGTATGCTGGGTTGCATTAACCTATTAGGGGGCCCCCTACTGACCCCCCAATGCTCCCGCACTCCGTACCTTGTGTTGTGGTGCACGCCCTCACCCCCGAGTATGTATTATACTTTAGTGGTGTAACTGTCCTAATAAATGTACAATTTATCAAATCACCAAAACCAAATATCTTGATTTAATCCCTTGGGGTCTTGGGTGTTGGGGTAGTTGCCCTCTCTGCCTTTTTTACCCAGCTGGCAATACAACCTTGACTGGGTGGTACAAATGGTGAGTATTACATATGGTACAAAAACACATATTACACAGACATAGTTGTCAAGCATATAAAAAAAGATTCAGTCCATCTGTCCTTGAGTCACAGATTGTACAAAATGTTTTCCTATACACCTGGTGTGTATAGCAAATGTTACGAGTACAGGAAAAAGCCTCACATAAGTATAACTCAAACTATTGCATCATTCTGGAATTTTAAAGCTCATTAAACTATGGTTTAAAAGTCACAATATAAGTTTGTTTGATCTTTAGACCGTTAATGTTTTTGAATGAGTACATTCCCCGGGGGAACCAAAGCTGTATGAGCCAACTGGTGAGTTCATGTTATTTGTTGAGTCTGAGCTGAGAAACTTCCCTCCACAGAGAAGCTTGTTGATTGAGTTCATCTGGTGTTGTGGTGGGAGGTCGGGGTTTGCTGAAGCTTCCCTGCAGAGTTCCTTCTGGTACTAATTATCACATTGTCACTGTAACAACAGCAAACAAACACTGGTGGAGAAACAGTGAGGTCCTATTTACATTTACACTACCCAGCAGGGAGCCCTCATGGATCGGTCCACACTAGGGCAGCGTTCATTTCACATCTTGACATATGTTTTTGATCTCAAAGCCAAGTCAGTTTTGGTTCACATGAGCTAAACTTTTACTTTATATCCCATGACCAAAAATTGTATCAGACAAATATTTGTTGCAACCATTCATCCATCACCACATACATTACGTACTCCAATATACTGCAGAACTTGCACTAATCAACGACAATAACTCTATTACGGTTCCAGCAAAGACTCTATCACTTTGCCGAAGTTGCATGGAAACAAATAAACAGATGAATGAAAGCTTACAGAGCTAAAATTTTCTCCCCTAGATGGCCAAATGGAGATAGTTCTGGGAATGGGCAAATAGGTCCATGAATGTGATTCATTGAACTCATAATGTTAACCCAGAGACTAAATATTCAGGCCTGATTAAGTCTTTAGGACAAGTAAAGTATTTTCTGGGTTTATGCGCCCAAGAGAGTCACATATTGGCAGAAGAACAATGCTGAACCAAACTGAATAACTTCTTTGCACATTTTGAAGCATTGAACAACAACGCCTGCGCAGAAGACTCCTCCCACTCTCAATGACCTGATTCTGTGTTTCTGCCCAGCCAGAGTGGAGAAATCAGTTACCGCGATCAAAGGCCGCAAGATGCGTGTTGAAAGACTGTGTGTGCAGAGGGCCCGAGGATGTTCTCAGAGACAGGCTTCTGTCCTCAATGCTTCAAAACCACAACCATCATACCTGTGCCAAAGAAGCCATCCCCATCCTGATAGGCTGCAGTCAGTAAGGATCGGCAACAGCACATTGAGCACGGGGGAACCCCAAGGATGCATGCTTGGCCCTCTGCTCTTCACTCTGCTGACTGATGACTGTGGGCCAACTTAGCTCCAACCATTTTGTCAGATTTGCTGATGATATGACTGTGGTTGGTCTCATCAGTGACAATGACGAATCACAGAAATGAGGTGAACCAGCTGGCCACATGGTGCACCACTGACTTATGCATCACTCCCCTCTTTCCTGGACATTTGCAACACCCGCCTTGCCCGCAAAGCCACCAGCATTGCAAGGAACCCTACCCACTCCTCACTAAGTCTCTTAAGTCTGTTGACATCTTGTTGTCTCTGTTCTTTTTCTTATTTGTTACCTTGTAAGTATTTTAAATTCATAGTTCCTACTTATGTTATATAATAACAAAGTTGACTTTGACTTTGAGAACAAAATCAGCAAAGGTACCCATAAGACCAGGCAGCCTGCCGACTTCAAAAATAAGCTACCTGGACCAGCAGAGATTGGAAACAAAAGGACTGGGATCCGAATTATAAGATGCTGGAGAATCACAGGACTCAGGAGAGGCAAAAAGGCCAGAGAGTGCTAGACGTCAGCAGGGACCTTTGACAAATGGGTTTAAATATAGTCTGAGAAACAAGCTCTGGTGACAAAAGCTCACAATTGGGAGGAAAAGAGCTGTCATTTGGGCCAAGAGCAGGTTCCAGACACCAAACAACAAGAGGCAACCTCTTTTTCCCAAAAGAGTAGGTTGCAGAAGAACAACCCACCCAAAGATGAAGCAGTCCGATTTGGGGGTGCAGACTTGGGTCTTAGGAACTCTTGGTTCAGATTCTTGCTAGTGTTGGCATCCTGAATTAAACCAATGGACTTCCTGAACCTCAAGTGTTCATCACAAGTGTCCCATGACTCTGTCAACCAAACTTCTGGAAGCAGTCTGGATTTGACTATGAAGTAGGAAGTAAAGTTGTCCTTTGCAAGGATGTTCTGGTAGCAGCAAGATGTGTGAAATTGTTGTGCATGAATGCCCTGTTTCAGCAGACCCCAGCAGAGTGGAGGGGTGTACCTCCCTCGCTGATCCGGGAGCTGTTGGACTTCAGGAACCTGAATCAGTCATAGTCGGTGTCGTGATAGAGCTAATGATACTGGTGGTCATCACTATAGAGCAGAAGGGAAGAGTTTTCATCAGTCAGGAATCCCTCCTGATTGATCAATACATCTATGAAGCTTTTCTCAGGCCACCAATAAGTAGCTTTGATTTTATTTGGAACAAAACCTATCAGAAGAAAGACATAAGGAGAGACTGTAAAACCAGGCATACTGTTGAATTATTACTTGTGATAGTAACATTTTGGTTTGAACCTGGGGGAACATAACTTGTTCAGACTTTCTTCTGCTGAGTAAGCAATTCTGTCTTCTCAAACATTCACGTGCAATAAATCGTCATTATAATTTGAACAAAGCCTGGAAAATGATCAACTTCTGAGCAATACCATTTCATTTGAATTACAACAACTGCTAGCTCATATCATTAGTTAAGCAATGTTGCCTATGGCTACCAGCTTGACAACTTAATGTTGCGTCACCCTTTACATCTACATCTCTTTAAAAACTGAGAGAGGTTGTGGTCTTCTGGAAGAAGGTTGGCTGGTGAATATTTGGTCACTGCAGGCATAGCACGAGAAAGTAAAGGTAATATTTAAATCCCTGAACTGTTTCAGATCTCTCCTTGGTTTACATTTGCAGAAACTTGTATCTTGTATTGAAAGACTGTATGACTATTGCAACAAATAACATTTCCCTTTTGTGTGTGTTTTAGGTTGATGGAAAACTACACTTACAACAGCTTTACCCTCCAACTGGAGGGGTTAAAGGTCACAGAAGTTTCAGTGTACCCTGTATTTCTCTTTTTCTTTTGCGCTTACTTAGTTATTATGTTAACTAATGTTGGCATTGTAATCTTGGTTTTCATTGACAAGAGCCTTCACCAGCCCATGTATCTCCTTTTCTGCAACCTGCCAGTTAATGACATCCTTGGGAATTCTATCATGATGCCCCGTTTGCTTTCAGATATGTTGTTGCCTCCCTCTGAACGCCTCATCAGTTATTATGAATGTGTGGTCCAAGCTTTCACCACACACATGTTCGGCACCACTTCCCACACAGTGCTCATGATTATGGCCTTTGACAGATATGTGGCCATCTGTAATCCGCTGCGCTATGCAGCCATAATGACCAACAAAATGATGATCAAGCTGACAGTTTCAGCCTGGGGAGTGGCCTTTGTTTTGGTCGGGATTCTGCTCGGTCTGACTATACGACTGAACCGATGCAGGACTCTGATTGAAAACCCTTTCTGTGACAATGCCTCACTGTTTAAACTCTCCTGTGACAGTGTGTTCATTAATAATGTCTATGGCCTCACGTTCACTGTAGTTCTGTTCACAGCTTCAATTGGCAGCATGGTTATCACCTATACTAAGATAACAGCAATCTGTCTGACCAGTAAGAGCAAGTCTTTGAACAGTAAAGCCTTGAAGACCTGCAGCACTCATCTCTTTGTATATTTAATCATGTCATTATCTGGAATCCTCATTATCACCCTGCATCGCTTCCCTCAGTACACAGAGTACAGAAAACTTGCTGCCATTTTGTTTCATATTGTCCCCGGCAGCCTCAACCCCATTATTTATGGGGTTCAGTCTAAAGAAATACAAAAATTCCTGTCACAATTGTTCCAGCTCAGAAAGGTGTTTCCATCATTATAATGAAAAATGCAATCAGCACTCCTCAATCAATATACAATGAGGAATATGAAGATGACTGATGTTTGTCCACAGTTAATAGGTAATCATCATCAATCACAAATTAATTACACATTTACCTGTTCAAAATGTTACTTAAAGGGAGATTTGTTAAGTATTTAATACTCTCATCAACATGGGAGAGGGCATAAAAATATGCTCCAATCATAACATGGCAAACTGCAGCCCAACAGACAACAGCTGTCAGTGTGCTGACTTGACAATGACTAGCTCATGACTTGCATGTGACTATCATACAGTGGTCATGTCTGTAAAGGGGAGACTGGCGAGTACCCATAGAACCCATTTACATTCACATATCTGGAGGACAGAGGTCAAGGGACCCCTTTGAAAATGGACATGACAGTCTTTCTTTGACAAATATCTTATTTTGCCTCCTTCATGAGCTAGTATAACATGGTTGATACCAATGGGTTGCTTTTTTTTATTTCATGATACCAGTATCTTCACTGTAACTTAAAATTGAGCCGCTACAACCTAAAAGGTTGTGTTAATGTTGGTTGTGTATATGTATAATTGTTCTTCCTATATATAGTTTTATTTTGGGGGAGGTCCACTGCCTAAGCCTCTACCATCACATCTGTTTCACCTCTGTTATTTGTTTAGATGCAAAACTACAGTAAAAATAAAAGACACTTAAAATTCATTAAATGAACAACCCAGCTAGTCAGTTAAGCTCAAGCAAAAAGAGATGCGTTGTCTTGTTTTAATTGTTCCAATGATGGAAGTCTGATGTATTTATCTGTTTTGTGTCTGTGTGCATGTGATGTCTACAGAGATTGAATAATATAATAAATATTATATTACAAATAATCTATGTGTATATAATTATTACCATCATTATTTTAATAAGGTAGTTCACCGTTTTTCTTTCGTAGAATCACCACTTAAACATGGTTTAAGTGTTTGCTTTTCCATGCAAAATATTTAGTGATCTAGTGATATAGTTATAGTTATATTATTATATAACTACAGTATAGACAAACGGATGATGCTGGATACTGAATCACTGGCTACTAAGTGACAGATGGTGGTTCTGCTGTTTCAGTTGTGATGTGGGGTGGAGGGTGGTTCATGGTGCAACAAGGTAATGCTGACAAACACATGTACCATCTGCCTCCGGAAATAGCACTCATTTAAAAGTATCTTATCAATATATGGCTATATTGTTTTCAGCAGCAGAAACATTAATGTGGAAAGATGAGTCTTTTGATTTGATTGATTTGACATATCTAATATATATATATATATATGAGATTATGCACTGCGACAAATACACATTCATTGAGAATGTAGAGGATAACAATAACTTAAGACTTGGCCACTCTCATCTTTGCCATTGGCCACTTCATTTAAGTCCTCACTGTAGTGGACAGCTCTGCTCTTTTAAGAAATTAAATATAAGATGTGGAAAAGTTTATTTAGATTCACAACTCCAGCAGTGTTAAAAGTGTACTCTCCATTTGGCTAACTAATCCCAACAGATGTAAAAGTCAAAGTGTCAAAACTTTGAAATATTTCAACTATACTTAATGTCATGAGAACTATTTCTTAAATGTTTCTTTACCAATCTGTAACTTTTGTGTGGCGGGACAAGAACAGGTGCCAACCAGACCCCCGACATAGGAACTGGCTTGAAGTCGTCTGAGACGCCCGACATGGGAACTGGCTAGAAGTTTTCTGGGATCCCTGACACGGGAATAGACTTGGCAACCTTCAATTAGCAGTTAATCTCAACACCAGCAGAGGAGCATACTCTTCCAAATGATCTATGCAATTTCAGCATGCGTGTAGTCAGAGATGTCCCGAAGTCACTGTCAGGCATTATTTTTGTATTTTTTTCCTTCTGCTGGATATAATCTAATCAATCTTATTTCCATAGATATATAGGAGGAGGAAAGTTTGCTGATCGGTGTGCTGAAGATCTCATCGCTGCTTTTTGCAGATGATGTGATCCTGCTGGCATCATCGGTCTGCGACCTCCAGTCCTCACTGGATCGGTTTGCAGCCGAGTGTGAAGCGGCTGAGATGAGGAGACGGTCAGTCTTCGTTCCTACTCTCACCTGTGGTCATGACCCAAAGAACTAGATTGCAGGTACAAGTGGCCAAAATAGGTTCAGGAGGATGGCTGGTGTCTCCTTTAGAGATAGGGTGAGAAGATCAGCCATCTGTGAAGGACTCGGAGTAAAGCCACAGCTCCTTTTTGTTAAAAGGAGCCAGTTGAGGTAGTTCGGGCATTTGGAAAGGATGCTCCCCTAGCTGCCTCCCTAGGGAGGTGTTCCAGGCACGACCAGCTGGGAGGAGACCCCGGGGAAGACCCAGGACCCAGAAATGTGTCGACCTATTTGACCACAGAGATGAGAGCAACGGCTGGCCGGACTGCACGTTACCGCCATACAATAATGTTTCCCGTTCCTGACAGAGTTAGCATGCAGCTTTAGCCGTGATGTTTAGCTCTGATTTTCCTGCAATGTGTGAAACCCAAAGTGTTTCCATCCTTTACTGGATGTGTAGTGTTTACCACGCTGGATTTAACATGGGAGGGTGCAGGTCCTATCCACGTTGACCCTCCAACCTTTAATACTTTCTGAGGTTTGTTTTGGTTGACAGATACAGAATGGATATGACATCACGTTACTCAGACTACCACAATAAAAGCAGTAACTTTCTTCTACCTCCACATACTGTAGACTCACATGAAGGGAACATACTGATTCTGGCATCCTTCCCTACTGAAAATACTGTCGAGTGAAAGTACAATGTTTGAGGATAGCATGAAAACAATGATTGCAAGCAAAAAATCTTTTTGAAATATGTTGTGATATACAATATATACACAATATCTGTTGCCCACTGTTTATGCCAATATCTTAAATTTACCTACAAGGCATACACATGATGAGGCTGGGTGAGTATCAGTCGTTGCCAAGCAACAGTTAACCTGTCTGGCTAATAAAAGATACCACTTCTGGTCTGAGGTGGCAGGAGGTCCGTGTTGTCGCTCTGCCCTCAGCAGCTGCCTCATTCTATATGTCAGATATGTTTGCCTAATGTAACTTGGCTGTGTGCTTTATGAATTTACAGCATGTTGTGAGATGCATGTAGCAGCTTTTAACAGAGTTCTCACTGAAGTGGAGGATAACGTATTCAGAGGGAAACCAAATCCACTGTGCTCAAAACTTTCTAAAGGCTGGGGTCACCCACGTTATGGATAGTTACAGATGTGTTTGCCATATTTTCTATGTGTCTGCTTTCACTCTTATACATTAGAGGTGAATGGAAGATAGTTTATGTTGCTCACAGCATTGAAAAATTACATTTAAAATATTCAACATCAATGTATGGCTGTCCTGGGAGAGGGATCCCTCACCTGTTGCTCTTCCTTTTCCTTTTTAAAGTTCTTTTAGAGCATTTTTGAACATTTAAAATGTCGTTTTATGTTATGAAATTATGTTTTTGTAATTCAGGTGAATCAAACTTTAATTAATTAGGTTGAAATGAAAAAAAAAAATTAAAAAAACTGACTTAATAGTTTGGATGCCTCACTAACAAGTTAAGTTCAGAGTGACATTACAGCATGTCATTGTTACTGAGTGGTGGGCATATCTAGATTCGCTGTGACAACTTTATTAAGTTTTTTTTTTTAAGAGTCACAGTTGTTTTTCTGTAACTATAACTCTAACTGTGGCAACACAGTTAACCATACAAACATCTTTATTGCCATGTGACAGATGAGATATGGGAAACAACACTTTTAGTGGGGATATACTAATCCTAGAGGGGGTAAAGGTCACATCCCAGTCCTTCATTCCTGCCTTCATCCTCCTCCTCCTCATCTACATCTTCATCATGGTGTCCAACATCGGCCTAGTGGTTCTGATCTTGAGAAACAGGAGCCTCCACCAGCCCATGTACCTGCTATTCTGCAACATGAGTATTAATGATGTTTTTGGAGCAACGATAGTTATACCTCATGTACTCAGAGATCTTTTAATATCAGACTCAGTCCGGTACATTCATTACATTGAATGTGCCATTCAGGCCTTCTGTGTTCACTTCCATGCAAGTGCTTCTCACACTGTGCTCATGATCATGGCCTTCGATCGCTACGTGGCCATCTGCAACCCCCTGCGGTACGCCACCATCATGACCAACAGGATGGTGGCAGAGCTGTCGGCGGCGGCATGGGGAACAGCCTTTGTGTTGGTGGTGATCCTCGTGGGCCTCAGCGTCCGCCTGTCACGCTGCAGGTCTGTGATATTCAACTTGTTCTGCGACAACGCCTCCTTGTTCAAGCTGTCCTGTGAAAGCGTCCTCATCAACCACATCTACGGCCTCGGCTACACGGTGGTCCTGCTGGGCTCCTCCATCGGCAGCGTAACGCTCACCTACCTGAAGATCGCTGCAGTGTGTGTGCGCAGTAAGAACAAGGCGTTGAACAGTAAAGCGCTGCAGACCTGCGCCACCCACCTGGTTGTTTACATCATCCTTCTGGTGTCTGGCTTCATTATTGTGATCATGCACCGTTTCTCTCAGCTGGCAGACCACAGGAAGGTGGCGGCGGTCATGGGACACGTCATCTTGCCGACCCTGAATGCTGTCATCTACGGCCTGCAAATCAAAGAGGTCCGGAAGAGGATTATGGCTTTGTCCCAAAACAATAAGGTGGCTTTAATGGATGTGAAATGATACAGTGTGATCAGGAGGCTGAGCAAAATCAAGGTTCCTTCACACAGGATGCTTACAGAATATCATGATGTGATAATTTCTGCATGATGATTGAAATGATTCCATGGTACTGTTTCAGCAGAGTAGAGGAATGACGATAACGCTGGTGGGCTGCCAGTTTAGCATTTTCTGGTAAGAAATTTAGCTTTAATGAACTACATCCTTCCAAAACTCAGCCTATGTAGTTATTGATCAGTGTGTAAGAGCTGTAAAAACTGATCGTATTCATAACACTATTAAAGTTTTTGAAGTATGCCACATTTCTCTGGTTGTAAATTTCAGATTGAAAAGTATAATTTGTGATACAAATCGTTAAATGACAGTGGATTACCAAATTACACAAGAAAGACCCTTTGTACCATTTGATTTACAACTGCAAATATTATATATAAAATATAAAAAGATATATATTAATATATATTCTTAAATGAACACATAAAAAAATAAAATTGTAAAAAATGATTGGTATTTGTGGGCAAATGGTGAAGCCATTCGTTAAACAAGACTCAGACCGAGTATAGGTCTAGACCGTGCAGGTCAGTCTGTAAATTTGTGGCCAAATTGTTCCATTTATAGTCAGTGGTCACGTCCATAATGTTAAATCCAGTGGTTCATTTCCACTAGGTCCAGCGAGGACACTAGAAGACACTAGAAGAACTCAACTGACCGTTCAATGTGATGTGGAATGCACGTGATTGGTCCCTGGTTTTCTGCTCGCCATTTCAAACAGGAAGCAACATAGCGAGGTCGCCCTCCTCATAAACTTTCTTTTATTTTGTCTAAACAATCCACCAATATGTACACTATCTACTATTCATTTTTGAACTAGATCGCCTAGATTAAAAACTTCGTCCAACTTTCTTGAGCCGGACGCATCATGTCTCACACACACTGACTTGTTGTCATGAAATTAGACACTTAATTAGGAATAATTAGGAATCTCCATTTAGGAAATGATGCATAAGAAATTTTGAAATACCATATAACGGTCTCCCTATTGTCTCAGGTTTAACAGTAGTTGTGTGATTGAAGACAGAAGCAGACAGAGTGAATAAGTGATGAGGTACATGTAGCAGATAGTTGAAAGCATGAGATGTGTGTGGAGCGATGAGGAGACTATAAGCTTTCTCACATTAATATATGAAACTCACATATGCAACACAAAATGACACATAATTGTGAACAAAGTAATATAAAAAGCAGCAAACGCTGCATAGGAAGGAGGTTTGGGTGGATGGGACTTTCACCCAGGAGACGGTGTTCATTTCCTGTGTGAAACCACAACTCAGCATTAATATATTTGTTACCTAAACTCTATACGTAATTTATGCCACTTCTGGTGTTATTTAAATCCAAACCACAATCTTGTCCTCAAGCTAACTTAGTAGTTTTGTTACCTAAGCCTAACCAAGACAATTTTTTTCCTAACGCTAACTAAAGTTGGGCATACACCATATGATTTCAGAAATGTTGCTGTGTAACTCATACTCTTACTGTACAGGTAGATCGTTTGCGACTTAAAGCCAAAGGTCACAATTTATGTGATCACACTGTATGGTCCGATGATCAGCCACGACCTGCCCAACGGCCTCTGTGGACTGTTCTGGCTGTTGACAGTAGTCAATAAAGATTGGTTTAGAAGCGCCGAGGCAGGTAAAGTTTGTTAGCAAAGATCTGCAAGGGTCACAATGCTAACAAGGCAGAAACATCCTGCCTTCATCATCTGAGCAATCCTGTCTAAAAAAAAAAAAGAGGCTGGGGCATGTTATATGGACTCACAGTCCACAAGGAAGATGTGGACAGCATGTCTTGTCCATTCTGCAGAGAGAATTGGAGGTCAGCTAGCTATGTCTTCAGTTCAGTCATCAGCTGTAGCCTACATTGTTGTCTTGATAGCTACGCTGTCATTAGTGTAAAAAGAGGAGAAAAAAGGCTCTGACGCTGTGGAATTGGCTCATGGCCTTGCTTCAACTGGCTGAGGGCCTGTGGTCGGCTAACCAAAATTTCTGATATGTCAGAAATTCATCCAGCAGTCCAAAGGCCGGTCAGGAGGAGTTCATCGGTCCATGTACCCCTGTACACTGCACAGCAAACATCTGACGAAGCTAAAAGTCTACTCTAAAATGAGTCCTGCGGCTCAAAATCTGGGCCAGAAACAGGCTAAAATCACAGTGCGTGCCCGGATTAAGTAGTTTTGTAAATTGTATAAATGGATAATGCTGTACATACGTATTTCTATGTGCATATTGGAAGAAAAAAGCACAATAAAAAGAAAAAGTAGTTTTGTTGCCTAAGCCTAACCAAGTCACACTTTTCCTAAACCTAACTAATTAGTGTGTTGCCAAAGCCTAAACAAATTGATTAGGAAAATGCTTAGAAAACACAGTGTTGAAAGTGAGTGATTCGATTTCCTGATTAATTCACCAACTGCCACGAGACTGTTGTACTCTTCATTGTCACGACCTACATTGTAGATTTCTGTCAAACATGCTCAGACAGCATGAAACATAGTGTTGACCGTGAAAGATTGAAAGGTTTGTGTCCAGGCAACTGTTGTCAGTGCAGTGAAACCAAAAAAAAAAAAAAAACCAAAGCCCTGCAGGCCAATCATTCAGCTTATAAGCGGGTCAGCCCGCCTCGGGTCTGAGTGGAGGAGGTTCGCGTCAAATAGGTAAGTCGGAGACACAAACTCGTACACAGTCTCAGAGTGATGCTGTTTGTTAAGTGACTAATGCCAACCATGTTTTTATGGTCTCATTATCTCGATTTAAACATGTTTATCACTCCGGTTATTGCAGCTGTCTTTGTACTTAAGCAAAAATCTGTTAATATGGGATCTTATAATGAGTTGCCTTGTGTGAAACACTTTGTCAATCAGGTTTTGAGTCCTCTACAAAATAAAGATGATTTACATGTTAACAGCTGAAATTGTTTTAAAGTAATTATATTTTACATTTAAATGAGGAAGTTAACGGTTTCCTGATGACGTGAGTTGTGTTTTAATATTCACGGATCAGAAAATGCATTTTCAGCTACACAGCTGTCTTATTGAACTATGTGCCGCTATAAGTTGTGTCTGCAGATTTTTAATATCAAACCATAACATCTTATTTACTTCTCATCCAATTATCAAAGTATACAGTAAAGGTTTTATTGTTTGACTGAGGTCATTATAGTGTTGTTTTATAGTTATGGGATGTTTTGATGAAATCAAAGCAAATCCCTTATTTGCTTTTCACATCAGTGAGATACTGAAAAGACTTTTAAGCAATTTGAACTTTAATGACATGAAAATCAAAGCTGCCATTTTAATTTCACTTGATATGACATTAAATCATTCAAATATCCCCTTTTGCATTTGTTTTCATTGTAATCATGGCAGGGTTATACTGTGTAACACAATGAAATTTATTTGTCAAATAAGGCACTATTTCAATTTTAAATATTGTTTGTATTGTTCATCATGTGCACACAATGATGTTTCATTTAATTACATTATTCTCCTCCACAGTAAGCCCTTATTTTGAAAGGGAGCATTCTTACAGTATGTCCTGCACATTGTTGATATGTTTTTGTCTCTGACTACATATTTTTGATATGCTTAATTTATGCAAAAAATTGTTCCACTATTTATAATTCTCATATTGAACAGCTGCTGCTGAGCTGTTTGAGAAGCTGGTTTAACTGTTTGTGTAGATCAAAAATATCTACGGATTATTGTCTTCAAAACAATGTCATTTTTATAAACAGGGTTATGTTTTTGATATAAAATGCTTTTTAATTTTTATTCTCTTCCAGCCACAGTAAGATTAAATTAATCCTATGGAGAACCAGACTTCAAATACAGATATTCTGCTGGTGGAGGGGTTAAAGGTCACCCCCCAGTCCTCTGTTCCAGCCTTCATCCTCCTCCTCCTCATCTACATCGTCATCATGGTGTCCAACATCGGCCTGGCGATCCTGATCTTCATAGAGAGGAGCCTCCACCAGCCTATGTACCTGCTTTTCTGCAACATGAGTATTAATGATGCGTTCGGGGCGACGGCCATCATCCCTCACTTGTTAAGTGATATTTTTATTCCGGTCACAGAGCGCTACATTCATTATTATGAGTGTGTCATTCAGGCTTTCTGTGCTCACTTTCACGCGAGTGCCACTCACACTGTGCTCATGATCATGGCCTTCGATCGCTATGTGGCCATTTGTAACCCTCTGTGTTACCCCATGATCATGACCAACAGGATGGTGGTGAAGCTGTCGGTGTCGGCCTGGGCGGCAGCTTTAGTGTTTGTGGTGATCCTCGTTGGCCTGAGTGTCCGCCTGTCACGCTGCAGGTGGACTATATTAAACCCGTTCTGCGACAACGCCTCCTTGTTCAAGCTGTCCTGTGAAAGTGTCCTCATCAACCACATCTACGGCCTCGGCTACACGGTGGTTCTGCTGGGTTCCTCCATCGGCAGCGTAAGTCTCACCTACCTGAAGATCGCCATAGTGTGTTTGAGGAGTAAGAACAAGGCGCTGAACAGCCGGGCGCTGCAGACCTGCACCACCCACCTGGCTGTGTATGTCATCATGTTTGTGTCAGGTAGTATCATCATCATCCTCCATCGTTTCCCTCACTTATCAGACCTCAGGAAGCTAGCCTCCATCTTGTTCCATGTGGTTCCTCCAGCCATGAACGCCATTATCTACGGACTGCAAATCAAAGCCATCAGACAAAAAATGTTCATAATTTTTATGAGGTGTAACTATCCATCCATCATCTTTAACCGCTTATCCTGTTTAGGTAGCTGAAATTGGGCGAAGGCGGGTTCACCCTGGACAGGTCTCCAGACTATCACAGGGCTGACACATAGAGACAGATTCACATTCATGCTCACATTCACACCTATGGGACATTTAGAGTCAACAATTAACCTGCATGTCTTTTGACTGTGGAAGCCGGAGAACCCGAGAAAACCCACGCTAACACAGGGAGAACACGCAAACTTCACACAGAAGGACCCCAGGCCGGGTTTGAACCTGACTGAAAGACAATGAATACTGAAAGATGAAATATATAGTTATTCCTTAACGCTTGAAAAATGCAAAGATTTTACGCAACCTAGAGCCAGATCCAAAACTGATCTGGATGTCTAAACTCAGCCCTGAAACCACTAACAACTCGCCATAAAAGGCAACTTAGTCTGTGGTCCTACGCTTCAAACTATGACGCTGTATGTACCCCTCTAGCTTTGAACTTGTCAGTTTCCAATTGTTACATGCCAACACTGTCTTTTTAAAATAAACTTCCATATTCACAGGAAAACACCTTGGTTAGGTCTAGAAAAAGATCATGGTTTGGGTGAAAATAAGTGCGCTTGTTCAATGTTACCGACACATTTTCACTCCCAACTTGTCAAAGACCGCTGCTTGGTCTGTGACGCTCAGCATCAGAGGCCAATGCATGGGTACCCCTCTTGTGTTACTTTTGGATGTGAATATACACTTATTATTAGGGATTGGAACGGTTCAGGTAAAAATCCAAACCATTCAGTTTGCTAGTTACGGTTCGGTCGTGTATATTCATTTGAAATAGGTTATGAGGCCGACTGTGTATTTTTTTTATCCCGTTTATTGTCACACTAGAAATCAAGGCCTGCAGTCGTGCGTTGTTATTGGCCCAAGTTTGGACCAGATGTTACTGCACATGTGCTGTATCGCCAAAGATATGACGCTCCTCAAACTTTTCAGTAGGCAGAGATGTTGAGGTCATCTGCAGATTGAAGTGCAGAGTACGGCTGTCATTCCATCACGGAAATGGGGAGTGGACATGATACGGTACAGGTAGAGCATCAGAGTGTGTGGTAGCATTATGGACTTGGTGTTACATATGACAGCGACAGGAAAAAAAAAGTGTTAGATAAAACATGTATGGCTTATGCTAGCGGCAGTACTTCAAATATGATGAATCATTTAGGGAGACGTGACTCGGGTGTGTCCATTGATAGCACAAGGAGGAGAGAGTCAGGGAGGAAAGAGCAACTCCTTCTCCCAGCAGCATTTAAACAGCCTCTACATGCAAAATGAGACAGAGCAGAAAACACAACTAAAGCATTGGGGATGTTTATAGACAAAGATATGCAGCCTTATGCAGTCATGGAGGACGCTATATTTCAGCATAGATTAGGGAACTTGGCCGTGCTATAATATGCCGTCTCTTGGCCTCTTTGTGTTTCTTTTTCTTTCTTGACCTCCTTGCTGTATCATAAATACCGTTTACCGCTGTACTGAACTGAACCAAAAACCGTGACCCCAAACTTTAATATGAACCGAACCATGAATTTTGTGAACCGTCCCACCACTACTTGTTATATGCATGGTGTCCTCGTTAAACTTGATCTGAAAAACGACTGGCATGGCAGGGTCAAAAAACAGGCAGAGAATCATTAACAAAAAGGCAGACACAAGGAAATGATGGAAGGAGAATCATGGTGACGATCAATTAAAAACTGGCACCATGAGGAAGGGAGGACACACATTATATACTAGAGGGGGAGTGATCGACGAGACACAGGTGGACATGATCAGATCAGGGGCGGGGCTACAATCAGACACAGGTGAGGTGATGAAAAGTAGGTCAGGAGGCGTGGAGACACACAAGGGCAGGAAGTGATGTGAATCGAGAGGGATGTTAGTGATGACAAAATAAAACAGGAAGTGAAACAAACAGAGAATAAAACATGACCCAGGATCTGGTGGCTGACAGGAAACAGTTGTGGTTGATGTTCACCTCACTTACTATCAACTCAAGTGACTCACGGACTATCCAAACAAATGACTCACATGACTCATGAGACTGACAACGCGACTAAAACTGATGTGACAAATTAAGTCAATGTCACTTAGTTTCACGCGGGACTTGAACGTCTTTTGTACCACCTCAAAAGGGTACTTTGTGCGCCGGTATTGTACGCCAACGGCCATGACAAGGCATCTGTATTTGACACCTTGGGAATGAGAACAGGCTGGGTTGCGTATGTTACTAATTGGTTAGGTTTAGGAAATCATCAAGATCATGGTTTGGGTTACAATAAGTACATTTGTTGTGTAACGTCAGTACTTTACATACATGATGTATCATATTTTTCACACTATAAGGCGCACTGGATTATAAGGCGCACTATCAATGCACATGTCTATTTTCATACATAAGGCGCTCTCGTCTCATAATAGTGGAGTAACTCGCCCGGCGTTGCCTCCGTCTTGGTGAATGTGTGTTCACCTTTTGTCATCCAACGCTCCCACACAGCTCACGATTTCACTTTGAACAACCCGCTGACACCAATATCTAGCGATTGGAGTTCTTTAGTTAATCCACCCGTAATGACGGCAAACTCCGAATTAGTTTTCTTCACTTTTGTTTTGACTGTCGGTGAGTGCCGTAATCCCCCGACAATCCATCCAGCGGTGCGGTTTCGTAGCTTACCAAAAACGTAATAACACATTTTGACAGATTTTTGAGCGCCCTGTACCACATAAAATTGGTTCAAGATCAGTAAGCACAACCAGAATTGATACATAAGGCGCACCGGATTATAAGGCGCAATGTTGACTTTTGAGAACATTAAAGGATTTTAAGTGCGCCTTATAGTGCGGAAAATACGGTAAGTTAACTTACATAAGATAGAATAAGTCAGCGTTGACTTTTGGTTTCATACGGGACACCAGCAGTCCCATGTTTTTTAAACCTGACTTCCTCCTTTGCTTGTAGAGTTTGACATTCAAGGCCACTGACCAAGCTGCCTTATTTGACAGTTTGGGAGTGACAATACGCTGTCTGTGTAAATAGCAAATTTGGAACAACAAAAGTTGAGAGAAGTTGAATAAAGTTGACATGAAAACATCCAAGTTAATTCGCCGTGTAGCGCTGAAGGCCCTCAGGGTTGCGAAGGCCTATACGCTGCCATGACAGCCAAAACCACTCCTGATTGGAGAACCAGGCGGCTCAGTCGCCTTATAAAAAGCGTCTGTCAGTCCAGCTCTGGTCTGGCTGGAGGAGGTTCACATCAATAGAGGTAAACCTGACACAGTCTCTCAGTTGTTTTCCACCGTTCACTGAAGACTGACTGATGTTTTATTGAGAAAGAAAACACTGAAATGTAAATTTTGATTAACTAGATGAACTGTAATCTGTCAAAGGTTTTATTGTCATAATTAATATTTTAAATAAGAACAAACTGAAGAATAATGAATGCATTAGAATAAATTGTATATAAAAGATACAAAATACAAAAATGGCACATCTGTGAGGTATATTACAGCAAAAAATCTATTTTAAATATCAGATTTGCATGAAGCGGTGACTTGTTTACTTATTTTTTCTGGTTGATAATATAACTTTGTTCAGTCTCATTAGGGATGCCGTGCATGTTTCCAAGCCGCTAAGGAAATGAGTGAAATCCTCAGACTGACATTTGAGAGTTTTTTGTTTTTTGCTTTCACTGAAACAGGCACAGCATCCTGATCTGCATCCACAACCATCTGTAGTTTTCTTTAAATGTTTTAAAGGTTGAGTGTAGTGAAATGTTGCTGTGAAACAAGAATACTGCACAAACACTGTTGTTTTTAGATATACTATCAAAACAGTGCTTGTTGAAAGCATAGAAATATTACATTTTCTGGGCATTGGGGTCATGAGTGATCAGTAACTATGCAGCAGTCTCAATGTAATAATAATGACTATATGACCTACATGAGTAAATGAGATCATCATAGTTACCATGAATGCCTGCCATTGGGCCAGATTTGACACAAAATCAGACAAAATCATGCAAAATCCAGAGCTGTATCATGCATCCTCCAGATACTTGTGTACCAGATTATGAAGTAGTAACACCATCACATATTGTGATAACTGCTGCAGTGTTTGCTGAATTCTGTCTATGATCTTCTGCAGGATCATCCTCCTGCAGTATGGACAACAAGACTTTCAACATGGATATTCTGCTGGTGGAGGGGTTAAAGGTCACCACCCAGTCCTCTGTTCCAGCCTTCATCCTCCTCCTCCTCATCTACATCTTCATCATGGTGTCCAACATCGGCCTGGTGTTCCTGATCTTCATAGAGAGGAGCCTCCACCAGCCTATGTACCTGCTCTACTGCAACATGAGTATTAATGATGCGTTCGGGGCGACGACCATCATCCCTCGTTTGTTACGTGATATTTTCATTCCGGTCACAGAGCGCTACATTCACTATTATGAGTGTGTCATTCAGGCTTTCTGTGCTCACTTACATTTAGGCATCTCACACACTGTGCTCATGATCATGGCCTTCGATCGCTACGTAGCCATCTGTAACCCGCTGCGATACGCCACCATCATGACCAACAGGATGGTGGTGAAGCTGTCGGTGTCGGCCTGGGCGGTAGCTTTAGTGTTTGTGGTGATCCTTGTTGGCCTGAGCGTCCGCCTGTCACGCTGCAGGTGGACCATAGGCCACCCGTTCTGCGACAACGCCTCCTTGTTTAAGCTGTCCTGTGAAAGTGTCCTCATCAACCACATCTACGGCCTCGGCTACACGGTGGTTCTGCTGGGTTCCTCCATCGGCAGCGTAAGTCTCACCTACCTGAAGATCGCCATAGTGTGTTTGAGGAATAAGAACAAGGCGCTGAACAGCCGGGCGCTGCAGACCTGCACCACCCACCTGGCTGTGTATGTCATCATGTTTGTGTCAGGCAGTATCATGGTCATCCTCCATCGTTTTCCTCAGTTATCAGAACACAGGAAGCTGGCGTCCATCTTGTTGCACGTGGTTCCTGCTGCTATGAACCCCATTATCTACGGACTGCAAATCAAAGCCATCAGACAAAAAATGTTTATAAAGAAAATTACCAGGAATCCATGAGGTGACATTACTCAACATTGAAAAGCTAAATAATTGTTATTAAGATTGTTGCACTTACTGAAATGTTCAGTTGTGTCACGCTTAAGTTTTACTTTTCAAATGTATTTCACTTCTATATACAGTCAGATTCGAACTAACCAGAAATTTAAAAAAACAACTAAAAATGTAATTTTGCTGTGTAAATTTAGCTTGTAAACTCCTGGTGACAGTTCATTAAATTCCTGTTCACTATCCTTTAATCATTATAACGGAGTATTACTCAGAAGCTTGAGTCCTGAATGCAATCCAAGCTGGTGCAGAGGCATTAAAAAGTATTTTGTTATACAGAGTATCAGCATGTCTTGAAATATGTTTTAGAATCCTTAAAATTTTCATTAATTAAAAAGATTTTGTGATACTATTCATGGTAGCATTTCCTTCCTTTCCAGAAGTACTTAGTCAATGTATTTACAGTCCGTAAGTTTTTAGATTACCATGTGTGGCTCTTTGCCTTTGTTAGATAGGACAGATATACTGGAAAAGGGAAACGAGAGGGGACAATCTGCAGCAAAGGGCCGCAGGCTGGATTTTAACATGAGACCCGGCGGTAAGGCACAGTCCACCTTTGGATAAAACTGCATACGGGTTTTACAGGAATCTACGCGTTTCTGGTCCCCAGCTTAACTAGTTTTATCTGACATGAGCCTCACTGATAACTGCTGGCTGTCTTAGAGGAGTAGCAGAGCTGTTATATTACTTCCACTGCTTCACAGTAAAAGCGTTTATCTGTAGAACCTGCAGGGTGGCTTAAAGGAAAGGTTCAGATTTTTTCAAGTCTTGAATGAATTTAATGTTTTATTAATATGAATAAAGGCAGATTGGTTATAATAAGTCTTCAGGCTTTTATGGAGCAATCCAGATGTTGGTCAGCTAGATTTTTGATATTGCTAAAGCTAGTTTTGGCCAGAGCCATTTTGAATAAAGGATCCGTAAGGGGTCTGGACCAAGTGAGCCACTTTATGATCGGGTCCAAATCGGATCTGGGCGGGATGAGCTGCTTCATGAACTTGATCAAGTCAGATCCAGGCCAAATGAGCTGGTTTGTGAACAAAGCCAAAGTTTTGGCCAGAGTCAATTTGAATAAAGGATCTGGTACTGGTCTGGACCAAATGAGACACTTTTTGAACGGGTCCAAATTGGATCCGGGACGGATGAGCTGCTTTGTGAGTGGATATGGGCAGGGTCCCGGCCAGATCTGGCCTGAATCTGTGATCCATATCTGTCCTGGATCCGTCCCGCTGCAAAATTGGACTCCAATTCGGATCCATTTTGTGGATCCAGCCTAACATACAGAACCTCTGGACCCGATTCTCTCTGCAAAATGAACTAGCCATACTGTCCACGTCCTCCATGCCGCCTGTGAGTCCATACAAGGTTAAACCACCACCTCTGACAGGATGGCACAGATAATGGAGGTGGCACATTTCTGCCTTGTTAGCACTGTACAGACCTCTGCTAGCAAACCAGTGTTACCTGCCTCAGTGTCACGGTGCGATGCTTTTCTTTTTTCTCATTCAGGGTCAGGTCGTCTGCCTTGTCTGCCGTGTTCATCTTGCAATCTTACCTTTGTTCATTGTGTCTTCTGGTTAGTGCTTTGTCTAGTTTTTGATGTTTTTCCTTCATACTTTTTGTTCTTCAGGCTGTGTTCTCAGTCTGTTTTTGATTCCTCTTTGATTTGTCTGCCACCAGTTTTACAATTACAACTCGCTTTTTGTTCATTTTATCTGTCTGCCTGGTCTCTCTGCATTTGGATCTACCTCTGAAACCAAAACTGGACCCAATAGAGCTGCACTTTTTGATAACATTGTGGACAGACTGGTTTCTGCTTATTCTAATGAGCCATTCTGCATGTTGTCCGTGAAAGACTTAACCGATTCATGCAAACCCATCGACTCTCCTTGCCTGCTAGTCACCAGCTTCCTTCACACTGTACACTGCCATCAGCGGCACGTTGTGTATCAGGTCTACATGTAAATACCTAGAAATAAAAGCTGAAAGTCTGATCTCTTGTCTCATATTCATCTATTGATGTCAAACCCAAATGTTTTTAGTGTACAGCAAAAACAAAGGAATTGGCCTCGCTGTTCCAACAGTTTGAAAGGCGACTATAGGGGAATCGATTTTTTCTCTGTCCCCCCCCCCCCCCCACATCTATTTAGGATTAGGCAACATAACCACTGAGGTTTAGGAAAAACAACATTGTTGGGTTTAAAATTTCCATGTTTTACAGTGAAAATGAGACTGGATGATGTGAACACGAGACACAAATAAACAGGTGATTGTAACATGAAAGGAGGCAGTATTTGACGCCCTGGGAATGAGACGGGCTGGGTTAACTATGTTATGTTACTATTTGGTGAGGTTTACTAAATCATGAACATTATGGTTTGGGCTAAAACAAGTACATTTGTTATGTAACTTAAATATGTAACATACGTGGTGTAAGTCAACTTACGTACCTAAGTAAGGTAAAATAAGTCAACAGTGACTTTTGGTTTCCCTCAGGATACCAGTGGTCAGAGTCAATAATAAAATTTGCCACATAGGGCCACTGACCAAGCTGCCAACACGCTGTCTATTAAACAAATTTGAAAATTTACTGTGCATTTATGTATAAATTATGTTGTCCACTTTCATGAAAGGAACAAATAAATAAATAAACATCAGAGTTGGAATGTGAGCAAATCTAAGATTAGACAACAAAAGTTGAGAGAAGTTGAATAAAGTTGGCTGAAATCAAAACATCCAAGTTAATTGGCCGTATAGTGATGAAGGTCCTTGGGGTTGCGAGGGCCTATACGGCACCAAGATGGCCAAAACCACTCCTGATTGGAGAACCAGGCGGCTCAGTCACCTTATAAAACGTGTTTGTCAGTCCAGCTCTGGTCTGGCTGGAGGAGGTTCACATCAATAGAGGTAAACCTGACACACGGTCTCTCAGTTGTTTTCCACCGTTCACTGAAGACTTTGTTGAGTATGACAACATGTAAATGTAAATCTTGATGACCTAGATGAATTGTAATCTGTCAAAGATTTTACTGCCATAACTGAAATTTTAAAGGACATGCATGGAGAATGCATTAAAGATGTTGTGTATAAAAGATACATGATATTTTGTCTGAAAAGGCAAAACCTTTAACAAAAATACACAAAAACATGAATCTGTGAGGTATATTACTGCAAAAAAATCTATTTTATATATCAGATTTCCATGAAGTGGTGACTTGTTTACTTATTTTTTCTGGTTGATAATATAACTTTGTTCAGTCTCATCAGGGATGCCGTGCATGTTTCCAAGCCGCTCAGGAAATGAGTGAAATCCTCAGACTGACATTTGAGAGTTTTTGGTTTTTGCTTTCATTGAAAGCAGCATCCTGATCTGCATCCTCAACCAACTGTCACTTTCTTTCAGTATTTTAAACGTCTAGTGCAGTGAAATGCTTTTGGGACCAGAATACTGCAGAAAACACTCTAGTTTTTCAATATACTATTAAGGCTCTCATAACAGTGCTTGCTGAAGGCTTACAAATACTGTAATTTTGTGTACATGAGCGTTGAGGTCATGAGTGAATCGGTGATAGAGCACTTTTGACGAGTTACGAAGCAGTCTCAATGTAATACTGATGCCTCTATATGACCCACATAAGTAAATGAGACCATCACAAATGTCACAAAAATCTGGCGAAATCATGCATCATCCAGAACCGGCTTCACTGCTGCCTTCAACCTGCAGTCACATCTCCAGCAGGAGGTGGAGACCTCCGTGCATGGCATCTCTTTGACTTGTCAAATCTGAGTGATTAAATATATTTAGAAGATACTTCATATTCATGTAATTTCGTCGCTACCTTGTTGCTTTCTGTATCAGGTCTGTGCTTGTTTACCAGATTATGAAGCAGTAACACCATCACATATTATGATAACTGCTGCAGTGTTTGCTGAATTCTGTCTATGATCTTCTGCAGGATCATCCTCCTGCAGTATGGACAACAAGACTTTCAACATGGATATTCTGCTGGTGGAGGGGTTAAAGGTCACCGCCCAGTCCTCTGTTCCAGCCTTCATCCTCTTCCTCCTCATCTACATCTTCATCATGGTGTCCAACATCGGCCTGGCGATCCTGATCTTCATAGAGAGGAGCCTCCACCAGCCTATGTACCTGCTCTTCTGCAACATGAGTATTAATGATGCGTTCGGGGCGACGGCCATCATCCCTCGTTTGTTACGTGATATTTTCATTCCGGTCACAGAGCGCTACATTCACTATTATGAGTGTGTCATTCAGGCTTTCTGTGCACACTTACATTTAGGATCTGCACACACTGTGCTCATGATCATGGCCTTCGATCGCTACGTGGCCATCTGTAACCCGCTGCGATACCCCATGATCATGACCAACAGGATGGTGGTGAAGCTGTCGGTGTTGGCCTGGGCGGCAGCTTTAGTGTTTGTGGTGATCCTCGTTGGCCTGAGTGTCCGCCTGTCACGCTGCAGGTGGACCATAGGCCACCCGTTCTGCGACAACGCCTCCTTGTTTAAGCTGTCCTGTGAAAGTGTCCTCATCAACCACATCTACGGCCTCGGCTACACGGTGGTTATACTGGGTTCCTCCATCGGCAGCGTAACTCTCACCTACCTGAAGATCGCCATAGTGTGTTTGAGGAGTAAGAACAAGGCGTCAAACAGCCGGGCGCTGCAGACCTGCGCCACCCACCTGGTTGTGTATGTCATCTTGTTTGTGTCATGCAGTATCATGGTCATCCTCCATCGTTTCCCTCAGTTATCAGAACACAGGAAGCTGGCATCCATCTTGTTGCATGTGGTTCCTCCAGCCATGAACCCTATTATCTACGGACTGCAAATCAAAGCCATCAGACAAAAAATTTTCATCAGGAAAATTACCAGGAATACAATGGGAATACTGAAAAGCTAAAAAAAAAAATGTTAATAAAATTGCTGCACATATTGAAATATTCAGATGTGCAAGTAAAAATCATATTCTCTCTCTGTCTCACTGTGATGCTGAAATCTTTTCAAATGTATTTCATGTCTTTATACAGTCGGATCCAAACTAAGCAGAAAAATAAATAAAGATATGTAGCTGTGTTGGGCGTGGTTATGACTGTGAACAAAGCACACATCTTTCTTGTGAGCACCTGGTAATAGTCAATTAAATTCCTTTTCACTAGCCTTTAAGAGTACACACACAAATATCAATCATCTGTAATAACTGCAGTGTACATAATCATTACCCTCCAGGCTGACATGGCGGACAGACTAACAGCTTATAACTTGGATGTTAGTCAGAAGCTTGAGTCCTGAATGCAATCCAAAATGTTACAAGAGATATACGAGACTTTTCTGGTCACATGGACGAGGCAGCGGAGCGTGTTAGCAACGCTGAGGATACAGTTAACACCCGCCGGTTAAACAAGTGGTTATTACATACAAGCTCGACAAGCTTGAAAACTGCTCACGAAGGTCTAACATTAGGGTGGTTATCTTTCCTGAATAAGTTGAAAAGTATGATGCAATCGCTTTCTATGATAAGTGGCTGTCTGAAGCACTGGGACCTGCCACAGAGTCCTCATTGGGAAGTTTTTGCACTTCCAAGATAAAGTCAGCCAGGGCCAATAGCAAAGTACTGTGTGGTGGACAAGAGGCCATGTTTTTCCCAGAGTGAAACAGCAACTGAAATAACATTTGCTATGGAAAAAATATATCCAGCCAAGCTTCATCTCATGATTGACAAATGTGAGTTTTTGCAGGACATACAGCAACGACGCACAGAAGACGCATCCCGGATAGCGATCGACTCGGGCAGAACCACCCTCGAGTCAGTAGATCCGCCCTCATGTCTCACTCCTTTCGGCCACGTGCCCAAGACAGCGGACTCACTGCCGACACCAGGCGGATCCGCACGTCATACATACGCACATTTCCCCCAGTTCAAATACTTAACGGCTGAGCTGCAGTAGCTGACAGTTCTGAGGACAAGGAGGATAAGTAGCTGATGCTTAATTACATTGTCAAGATATACTGTATTTTTACATTTGCCAAGTAAAATAATACCGGTCATAGATGACGTATTTATTTGCTTTCTACACTATTATCAGAAATGTGTGATTATGGCAAGCCAAGTGAGCTCTCCTTAC
The DNA here is from genome assembly GCA_947000775.1 of Pterois miles. NCBI lineage: Eukaryota > Metazoa > Chordata > Actinopteri > Perciformes > Scorpaenidae > Pterois > Pterois miles. The sequence continues at coordinate 28,547,976 of CAMQGK010000052.1, read as the reverse complement.
AGCACATTAGCATTTGCTAACACAGTGTCTGGCTATGAGGTGGGGTGATTTTAACGTTAGTGAACGTCAACATTGCCTGCCCTGGTTAGTGATTTGAATCCTGTCCTCCACTGTAAGTTAACGATGGCTATCTAACTTTACCTAATATTATGGACAGGTTCTGGTATAGCTTTACTTGTATAAGCCCTGTTCTCAGCCAATATTTGTTTATATTTGGCAAGTTTATGCCGCTTAAAGTATGCTGAATAAGCTATCAGTAGTGTGCATTGTAGCAATGGATGTAAGGTAACTATGACGAGATGACTTGATACTGGAGAAAACTTAAAAATGTGATGTGAGGAATTGTTTTCTGTGGAAATAAATGAGGTACTCCCCGGAAGTAATCTTTCTCAAGTTACAGCCAAATGTTCAGTCTTAGTGCCAGCGTCAGGCACGAGCTGCAGTGGGTGGGGTTAATGTTTCAGTGGTAACGTGACAGGAATGGGCATCACTGAACACAAAGTACAGTCATTAATAGAGAGCACACTCTCCTCAACAAGTCATAGCATCGTCAGTGCTCTGACGAGGAGACGGGAAGGCATAATAAGATGTTTTAGGCTTTTTACAAGAACCTTTATAGCGTTGTGATCATTAGACATTTAAAGACGTCTGTTCATGAAGTGTCAGTTGTTTGTTTTACTGCAGGTACTTAAACTGTGATGTATTTCATTTAGTTAAGAATTACAAAGAAAGAGAAATGGCAGAGACCAGGAACGCTTTAGTTCACATTTATGTTTTAAAACCTTTTTCTGGAGTTTATTGTGACATATAAGTGTAAAATTGTTATCACTATCCCTGATGCCTGTTATCTGTTAGGAGGTTTATTGATGAACTTGTCTTTACAGAACCACACAGTTTTGGATGGAGAACGTAACAATGGTAACTCCTCTCAAACAGCCTATCGTGTTTGAGCTGGAGGGCTTCAACGTACCACCAGGCTACGGCGGCTTCTCGTTCTTCCTGACTCTGTTTCACTACATGGTAGTGCTGTGGGCGAATGGCGTGGTGCTGTGCGTCATTGTCATAGACAAGAACCTGCACAGACCCATGTTCATAATGGTTTGTAACCTGGTCGTCTGTAATCTGCTGGGGGCTACGGCAGTGCTGCCTCGCCTCATGATGCACTTCTTGATGGGCCAAAAGAAGATCGCCTACATCCCGGCCATCGCCCAGGCCTTCACTGTGCACACATACGGCGCCGCCGTGCAGACTATTCTGGGTGTGATGGCCTATGACAGGTATCAAAATGCATCAGCATATTGAGAGAATTAGTTACAAACTCAGGTCTTTTACTGTCATGCATAAATGGTACAGAGTGACTCAGATGACTGATCTAAAATGTCTAAAGTGTTAGTGTTTTAGTGTCAGTTTACAGATTTCAGCTGTTAACTGTCATGTAAGGTTGATGATTTTGGTGCTTGTGTTTTGTTACTGGGGTTATAAAATGCTCTTAATTATGAAAGGAACTTTACTGCCACAAAATACATACATTAAATATACGCCATGGATGGCTTTTCAGGTAAAACCATCTCCTACCAGCTGGCCACCGGCTTTGTGGCCTTGACTTTGCAGCCATAAACTGTAATTGGGTTACTGTGTTTATATGTGAGCAAAGCCTAAACAAGATCCTGTCAAAATATGTCATGAAACGGAAAAAGCTGAGGATGCTTCATTATGTCTTTAACAGTGCTGTCCCTCTGCAGGTACATTGCTGTGTGTGAACCCCTCAGGTATCACGCCATCGTAACATCGGCTCGGCTGCACTGCTGCTGCACTCTGGCCTGGTTAGTCGCTCTGCTGTGTATTGCTGTGCTCTTCGCCTTCCACATGAATGCTCCGCTGTGTGGCCACACCATTAAACATGTGTACTGCAGCAACCGTGCTATCCTGAGGCTGGCCTGCAGTCCCACCCCCATAAACAACATCTATGGTCAGTGCATTCATTTAGAGTAAGACAACAGACATTATGTTGTTGAACAATATGCCTTATCCAGTCTTTATCGGCAGGTGTTCAGCAAATTCAGCATTTTGTGCAAATTGAGGCAAATGGACGATAGAATAAGGTGGAAGGTTTACACGACACTTAATTAACAGAATAATTGTAATTTTCTTTGTTTTTCTAGGCCTGTGCATGACCTGGTCTCTGAATACAAGCATCTTCCTCATCATCGCTTTTTCCTACATCAGAATCCTGCATGCCTCTGTAAAACAAGGCAGAGCTGACAACGCTGTGCGCAGTAAGGCCTTTCAGACGTGTGCATCACACCTTGTTGTGTATGTGCTCTACGAAATAGCTACAGTGGTCATAATTGTCAGTTACAGGTTCCCCTCACTCTCACACAATATCAAGAAGTTCTTCAGTATCCTGTTTATCATCATCCCACCAGCTGTCAACCCCATTATCTACGGACTGGTCAGTAAAGAGCTACGTGATAGCATCATCAAGCATTTTACCAATTTACAAGTTTTCCACCAGAAAATGAGAGGGGTTTAATTTCTTCACGTCATTATATTCCTGATCATTTCTGAAGCTGTAAAACTGTTTTTAAGCCTGTTTTACCGTATATTTTTAATAACCTAGCACATCTCATTACTCATATTATTTAGATTTTAGGCATACTTTGGCCCAGAGGTCAAGCCCTTTCCCCATTTCTCCTGTCTGTAGCTACTTTAAACTATCCAAAAATAAAATATACTGTATATCTTTGCTTTCCACTGGCCCTCCACAACCTATAAGATGTTGTCAATGTTTCACAGAAGAATTAATGAAGCTGGAATTTGGCTTGTGCTGGACCCAAATATATGTCCTATTTATTGATTTTCTACACTGGTATTAGGATATTAGTTGCTGTTTTTGTTTCAGTCCTATGCATAAAATGCACCAAACCATTTGGAAAACGCTTCTTTTTCATTAACAAATAATGCTGTAGAATAGAGTCACTTAAAATGAATGCTTTTAATTAGACCAAAAGACGGGCGTTGCAGCACTATGCCATCCATTTCAGCCGAGAATGGAGAAATGTCTGGCTGAGTCCCTCCCGAGTCATGTCATGGAGATGATTCGAGATCCCTCATTGCCGTTGTTTATGTCGGAGCAAAACCCATCGAGGCTCAGATTGAAAGGAAGCTGGGCACTGCAGGGATCGACCGCCGGCAGCCTCAGAACGCTGCCGTTTAGGGGAGGGCCCGCAAGACGCTGAGCACAGAGGAGTGTGCAGATTCATCACGACGAAGCTGCTAATATTCGTTGTTGTCGGTTACTATGGAAGCTCCAGTGCCCAAATAATGGTATTCGAAACAGTCTTATGTTTTATTTGAACTCAGTCTTGTTTCCGATTGAGAAAGTTTAAATGTATGGAGGATGGAACCTGCCAAATCAAAAATACATGAATAAATAAATAAATAAATAGACAACATGCCCTGCATACATACAAAAGTAATATTAGAAATAAATGTAGCTAAACAGAAATTAATAGGTTTGGGGAAATAACTAAGGGGTGAGATGCAAAGGGTAAATTATGCAGAAATAAATCAATAAATGCATAAATACAGAAACGTCCCTCTTCTTGATGCTGCCTCCTCAGCATATAATGGTGCATCTGTGTGGACTGACCAGTCCAGTTTATTGTCCGGGTGTATTCTGAGGTATTTGTATGTGGTGACCACCTCCACGTTGAGGTGACCGGTAGCAGAGTGGGCTTCGGCCCATGGAAATTCACCTTGGTCTCTTTGGTCTTAGAGGTGTTCACTTGCAGGTGGTTGATTCTGCACCACTGCACAAAGTCATCCACCAGCCTCCTGTACGCCACCTCCTGCCCATCCCTCATGCACCCCACAATCGCAGTGTCGTCCGAAAACTTCTGCATGTGGCATGACTCAGCGTGGTACCTGAAGTCAGCAGCGTGAACAGGACTGGTGAGAGCACCGTTCCCTGTGCTGCTGACCACAGGTAGTCAGGTAGTCCGTCATCCAGGATACCATCCAGCTTGTCCCTCAATCTGACCGGCTGGATGGTATTAAATACATACATTTAAAAATAAGTATGAATAAAAACAAATATTCATTAAAAATAAATGAAAAAAATGCTAAATACATTTTAAATTAAATAAAAGAAAAATAACAGCAGAGTAAATAAATAAGGAAATTAATGCAATGCTAAATAAATATGTCAACTTTTTTATCAATTAACTAATTACATTAATTTTTAATATTATTTTTGTTGCATTGAGTCATTATTTATTCATTTATTTTGGCATGTTTCGCCCTCCATATTAATAAGTTTGGACATCATTGAAACAGATCAGCCAAGGTTGCAATGAATCTTGACTAGTTGTTTTTAAAGGCTTCTTTTTAAAGTGGTGCAATTTGGCGCTTTCTGGCGATAATTATTATCCCTGGCAAAGGTAGCAATTTGTTTAGAAAACTCATAAAATAAAACATTTTCTCCTTCTCTCCTTACTTCCAGAAGATTCCACACAATAAAATTGTACTTTAACTATTCAATCTTATTATAGAATAAAACATTACAATTAAAATTGTTGTCATTTTCATATGAATTTATGTGACTGCACACTGGCAATCTCTACTAAGATGCCAGTAGTGCAAGTGTCACAGTCACCAGATCCTGGGTCATGTTTTATTTTCTGTTTCTTCATTTCATTAATTTCGTTTCAGATCACTGCACTTCCTGCCTCCACACCTCCTGACCTACTTTTCATTACCTCACCTGTGTCTGATTGTAGCTCCTGATCGTGTCCACCTGTGTCTCGTTGATCACTCCTCCTCTAGTATATAACGTGAGTCCTCCCTTCCTCATGTCGTCTTTGTGATTCTCGTTCCAGCCTTTCCTCGTGTCTGTCTGCCTTTTTGTTTTTGACTCTGCCTTCGCCTGTCGTAAAGACCTTTCCTCTTTTACAACACCAGTGATTTTGAGTCATGCATTTGAGTCCATTACCTTTCTGACCCGAGTCGTAACACCAAGTGTCAAAGACAGACACAATCCTACTGTAAGGGCCTGAGGTAGGACTTTCCCCACAGGAAGCTGTGGTAAAGAAGAAGAAGAAGAAGATATTCCTTTATTAGTCCCACAGTGGGGAAATTCAGTTTACACTCTGTTGTTCACACAGTACATATACATGCGTCAATGGAGAGATGTCAGAGTGAGGGGGCTGCTCCTGACAAGCGCCCCGAGCAGTTGGGGGTTCGGTGCCTTGCTCAGGGGCACCTCGGCAGTGCCCAAGAGGTAAACTGGCACCTCTCCAGCAACCAGTTGGTCTTGGTCCATGGGGGACTTGAACCGGCGTCCTCCACGTCCTAACCCAAGTCCTTACGGACTGAGCTACTGCTGCCCCCAAACTATTGATCCTAAAAATTAGGAAAAGTTCAAACATTTCTGTTTATACTGTTGAAACACTAAACAACAAGTCATAAAGGCTATAAAACTGAAAGCATCTCTTATGCTGTGAAACAGAACATAGGAAATAAAAATAATAATAATAGTAATAATAAAAAGCCTTCTGCATTAGGACTGCTTCAATGTGTTTGACTGTGGCTACATGCTAATGTAGCTTTTACGTTGCATGAAACTGAAACAAGATCTTAGATGAGCACCAAATGTAGTCATTTTTAAATCTAGGTTAAAGGTATTTATTTTTTTCATGCACTAATGATTGAGCTTTGTTTTTACAATGTTTTTAAACTATATTATGTACCTTGTATTTTCTTTTATATTACCTATTTGTTTAATTTTAGTACTCCCTTTGTTAAATTACTGTTATGTACTTTTACAATCTTTTATTCATATTTCATATATGGATGTTCCTTTTCATTTTTATTTATGTCAAGCACACTGAATTGCCCCATGTATGAAATGTGCCATGAATAAACTTGCGATTGCTATAATGTAAATGACAATTACAACTGTTTGAAAGCAGCGGGCATAAGAAGTTGGTCTCTGGCTTGTTTTTTCCTGGCAATCGGCACATCTAGGTGATGCCATCTCTCTCTCTCCATCGACTGGGAACCTGCAGGCAGGTCTCCCAGCTCTGCCATTAGATTTTCACCTGCCCATAGTGTAACTGACGCCAATCAGCTTGTTCGAACCTCAACACCTGTTGCTAACCGCGTGCAGCTGGAAGTAGTTACGTTTTCAAGCGGAACTCGCTTGTGAATTTCTGCGTTATCCATAAAATTGTAGTGTGACAGTCAAAAGACGAATATTAAAAGATGAAATTAATAATAAAGTTATTTATTAGTCCTTGAAACTTTTCCCAGAAACTACATGCGACTCAAGGGTGCTAAGGGCGCTAAGTGGTGAGATGCTAAATTCATGACCGGCTGTAAACTCTCAGAGAAAAAACAAGATTTGCTATCCATTCTGACCATTTGAGCTTGTTCATTTAATTAGGACTGTTAAGGGTTAAAGGCCCTGAAAACTGCTTTTCTTACCAAAGACTAAGAAAAGTGGTGAATTATATTACTTAATATGGTATGTTTAGATTGGAGCTCTCAAGCCAAACTGGAGGAACGATATGAAGACAGAAGTTTTTATGACCTTCCCCTCAGTCTATGGCCTGAGCGTCATGCCTTTGAACTGTGAATAACTCTAAATCCATCTGACACCGCTGACCCCATAAGGGGTTTGCAGTTTTGCAAATCCTGCCCCCTACTTCCGGCGCCCTTGCTCAGACCACATCTTCATTTTGATCTCACTTACACACCCGTAAAGTTTAGTAGCTTGTTGACAGTGGCAACAGTCAGCATCAAAATGTTGCATCATGCATCATCTGACGTAATGACCACCGAGTCCACATAGAGATGAAATCATGTCTATAAATCTCTGCAAAGGAGGAGATCTACTGGACTCACCAGCAATGAGTGAGGACACAAAAGAAAGAGAAGCCAAGCTATTGGAAGCAGAGACACTTACAGCAGGTAATCCTGATCTACAACTTTCACTCTTCATTTACACACTGCTACTACTTTCACAATGAACTTACTGAACTCAAACTCAAACAAAAACAAACAAAGGCAAAGGAAGATACTAAACTATTCATTCTATCCATACAGTATATCCATACTAACGTGATCTATGATACCTAAATAGCCAGGACATGAATTGTGACATTTGCAGCATTGTTTTCTTCTTTCAGGTTGATGGAAAACTTCACCTACAACAGCTCCATGTTACAGCTGGAGGGGCTGAATGTCTCAAAGGATTCTACATACCCTGTATTTCTTCTTCTCTTTTTCTCCTACTTGTTTATAATTGTCACAAATGTCGGCATTGCTGTTCTGGTTTTCATGGACAAAAACCTTCACCAGCCCATGTATCTCCTTTTTTGTAACATGTCAGTCAATGACATACTTGGTATTTCTATCACGATGCCCCGTTTGCTGATAGACATGCTGAGGCCTCCTTCTGAGCGCCTCATCACTTATTATGAATGTGTGGTCCAAGCTTTCATCGTGCACATGTCCAGTACCACTGCACATACTGTGCTCATGATTATGGGATTCGACAGATATGTGGCCATCTGTAATCCCCTGCGCTATGCAACCATAATGACAACCAACATGTTGATGAAGCTGACAGTTTTGGCCTGGGGAGTGGCCTTTGCTTTGGTCGGGATTCTTCTCGGCCTGTCCATACGGCTGAAACGATGTAAGACTCTGATGAAAAGCCTTTACTGTAACAATGCCTCACTGTTTAAACTCTCCTGTGACAGTGTGTTCATTAATAATGTCTATGGCCTCACTTTCACTGCAGTCCTGTTCACAGGTTCTATAGGCAGCATGATTCTCACCTATACTAAGATTACAGTTGTCTGCCTGAGCAGTAATAAGAAGTCATTGAGCAGTAAAGCTCTGAAGACCTGCAGCACGCACTTGGTTGTGTATCTGATCATGTTGGTCAGTGTAATGTCTGTGATTACACTACATCGTTTCCCACAGTACTCAGATTACAGACAACTTGCTGCTCTTTTGTATCATATCATCCCTAGTAGTCTTAATCCTATTATTTATGGCTTACAGTCCAAAGAGGTGCGTACACTTTTGTGCAAGTTGTTTGAGTCCAAGAAGGTTTTGCCATCACAATAAAGACAATTCAACACGCTCACAGGAGTTTTCAGAATTGATGCATTTTTATAATGGCCATATAAATGCATTGAGACAATGAATGGGACATAGCAACTAAGCTGCAGGCCAATATTCACCCTCTGCAGCAATAGTAAATGCTCAGGGAAAGTGCTGTGGGCTGTGATAGAGTTTAAAGACAGAAAGAGACACTCAAGGTGGGCTGGAGGGGAGGTGGATGAAACACGAGGCTTTCATCCAGCAGACAGCTACTAGTGTCCTGTGCATTAAATCTTACTTTCATATTACAAACTACTATTTGTTGCTGTTCTGTGTTCATAACATCAAGTCACATTAGCATTGTAAAAACAGCAATTTGAAGCCCAACGTGTTGTGTTTTCCTAAACCTAAATTTGACTGTATATTGACATCATACCAGCAGCATTATTACACTTTGAGTCAAGATTTCTTTTTAAATCAACACTTCCTGTTTTCATTTCAATATAAAACGCCTCAAGTGTTTTTTTCTGCGGGCAGAACTTTTTCACTTGTTGACACGAGGCTTCTGTTCTCAAATATGTGCAGGACAGTGTCGTAGAACATGCAGTGACGTGCAGGACTCCATGAATGATTATAGTATGGGGTTTTCATTGTGGATGATTAGTATTATTTGCAAATTACCATGTTTCTTGACCTTTCTCTGTCCAAAATAAATATAAATGACATTTACAGTGACATGAAATGCTTATTATGAAAGTCAAAATCTACGTAGAAAGAGCAACAGCAGCTGAAACGTTGCAAAAATGCAGCTGGCGTGAACAAGGGACGCGTGAATCACGCAGCCGTAAGCTAATTCAGCTGCCACGCGCTGTTCACACGACTGGTCTAGTCCAGGGCTAACAGGTGCATGCAGTCACCTCGATGACATCCAACTACAACCAAGACCACAATGGAAATAAGTCCTGTTGCATTTTTTTGTTATACTTGATTTCCTTGTTTAAATGTGCGTGTACATTAGTGTAGTAACCATGCAAGTGTCTTTTTTAAATTAAATGTAAATTTAAAAAAAAAAAAAAAAAAAAAAAAAAAAAATTAGATAGTTTGAGATATCTTCTTAAGAAAGCAATTCTCCACTCCATGAAAAAACCCTCATTATTCTGGAGACAGGCGTAGACAATGTGGGCTAAACCTTTGCCGTCCTGAGAAAAGCTGATTCTGCAGTCTTGGGAAACAGCTGATTTAACAACAAACGTTCAAGTGATATTCACTTCATCATCAACAGCTGTTGCCCCCGCAACCCGACACCGGATAAGCGGTTGAGGATGAGTGTGTGATGAGTGATGAAGATAGAGTTCACAGATGGGAGTGGTCTGAGGAAGGGAACCAGAAGTAGGGGGGCAGGAGGAGGAAGGGTCCACTGGACCTTCACTTCATGGCCCCATGCTGCGGTGATCCCATTGCAAGACGATCTCCTTTCATCTGGCTTTATCAGTTACATTAAAAATAGCACACAACCATCGGTCTCCATGATGGTGGCGTATAATTCACATGAATCATAATTCACATTTTCTGTTCAGAAAAGATGAGCATGATATGTTGGATATCCATCACTATTGTTGGACTGAACTAGACTCTAGGATTTCTTTCTTTCTTGTCTTGGAGCTAAAAGTTTTGTTTAGTAGCTTGTTGACAGTGGCAACAGTCAGCATCAAAATGTTGCATCATGCATCATCTGACGTAACGACCACCGAGTCCACATAGAGATGAAATCATGTCTATAAATCTCTGCAAAGGAGGAGATCTACTGGACTCACCAGCAATGAGTGAGGACACAAAAGAAAGAGAAGCCAAGATATTGGAAGCAGAGACACTTACAGCAGGTAATCCTGATCTACAACTTTCACTCTTCATTTACACACTGCTACTACTTTCACAATGAACTTACTGAACTCGAACTCAAACAAAAACAAACAAAGGCAAAGGAAGATACTAAACTATTCATTCTATCCATACAGTATATCCATACTAACGTGATCTATGATACCTAAATAGCCAGGACATGAATTGTGACATTTGCAGCATTGTTTTCTTCTTTCAGGTTGATGGAAAACTTCACCTACAACAGCTCCATGTTACAGCTGGAGGGGCTGAATGTCTCAAAGGATTCTACATACCCTGTATTTCTTCTTCTCTTTTTCTCCTACTTGTTTATAATTGTCACAAATGTCGGCATTGCTGTTCTGGTTTTCATGGACAAAAACCTTCACCAGCCCATGTATCTCCTTTTTTGTAACCTGTCAGTCAATGACATACTTGGTATTTCTATCATGATGCCCCGTTTGCTGATAGACATGCTGAGGCCTCCTTCTGAGCGCCTCATCACTTATTATGAATGTGTGGTCCAAGCTTTCATCGTGCACATGTCCAATACCACTGCACATACTGTGCTCATGATTATGGGATTCGACAGATATGTGGCCATCTGTAATCCCCTGCGCTATGCAACCATAATGACAACCAACATGTTGATGAAGCTGACAGTTTTGGCCTGGGGAGTGGCCTTTGCTTTGGTCGGGATTCTTCTCGGCCTGTCCATACGGCTGAAACGATGTAAGACTCTGATGAAAAGCCTTTACTGTAACAATGCCTCACTGTTTAAACTCTCCTGTGACAGTGTGTTCATTAATAATGTCTATGGCCTCACTTTCACTGTAGTCCTGTTCACAGGTTCTATAGGCAGCATGATTCTCACCTATACTAAGATTACAGTTGTCTGCCTGAGCAGTAATAAGAAGTCATTGAATAGTAAAGCTTTGAAGACCTGCAGCACGCACTTGGTTGTGTATCTGATCATGTTGGTCAGTGGAATGTCTGTGATTACACTACATCGTTTCCCACAGTACTCAGATTACAGACAACTTGCTACTCTTTTGTATCATATTATCCCTAGTAGTCTTAATCCTGTTATTTATGGCTTACAGTCCAAAGAGGTGCGTACTTTTTTGCGCAAGTTGCTTGAGTCCAAGAAGGTTTTGCCATTGCAATAAAGACAATTCAACACGCTCACAGTTTTCATAATTGATGCATTTTTATAATGGCCATATAAATGCATTGAGGCAATGAATGGGACATAGCAACCAATCTGCAGGCCCATATTCACTCATCTAGATGCTTATCGACATGTTGAGGCCTCCCTCTGAGTGCCTCATCAGGCCCAAGATTTCACCACACGTTTGGTACCACCAGTCACGCAGTACTTATATTAGAGCTTCATAATAACAGGGCAGTAAGGAGTTATGCTTAACAATAATGTGGTACTCCAATGTTAATTACAAAGGGATTTCTTTTCTATAATTGTAATCATTGAAAACACATGTCCTATTTGTGTTTCAACAACAGCTGTCAGTGTCCTGATTTGACCTTGATTAGCCCCAAACTGCATGCGATTATCATAAAGTGGGCATGACTGTGAGGGGGAGACTGCTGGGTACCTTTAAAACCCATTTCCGTTCACATATCTTGAGGTCACATCATTTTTCCTTGCCTAAATTGAATTTCAAATTTTGGTGCTTCAAGGCACTTTAGGATTTCTCGCTGACACAATTCAACACGCTCACAGGAGTTTTCAGAATTGATGCATTTTTATAATGGCCATATAATTGCATTGAGACAATGAATGGCACATAGCAACTATGCTGCATGCCAATATTCACTCATATAGATGCTTATAGACATGTTGAGGGCTCCCTTTAACCTGTTACAATACCACTGCAAATATATCGCTCAGATAATCAGTCACTCAGCATTATTTGTAGAGCCATTTACAAAAACCAAAAGGTCCCCAAAGTGCTTTACATTAACACCAACAAACATTAAATCCAGTATAAAACCCTCTGCAGCAATAGAAAATGCTCAGAGAAAGTGCTGTGGGCTGTGATAGAGTTTAAAGACAGAAAGAGACACTCAAGGTGGGCTGGAGGGCAGGTGGATGAAACACGAGGCTTTCATCCAGCAGACAGCTACTAGTGTCCTGTGCATTAAATCTTACTTTCATATTACAAACTACTATTTGTTGCTGTTCTGTGTTCATAACATCAAGTCACATAAGCATTGTAAAAATAGCACCAACTGTTGTTTTTTCCTAAACCTAACCGATTTTGTTGTCTAAACCTAATCAAGTGTTTTTGTTTGCTGTATTTTATTCTATAAGGTGCACTTAAAATCCTTTAATTTTCTCAAAAATCGACAGTGCGCCTTATAATACGGTGCGGCTTATATATGAATTCTGGTTGTGCTTACGGACCTCCTCGAACCAATTTTATGTGGTACAGGGCGATCAAAAATCTGTCAAAATGTTTTATTATGAGTTTGGTAAGCTTCGAAGCCGCACCGCTGGGTGGATTGTCAGAGCATTACGGTAACAGTAGTCAGGTGCCTCGTGGAGTAATACTACTGTTACTGTGCTTCAACATATAGGCACCATAACATTATCGTGTCTGTATAAGGAGCCCAAAATGGCAGCTGTGAAGAGACATGCTTACAAAGCGGATTTCAAGCTTAAGGCTATCAGTCACCCAGCAGAACATGGGAAGAGAGCAGCGGCGAGAGAATTTAATATTAATGAATTGATGGTACAGAAGTGGAGGAAGCCAGAAGAAGACCTGCGCCACGTAAAGAAGACCAAACAGAGTTTCCGAGGGAACAAAGCGAGATGGCCAGTTAGAGGACAAAATTGAACAGTGGCTTGTTCAACAGAGATTAGTGTGTAGAAGCGTCTCTACAGTTTCTATATGACTCAAGGCAGCAGCGGTAGCACTTGACATGAAAATCAGCGACTTTCGCGAAGGTCCTTCTTGGTGCTTTCATTTTATGAAAAGGCGTAATCTCTCCATACGCACAAAAACTACTGTCTCGCAGCAACTGAGCAGGGATTATGAAGAAAAGCTAGCCATTTTCTGCACTTTCCTCCTACTGCAAGGACAAGATCACTGAGTGAGTGACTGAGAGAAATCAAGAGGCCGAATGACTGTTTCCTCAACTCTCCGTCCCTGTTGATCTGCGACTCCGTGCGTGCCCATATCTTCGACACTGTCAAGAAGAAAGTGAAGCGGAGCTTGCAATCATTCCGGGTGGATTAACTAAAGGACTCCAAACGCTAGATACTGGCGTCAACGTGTCGTTCAAAGTTAAACTGCGAGCTGCGTGGGAGCGTTGGATGTATTTATTGATAGTGCGTCTTATAATCCAATGCGCCTTATATATGAAAAAAGACAGCGATATTGATATTTATTGATAATTGATAATCCGGTGCACCTTATGGTCGGGAAAATTGGGTAATTCCTGACATTAAGCGACTGCACTAAGTCTAAGTCTTGGTCCATGAGAACACTTAAAGAAGAACCAGTTCATGCAGCTAAACTAGGTCCCTGCGGAGTCCAGAGTGACAGTTAAAACTGAGGTTCACAGAATTGTAAATGACGTAGCCCAAGACTACTTATTAATTTTCTTCACTCAGGTCAGAGAGGCTAAGCCCTGGGCCAGACCAGAGCATGAGGAACGCGTGGTGCCTGTTTTTTATTTCGGCATCCATTTTCGCCTCAAGTATTTTTTTCTGCGGGCAGAACTCTTTCGTTTGTTAACACGAGGCTTCTGTTCTCAAATATGTGCAGGACAGTGTTGTAGAACAAAAAATACGAAAAATTAGATAGTTTGAGACATCTTCTTAGGAAAGCAATTCTCCACTCCATGAAAAAACCCTCATTAATGTGGAGACAGGCGTAGACAATGTGGGCTAAACCTTTGCCGTCCTGAGAACAGCTGATTCTGCGTCATGGGAAACAGCTGATTTCACAACAAATGTTGAAGTGAGGGCTGCACGGTGGTGCAGTGGTTAGCACTCTGGCCTCACAGCAAGAGGGTCGAAGGTTCGATTCCGGTTTGGGGCTCTTCTGTGTGGAGTTTGCATGTTCTCTTTGTGTAAGTGGAGGTTTTCTCCGGGTACTCCGGCTTCCTCCCACAGTCCAAAGATGCAATTTAGGTTAACTGATGACTCTAAATTGCCCGTAGGTGTGAATGTGAGTGTGAATGGTTGTCTGTCTATATGTTGTCTCTCTATGTGCCCTGCGATGGACTGGAGACCTGTCCAGGGTGAACCCCGTCCTTCGCCCGATGCTCCAGCCCCCCAGCGATCCCTAACTGGATAAGAGCTTGAAGATGGATGGATGGATGTTCAAGTGATATTCGCATCAAATCCGACCCGTTTTCATCTTATTTCTCCACACAAAGTGTATCTCTTGAATATATAACACAATCCTTGATATAACATATTCCAATGATGCAAACTTCAAAGTCACACTTTAGGATAACCTCAACCTGGATCAGACATATCCAAACTAATGTTACATCCAAGTGCTCCTGAATAACTTGCAAAGTAAAAAAAAAAAACAAAAACAACGTTTATTTCCAGTCAACTTCCCTAGCTAATAAAATGCCAAGAGAATGTTGTTTGTGCATCCTCACTTGTAACCAAAAGTTCCCCTGAGAATAAAACTGTGACGATATAAAACTACAATCAAGGAAAACATCTTCCTTGCTGGATACTGACTCCTGACAAATACACATGAAAGAACTGCTGAACCAGAAGACTCCCAACAGGTATTATTGAACAAATAGTCTTTCTCTCAAACATGTTCAAAACATATGCAATTGTCTTTATCATGAAGTTTGTATTGTTTCTGGCTTTTTTACTGTCTTTGAGCAAATCTGTGACTCAGAATATTTGTTATTGCAGGTTGATGGAAAACTACACATTTAACAGCCTCATACTCCAGCTGGAGGGGTTGAATGTCTCAAAGGAGTCTGTCTGCCCTGTCTTTCTCTTTTTCTTGTTCTCCTATATTTTGATTATGCTTATGAATGTCGGCATTGCTGTTCTGGTTTTCATGGACAAAAACCTTCACCAGCCCATGTATCTCCTTTTCTGTAACCTGCCAGTTAATGATATCCTTGGGAATTGTATCATGATGCCCCGTTTGCTTTCAGATATGTTGTTGCCTCCCTCTGAGCTCCTCATCAGTTATTATGAATGTGTGGTCCAAGCTTTCACCACACACATGTTTGGTACCACTACTCACACAGTGCTCATGATTATGGCCTTTGACAGATATGTGGCTATCTGTAATCCGCTGCGCTATGCAGCCATAATGACCAACAAAATGGTGATCAAGCTGACAGTTTCTGCCTGGGGAGTGGCCTTTGTTTTGGTCGGGATTCTGCTCGGTCTGACTATACGACTGAACCGGTGCAGGACTCTGATCACAAACCCATACTGTGACAATGCCTCACTGTTTAAACTCTCCTGTGACAGTGTGTTCATTAATAATGTCTATGGCCTCACGTTCACTGTAGTTCTGTTCACAGCTTCAATTGGCAGCATGGTTATCACCTATACTAAGATAACAGCAATCTGTCTGACCAGTAATAACAAGTCTTTGAACAGTAAAGCCTTGAAGACCTGCAGCACTCATCTGGTTGTGTATCTGATCATGCTGATCAGTGGATTTGTTGTCATTATTCTGCATCGCTTCCCTCAGTACTCAGACTACAGGAAACTTTCAGCTATTCTGTTTCATATCATCCCTGCCAGTCTCAACCCCATTATTTATGGTGTACAGTCTGCAGAAATCTGCAAATCCTTGTCGAAATTATTCCGATCCAGACTAGTTATGCCATTATTCTGAGTAGAGTGTTGTACTGTCTGAGTAGAGATAGTATTTTAAAATTAGTATTTAAACTTCAAGACGAAACATTTGTAAAATGAGAAAAATCATTAAATGTAAACTAAGCTGCCTTATTTTATTTCAATCACACTGCACCGCTCAGCCATAACATTATGACCACTGACAGGTGAAGTGAATAACATTGATTATCAAGTTACAACGGCACCTGACGGTGGATATATTAGGCAGCAAGCGAACATTTTGTCCTTTAAGTTGATGTGTTGGAAGCAGAAAAAATGGGCAAATGTAAGGATGTGAGTGACATTGACAAGGACCAAAAAATGGTGGCTGGACGACTGTGTCAGAGCATCTCCAGAACTGCAGCTCTAGCGGGATGTTCCCAGACTGCAGTGGTCAGGACCAACCAAAACTGGTCCAAGGAAGGAAAACTGGTGAAAACCAGCAACAGGGTCACGGGCAGCCAAGGCTCATTGATGCACATGGTCCAATAGAAAGAGCTACTGGAGCTCAAATTGCTGAAAAAGTTATTGCTGGTTCTCACAGAAAGGTGTCAGAACACTCACTGGGGCTGTGTAGCTGCAGACTGGTCAGGCTGCTCATGCTGACCCATGTTCAACGCCAAAAAGAAAGGAAAGAGGAACACAACAACAAGTCTGAGGTGTTGACTTGGCCTCAAAATCCTCCAGATCTCAATTCAATGGAGCATCATGTGCTGGACCTACTCAATATTAGGCAGGTGATCATAATGTTATGGCTGATCGATGCATGTTAATTATGTTTGTGTTTTAAAATACATGCAAATTTACTTAAAGGCTATAAAGGCTTCAATAAACGCAAAGCACACAGATGTAAAGCACACTAAATATCAATTTCCGTTTCCCGAGGTGTATAACATACAGTACACTACAATAAACGTGTTTACATATTTGGTTGATACTTACTTAAGCGGTTAGAGTGATGCGATCATTTACTCGTATGGATATCTTCCATGTGCACAATACTGCTACAACAGAAAATACTGCAAGAAGTGACTGTGTCGTAGTTTAGTTAATTTATTCATTTGCACAGTTACAAAAATACTGCAATATATCATAGAAGTAAAAAAAGGATTGTGTTTTAAATAGCAGAGTGTCTTTTTGCACCTGGGTGAGAAGTCAGACGGCAGCTATTTGGCTATTTACACCCAGTAATAGTAGTAATATAAAGAGTGACAAAGTACATGTAAGGAGTAGGTTGTGGTGCGTGAATGGGTCAAACTTAGGACATTTCGGTTTGGGTTCAAGTTGCTGGTTGGGTGAAAAATGAATTATTGGCTACAGACACCCGGCTGCTTGTCTCAGCCGGGTGTAAAAATCCACGCTGGCGAGCATCTGTCTTAAAAAGAAATGATCTCACAAGGACATCTCACTAAAGAAAGAAAACAATACCATCCAAAATGAAGGTTTATCAATGAAGAAAGAAACATGACCACAAAATCAGCCTGAAGCACAACATACATGAGTAAATAAAAAATAACAATCAATCAGCATGATTGTCCAAAGTTAATCAAGATTAATTGCAAATTAATCGCATTTTTTATCTGTTCAACGTGGAGCTTAAAGGGAGATTTGTCAGGTTTTAATGTACTCATCAACATGGGGGTGGACAAATATGCTGCTTTATGCTAATGTATGTAAATATTTAGAAATGGAAAATAATTAACATAAAACAATGAAAAATATGCTCCAATATTAACATGGCAAACTGCAGCCCAGCAGGCAACAACAGCTGTCAGTGTGTCAGTGTGCTGACTTGACTATAACTTGATCCAAACTGTATGTGATTATCATAAAGGGGGCAAGTCTGTAAAGGGGAGACTTGTGGGAACCCGGAGAACCCATTTACATTCACATACCTGGAGGTCAGAGGTCAAAGGACCCCTTTGAAGATGGACATAACAGTATTTCCTCAGCAAAATTTAGCATAAGTCTGTTGCATTATTTTTCCTCCTTCACAAGATAATATGATATGATCGACACCAATAGATTTCTCAGGTTTTCCAGTTTCATATAACAGCAGGATCTTAACTCTGGCTTTGAAACTGGGCCCACTACAACCTAAAAATCACAAGTTGTGTTACTGCATGGGAAAGAAAATGTAGTGGCATTAAACGAATTATGATAAATAATATATGTATGCAGAAAATACACAACAACATACATGTCAATTATATACAGAAAACATAGAAGGAGTCAGAAAGTCCAAATGTACAAACTTGAGGTAGTTTTGCTCATCAAGTAAACTTTAGGCGTACATTTAGTTTGTGACAAAGATTGTGTTGCATTATGATGTCACTTCCTCTAAAGATATGACACCCTGTTTCTGATAAGAGTTGTTCTTCATCTTGGCAGATATGTATGGAAGATATCTAATAAATGTCATGAATACCTCAGGAAATTGCAGAATAAGAGGGTATTAGTAGGTAAAAATCAATCTTGGACCCCATGCGCTAGCAGTCTGACGACAGATAAGCCTCAAGGCGAGGGGCTATATTTCTGGGCCAAGATAACGTTTTCTGACGTTCACGGCCGGATTGTTTCACAAGTACCAGTTTACAAGCTACTTTTAAACCAGTAAAAAGATAAATCATTATGAGACGATAGCCGCTGGGTTCCCAGATTGCATTATGACAAATGTGTTCCACCTCTTTTGCCGTCCACACGGACTGTTTACCTGCATTCAAAGCCTGCTCAAATCAGATTGGTCAATAATAGTCGAACTACAAGTGGAAACCAGAATACTTGTGATACTAAAATCTTGCCCTGTTGCCTATAAGCTACACATTTTATTGATTGTACCAATTGATTTTGAAATCTTACTGTGATCAAAATTATTTCAACCAAGTGAAACACCAATAAATCAACAGTTTGGTTCACAACAAACTCCCTTTTTGACCAAATAGCACCAGGAACCATGGAACTAGAAGCAGGGGCCCTTTCTCACTCATCAACTCATTTGGTCTGGACTCAATCACGGTTCAGTTTGTTTGTACTGTGAGACTTTTTTTGGTTCGGACTTTTGAGCTAACAGCAACTCGGGGAATCAAACAGGGTGACACAAACATTACTCCAACTTGTCTTACAAATTATCCATTTAGGCTTGATGACAGTTGCAATGGCCGTCCTAATTATACGCGACATTGCATCAGGCAGTACTCAAAGTAATAATAATTAATTCCCTGAAGTTAAAATGAAATCTACAAAACACTGCGACAGAGAACATGTTTTTCCGTGCTGGTGGGAATCACCAGTAGTGAATTGGGAGAAACAAGAAAGAGACGACAGATTGAAACCAGAGACACTCAAGGAAGGTATTACTAATCTACAAGCAACTGTTTCCTCACAATGTTTATAGGGTTAAAGTTAGGACTCTAATTTCTGATCACAGAAAAAGCAAATGCAAAACATTCACTTCTTCAGCCTTTATTGTGGCAAAAATAATGATTTGCTGGACTTCCTTTCAGGAGAAGATGTATCAGCAGCAGAAGAAAAGGATTAAAAAGGAAAGCAGATGTTAACACATTGTTGGACCTGCAGTGGGCCATACTGTAATTTAAACTACATAATCTGGTCATTTTAGAAAAAGCTGGAAATTTCTGAGTTTAGTTGTACAAGTACCAACCCTGGAAAATGATCTCTGATTACTACATTCAACTTTATTACATACATCATACATATAGATATGTACATGAAAGTTGATCTCGACATTTTATCCATCCAAAGATTTAGGAGCAGTGAGGAGCAACTTTGGGTTCAGTGTCTCGTTCAAGGAAGCATGTCAGAGGAATCGAACCTCCAACTTTGTGAATGAAGGACGACCAGCTCTACTAACTGAGCTACAGTGAACCTTTGAGGACTTTAGATTTCTGGACATTACATGTGACATTAACAACATTGTTTTCTTCTTTCAGGCTGATGGAAAACTACACCTACAACAGCTTCATACTCCAGCTGGAGGGGTTAAATGTTTCTGAAGAGTCTATGTACGCTGTGTTTCTCCTCTTCTTTGTCTCCTACCTGTTCATAATGGTCACAAACGTCGGCATTGCTGTCCTGGTTTTCATTGACAAAAACCTTCACCAGCCCATGTATCTCCTTTTTTGCAACCTGCCCTTTAATGATATTCTTGGAAATTCAATCTTGGTGCCTCGTTTGCTGATAGACATGTTGAGGCCTCCCTCTGAACGCCTCATCGGTTATCATGAATGTGTGGCCCAAGCTTTCACCTCACACATGTTTGGTACTGCTAGTGTTACAGTGCTCATGATTATGGCCTTTGACAGATATGTGGCCATCTGTAATCCGCTGCGCTATGCAGTCATAATGACCAACAAAATGGTGATCAAGCTGACAGTTTCAGCCTGGGGAGTGGCCTTTGTTTTGGTCGGGATTCTGCTCGGTCTGACTATACGACTGAACCGATGCAGGACTCTGATAAAAAGCCCTTATTGTGAAAATGCCTCATTGTTTAAACTCTCCTGTGACAGTGTGTTTATTAATAATGTCTATGGCCTCACGTTCACTGTAGTTCTGTTCACAGCTTCAATTGGCAGCATGGTTATCACCTATACTAACATTGCAGTAGTCTGTCTGACCAGTAAGAGCAAGTCTTTGAACAGTAAAGCCTTGAAGACCTGCAGCACTCATCTGGTTGTGTATCTAATCATGGTGTTAAGTGGAGTGTCAAACATTGCTCTGCATCGCTTCCCTCAGTACACAGACTACAGAAAACTCAGTAGCATTTTGTTTCATATCGTCCCCGGCTGCCTCAATCCCATTATTTACGGGGTTCAGTCCAAAGAGATACGCAAGTTCCTGTCTAAGCTGTTTGAGCCCAAGAAAATTGTGCCATCATAAGACAATGTCCAATGTTTACTTGTAAATGCATCAACGAATTAATACAATATTTGAACAAAGTGCTCCTGACTATATTTCATGATCTTGTTTGTCCCTTTTACACAAGCAGCTCAGTGGCACTAAATGCCGTATTAATTACATGCTAATTCACAAGTCATTTCATAGAGAATGAGAACACCTTTCTTGTTTTTGTATGCCATGTAGTCTGTACTGACCGCATCTGCGTTAATATGCTTCATTGTTTCTGTGCATATTTTAATTAGTTTACATACGTATCTTAAGCCCAACCTCAATGTTTTTCATTAACCAAACTAAGCGGATTTCTTGCCTGAACCTAAATGAGTGGTTTTGCTTCCTAAACCTAACAACAGCTGTTACCATAGTTTTGTTGAGTGGCATAAAAATGACAGAAAGCGGTATACAAATGACACAAAAAAGGCTAAAACGCAGTATCATGACACACATGTCGTTGTAATGTTCTGATATTTATACACCCTCCCATGGGCTCGTGTGGAGTACAGAGTACAGGCAACTCACAAGGTCACTCTTTACATTACAGCTTGATAATAACAAGCAGTAAGGGGTTATATTTACCAATACTGTGGTAATGCAATGCCAATTACTACAATTGTCATCACTGCAAAAAATACAGTATGTCCTTTGTGTTTTGACATACTTACGACTTATATAATAAACATGTCACATGGTGAAATGTAGTGATGAAAATGCCACTTACTACAGACATAGCTACTAGTCTGTTAGAAAAGGAAAGTCCAGTCAACAGTTTCCAATTATCTGGTTGATGATAAACTAGTTTATCATGTGCAGTAACCATGAATAAGGGCTAAGAAAAAGCTAACTGGTTTTGGTAATGTAACCCACTGTGTTTTTTCCTATAAATCATATAAAATCAGAAAATGTGGTTCTAACTGTCCATCACAAGGCTAACGATAAGCTACATTAGCAACAGTTTCAACCTGCCTCGGCCTGCCGATTCTGACAGTCAGCAGAAATCCGGGTGTTACAGCAGCACTGATAGCAATGGTAGTAGTACAGTATAGGGAGAAAAATAAAATGAAGTGGACTAACATAACAATAAAGTAAATACAAGGTATATACAGCTATTATACAAGTCGAGGTGAAGTGGCAAGTTAAAGTGACAAATATGGTGCTTGTGTATTTGTATATAAAGTGCAATGCAAAAGTATGCAGTATGTATAACAGTGTAATGTGGTATAATATAATATAGTATAGGATATAATAAAGAATATGATGATATAAGATGCAGGTAAAGTTTGTTTTCTAGCAGAGGTCTGTACTGGTCACATTGCTAACAAGGCAGGAACGGGCTGCCTTCTTCATCTGTGCCACCTTGTCTGCTGAAACATCTAAAAAAAGAAATCAAGACGAGATACCAGTTTATGTGGACTTGTATATGGCCAGGAGGACGTGGGCAGTATGGGCTATCCAATTTGCAGAGGGAATTGGAGGTATGCTAACTCTGTTTTACTATATCTGTTGTACGTTGTTATATTAATAGCTAAAAGGTTTTTAAAAAGGCATTGACTTTGGGGAATGGGCTCGTGGCTCTCGTGCGCAAAATGTTGTGGATGGCCCAGCAAAATTTCTGACATCATAAATTTATCCAACTTGCCAAAGGCCGGTCGGGAAGAATTAATCTGTCCTTGTCCCCCCCCCCGTACACTGTACACAGCAAACAACACCCGACGAAAATGAGCCATGTGGCTCAACATTCGGGCCAGAAACAGGCTAAAATTGTCCAGTGTACGCCCGGCTTAAGGAATCCATTGGTACCAGCGACATCATACTAGCCTGTCAGGAAGAAGGCTAAATAATGCTTCAAACTTTGGCAAGGAAAAATTGGTGTGGTCGTTATCACAGGGGTCCCTTGACCTCTGACCTCCAGATATGTGAATGTAAATGGGTTCTCTGGGTCCCCACCAGTCTCCCCTTTACAGACATGCCCAGTTAATCATCAGCACTTTGGGGCAAATCATAGTCAAGTCAGCACACTGACAGCTGTTGTTGGGTTTCAGTTTGCAATTGTATGTTTTAAGCTTATTTCTTTACGCTAAATGCAGTTATCTGTGAGAGAACAATATCTGTCATTGTTTTGTATTAATTGATTTCCAATGATAGATGTATACATACATTTGCATAGAGCAGCATATTTGCCCACTCCCATGTTGATAATCTCCCTTAAAGGGACCAAAAAAACAGAGGTGGTCTTGGTCCAGATCAAACTGAACCATGGGTCGGTTCATTTCTACTGAGGAAACAATTTTCTGGATGATTCGGACTTTTGAGCCACCAACCATTGCTGGAAATAAAACAGGGTGACACAAATATTACTTTCTTGTCTTAGAGTGACAAATCTTACGTTTCAGCTTGACGATAGTTGCGATGGCCGTCCTAATTATATGTAATGTTGCATTGGACAGTATTAAAAGTAGTAATAATGAATTCCCTGAGGTTAAAATGAAGTCTACAAAACACTGCAACAGAGTTCATCGTTTTCAGTGCTGGTGGGCATCACCAGCAGTGAACTGGGACAAACAAGAAACAGAAGACAGATTGAAACTGGAGCCACTTCCAAGTAAGGCATTACTGATCTACAAGCTACTGTTTCTTCATAATTTTCACAACTTTTCTCATCATTTTTGATAAAAAAAATGTTAATAACATTAATTTCTTAAGCTTTTATTGTTGCAACAATAATGATTAGCTGGATTTGCTTATAGGAGCAGATGACTCACCAGCAGAGGAAACAGCTTAAAATAGAAAGAAACAGACATTTACGTACTGTTCTAAAAACTATGAATGGTGAAATACAGTAGTATAAACCAGTTTTAGAAAACCAATTTCTGTCGGGTTAATTTGTACTAACAGTACACACTGTGGTATATTATCTCTGATATCTTTACACAGACACACGTATGATATGAAGGTTGATCCCTGCACTTATCCTAAAGATT
This sequence comes from Pterois miles, assembly GCA_947000775.1. NCBI lineage: Eukaryota > Metazoa > Chordata > Actinopteri > Perciformes > Scorpaenidae > Pterois > Pterois miles. Next base: position 28,524,231 of record CAMQGK010000052.1, on the reverse strand, counting down.
TAGGAGCAGTGAGGAGCAACTTTGGGTTCAGTGTCTCGTTCAATGAAGCATGTCAGAGGAATCGAACCTCCAACTTTGTGAATGAAGGACGACCAGCTCTACTAACTGAGCTACAGTGAACCTTTGAGGACTTTAGATTTCTGGACATTACATGTGACATTAACAACATTGTTTTCTTCTTTCAGGCTGATGGAAAACTACACCTACAACAGCTTCATACTCCAGCTGGAGGGGTTAAATGTTTCTGAAGAGTCTATGTACGCTGTGTTTCTCCTCTTCTTTGTCTCCTACTTGTACATAATGGTAGTAAACGTCGGCATTGCTGTTCTAGTTTTCATTGACAAAAACCTCCACCAGCCCATGTATCTCCTTTTTTGCAACCTGCCCTTTAATGATATTCTTGGAAATTCAATCTTGGTGCCTCGTTTGCTGATAGACATGTTGAGGCCTCCCTCTGAACGCCTCATCGGTTATCATGAATGTGTGGCCCAAGCTTTTACCATACATGTGTCTGGTACTGCTAGTGTTACAGTGCTCATGATTATGGCCTTTGACAGATATGTGGCCATCTGTAATCCGCTGCGCTATGCAGCCATAATGACCAACAAAATGGTGATCAAGCTGACAGTTTCAGCCTGGGGAGTGGCCTTTGTTTTGGTCGGGATTCTGCTCGGTCTGACTATACGACTGAACCGATGCAGGTCTCTGATAAAAAGCTCTTACTGTGACAATGCCTCACTGTTTAAACTCTCCTGTGACAGTGTGTTTATTAATAATGTCTATGGCCTCACGTTCACTGTAGTTCTGTTCACAGCTTCAATTGGCAGCATGGTTATCACCTATACTAACATTGCAGTAGTCTGTCTGACCAGTAATAACAAGTCTTTGAACAGTAAAGCCTTGAAGACCTGCAGCACTCATCTGGTTGTGTATCTGATCATGGTTATTAGTGCAATTTCAAACGTAACTCTGCATCGCTTCCCTCACCACTCAGACTACAGAAAACTCAGTAGAATTTTGTTTCATATCGTCCCCGGCTGCCTCAATCCCATTATTTACGGGGTGCAGTCCAAAGAGATACGCAAGTTCCTGTCTAAGTTCATTGGGCCCAATAAAATCTTGAAATCATGATCACACAGCAACTTCCAATGTTTATCTGTAAATTTATCAACATAAATGATGGAACATTTGAACCAAGGGTTCCCAACTGTATTTCATGATGTTGTGTTTGTCCCTTCTATGCAAACAGCCCAGTCACACTAGTTGGGGTATTAATGACGCAGTAATTTGCACGTCATTTTGCATAAAATAACGTCTTTATTGCTTTTGGCGTGTCATTTGTATGATATGTAATCTCTACTGACTGCAGTGTAAATGCATCTGCATTAATGTGGTGTGGAATAAAAAGAGAGAGAGAGAGACTGCTGATGGTGGAAATGAATAATATGAACTCCCAGAGGTTGGAGGTTGGCTTGGAACGAGCTGAGGGTAATTCTAGGTGGTGCATCTGTACATTTACTGTGTACACCGATCAGCCATAACATTATGACCACTGACTGGTGAAGTGTTTAACATTTATTTTGTTGTTACAACAACAGGAAACTTTCAGCTATTCTGTTTCATATCATCCCTGCCAGCCTCAACCCCATTATTTATGGTGTACAGTCTGCAGAAATCCGCAAATCCTTGTTGAAATTATTCCGATCCAGACTAGTTATGCCATTATTCTGAGTAGAGAATTTTAAAATTAGTATTTAAACTTCAAGATGAAACTTTTGCAAAATGGGAGAAATCACCAAACTGCCTTATTTTATTTCAAACATACTGCACCGATCAGCCATAACATTATGACCACTGACAGGTGAAGTGAATAACATTGATTATCAACTTACAACGGCACCTGGCAGACGGTGGATATATTAGGCAGCAAGCGAACATTTTGTCCTTTAAGTTGATGTGTTGGAAGCAGAAAAAATGGGCAAATGTAAGGATGTGAGTGACTTTGACAAGGACCAAAAATTGATGGCTGGACGACTGTGTCAGAGCATCTCCAGAACTGCAGCTCTAGCGGGATGTTCCCAGACTGCAGTGGTCAGGACCAACCAAAACTGGTCCAAGGAAGGAAAACTGATGAAAACCAGCAACAGGGTCACAGGCAGCCAAGGCTCATTGATGGACATGGGGACTGTGGCTGGCCCGTGTTGTCTGATTCAATAGAGGAGCTGCTGTGGCTCAAATTGCCGAAACGTTAATGCTGGTTCTGCTAGAAAGGTGTCAGAACACACGGTGCATCAGTTTGTTGGGTATGAGGCTTTGTAGCAGTAGTCCGGTCAGGGTGCCCATGCTGGCTCGTGTCCACCGCCAAAAGTGAGCATCAGAACTGGACCACTGAGCAATGCAACAAAGTGGCCCGGTCTGATGAAATATGTTTTCTTTAACATCATGTGGATGGCCGGGTGTACATGCGTAGTTTACCGGGGGAAGATGACACCAGGATGCACTATGGGAAAAAGGCAAAGTGGCAGAGGGAGTGTCCACACTGCAACAATGGTTCAAGGACGGATCACAGCAACACGTTCCAGGTGTTGACTTGGCCTCCAAGTAAATGTATTCTTTGGTTTTGACTAAACAGGAACACACTGTTTAAGGCTGGTGTTCGCGTTATATTGTCGCTATCAATAGAAACAGAGTGGAGGTTTCAACTTCAGTTTGCACAACACATTTTATTTTTAATTTGTACAGCTGAGATATTTCTTTAATTCTATTTTTATCATGTTTTTTTATTTCTAGTTTAAAGTAGGAGTTGGTCTGTAAATTTATGTAGAGATTTGTAAATACAGTCATTCTTCCTATTTTCACAATAAGAGGCAGGGGGTTGGGGGTACGACATGATAAGTTCAACAAATGCATTTATTATTAACTTGTACTGTCAGAGATATCAGTCAAAAATTGTTATTTTAGATCCAATGTAAGAATCAACCATAGACCATTGCATGGGACCCATTGCGCACAGTATAAAATCTATTTCAACTATATTTTATAATTTTGACTCCACATGGAGTAGTTTTACTTTAATAATGAAATATGATCAAGTAAAACCTGAGAGAGACGAGATAAAAGAAATCAGATGAAAAGATCAATAACAACATTAACAGGATACCAAAACAGAATTCAAAGCCAAGTGTGTACATCCAGTATGACAGTTACAATAGCCGTCCTAATTATACGTAATGTTACATCAGACATTGTTCGAAGTCATGATAATGAATTCCCAGAAGTCAAAATGAAGTCTACAAGATATTGCAACAGAGAACATGTTCTTCAGTGCTGGTGGGGATCACCAGCACTGAAGAACAAGCATTATACAACAGTTCAAACCTCATAATTTGGTGATTGTTCAATTTTGTGTGAGTTTTGTTGTGCAAGTACAGCCCATGGAAAATGCTCTAGATTAACCTTTATTACATTTATCATACATGTATATATGTACATGAAAGTTGATCTCGACATTTTATCCATCCTAAAGATTTAGGAGCAGTGAGGAGCAACTTTGGGTTCAGTGTCTCGTTCAAGGAAGCATGTCAGAGGGATCCAACCTCCAACTTTGTGAATGAAGGACGACCAGCTCTACTAACTGAGCTACAGTGAACCTTTGAGGACTTTAGATTTCTGGACATTACATGTGACATTAACAACATTGTTTTCTTCTTTCAGGCTGATGGAAAACTACACCTACAACAGCTTCATACTCCAGCTGGAGGGGTTAAATGTTTCTGAAGAGTCTATGTACGCTGTGTTTCTCCTCTTCTTTTTCTCCTACTTGTACATAATGGTAGTAAATGTAAGTTTTGCTGTTCTAGTTTTCATTGACAAAAACCTTCACCAGCCCATGTATCTCCTTTTTTGCAACCTGCCCCTTAATGATATTCTTGGAAATTCAATCTTGGTGCCTCGTTTGCTGATAGACATGTTGAGGCCTCCCTCTGAACGCCTCATCGGTTATCATGAATGTGTGGCCCAAGCTTTTACCATACATGTGTCTGGTACTGCTAGTGTTACAGTGCTCATGATTATGGCCTTTGACAGATATGTGGCCATCTGTAATCCGCTGCGCTATGCAGCCATAATGACCAACAAAATGGTGATCAAGCTGACAGTTTCAGCCTGGGGAGTGGCCTTTGTTTTGGTCGGGATTCTGCTCGGTCTGACTATACGACTGAACCAATGCAGGACTCTGATCACAAACCCATACTGTGACAATGCCTCACTGTTTAAACTCTCCTGTGACAGTGTGTTCATTAATAATGTCTATGGCCTCACGTTCACTGTAGTTCTGTTCACAGCTTCAATTGGCAGCATGGTTATCACCTATACTAACATTGCAGTAGTCTGTCTGACCAGTAATAACAAGTCTTTGAACAGTAAAGCCTTGAAGACCTGCAGCACTCATCTGGTTGTGTATCTGATCATGGTTATTAGTGCAATTTCAAACGTAACTCTGCATCGCTTCTCTCAGCACTCAGACTACAGAAAACTCAGTAGAATTTTGTTTCATATCATCCCCGGCAGCCTTAATCCCATTATTTACGGGGTGCAGTCCAAAGAGATACGCAAATTCTTGTCCAAGAAAATTTTGCCATCATAATAGACAAGTTCTAATGTTTATTTGTAAAAGTATCAACACAAATTATATGAAACTTGAACATAGATTTCCGTATTGTATTTCATGATCTTGTGTTTGTTCCAGAGTTTGACAGACTCAGATTACAGCGTTACTGACAGACTGACAACATTAAGGAAAGGAGCCTTCAGAGAAATAAAAAAAAACAAAAACGTTGGTTCAGGGGGCTCACTGAGCCCATAGAAATCCATATTATCTATCCATCCATCTTCAACCGCTTAACCTGATAGGGGTCGCAGGGGGGCTGGAGCCGATCCCAGCAGGCACTGGGTGAAGGCGGGGTTCACCCTGGATAGGTCGCCAGTCCATCGCAGGGCACATAGAGACAGATAACCATTCACGCTCACATTCATACCTACGGGACATTAAGAGTCATCACTTAACCTAAACTGCACGTCTTTGAACTGTGGGATGAAACTGGAGAACCCGGAGAAAACCCACGCTAAGCCCTGGGCCAGACCGGCTGCCTGACGAGCATGAATGATGAATGAAAACTGTCAACAAGCTTGTTATGTGGGAACTCATTGTAAACATACTGTGTTTTTGCCATTTTCTAATCATGTTGGTACACATAGACCAATAACATTTTTACTACCCTCTTGGTAATGTATGATTACCGTTTTGAGGATCCCTAATTAAAAGTGAACTAATATGATCATTTACATGTTGATGTTGCCTTGCAAATATACAATCTTGAAATCTGACTCTGATCATCTGAACAGAAAATTGCCTGAAAAAAAAGTGTTTTTTTAAATTACAACAAGAGTAAGCCAGCAAGGCAGTTTTGTGTTTATATGTGTTATTTATTCATTATTGTGAAATCCCACAGTCTCTGGAAAGCATTAGCTCCAGCTGGCTGGCTGACTCAACAGGGAGTTCAGGACATTCTTGACCTCCTTCACTTGGGGGAGGAGCTTACTCCAAACTCAGAGGTGAACAATCCACCTTTTCCATCAGAAAACGACGGCCTCAGGCTGCGAGGTACCAACATTCACACTGATCACTGCATACTCAGCTGTAAACCACCCCAGTGTGTGCTGGATTTCATGGTGTGATGAAGCAAACAGAACCACATCGTCTGCAAAGAGCCAAACAGCAACCAAAAACGTGTTGGACTTTATACCGACGATATGGACACAACTCTCACTTATATAAGATATATAAGGACCAGATGGCTTGTAGCAACAGTCTGGGTACCCCATACCCTCGCAGTACCCCCCCCCACAGGACTCCCCTGGGCACACGGGTATGAACCTTCTCAAAGACATGAACCTTCTCAGGTTCATAACCGTGTCCACAAAACACATGTTGACTGGATTGGCAAACCCTCGTGAGCCAGGGAGGGCCAAGAAGGAATCCACATCGCTCCTGCTGGATCTGAGGTCCGTCAGTTGGTCTAATAGTCCTATTTGTTGTTTCTTTTTGAACACATAAATTTGATTCTATTTAACTTTGAAACGTTGATGAATCTCAAAGTTGTGACTCAGACTAACTGCTACTGTCCAACTTTTGCTCAAAGAATCAACAACACACGAGACGACTCACAATCACGCTCACTGCACAAGCAATTAAAGTGAGAGCTTCTATAATTAATGGTTAATTAGTAGATTAAACATTTGAAGCGCAACCTGGTTGCCTTGGCAACGAGGACAATTATGTTTAGGTCTTCTTTTCAGGTGCTTGTTTATAACCACAGAGGTCACTGAAATAGGTCCCTTTGGTATTCTTTTGCCATCCTGTGTACAGTTTATATTTTAATGAATGGGCTCTGATGTCATTTTGTGTAATTAACGTTGTTTGGTCTCACTATAATCTCCATTATAACCAGAAAAAAGGTCAGACGCTTGTAGATGTGGATGAAGTTCTGCTTACATGTAACTAAACCTGAGCAGCACAAAGTCAGATTCACATATTCAGGTGAGCTGATGATACTTTTAGACAAATCTGAAGAAGTGATGTTTTTTTGTCTGCAGCTGTAGAGATTTTGTTTAATTTTGTGCCGTCAGGTTGAGCTTTTGCACAGATGAAGTCACATACAGAGTTCTTCATTTCTGCTGTGTAATTATTCCTTACTTGTCGTCTGCTGACAGTTTACTCGTCTACATCCACCCATCTACTCATCGACTCATCTGTCCGTCTGCGGAGGAGATATGGAGCTTTTGTCGTCTGATATTTCAGCTGAAAGCCCCAGAGGTCAGTGAGTGTTTCTGTGCTGTTTATGTTGTGTTGGTAGTTGAGTGGTGTCCTGTTCTGATGATGTCAGTAATATCAAACTTCACTCTGTCATATATGTTTATCACAAATATCTGTTCAGTTGTAAGCAGAACAGAAATGTTAATCACAGAAGATAATGTATAACGCTGATGTTACTGTTAAAATGTCTGACGACATTCATTTAGTCGTAATTTTTCTAGAAAACAGACTTTTTTCCAGTGTTTCAGGATAACTACCGTATCTGTCAGTGACTGAAGACTATTACACATTATTTTCACAATTCAAGAGAGAAAACCTACATTTTTATCAGTGCTGACTTGTTTTTCACTCATCATATTAATGATATTAACTGCTCTTATCGTACAATGTTTTAGCTGTTAACCACTTTGGTGTTTCTTTTTGTAAATCTGATACGGTAAATAAGTGACTGATGTGGAAGCAGCATGTTTGAGGTGTTGGAGATTAAAGTCTAGTGAACTTGAGAGAGAAAGAAGTATGTACACTTCATTTTGTGGCTTTTCACACAGATCTCTGACAGACTGTGAGCTTTGTCACATACACATCCTTAAACTGTTGTGTTGACATTGATTTTATTTGTTAACTGGTTTTACACACATACTGCTAAATGTGTCACATAATAATTACTGTAAAATTCACCAATACCAGATGATATTTCTTCAGGTTTTGTGACCACATCGAAACGTATTTCAGTGGTAAATGAATTACCAAAAAGTGTTGTTATTGCACCTAGTAAGAAAATATTTATTTTTATGTTATATAGTATATGTGTGAATATATGTAACACTTTATAATAACCATCATTTGTGAGTGGTACATTTTAGTTAATTAAACTGTGGTTAATGGATATTTTACTGTTAAACAATGGAATTGGGTTATATATCGTATTATAGGTGACAGGAGACAATAACAATTACATTCTGATTATATTAGTAAAGTATTTATTAACAGTTTATTGTTGTACACATTATTACATCTTATATATTAAGATAGTATTTTATTGATCCCCAGGGGGGGAAATTTGGGATTATTTTTATATATATATATATATATATATATATATATATATATATATATATACACACAACTGCGCTTTCCTCCCCGACTCTCCTCCTTGAATCATTTACGGAGACATCTTGCCGCTAGCATAAGCGTCGTATCTTTGGCGGTGCAACAAATACACAGTAAAATCTGGTCCGTCCTCGCCGAAATTGAGCCAATTACAACACACGACCGCAGCTTCAGTTACACTGCGCATGTGTTATAAGATAAGATAAGATGAACCTTTATTAATCCCCATAGGGAAATTCATTATACCTCATATTCCTGTCCACCATGTCCCAGCCTCTTTCCATAGGCCTTGATTTCTAGTGTGACAGTAAACCAGATGAAAAAAATACACAATCGGCCCCATAACCTATTTGAAATGAACGGAACAGTACATACACAAACTGAAACCATGACTGGCGAACCGAACGGTTCGTTTTTTTACCCGAATATATTCTGTAAATTGTTTATTATATGTATAGAGATTAGATTAGATTTTGGGTTGTAGTGCCCCCTTTTAGTGAGAGAAAAATTATTTCTCAGCACCGCTGGAGTGGTCACAGAGCCACTGTCCAGCCTGAAGCAAATAAAATTTAGGTTGAAAAAGTGTGCCCCTCCGAAAAAATGTAATGCCCCCCTTTAATTTGTTTCTGCAGCTGGGTCTGGTGTCATATAGCCTATATAGTATATATCTATGCTTTTTATGTACCATCATAAGTCCCTAATGTTAATGTAGTGTAATTGTAAATTTAATGTAACAGGCTGAGCATGATGTGCCGTCTTCTACTTTCTTTTACCCTTGTAACCCTGTGTTTAACATCATAACGCTATAAAATTGTGGGAAATTCCCTCAGGCAAAGTCCCAAAAAGGGTTCAAAATGTCTCTGAGAGCGCCCTAAAGCACTTCACGATTTGACAGTGGGACAGCCCTAAACCCTCATGGACGCCTCCAAGTCTGAGAGTGGACATTGGGATTGGGCCTGAGTGCTGATTCTTCTCTTACCTCCCTCCTTCTCCAGACTCATACCTGCCCTTATTGACCAATCACAGATCCAGTTCTGTCAACGGCACCTGGGGGCCTGAAGGCGTCACTTTCTTCATCATTCAAGGCCTCGCCAACCTTGGCGAAGAAAAGATGATTATTTTTGTCATCCTGCTTCTGGGTTACATCATCATCCTGGGAGGAAACAGCATGATCATCTATGTGGTACAAAACAAAGCCGTCTGTCTGGTTTAATTTTGGTATCGGCCCACATGTCACTGTAATGTAATTAATAACATTGATTATGGCTCTGGACCATTTAGGTGGCTCAGGGCCCTGGTATGAATAGAATTGGACCAAAATCAATTTTATCAATTACACCAGACATGTCAAAATGGCTGCCGTGAAAAGGGTCTACTGCCTTGGGCTTACTAAAATGTAATTGTTGCCACTTTTTTTTCTCTCATGCAGGCGCTGACTGATTCAAAGCTCAGCTCTCCCATGTATTTCTTCCTCTACAACCTCTCCTTTGTGGACATCCTCTTCACCACCACCACCATCCCGAAAATGCTATCTGGCCTCCTGACAGATGTAAATACCATATCCGTCCTGGGCTGCTTCGTCCAGATGCATTTCTTCTTTCAGCTAGGTATTACCGACTACGCCATCCTGACTGTCATGGCGTACGACCGCTACGTGGCTATCTGCAATCCACTGCGCTACACTGCCATCATGACCCGACCCGTCCGACTGCTCCTCATCGCAGGAGCCTGGAGCTTCGGCATCCTCGGCTCTTTGCCAGCCACCTCCATGACCTGGCGGCGGTCTTACTGCGGCCCAAATGTGGTGAGGAATGGCTGGTGTGACCTGTCGGCTGTAAGACGGCTGGTGTGCGGCAACACCAGAGTAGATAACATTGTGTCGATTTCCTTCGCGATACTATCACTTCTGACCACAGGAGTCCTCATCCTCACCTCCTATGTCCTGATTGGCGTTTCCATATCGAGGATGGTTGTCTCTCAGAGGCTGAAGGCCTTCGGGACGTGTGCCGCCCACCTAACTGTGGTGTCCATCTCTTATAGTTCGGCCTCATTTGTATTCATCTCCTACCGCGTGGGAAAGTTTTCACCAGAGGTATGAGACAAATCACCCATCTTTAATATTCACCTTTGTTTTATTACGTCTCACATGTGTCCACCAAAAATGATATTTAAGGTCTTGTATTCAGCACCAGTATTTAAAACAAGACCGATTGAAGGTTCTCTACATTAGGTCCATTTACTTTGTGTTTCCAAAGCTTTCAACCACATCCTGTGGCCTTGCTCATGGGATGACGTCGCTGAGTTGTCATGGAGATTGATAAATTCATATCTGGTGGTGGTCTAATTTTGTTGGATTGAAGGACTCTGAACACACAGACCAGACCCACTAGAGAGATATCAGATGGCAAATTGCTGAAAAGAGTTTGGGATTTGAAAACTTCTCATCTTGCTCACAGAAGAAGAAGAAGATCAACCTTTATTAGTCCCACTAGGGGAAATTCAATTTTTACACTCTGTTGTAACTTATACACAGTACATGCAGGACCCATATACATGCATCAAATGGAGAGGTGTCAGAGTGAGGGGGCTGCTCCTGACAAGCGCCCCGAGCAGTTGGGGGTTTGGTGCCTTGCTCAGGGGCACCTCGGCAGTGCCCAAGAGGTAAACTGGCACCTCTCCAGCTACCAGTTCACACTCAGTTCTTGGTCCATGTCGGGACTTGAACCGGTGACCCTCCGGTTCCCAAGCCAACTCCCTACAGACTGAGCTACTGCCCCCCAGTGTGGCTCTATAGATTGAAATGTTGGTCTTTCGGTCTGTCCATCACTGTGGTCGTGACGAAAATATGTCACATTCTATTGCCATAAAATTTGGTTCAGACATTAATGTTCCCCTTAGGATAAACATTAATGATCCTTTTTTATTTTTCCAATACTTGCGCAAGCCACTGTTTTCTGGCAGAGAACCATGACCTCAGACTCGGAGGTGCTGACTCTCATCCCAACCGCTTCAGACTTGGCTGCAAACAACCCCAGTCTGTCCTGAAGGTCACAGTTTGATGAAGCCGACAGAACCATCTACATCATCATCTGCAAAGAGCAAAAGAGCAAAGATGCAATTCTGAGGTCCCCAAACTGGACACTCACCTCCCCCTGGCTGTACTTTGAGATCCTGTCCATGAACATCTCAAACAGGAACCGGAGTTACGTTTAACATTTCTTTACTTTTAAAAGTTCTAAAAAACACAACATATAAGGTTTGTCGGGCCTAAATACAAGGTGAAAATTCTAATATCAATACAACACATTATTCACATTGCAAATCAATTTTAAATTGATATACGTCACTCATAAAAGACAACTTGCCAAGTACCTGCAGATGTAGTTTGGATCGTAGGAATATAAATAAATACATCGATGTAATAGAAGAATCGTTACACCCGTAGTAGTTAATATTTGTTCAATCTATATTTGATTTTGTTCCAGGTTCGTATCATTGTGGCCGTGCTGTTCTCCGCTTTGACTCCTTTCCTAAACCCGATGATTTACAGTCTGAGGAACAAGGAGCTGCGAGAGTCCATTAGGGGGACTCTGAGCAGGTTCAGACCTGCTGCTGTTTTTCCCACCAAAGACGTCAACACAGTGTCCTGAGTGGGACAGAAAACCTGCCAGTCTGCTAACTGGACGCCCACAAAATGGCAGCTGAACACCCAGGAGTCTACACACCCGTTTTAGATTAAAAGACTGTCTTTCCCAAAAACTCATTGAGAAATTAAATGAGTTTTATGGTGCCATCAAATGTGGTCATGTTTATGAAATGAGCCCACATGAACACACGTTGTATTCATCACATCGTAAATGGGAAGTTTCTGGGAGCTTGTGTGACGTGTTTGTTGATATTGTCAGAAATGGTAGAGGCCGTGGAAATATTATAACATATAAACATATTCTTTCTTCATAATTTTATATGTCTGAGGAAAATATTGATAATCTCAACAACCTCCTGTTTCTCCTCTGTCATTATGTCCTTGTATTTCCTGCGTTATGTTACCCACTAGTTAGCTTGCTAACTTGTTAGCCTCTGTGGCTTCTCGACTCAGACAGTAATGTTAATATTGCCATAGCTTAGCAGCGGTGTTCTTCACAACTTAACCACTTGTGTACATGACTTCCCATGTTGTAAACACGTTTCATTTAAAGGCACCATACGCTGATCAGCCATAACTTTATGACCACCTGGCTGATATTGATTAGGTCCAACACATTCCAAAGATGCTCAACTGGAGGATTTGTCAACATCTCAAACTTGTTGTGTTCCTCAAATCATTGTTGGACTATTTCTGCAGTGTCGCAGGGAGCATTATCCTGCTGAAAGAGGAGTAGGGAACGTCGTTTCCATGAAGGGGTGGACTTGGTCAGCAGCAGTGTTTAGGTAGGTGGTGTCAAAGTAACATCCACATGAATGGCAGGACCCAAGGTTTCCCAACAGATCATTGCCCAAAGCATCACACTGCCTCTGCTGGCTCATCTTCTTCCCATAGTGCATCCTGGTGTCATGTCTTCCCTACGTAGGTGACACACCCGGTCATTCACGATGTAAAACAAAATGTGATTCATCAGATCAGGCCACCTTCGTCCAGTTCTGATGCTCACTTTTGGAGGCGGACACGGGTCAGCGTGGTCACCCTGACCGGTCGGCGACTATGCAGCCCCATAAACAACAAACTGTGATCCACTGTGTGTTCTGGACACCTTTCTATCAGAACCAGCGTTAACGGTTTCAGCAGTTTGAGCTACAGTAGCACTTCTATTGGATCAGACAACACGGGCCAGCCTTCACTCCCCATGTGCATCAATGAGCTTTGGTCGCCAGTGACCCTGGTTTTCCTTCCTTGGACCACTTTTGGTAGGTCCTGACCACTGCAGACCGGGAACATCCCAGCTGCAGTTCTGGAGATGTTTTGACCCAGTCGTCTAGCCATCACAGTTTGGCCCTTGTCAAAGTCACTCACATCCTTACGCTGCCCATTTTTTCAGCTCATCACATGTCAAACTCAAGATTAGGCCTCATTTTATGTGGCCCAGGAGGGTTTGTAAAGAATATACTGTATATTGATGCACAAGCATGTGTTTTTTTTTTTACTGAACTTTTAAACACATTGTACAATATTTCTGCTTGCGAGTATTATTCCTAGACTTCTGCTTTCAGAGCTAGTTATTAAATAAATTATTACTTAAACTGATAATAATCAAATGCAGAGGCAATTTTGTAATATGATTAAGAGGAGACATATTTACATAGTCGTACAATTACAACCGGCCCTTTGAGGGCAACCATAATGCTGACGTGGCCCGGGATGAAACCCCAAACCTCCACTGCCAGGTGTGACTGATAGGAGATAATCAATGTTAATCACTTCATCTGTCAGTGGTTATAATGTTACGGCTGATCGATGTACATCTCTCCGTTTTGAATTGTATATTGTTCCAATCGCATGATAAGTTTGTTCAGCTGAATATTTTCTAACTTAATAGGTTAAATTTGTATCCAAGTGTCTCATTAAAGTAGTTAAATTGCTAAATTCAAAAGTCGCTCTAGTGCCTCCACACAGCTCTCAACACGGCTTCCGCTGACTCAGCAGTTGACGGCAAATGGTCGGTTTAATAATTACTTCATTTATACATTTGATTTAAATGCTAAAATATCATCTAATGGTTAAAATAGAGCCCCGAGGCTGAGGAGCAGCTGCTCTCCTGATCAGGAACAAATCTCACCATTGTGACTGATTGTCTCCACTAATGTAACCTGGTAGCTGATGTCATGATACAGGTAGGTTTTAAAAGACTTTTATTATTATCTATTTATGAGCAGATATGGAAATAAAGCAGATTAATTGACATTGCGTTATTTTCCTGGAAATGTATTAAATAAAGTACCAGCTATAGTGGAATATAATTATTAAATAATGTTTATACTGTAATTTTTGATTGATTTAGGGATAAATATTGGAGTAATTTTCCAAAGAAATTTCAAATAGGTTACTTGCTAATTATCACCTAATTATAATGAAGCTTGTGGACCTGTAAAGTGAAAATTTTGCCAAAATCAACACTTTTGAGTGTAGTTATGTCAGAGGCTCACAGAGCTATCATGGCTGTAGACTTCTAGCCTGATGTTTTTTTTTTTTTTTTATTTTTTGTACATATGAATGAATGTATTTTAACATCTAACAGCAAATTAACCCTAAAACTTTGAAAGAATCGCAAAGTTGTGACTCATTAATTTAACAGCAACAGGTTTTATTATTCACAATCACGCTCACTGCACAAGCAATTAAAGTGAGAGCTTCTATAATTAATGGTTAATTAGTAGATTAAACATTTGAAGCACAACCTGGTTGCCTTGGCAACGAGGACAATTATGTTTCTTCTTTTCAGGTGCTTGTTTATAACCACAGAGGTCACTGAAATAGGTCCCTTTGGTATTCTTTTGCCATCCTGTGTACAGTTTATATTTTAATGAATGGGCTCTGATGTCACTTTGTGTAATTAACGTTGTTTGGTCTCACTATAATCTCCATTATAACCAGAAAAAAGGTCAGACGCTTGTAGATGTGGATGAAGTTCTGCTTACATCTAACTAAACCTGAGCAGCACAAAGTCAGATTCACATATTCAGGTGAGCTGATGATACTTTTAGACAAATCTGAAGAAGTGATGTTTTTTTGTCTGCAGCTGTAGAGATTTTGTTTAATTTTGTGCCGTCAGGTTGAGCTTTTGCACAGATGAAGTCACATACAGAGTTCTTCATTTCTGCTGTGTAATTATTCCTTACTTGTCGTCTGCTGACAGTTTACTCGTCTACATCCACCCATCTACTCATCGACTCGTCTGTCCGTCTGCGGAGGAGATATGGAGCTTTTGTCGTCTGATATTTCAGCTGAAAGCCCCAGAGGTCAGTGAGTGTTTCTGTGCTGTTTATGTTGTGTTGGTAGTTGAGTGGTGTCCTGTTCTGATGATGTCAGTAATATCAAACTTCACTCTGTCATATATGTTTATCACAAATATCTGTTCAGTTGTAAGCAGAACAGAAATGTTAATCACAGAAGATAATGTATAACGTTGATGTTACTGTTAAAATGTGACTAAATTCATTTAGTCATAATTAGAAAAAAGACTTTTTCCAGGGTTTCAGGGTAATTATTTGTCAATGACTGAAGACTATTACACATTAAATTCACAATGTCATTAGAGAAAACCTGCATTTATATCAGTGCCGAATTGTTTTTCACCTATCAAATTTGCATAAAGTCTTGAATATTAACTGTACTGTTATGTTGTTTATATGTATATATAAACAACATAACAGCAGTTAATATCCAAGACTTTATGCAAATTTGATAGGTGAAAAAATTTGATAGGTGAAAAACAATATACCACCATATATATATTACTTTATTTTACATTTTATGTATGTATATATTGTTAATTATACTTGTATGTGTATTTTTAATTATGTTATAGTTTAGCCTTAAACTTGAATTAGCACTACTTTATATTCTATATTATTATATGTTATATATATCTTATATTCGCACCTCTAAATCGGAGGCCATGGTTCTCAGCAGGAAACCGATGGATTGTCTACTCCAGGTAGGGAATGAGTCTTTACCCCAAGTGAAGGAGTTCAAGTACCTCGGGGCCTTGTTCACGAGTGAGGGAACAATGGAGATTGGCCGGAGAATCGGAGCAGCGGGGGCGGTATTGCAGTCGCTGTACCGCACCGTTGTGACGAAGAGAGAATTGAGCCGGAAGGCAAAGCTCTCTATCTACCGGTCAATCTTCGTGCCTACTCTCACCTATGGTCATGAGGGCTGGGTCATGACCGAAAGAACTAGATCGCGAGTACAAGCGGCCGAAATGGGTTTTCTCAGGAGGGTGGCTGGCCTCTCCCTTAGAGATAAGGTGAGAAGCTCGGTCATCCGTGAGGGACTCGGAGTAGAGCCGCTGCTTCTTTGCGTTGAAAGGAGCCAGTTGAGGTGGTTCGGGCATCTGGTAAGGATGCCTCCTGGGCGCCTCCCTAGGGAGGTGTTCCAGGCACGACCAGCTGGGAGGAGGCCCCGGGGACGACCCAGGACTAGATGGAGAGATTATATCTCCACACTGGCCTGGGAACGCCTCGGGATCCCCCAGTCAGAGCTGGTTAATGTGGCCCGGGAAAGGGAAGTTTGGGGTCCCCTGCTGGATCTGTTGCCCCCGCGACCCGACCCCGGATAAGCGGTTGAAGATGAAGATGAAGATATCTTATATTGTCAGTTTGCTTTTCCTGTTTGCGTGTCTATCGGCCTGCATGCTGTATGTAATGAGCTCAGGTGAACGAACATTCAAGAGCAAACGACATCTTCAGCCATACGGTGCGTGAGCCACGTTAACTGTCCCAAAAGTTAACGAGTTTCACGTTTACGCTGGTTGTTAGCTCTCCTGAAGTCCCAGCATTTACCTGCCAGCCTCCCAGTACAGTAGTACAGTACAGTACTGGAGTAAACACACTTACTACTGAGTATCTGCTGTCCTGGTCTGCTGGTGTTTTACAATAATAACCCCTACAACTAAACTAAAAGGAGTGAGCAAATGTGTTTGTTTATTTCTGTTTATTTGTTTCACACATATAAAACGACAGTAAAATATGATGAACGTAATGTAAAATAAGTGTGAGGGTGTGGTAGAAACTTATAACGGCTTCCATAAAAAACACACCCTAAGGACACAGAGTAGGTAAAAATATTAAGGTATCCATATAGACAAAAATCACCAGTACATAGATATTAGTGTTTAGTTAGTGTGCCAAATTACCCCAATATTTACCTTGAAATTGATCAAAAATCACTTTATTATAAACATGATTTAATATTTATATTCTGCTATAGCTGGTAATTTATTTAAGACATTTCCAGGAATGGTGAGATTTGTTTCTGATCAGAAGAGTCTTCTGTTAATTTTCATTTTCCACCAGCTGCTCCTCAGCCTCGGCGCCCTATTTGAACCTTACGATGACATTTTAGCAAATAATAATCAAATCATGTTTATAATAAAATCCTTTTCGATATTTTTCAGGTAAATATTGGACAGTAATTACAAAGAAATTTCAAATAGGTTACTTGCAAATTACCATGAAAATTGCAGACCTGTAAAATGAAGTGTTACCAAACGTTTCGTCGTTGGGAAGGATGGTGGGCAAGTCCTGCACTTGGTGTAGTTAAAAACACCTTAGTTAAATGTTAAACTCATCCAGTGTCATGGTTGATTTTCAATATTAGACCACCATCTTTGCCTGACCTTAACCAAGAGCTTCGAGTGACTCAACAGAGCCATAAAAGTGAACTATGAACCAGACTTCTGTGAATTAGCACTGACGCCTCTCTTACCTCCCTCCTTCTCCAGACTCATACCTGCCCTTGTCGACCAATCACAGATCCAGTTCTGTTAACAGCACCTGGGGGCCTGAAGGCGTCACTTTCTTCATCATTCAAGGCCTCGCCAACCTTGGCGAGGAAAAGATGATTATTTTTGTCATCCTGCTTCTGGGTTACATCATCATCCTGGGAGGAAACAGCATGATCATCTATGTGGTACAATGACAACTTAACTGGTTTTGCCTCAGATTTTTGAAATCTTTCCAGATGTTTGTACTGAAAATTCATGAAGGATAGATGGATTAAGTCATGGAGTCAAGTTGTTCCTCCATTTCTGAGCTCCATTTTACTCTATGCTTCATGTTCAGCACTAGCTCATGCATTAGCCACAGTCGCCATGATGTGGTGCTTGTCCTTCCTTCTTCAGTCAGCTTGGTTCTCTATTGGCTGTTGTTTTTTCCCACATGACGGCATCATCAGGTGTCCTCAGGGTTCCCCACACACAACAGGAGACGCCATCGTAGATGTTGAATGTTTTTAATATTTACGTTTGTGAGGTTGGTGCAGCCAGGAAGGACGTCACAGCCAATCAGGGGGATGTAAAATCACTCTGACCATAGCTCACAGCACAGGAACATCTGGAAAGATCAGAGCTCCCCGTGTTAGCGTGGGTTTTTTCCGGGATCTCCGGTTTCCTCCCACAGTCCAAAGACATGCAGGTTCATTGCTGACTCTAAATGTCCGGTAGGCGTGAACGTGAATGGTTGTCTGTCTCTATTTGTCTGCCCTGTGACCTGTCCAGGGTGAACCCCACCTTCACCCAATGTCAGCTGGGTTGAGGTCCAGCCCCCCATGACCCTGAACAGGATAGCGGTTACAGATAATACATGGATAGTATCGTAATTGCTGCCACTTTTTTTTCTCTCATGTAGGCGCTGACTGATTCGAAGCTTAACTCTCCCATGTATTTCTTCCTCTACAACCTCTCCTTTGTGGACATCCTCTTCACCACCACCACCATCCCAAAAATGCTGTCCGGCTTCCTGACAGACGTGAATACCATTTCCGTCCCAGGCTGCTTCGTCCAGATGTATTTCTTCATTCAGCTAGCTGTTACCGGCCGTGCCATCCTGACTGTCATGGCGTACGACCGCTACGTGGCTATCTGCAATCCTCTGCGCTACACTGCCATCATGACCCGACCCATTCGGCTGCTCCTCATCGCAGGAGCCTGGAGCTTCGGCGCCTTCTGTACGCTGCCAGCCACCTCCATGAGCTGGCGGCGGTCTTACTGTGGCCCAAATATGGTGAGGAATGGCTGGTGTGACCTGTCGACTGTAAGGCGGCTGGTGTGCGACAACACCAGAGTAGATAACATTGTGTCCATTTCCTTCGCCATACTGGCGCTTCTGACCACAGGAGTCCTCATCCTCACCTCCTATGTCCTGATTGGTGTTTCCATGTCGAGGATGGGTGTCGCTCAGAGGTTGAAGGCCTTGGGGACGTGTGCCGCCCACCTAACTGTGGTGTCCATCTCTTATAGTTCGGCCTCATGTGTTTACATCTCCTACCGTGTGGGAAACTTTTCACCAGAGGTATGAGACAAATCACCCAGCTTTAATATTTACCTTTGTTTTAGTACTTGTTACATATGTCAACCAAAACAACACATTCTCTCTTCCAACTTGTCAAATCCCACTGCTTGGTGGGTGACCTTTGCAATTAGGCTGATGCACAGGGTACCCCTCTTGCTTTACTTTTGGACCAGGGACGGCGTGGCAGTTATCAAAACAATCATCCCTTTTCACAGGAAGTTAGGTTAAAGCAACCACTTGGGGGTAGGATTAGGAAATGGTCATTGTTGAACTTCGGGGATTAGCGGATCGCAGGACTGACAATACCACCGAGTCGCGTGACCACAGATTCATGTGACAGAATAAGTCAACGATACTTTTAGTTTTGCACAAGACACAAACACCAGTCACCTGGTTGAAAGTCTTGTTTGTTTGACCCATCTACCATCTCTCCCGTCTCGCCCTGAACAGACTCTCACATTATTAATACTCCATCACTGCTTCGACTGCTGTATAATGCTGTGGCTGAGTTTACATTAGAGTTGGTTGAAAGCCTGTTTCATCACATACTGTTATAGTGTCCCTTCAAAACAAACTTTTGTTTTCACAGGAAGTTAGGTTTAGGCAACACAACCACTTAGTGAGGGTTAGGAAACAGTTGTCACTGACTACCAACTCACACAGGACTGACGATACAAATGAGTTAAGGGACCAAAGACTGACCAAAATAAGTCAATGTTATTTTTGGTTTCACACAGGACATGAACACCAGTTGCCTGGTTGAAAGTGTTTGTTTGACCCATCCAGGACTACGTCAGTTACGCTGACCGTCAAATAACGCCTCAGGTGGGCTTTCATTGGAGTTAGTTGAAAGCCCGGTTCATCACATACTGTTGCTAAAAGGTAACTAAACTAACTAAATGGCAGTATTTGAGGAGTTGGGAGTGAGAACGCGTTGACCAACAGTGATATAATGTCCTGTATTCAGCACCAGTATTTTAAACAAGACTGACTGAAGGTCCATTATTGATCTTAAAGCAGCTGGACCAAAAATCTCTATTTTAGGTCCACTTGCTGTGTTTTTACTTTTTGTTAGATGACTGAAATACGTCCTGTGGTTAATACAAGCCAAAGACATGCTTTGTTCTATGGTATATACAAAGGTATCATTGGTAATAGGTGATAATTAGCAAGTCACCAATGTGAAATTTCTTTGGAATTATTGCCAAATTACCCCAATATTTACCTTGAAATTTAACAAAAAATACTTTGTTCATCTGTCTTAACTTGGGACTTGACTCTGGACTTTTATTATTGTTCATTTATATCTATTATAGAGAGAAATTCAAAATTGGTTACTTGCTAATTATCACCTAATTACCATTAAATTCGTGGACCTGCAAAATGAAGTTTCTAACGGTGGTTGTTGACAAGTGGCTTAAATTAGATGACTAAACATCATCACACCAACTCAGCAATAACAACAGCTTTGTTGTGTTTATACTCACGCTCATGTGCTCATATTCGCTCCATCAACTGGTCATTTTTATTTTTCCAGTACTTGTGAATTCATCCTCAGGACCAGTCGCCAGCGGGTAGAATTGCCAAATATCCTCATTGAACCTTGCGTTTTCAATAAAGCATTATTTCTACTTTTGTTCCAGGTTCGTATCATTGTGGCCGTGCTGTACTCCGCTCTGACGCCTTTCCTAAACCCGCTGATTTACAGTCTGAGGAACAAGGAGCTGCGAGAGTCCATCAGGAGGATTCTGAGCAGGTTCAGACCTGCTGCTGTTTTACCCACCAAAGACGTCAACACAGTGTCTTGAGTGGGACAGAAAACCTGCCAGTCTACCAAATGGCAGCTGAACACACAGGTGTCTCGGCGTCCATTTTACATTAAAAAAGACTGTCTTGCACAAAAACTCATTTAGAAATTAAATGATTTTGGAGTTGTCGTTCCTCAATTGATTGCATCCTTCTGACACATTTAAAACTTTCTTTATTATTCAATCACACAATATAACAATATGAGAAATCTCTCATCTGCAAATAAAGTGACAACACTGGGGACTCTATCTCTGCCTTGTCCCTTATTTTGAAAGAATAATAATGTAAAATGCATTAAAACTGGGCTTTTATGAAAGTGTCCAGCATGATGTATAATACTTAATTCTTAAAACAAATGAATGTATTGAATTAAATGATGATTTTCCTAAAACAATACAAGCTTCTCACTCACTCATCGTCAACCTCTTATCCGGGGTCAGGCCACAGGGGCAACAGCTCCAGCAGGGGACCCAAAAACTTCCCTTTCCCGGGCCACATTAACCAGCTCTGACTGGGGGATCCTGAGGCGTTCCCAGGCCAGTGTGGAGATATAATCCCTCCACCTAGTCCTGGGTCGTCCCCGGGGTCTCCTCCCAGCTTGTCGTGCCTGGAACACCTCCCTAGGGAGGTGCCCAGGGGGCATCCTTACCAGATGTCCAAACCACCTAAACTTCAATCATCAACAAAGTTGACAGGGACAAACATTTCTCATTCAGCTTATAACGTGCAGGTTCAGTCAGTCAAATTTAACATAATCTCAAATAAAAATCTTCAGTGAGAACAAACTGGGTCGTAAAGTTCGTAAAGTTCATGTTAAGGAGAAATATGCATCGAACTCAAGGTACTCGACTGATGAGACCTTTATTAGTGAATGTTTAGGAGTTATTTATGGAAACTTTTCACATCCATGACTTTGTTCTTGTGAAACACGCCGATAATCTTCTGTCTGAGCTCTTTACACTGCAGCCCGTAGATGATGGGGTTCAGGGCCGGAGGGACGACGTGGAACAGGACGGACGCCACTTTCCCGCTGTCCGCCCACTCAGGCCGGCGGTGCATGATCATGGGAGTGAAGCATGCAACCAACATGATCAGGTACACAGCCAGGTGGGTGGCGCAGGTCTGCAGCGCCCGGCTGTTCAGCACCTTGTTCTTACTGCCCAGACACACCGTGGCGATCCTCAGGTAGGTGAGCGTGATGCTGCCGAGGGAGGAGCCCAGGATGACCACGGCGCTGCCGAGGCCGTAGATGTGGTTGATGAGGAGATTCTGGCAGGATAGCTTGAACAAGGAGGCGTTGTCGCAGAATGGGTTGATTATAACCCGCCTGCAACGCACCAGGCGAATAGTGAGACCCAGGAGGATGGCAACAGCGATGAAGGCCGCCACCCACGCCCCCACCGACAGCTTCAGCACCATCCTGTTGGTCATGGTGGTGGCGTACCGTAGGGGGTTGCAGATGGCCACGTAGCGATCGAAGGCCATGATCATGAGCACGGTGTGAGAGGTGCCGGCGTGAAAGTGAGAAGCGAAGGCCTGAACGACGCAGTCAATGTAACGGACGTACCGCTCTGTGATTGGACTAAAAACATTACTCAGTAAGCGAGGGATGATGGCCGTCGCCCCGAACGCATCATTAATACTCATGTTGCAGAAGAGCAGGTACATAGGCTGGTGGAGGCTCCTCTCCATGGCGATCAGGACCACTAGGCCGATGTTGGACACCATGATGAAGATGTAGATGATGAGGAGGAGGATGAAGGCTGGAACAGAGGACTGGGGGGTGACCTTTAACCCCTCGATGGATATTATATCCATGTTGAAAGTTGCGTTCTCCATACTGCAGAGGGGGGATCCTGCAGAAGATCACAGAAAACAGACAGTTCAGTCAACAGTGAGTTTGTTGTTCAACATGATCAATCGAACATTAAATCCTGATTTTGATCCAGATCTTTAAATGGAACGCAAATTGCTGTTTAACACTGTGTAAATTATTCTAATATTATCAATGTTTTTGTCCAACATAAGACAGTTTATACTGCACACTGGGCCTACATTAAAGTTCGTGAAGCTGAATTACACTCTAAGAAAAATGAGTCAAACTACTGTTTTACAGATGGTAAAGAGTCTTTACCCCGAGTAAGGGAGTTCAAGTACCTCGAGGTCTTCTCAGTGAGTGAGGGGATGGTGGAACGTGAGCTTGGATGGAGAATCAGAGTAGCGGGGGCGGTATTGCATTTACTTTACTGCACGGCTACGACGAAAAGAGAGCTGAGCTGGAAGGCAAAGATCTCGATCTACCGGTCAGGCTTCATTCCTACTCTCACCTGTGTTCATGAGGGCTGGGTCATGACCCAAAGAACTAGATCGCGGGTACAATCAGCCGAAATGGGTTTTCTCAGGAGGATGGCTGGCGTCTCCCTTAGAGATAGGGTGAGAAGCTCAGCCATCTGTGAGGAACTCGGAGTAGAGACGCTGCTCCTTTGCATTGAAAGGAGCCAGCTGAGGTGGTTCGATCATCTGGTAAGGATGTCCCTGGGCGCCTCCCTAGGGAGGTGATCCAGGCACAACCAGCAGGGAGGAGGCCCAGGGAAAACCCAGGACTAGGTGGAGGGATTATATCTCCACACTGGTCTAGGAATGCCTCAGGATCCCCCAGTCAGAGCTGGTTAATGTGGCCCGGGAAAGGGAAGTTTGGGATCCCCTGCTGGAGCTGCTGCCCCGGATAAGCAGTTGACGATGAGTTATGAGTACGTGCTGCATTAATATGAAGGAATTTTCTATATCAATTTTTCACAGGAGTTTTAGCCATATTTTTGAAATACGCATTGCATTGTGAGAATAAGATCTGCTACCGTAAAGGTTAGAAGAGGCAGAGACCATAAAAAAAAGTTTAGTTCAAATTTCAGTTTTGGAGATTCACAGATTTGTAGAAACATATCTCTAAATCAAGAATTAATGTCGAACAAGAATGACTTAAGGACTTAACATTAAGCTCCGTATTGTTTTAGTTGGAAAGCTGCTTGACAGCACAAGGAGAGAGTCGGGCGGAGAGAGCAACTCCTTCTCCCAGCAGCATTTTAACAGCCTCTACATGCAGACGCAGACAGCAGAAAACATAACTAAAGCATCAGGGATGTTTATAGACAAAGACATGCAGCCTTATGCTGTCATGGACGCTGTATTTTAGCATAAGATTCGGGTACTTGAGCAACGCTATAACATGCCGTCTGGCAGACACATAAGCTACACAGTAATTCCCGAACTGTATGAACAGACACGATGAGGAAATGTGAAAGAAGAGTCTAACACAGACCACGTAGATCTGACTACAGACGGCTGGACATCAGGGCTGAATGTGGACAAACTCATCTTCTAGCAGAACGACATGAAAACAGCAGAGTTGCTCTGAAACACTGTGTTTGGTTTATGCTGCACTTTATGTTGGTGGCCTGAGCCTCTGTGTGTTTTTTTATTATTGTTTTTTAAATATCAGGGAATAGAGAGACATGCTACTGTTGTTTAAAAAGGTCTAGTGCTGGCTGCCCTGATACACTTTTGGTTGATGGCCTGAGCCTATAATTTGTTGTTTTATTTCTAAATGATTTTTAAATAACACAGTGGCACTTGTTATTTTGGCAAATAAATAAAAAGCTGTTCAAATTGAAATTGAAATTGGCCTCCTTGCTGTACCATAAATACTGTTTACCTCTGTAACGAACCAAACCGAAAACTGTGACCCCAAACCATGAAGGTTTGGGGTCACAGTTTTTCGAACCGAACCATGAATCTTATGAACCGTCCCACCACTACACTGTACTGTCTAAGTCAGGACTGGGAAATTATTTTTCCTGGGGGGCCACATGAGAAACCCAGACTGTTGCCAGGGGCCAAACAAATACTGTAACCTCTAATTACCACTACAGAAAAAAGCATTTATTACACTGAAAATCACTCCAAACAGCATGTTATTAAGAAAATGACATTATATACAGGAGTTAACATTAGTTAACATTAACACTTAGATTTAATATTTAACTTAACATAAATACACTTATATTTCCTGTTTTGGATCATGCAGCTTTGTAGAAAGTCCTCACTGCTTTAGTATCTTAGCCAGCAACCGTTCGGCTGTCCTCTCTTATCTCCAGATGGGTTTTCTGCATGTTTTGTCTTCAAATGACAGTTCAAGTTGTATTCTTTGAATACAGCCACATGTTTGTTGTAAACTAAGCCCACAGCTTAACCACCAACCTCCGTGAAAAAATACTTATTAATTGCTTATGACTTATTATAGACGTGCCGCCTCAGCAGGTGACACTACTTCAGGTATCACTCACATCAGTTTACATCAATGTCAAGTGTGACAGGAAGAAGCACGCTAACAATACACAAGCATTTCAAAATAAAAGCTATTATCTTTACTGTTTTTTTTTTTTTAGCATCATAGGTAAAATTGTGTGGTTTGTCTGAGAACCATCACGGGTACCAGTTCTGGCCCACAGGCCGAATAATGCCCAGGTCTGGTCTAAATGTTAGAGGATGCACAAATAAAACAGCTTTGAAATATACATATACTGTATTTATAGCAAGTCAGAAAAACCAGACAGTTCACCAGCACTGAATGACTCGTTTACCTGAGTAATTGATTTACTATCCTATTTTCAGCTTAATGAAAGTGTCCTATATCTCTGCCTGCTACAAACAATCAGCCTGGAAACAAACATTCAGTGAACAGCTGGATTATGTGTGTGTGTGTGTGTGTGTGTGTGTGTGTGTGTGTGTGTGTGTGTGTGTGTGAGTTAGGTTTACCTGTGTTGATGTGAACCTCCTCCAGCCAAACCACCGGTAGACCGACACCTTTTATAACCCCTGGTACTCCACGCTTCGCTTGTCACCAGGTAACTGTTGGCACCAACATCACGTTGTCAGTATCTGTGTGTCGTATACCACAAACTTCCTTTAAATTTCTATCCTGGATCTGATTCCAAGTTGGTAAAACACCATTAGCTTCTAGTCTGGTTTTTGCCTCTTTTCACCATTTTATAAAGAAAAAAAAAAAAAAAAACACGGTTATGATCACTGATCATATCATGTGATGAGTTATTAAAGTTATGAAGGTACAGTTTGTAAGATTTGGTGGCATTAGTAGTGTGTTTCAAAGAATAAAAACACAAATCCTTTAACATTGAGTTATATTTTATTTATACACATATTCAGTAATGATTGCAAGGATTCAATGATATTTTTATAATAAAGACAGACTTTAATTTGATGTCTCTTTATTATCATACAGTACATAAACTGAACCTACTGAATGATGACATAATGATGTATCCTAGCACTGTTGTTATACATATTTTATTTATATTTTCTTATTTCTTTGTTTCTATATAAACCTAACTCACTATCCCCCCCGGGGATCAATAAAGTATTTCTGATATTTATTCAGCTGGCGAGAGGGAAGTTTGTCCCAAAGTGGACGCAGTATTTATACCGTCCACCTTAAAGAAGGAGCTTTTAAAGAAGAGAAACTATATATATACTATTATAGCAATCCTTTAATATTGAGTTTTATTTTGTTATTTATACATGTATTCAGTAATGATTGCAAGGATTCAATGGTATATAATAATAAAGACAAATAACTTACATTGATGTATAAATATTGTCTCTTTATCATCATGTACACACTTAATTCACTGAATGACAACATAAAATACAATAATGTTTTATTTGTTTGAACAATATATAGTGAAGACATCCATATTGTAATACTTTGGTATAAAATATGTATAACTGTACAGCTAATAAAGGAATATCTTATCTTATCTTATCTATTATCATTAGTGGATTCATCCTCATAAACAACCTACGGTGTAACAAGGCAATATTAATGTTTAAAATGTATTCAGGTTTTAAAATGATCAGTAAAATAATAGTGTAAATAGAAGCAGCGATCTCTCCCAGATGATTGGCAGCTCCTTTAATGAGACTAGACAGCTGCTAAAGCTAAAAAAAAATCATGTTTTCTGTTATGTAACTAGTATCACTAGTAAGCACTGTAAAGTAATTTAAGCACATGGACTTCCTCTAGTTCACGTTAGACAATATTGCAGTAAAACAGCAAAACCAAATCCTCCAGGGGGCGAAAAGTCTGTTTTTTTATCTTGTGTAAACAAGAGGACATCTTGTGCATCTTGTATGTTCATGTCAAATTTAAAACCAAAATTTGCAACCAAAATGATTACTCTTTGTGCAAAAGAGGTGATATCTCATGTAAACAAGATAAAAACATCAGCAAGCAAGATAATAACTCACGCAAATAAGAATAACAGGTTGTGCAAACAAGATAATAAGATACGCAAATAAGCATGGTAACTTGTGCAAACTCGTGAATAAGAATAATTTGTGCAAACAACATAATAAATGTAATAATACAATAACATGTTGTATATTGATAAAGCAATCTTGTATGCTCTCATATGTTATTATCGTGGGTGCATGAAATAAAAATAAATCATCTTTCAGGACTTTGAGAGAGGACATTAACCAGGCAACAGCCAAGTAATTTAAGCATTGCTGTTGGATTACTTTTTTGCTGGGCCCTGCCAGAACATGATCCGGGACCTCCCAGACTGGGATTGGATTGGATCTGGCAGCTCCTCCAAAGTTACTCGTAAAGAGCTTGTTAGTTAGCAGTTAGCAACGACTACAAACGAAAAGCCCGCTACCTGAGTTTTCTGCACATTGTGAATAAAATAGATCGAGGAGAGACGCAAGATTCAATTAGAGATTTGTTGGTAACAAAATCTCTGGTTTGTTGGTAGCAGAACCAGCTATTGGAACCCAACCGCAGATAGAGCGAGCAGATATTTTAATAACATAACAGGACATTAGTATAAACAAGTATCACAGTATCACATAGTACATTTAATTCAGTTTTGTCATTTCACTTCACACGGTCACATCATTTTTTCCTTGTAAATATGATGATCAGTTTTTCTCTGACCGCTTTGATTTGCAGTCCGTAGATAACAGCGTTCATTGCAGGAGGAACCACATGTAACAAGATGGACGCCAGCTTCCTGTGGTCGGAAAAGTTCTGGAAACGATGGAGGGTGATGATGATGCAGCCTGACAAGAGCAGGATGATGTACACGACCAAGTGGCTGGCGCAGGTCTGCAGCGCTTTGCTGTTCGCAGCCTTGCTCTTACTACACAAACACACTTTGGCGATCCTCAGGTAGGTGAGCATGACGCTGCTGACGGAGCAGGCCATCGTGACTATGGCGGTGCCGAGGCCGTAGATGTGGTTGATGAGAACGTTTTCACAGGACAGCTTGAACAAGGAGGCGTTGTCGCAGAACGGGTTGTTTACCCGGCGCCTGCAACGTGACAAGCGAACATTGAGGCTCATGAGGATCACCACCATCAATAAAGCTGCCGCCCAGGCCGACGCCGACAGCTTCACCACCATCCTGTTGGTCATGATGGTGGCGTATCGCAGCGGGTTACAGATGGCTACGTAGCGATCGAAGGCCATGATCATGAGCACAGTGTGAGAGATTCCTGCATGATAGTGAGCACAGAAAGCCTGAATGACACACTCATAATAGTGAATATAGCGCTCTGTGATCGGAGTGAAAATGTCACGTAACAAACGAGGGATGATGGCCGTCGCCCCGAACGCATCATTAATACTCATGTTGCAGAAGAGCAGGTACATAGGCTGGTGGAGGCTCCTCTCTATGAAGATCAGGATCGCCAGGCCGATGTTGGACACCATGATGAAGATGTAGATGAGGAGGAGGAGGATGAAGGCTGGAACAGAGGACTGGGCGGTGACCTTTAACCCCTCCACCAGCAGAATATCCATGTTGAAAGTCTTGTTGTCCATACTGCAGGAGGATGAAAAATGCATAAAGCAAAAAGAAATCATTCTCATAATCAAGCTTGGGATACACTGTACGATTTTAGCCCATTTCTGGCCTGAATTTTGAGCCATACAACTCATTTTAGATTCGGATCAAATGTCAGCTTTGTCAGCAAATTTGGTTGGCTGACCACAGCCTGTTGCACAGTTGGAGCAGAGCCACAAGCTGATTCCCCAAAGTCTGCACCGTTTTTCTCCTCTACTAACAGTAATCAGAGCGTAGCTATCAAGATAACAGTGTACAATAAATATAGCTAGTAAAACGTAGCTAGCTTACCTCTACTTGTCTCTGCAAAATGGACAACCCATACAGTCCACGTATCCCTCTCAACAGCGGGTCCAAAGAAGGTTTTTCTGGTGCCTCTTTTGTTTTAGACGTTCTGCACACAGACCTCTGCTAGCAAGAGCAGACAGAGTGAAGGTACAGATATATGAAACTAGAAAACCTAAGGAAGGAGACTAAATAATAAATACTATATAAAACTAAATAATATAAAATGACCTGTGGTGACCTCTAGGATAATCACAGCCTCATGAAACTTTATAGTCACAAACCAGAGACCTGGAGCACTCAGAGGATGGATGGCTTTACTAGCTACACTGACAATAAGGAGGTTTCTGAGCACTTTACACAACACAAGTGATCAACATCAATCACTGAAATAAGTAGAAATCTCCAAATGTCAAACGTTTTTGACGGCATGTCTTTTTCTATGGTGTTCCTCAAGGACTTGGTGTCTTAATGTGGTATTTTGGAGGGATTATTGATAATTTTTATCAGTTCTCCAGTAAAAAAAAAAAAAAAAAAAATCTGTGGAACAAATGGTATCAACCCAAAAATTGCTGAAACAACTTATGACACATAATAGAGCCTGAGGATGATCATCATATAATGCTTTCACAATGGTCTAAACCCTTATACACTTTTATTTTAAATAATTAGTTAACTAATTCATTCATGTTTATTTCTGATTTATGAATAGAATAACAGCACTGAGCTGCATCTCAAATTAATCTTCAGGTTCCCAGCTCTCAGATGATGTTCACCACTTCAATGTGACATCTACTGTAGACCTGCTATCTCCCCTAAAGACCCTCTGGACCCCTAAAGCAGACTAAAACCAGTCTGGCAAAATCATAAATGAACTGAATAATGTTCTCCCAATATAATAATTTTACACAAATGGTAGGTCTGTACATCCTGTATATTTATTATGTTTTGTTTGTGTGAAAAAAGTTTGCACTAACAGTTGTGTTTAGCATTTTCATCACATATTCGTTTCAGACAGTTTCCATCAGTTACTACTGGTTGAGCTGGTTGAATGTACCGGTAAGCTTAGTCTGGAGGTTAAACACAAATCTAAACAATATTTAGAGATAATCTTTGGTTTTCGTATAAAAGCAGCAGTTAAAAAAACAATATTGCATTCTTAATATGTGAAAGAATTTATTATCTGAGATTGGGGGCGGCAGTAGCTCAGTCCGTAAGGACTTGGGTTAGGATGTGGAGGACCCGGGTTCAAATCCCCCATGGACCAAGACCAACTGGTTGCTGGAGAGGTGCCAGTTTACCTCTTGGGCACTGCCGAGGTGCCCCTGAGCAAGGCACCAAACCCCCAACTGCTCTGGGCGCTTGTCAGGAGCAGCCCCCTCACTCTGACATCTCTCCATTGACATGTATATGTACTATGTACTGTGTACTGTGAACAACAGAGTGTAAAACTGAATTTCCCCACTGTGGGACTAATAAAGGAATATCTTTCTTTCTTTCTTTCTTTATCACACTCGATGGTTTTAAAATTTAAAGTGAAAGAAAACTTCAACACTTTCTAACCTACATTATCAATACTTCCCCTGATCAAATTACGTCAACTGCAGAAGCTGAATTTATTGAACATTTTCAGTCCCAACATGCTGGTGAAAATGTTCAAACTGTTTTGACACTAAAACTGCTGAGAATGTGTGAAGATGTTCAATGAAAACCACACAAAGCTCACCTCTCTGTTCAGTCTGAGGACTTCACTTGTTTCAGAGTAATGTTTTACAGTTTTTATCAGTATTTTACTGTTTTTCAGCCAAACATAAATTTTGTACTGTTTTAATGAACAAATATGAAAGTTAAATTTAAAAAAACAGTCCGTTTTATCTTGGATTTTTTCCCCCCAATTTGCCAAATTACAATTCATCAATACAAACATTTCAGTTCTGCTAAACTGTGTGAGGCTACATGAGTGTGTGTCTGGTTTACCTGCTGAAATGAACCTTCTCCAGCCAGACCAGATGTTTACTGACACTTGATGATGCTTCAAGCCACTTCACTGCCCTATAAGCCAGTCCTCCACCGGGGCCCCAAGGACTCTGATCTCTTCACACCCAAATAATTTAATCATGTTTGTAAGTTTTCAATCAGTCAATCACTCAAGTTTCTTTTTTTATTTTCAAATTCAAATCTGCTTTCAGCGCTTTCATTGTCTGTCTTCCTTATTTTTGGGGTTCAGGTAATTTAACCAAACTCAAGTAGCTTTGATCTTTATTAAACTACAGTTAGTACTAGTTAGTACAGTCATTACTGGGGTTCTTACAATAGTACAATACGTATCACTTCCCATGGTTGCGATACGATTCAAGGACGATATTTGGCTCATATAGAGAGATACGATATGATACGATTCAAGGATGATATTTGGCTCATATAGAGAGATACGATATGATACGATTCAAGGACGATATTTGGCTCATATAGAGAGATACGATATGATACGATTCAAGGATGATACTTGGTTCATCAAAAGTGATACGATATGGTTCAAGAACGATATTTGGCTCATCTAGAGTGATGTGTTACGATTCAAGAACGACATCTTGTTAGTTATGTATTTTCTTAATTTTTCTGTCTTATGTTGTCTTGTGCAGTTGTTACCAGCATTTTTCCCTTGTTCTGACGTTCTCTCGGCGTGATTGTTTTTGGTATTTTGACTCTTGACTCTCTTTTTGCTCTTTGTGATTCGGATTTGACTGCTGACCCCAATTGCCTGCCTGTGTATCGAAACTCTTTTACGATTAAAGGATTTTTGTTTTTCTCTGAATCAGCCTCTGGAGTTGTGCCAACAACGATTAATCACAAATACATACAGCTTTTATTGGAATTAATACAAAGTGCAACTTCAGGATCTGCTGCTTCAGTTCTCAAGATACAAACAAATATAAAATAAACCAACTTCTACTGAAGTTAAATGAACAGTGGTTTTATTTGGCTTCTGTTCTCATTCTCAAAGCAAAAGGTAGAGCAAAAATATTTAACAAAAAATAAAACGCAACCAACCGATTAGTCTCACTATCGTGCACCGTTACCATGACAATGCATGTTTAAAGGAACGTAACTTACATACAGTAGTTACTTATATCACTGCGTAAATGATTTTAACACTAGCAATGTTTCTGACTGCCTAGTAAGTTAGTGAAGCTGAATTAGAGCTGGGCAATTTGGCCAAAACAACAATATTTTAAAGCTTGTAGCTTCACGATACCTATATTTTCTCTTTGCTCATACATAAAACAAATCTAACATTTGGTTTAAACGTCTATATTTTAAAGCCTAAATGCACAAAACAAGAGCAACAAACAAAGTGCATTCAGTCGTATTTATTCAACTCAGTCTGGAGTCACGCCCCCCTGTATTGTCATTCCCCATCCATCCACTAGATGTCCTCAGACTCTCCCACCTGTCCCAGTCACCTGACCCTCACCTGTTTCCACTTCCTCTCATCAGCCCTGCGCTATATAACCACCCATTTTCCACTATCTCCCAACCAGACTGTCAGTGTTGCTTAAAGCTGATGCTTTCCAGCCACCTGGACCTGGACTGGAACCTGTAACCAGTACCTACCTGCCTGTAAGTTAACTCTTACTGTCTGCCTTGACTGTCTGTCTAATATTGCCGTTGCTCAGCAGCGGCGTTCTTAAATTTATGACTTTATTCTCATAATATTACAATTTCTTTCTTTTAAATTTCTGACTTTATTTTCATAATCTCAGATTTATTTATTTTTTCCCTTTACAAAAGGACCATGTGAAAAAAAGAAAAACAAATGCCATTTCTTTTTAAACTCCACTTGCATAAACTTTGACACTTTTACTAAACTTTTACTTCGGTGAAATAAAGCAGGTGATATTAATCCTGAGGATATATGTCTATTTTTTAAAAATCACATTTAGTCTTGTTTTTTTAAGCTGTCTGGTTTTAAAGTTGGAATTCCCGAGAGTCCTTGAACGCCTCTGTTTAGAACCTGCTGCACCACATCAGGGCGACGTTAAGCTGCTGGTTGTAGTAGGCAGATGTCTCCATTGTGCGTTTGAACAGTAAAACTCACAGGTGGGTTAAACTGACATCAAAGTAGTCTGATAACTGATATGGAGTTCACAGAAATACAGCATGTAAGCAGCATTACTATTCCTTTATTGTTAGCTAACGTTAGGAATGATGCTAACAGCTGTGTCACTAGCAGAATAGTCCCGAATGCTAACTTTAGCCAGGTTAACTGACAAAAAGAGACTGTTGTCTGGTTCACTCAGAAGGTGGAAAATGTATAAAGCAATGCTGTCATGTTGTTAACAGCAGCTACCTGTCAGCTAGAGGTCAGCTAATGCTAATATTACCGTAGACCCTTTTAGTGATGATGTCATGATGGTGTCTCAGTGTTAGCTGGAGGCTAACCAAAGACTGGAGGCTAAGGCTAGCAGTGGGCTAAAGTTACACATCTAAAATGTCATCTTGCTGTGTTGTTTGGTGCCAGAATCCAGATATCACAACATTTTAGATGACAAACTATGATTCAAGGCTCTAGCGAGCTACAATATCAGAGAAACATTTCAGAAATGGAAAGTAAATATTGCTAATATTTAGCCGTCTGCTAACAGCAGCCATGAGCCATTGGCTTCTCCAATATTTTATGACTCTTTTTGACCAGTTTTACTAAAGGATACTTAACGATAGGCATCCAAAGATTTATATGCCTTCTGTTAATCTTTATAATGCTGCCGTTGGCCACCAGCCTGCTGATCAGATGACTGGCTACTTAGCTAGCTTACCTTGCTAATTCCACCATGCTGTCATGAAAAACAGAAAATGAGGTGAACAAAGTTGTCACTCAACTAGTGATAGCACTGTGCTTTTCTACGCTGTGACAAAAGTGTGTGGATGGAGTGTTAAGTTGTTAAATTTTACTCATTTATTGACTGGCTAGTTAGCTAGCTACCTTGCTAATTCCACCATGCTACAGAAAATGAGACCAGTAGTGGACAGTGTTGTGTCACAGTCCCTCTGCCTCACTCCTCACTACTAGGAGACAACTTCACCGGGAGGACAGCGGGCATTAGCTAGCTAGCTAATCAGTCTCCGGACAAACTAGCTAGCTAACTAGCCGGTTCTGTAGACAGAAAAGCTAGCTAGCTAACTAGCCAGCTCCAGACACAGACAAGTTAGCCGGCTAATTATACAGTTCCAGAGACAGTGGTTGGGTCTGAAATTCCACACTAACTAGTAGTTTTAACACTGTGCAAGATATTTTAGTATGTCCAAAACTGAAATATGAAACCAGTAGTATGCAAAGTACTGCTGCAAAGTAGTATGTAAGGTGTATAGGTGGTATATCAGAAGGAATAAAAACACACCCATACTATATGTAATACTTTTGGCAAGAAGAGGTGTATAAGTGGTATATTAGAAGGATTGCTAACATGCAATTTGTCAGACCTTTATTATTATTGCTAATATAGTAGTATGACCAAACAGTCCCAAATGATTAACAGATTTAAAAGTATGACAGACGGAAGGGTTGGATGCAGTGCTCTCTACCACCAGACAAATTCAGATATTTCAAATCCTGCACATAGTGGGTTTTAAGTCTGTCACAGTGTTTGATTCTGTGTTGTCATTTCACTTCTGAACACCATCATTTTAGTAATTTTAAATGTGATCAGAACTCTCTGTCTGATCTCTTTGATTTGCAGGCCGTAGATAGCGGCATTCATGGAAGGAGGAACCAAGTGGAACAAGATGGACGCCAGCTTCCTTTGATTCGCTAAGTGAGAGAAACGATGGAGGGCAATGATGCTGCCACCTGACAAGAGCAAGATGATGTACACAGCCAGGTGGGTGGCAAAGGTCTGCAGCACTTTGCTGTTCAGCGCCTTGTTCTTACTACTCAAACACCATTACGCTGCTCAGACCCATTAGGCCCATGGAGCCGGTGAGGCCGTAGATGTGGTTGATGATGATGTTTTAACAGGACAGCTTGAATAAAGAGGGGTTGTTGCAGAATGGGTTGAATATAGTCTGCCTGCAGTGTGACAGGCGGACGCTGAGGCCTAAATTAACCGCAATCAAGACAAAAGCTGACAGCCTCTCCACCATCCTGTTGGTCATGATGGTGGCGTATCGCAACAGGTTACAGATGGCCACATAGCGATCCAAGGCCATGATCATGAGCACAGTGTGAGATGCCTCCATGAAAGTGAGCAAAAAAAGCCTGAATGACACGCTCATAATAATGAATATACTCACAATTTACTGTATGTTCTCATACTGTACGGTCCAATCATCAGCCATGACCTGAGTGATCACACAGTACGGTCCAATCATCAGTTAGGACTCACTGTTCGGTATGATTGTCAGCCACAATCTGGGTGATCACATTGTACGGTCCGATCGTCAACCACGACCTGAGTGATCACACTTGAAGGTCTGATCGTCATCCATGACCTGAGTGCTTGGCTGGATATACTATTTCATAGGGAATGTTCAGGGATCTCAGTTGTTTTACTTCACTGAAACGCCTCCTCTGCCGGAATTTAATTGACTATCACCAGGAGCTCACAAGAAAGATGTGTATCTAATTTGCAGCCATAACCACATCAAGCACAGCTAAATCCAATGGTTTTTATTTCTGATGTGGCATTATTGCATGGAGCAAATTAATAATCAATCAATTAATATCAAACTATGTATCTATACTTAATCATTCTAAATTATTCTTCTTATTATTTGTAATAATGCACCATTCAGCAGCTCAGAGTTTGAGGGGCACCAGGGAAGACTTTGGACTGTTAGGGGTGATTTAATTTGGACACCAATGGTCAGGGAAGCCATCAACTGAAGGAGTCCTTCTAGGATATGTTATCTCAGAGGCACCTCAGCAGACGGTTACAAAGATCTGACAGGCCTAAAGGGAAGCAGCCTCTACCATGATGGAGGCAAATCAGCTGGTGTGGGAGTAGTCCAGAGCAACAATGGAGAAGGACTTTCAGTCTGCACCAAGGTGCTTCTAAAAACTGTCTGGAACCATCCAAGCTGTGTACAGTATGGATGGGACACTGCTGACCTCAACTGAAGAGGTAATTTGGGGGTGGAAGGAGCATTCTGAGGAACTCCTGAATCCGAACAATACCCCCTCTATTGTCGAGGGAAAGCTGAAAGCTGATGGGGGATCATCATCATTTTCCTCGCGGAAGTCACTGAGGTAGTCAAACAACTCCACAGTGGCAAAGGCCCAGGAATTGATGACATCCATCGAGAAATACTGCAGGCTTTGGGTGTAGAGAGGCTGTCTTGGATGATGTGTCATTTCAGCATTGCATGAAAGTCAGGGACAGTGTCTAAGGAGTGGCAGACCAGGGTGGTGGTGGTTGCCCGGTTCAAAAAGGAAGACCAGAGAGTGTGTAACAATTACAGGACTATCGTACTACTCAGCCTCCCTTGTAAAGTCTACTCCAAGGTGTTGGAAAGGAGGGTTTGGCCAATAGTGGACCTTAGATTGAAGAGGAACGATGCAGATTCCATCTTGGCCATGGAATAATGTTTTGTTGTTTTGTGGAGACTCTATGGGAGGTGCTGCGGGAGTATGGGGTGAGGGGGTCACTTCTCAGAGCCATCCATTGTCTGTATGCCCAAAGCGAGAGCTGTGTTCGGGTTCTCGGAAGTGGGACTCGTTTCTGGTGGGGACTGGCCTTTGCCAGGGCTGCGCTTTGTCACCAATCCTATTTGTGATATTTATGGACAGGATATCAAAGTGTAGTCGGGAGGAAGAGGGTTCACAGCCGAGTGCGAAGCAGCTGGGATGAGGATCAGCACCTCTAAATCTGAGGCCATGGTTCTCATCAGGAAACAGATGGACTGCCTACTACGGGTAGGGAATGAGTCCTTTCCCCAAGTTAAGGAGTTCAAGTACCTTGAGGTCTTGCTTGCGAGTGAGGGGATAACGAAGCATGAGATTGGCCAGAGAATCGGAGCAGTGGGGGCGGTACTGGTTTCACTTTTCAATGCATCATTGTGGCAAAAAGAGAGCTCCACCTGAAAGTATAGCTCTCGATCTCATAGTCTGTGTTCCTACTCTAAGTCGTGGTCATTAGGGCTGGGTCATGACCAAAAGAACTAGATCGCAGGTACAAGCGGCTAAAATGGGTTTTTCCATGGCTGGCATCTCTCTTAAAGATAAGGTGAGAAGCTCAGCCATCTGTGAAAGTCTCGGAGTAGAGCCACTATTCCTTTGCGTTGAAAGGAGCCAGCTGAGGTGGTTCGGGCATCTGGTAAGGATGTCCCCCTGGGCTCAGACACAACCAGCTGGGAGGAGGCTACAGGGAAGACCCAGGACTAGGGGGAGAGATTATATCTCCACATGTGCCTGGGAACGCCTTGGGATCCCCCAGTCACAGCTAGTTGAAGTGGCCTTGGAAAGGGAAGTTTGGGGTCCCCTGCTGGAACTGTTGCCCCCGCGACCCGACCCCAGATAAGTGTTTGATGATGAGTGAAAGTAAATTTGCATTAATTTGGCAGTTTCATAACTGTGAGTACATCTCAGAAATGTAGAAAGTCATTAAAGAGAGGAAGATCTCTGTAGCATCATACCGTTATTCAATTCTGTTTTAGGGCTCCGACCTGTACAACCAACTGGAGTTCTTTTCAGATGACTAGTTAAATATAGCATATTAACTATATTGCATACATGTCAATGGCACAGTTAGTTTCTTTCTAATTCTCATTAACTGTCTCATCACTTAGTGCTCCAGAGGACGCATGCAATTTCTGGGAGAAGTCTCAAGAACTGATAATTAATCATCATTTTCATGTTTCAGTATTCTTCCTTTTTCGGTCTTCATGCTAAACTGGTTTATTCAAATCTGACATCAGTCTGTAAATGCAGCAGATCAGTATTATCAAGTAAAATGAGTTGAGAAACATACAAGTCAAACTCTAAATAATTGTGAAATATTTGCAAAGTTAGATTTCAGCATGACAGTGAGACAGAGTATGATTTTCTTGCACAACTGAAGATTTCATTCAGCGTAATAATTTTATGAACAATTATTTACATTCATTTCAGTATTGAGTCATTTCACCTTACCTGGTAAACATTATGGACATTTTTTGTCTGATGGCTTTGATTTGCAGTCCGTAGATAATAGGGTTCATGGCTGGAGGAACCACCAGTAACAAGACAGAGGCTAGCTTCCTGAGGTCTGATAAGTGAGGGAAACGATGGAGGATGACGATGATGCTGCATGACATAAAAATGATGACATACACAGCCAGATGGGTTGCGCAGGTCTGCAGCGCCCGGCTGTTCAGCGCCTTGTTCTTACTGCTAAGACACACTATGGCGATCTTCAGGTAGGTGAGAGTTACGCTGCCGATGGAGGAACCCAGCAGAACCACCGTGTAGCCGAAGCCGTAGATGTGGTTGATGAGGACACTTTCACAGGACAGCTTGAACAAGGAGGCGTTGTCGCAGAACGGGTTTAATATAGTCCACCTGCAGCGTGACAGGCGGACACTCAGGCCAACAAGGATCACA
Organism: Pterois miles; assembly: GCA_947000775.1. Taxonomy (NCBI): domain Eukaryota; kingdom Metazoa; phylum Chordata; class Actinopteri; order Perciformes; family Scorpaenidae; genus Pterois; species Pterois miles. The sequence continues at coordinate 28,485,647 of CAMQGK010000052.1, read as the reverse complement.
ACCATCAATAAAGCTGCCGCCCAGGCCAACACCGACAGCTTCACCACCATCCTGTTGGTCATGATGGTGGCGTATCGCAGCGGGTTACAGATGGCTACGTAGCGATCGAAGGCCATAATCATGAGCACAGTGTGTGAGATTCCTGCATGAAAGTGAGCACAGAAAGCCTGAATGACACACTCATAATAGTGCATGTAGCGCTCTGTGATCGGAGTGAAAATGTCACGTAACAAACGAGGGATGATGGTCGTCGCCCCGAACGCATCATTAATACTCATGTTGCAGAAGAGCAGGTACATAGGCTGGTGGAGGCTCCTCTCTATGAAGATCAGGAACACCAGGCCGATGTTGGACACCATGATGAAGATGTAGATGAGGAGGAGGAGGATGAAGGCTGGAACAGAGGACTGGGCGGTGACCTTTAACCCCTCCACCAGCAGAATATCCATGTTGAAAGTCTTGTTGTCCATACTGCAGGAGGATGATCCTGCAGAAGATCAGAGACAGAATTCAGCAAACACTGCAGCAGTTATCATAATATGTGATGGTGTTAGGGTTAGGGTTAGGGTTAGGGTTAGGGGTTATATATATATATATATATATATATATATATATATATATATATATATATAAAATATTGATATAGAAAGCAACAAGGAAACAACAAAATTACAGGTGTATAAAGTATCCTCTGAATACGCTGCATGTTTGGTAACTCAGTTTTAACATGTGAGAGAGTCTAAGTCTAAGAGTCTGTTATTAGCAGCCCCTGTTACATGAAAGCCTTACAGTATATCTAAAAACCAGAGTTTTCTGCAGTACTCTAGTCCCAGAGCAACATTTCTCTGCACTCAAAAAACTACAGCTGGTTGTGGATGCAGATCAGGAAGCTGTGCTTGTTTGAATGAAAGTAAAAACCATAAAACACTCTGAGGTCAGTCTGAGGATTTCACTCGTGCACGGCATCCCTGATGAGGCTGCATAAAGTTATATTATCAACCAGAAAATATAAGGAAACAAGTCACAAATCTGATATTTGAACTATATTTTGGCATTGATACCCTTTACAGATTCATGTTTTAATGTGTATTTTTGTTGAAATTCCAAACAAACAATAAATCATCTATCTTTTATACACATCTGTAATGCATTCATCATTCTTCATCTAGTTCCATTAAAATATTAATGATGGCAGTTAAACCTTTGACAGATTACAGTTCATCTAGTTTATCAAAATTTACATTTCAGTGTTTTCTTTCTCAACAAACATCGGTCAGTCTTCAGTGAACGGTGGAAAACAACTGAGAGACTGTGTCAGGTTTACCTCTACTAACGTGAACCTCCTCCAGCCAGACCAGAGCTGGACTGACAGACGCTTTTTATAAGGTGACTGAGACGCCTGGTTCTCCAATCAGGAATGGTTTTGGCCATCTTGGCACCGGATAGGTCTTCACAACCCTGAGGGCCTCATCACTATTTGGCCAATTAACTTGGATGTTTTCATGTCAACTTTATTCAACTTCTACAACTTATGTTGTCTAATCTTAAAACTGTTTCATCACGATCAACAAACGATGGAGAATATACATGGCAGGGATCACCTGTTGCTCTACCTGGAAAATGGAGGAGACAAAGAAAGTGATAGTTGCAGGCCGGGGTCCTAGTCCGGATGAGGAAAGGTGAAAACAGGCCTCCTCTGCTGGGTATCCGACTAGCAAATATTCAGTCACTGGATAATAAGCTGGATGCACTCAGGAGCATGATGGGTTTTCAACAGGGCCTCAAGAACTGCAACGCTTTTCACCTCGACTTGGCGTGAGCCCTACATCCCAGACAGCCACTGTTCCAGGGGGATTTCTATTCGCCAGGACCGGACCGTAACTTTAGGAAACAGCAGGGGGGAGGTGTCTGCTTCATAATCAACAAGTGGTGCTCAGATGTGAACATAGTTTCTACGAGCTTTTCTAAACTAAAAAAAAAGTAAAATACCTTGTCTGAGCATGTGTTCAGTCAGAGCAAAGGGGGGTGTGATGTGGGCTTTTCAGATTCTCTGAATGTGTATGTTTGTGTTTAAAACCAATTCACAGATTACGTACGTGACCTAAATGTGTTCAAATTAAGAAAGATTGTTAGCATACATGCAAGACCACCAGCTGCCCAAAATATCCCGACTGCAGCAGCATCACAGCAATAAATCACATTAAATCAAATCAACACATGTACACTGACAGAGGTTAAAGTTAAACAGTCTTGCTTCATCATGTACAAATGTGCCGATTCTGTGCTCAGGTTGGCCCAGTTACTTCACCCTGTCCATGGACGAACATGGGTTCCCTTGTTAACCGGAGAGTCCATCTGTTGACGTTAGAAGTGTCAGGCTGGGAAAGTTGGTTCTGGTGTCAAACGATGCCGTCCATACTGTGTTCAACTCAACTCTGCAGTTTGGAGGAAGCCGGTCGCACCAGTCCTTTGTTTCTCCAGAGCTAGCAGCTTGGTGCTAACTGGTTTTCTTGCTGTTACTTCTAAAGTTAGCTGACAGACTTCGTTGTAGTCCCTGTTAGCAATGTTAACTGAGCTCAGCAGGAATCTTAAAGAGGCAGGCAGGCCGTCTTCTTTAACTTTATCTTCTTTTGTGCTGCAATCATTTTACCGCAATTATGTGCACCTTATGTTTATTGTGCTCCTCTTTTCTTTTTGTTTTCTCTGTATTCATTTGTATTTTGTGCCTGTTCAGCACTTGGACAACTGTGGTTGTTTTTGAAGATGAAGTTGAAAATCTGCAAAATCTCTTTACAGTAAACTCACTTAAATGTGTTTCCACGTGCACGGCCATATTTCACTGCTTCATTAACTCTTCTGTGAAACACTGACAACATGTAGTAGGTTGTGGAGGGTCAGTGATTAGGCTGAGAAATATAAACACAAATATATATAATATTTTGTTTTTGCTATTTGAACGAAGCTACAGACAGGAGAGAGGCCAGGCCAGGAGTATGATTAAACCCTACAGTGCCTGTGAAATACACAGTACAGGTCTGTGTTTGTGCATCACATCATGTTTCTTAGTAGAATACTACATATTCAATAGAAAATCACAGTAATCCCACAGTTACTGGGGAAATTACAGTAAACGATAATGTACTGTATAAAATCACAGTAGCTAGTTGTGTATGCCTGCTGGTTAATGCAGGATTAGCAGTGGGGTTACCATGGTGATCTACCCTGGTTAGAAGTGGACCGCCTTCGTAGGACTGGAAACCCTGAAGAATTAACCCTGAGGTGACCTCACTGACCCCAAATCCTGCTTCGTAGTACAGGCCTCTGATGAGAATTACTAGTATATTACTAGTATAGAGTTACTTTTAACGCTGTCTACCTCAACTAGAGTGTTGATTTCCAACAGAGTTCAGGCCAGCTCTGTCACAGTGTGACCACCGCCTCACAATCCCAGTGATTTAGTTCGATGAGTGGACTTTATTGAGTGTGATTCAATTGTTTGCCCCCATTTTGCGTTTGTTTGTATTTAAAGTGGTTTTAAGTATTGTGTTTTATGTGAGAATAGTGATAATGCATTTGCCAAACAGTACCTTTTCCACAACAGAAATGGCTTCATATTTGTGTTAATATGCAATACAATCCTTATGCTTCTGGATATTAATATTCATTATTCTATGCTTGCAAATATTTTAAATGTGTAGAAATGCAGCTGTTTGTCAGTTCTGAAGACATGGAAGATAATTGTTCGTGGCACATGCTGTGAAAGACAAAATTCATAGTGTAAATATATATTTTCTGTATCTGCAGTTATTGTTGAATCTTGAAAACGTGTCAAGAATTTTAAAATGCAGTAACGTTATTTTAACAGCAGAATACTGGTAATCTGTAATTTACCAGCACAACATGAAGTATACTTTATTTAAAAAAAACTGTTTTATTTCTCAATACTGTTCCTGTAATAATATAGGATTAAAGTTATTACACTTAAAATGAAAGTACCGTAATCAACAAGAACCAACAAGTAACCAGTACATGGTAATTACAGTTTTATCTTACAGTTGAAATACTGTTATCTTAAACAGAAGTACAGTACTTGGGGTATACTGTGATTTATTTTACAATTAAAACAGTACTACTGTAAACAGAAATACAGTACATAATATTTTTTTTTACTGTGATGTGTTTTACAGAAAATAACTGGCAGTAATTAACAAGTAACTTACAGTAATTTTAAACAGTAAGCCACTTTCTAATTGCTGCCACTTAAGTTAATGAAAATTTCACACTAACTTTCTTACAGTGAAAATAATGCGTGACACTGAGATGTGCTCGGTTACTGAAAACATGACAAGATGCTGAAAAACAGTTTTACAGCTTCAGAAATGATCAGAAATATAAGGACCTCAAGAAATTAAACCCCTCTCATTTTCTGGTGGAAAACTTGTAAATTGGTAAAATGCTTGATGATGCTATCACGTAGCTCTTTACTGACCAGTCCGTAGATAATGGGGTTGACGGCTGGTGGGATGATGATAAACAGGATACTGAAGAACTTCTTGATATTGTGTGAGAGTGAGGGGAACCTGTAACTGACAATTATGACCACTGTAGCTATTGCATAGAGCACATACACAACAAGGTGTGATGCACACGTCTGAAAGGCCTTACTGCGCACAGCGTTGTCAGCTCTGCCTTGTTTTACAGAGGCATGCAGGATTCTGATGTAGGAAAAAGCGATGATGAGGAAGATGCTTGTATTCACAGACCAGGCCATGGACAGACCTAGAAAAACAAAGAAAATTACAATTATTCTGTCAGTTGAGTGTCGTGTAAACCGTCCGCCTCATTCTGCCATCCAGTGGCCTCATTTTACCCTCCAGGAACAGAGCAAAATGCTGAATTACTTGATCGCCCACTGATGAAGACTGTGGATAAGGCATAATGTTCAACAACATAATGTCTGTTGTCTTACTCTAAATGAATGCACTGACCATAGATGTTACTTATGGGGGTGGGACTGCAGGCCAACATCAGGATAGCACGGTTGCTGCAGTAGACATGATTTATGTTGTTGTCACACAGGGGGACATTTATGTGGAAGGCGAAGAGCACAGCAATACACAGCAGAGCGACTAACCAGGCCAGAGTGCAGCAGCAGTGCAGCCGAGCCGATGTCATGATGGCGTGATACCTGAGGGGTTCACACACAGCAATGTACCTGCAGAGGGACAGCACTGTTAAGATATATTTTGACAGGATCGCAGCATCTAAAACTCTTTGTGCATGAAGATATATAGTTAATCTGTGCATTTTATACCTGACAGTAAAAGACTTGAGTTTGTAACTAATTCTCTCAATATGCTGATGCATTTTGATACCTGTCATAGGCCATCACACCCAGAATAGTCTGCACGGCGACGCCGTATGTGTGCACAGTGAAGGCCTGGGCGATGGCCGGGATGTAGGCGATCTTCTTGTGGCCCATCAAGAAGTGCATCATGAGGAAAGGCAGCACTGCCGTAGCCCCCAGCAGATTACAGACGACCAGGTTACAAACCATTATGAACATGGGTCTGTGCAGGTTCTTGTCTATGACAATGACGCACAGCACCACGCCATTCGCCCACAGCACTACCATGTAGTGAAACAGAGTCAGGAAGAACGAGAAGCCGCCGTAGCCTGGTGGTACGTTGAAGCCCTCCAGCTCGAACACGATAGGCTGTTTGAGAGGAGTTACCATTGTTACATTCTCCATCCAAAACTGTGTGGTTCTGTGAAGACAAGTTCATCAATAAACCTCCTAACAGATAACTTTTCAGGCATCATGGGTAATGATAATAATTTTAGACTTGTAGTCACATGTCGCAATAAAATCCAGAAAAAGAGTTAAAACTAAACAGTTTTAACAGGCTTCTGACATTTCTCTTTCTTTGTAATTCTGAACTAAATTAAATAGATAACACAGTATTACCTGCAGTAAAACCGACAACTGACACTTAATGAACAGACGTCTTAGAGCAATTCAGTGCTTCATCAAACACAAATAAAAATAAAGGTAATGTCTAGTGATCACAGCACTATAAATGTTGTCGTGAAAAGCTTAAAGTGTCCTTCCCATTGTCTCATCAGAGCACTAATGATGCACTGACTTGTCGAGAAGAGTGTGTTCTCTTTAAATGATTTTACTTTGTGTCCATCAGTCATGCCGATCCCTGTCACGTTACCACTGAAATATCAACCCTGCCCTCTGCGGCACATCTCTGAAGCTGGCAGTAAGACTAAACGTTTGGCTGTGATTTTAAGATTAGAAAAGACTACCTTTTGGGAATATTATTGTCTGATTTCAAACACAACTGCTAACCACAGAGACTTGTTTGGCTTCTGTTTTTCAAAATATTACCACCTGACTGATTATATGGGAGTATGTGACAATCTTCATATTATTGACCTGAGATCCCATATTGAATGAACAATAATTAATTACATGGTGCATGATAACTAGAACAGTGTGATGTCTTTGGCGATTAGACTCCATCTTGACGTAGTATATCAAAGGGGGTAGTGATGGCGTGATAAATTAAGTATCGTCCCCCAAATAGTGGCGCATGTAGTGTTTTCTCCATTACACAATACATTACATTACTGTAGCTGTGGTTTTCTAAGCAGAATTAGAAATACGACATGGGAGAAATGTTTAGAAGTAAAACTTGTTATAATTATGCTTGTTTGATGAGCAACAAAGACATTTCAAAAGCAATGCAACGAGTGATGTCGTATTTGAACATTTGCATGAGTTAGATTAAGTGGGACCAGTGCAAAAGAGAGGTCATTATAGACATTGCAATGAGTGGGGTCAATATAGACCAGGGCAATGAGTGGGGTCACTTTAGACCAGTGCAATGAGTGGGGTCAATATAGATCAGGGCAATGAGTGGGGTCACTTCAGACCAGTGCAATGAGTGGGGACAATATAGACCAGGGCAATGAGTGGGGTCACTTTAGACCAGTGCAATGAGTGGGGACAATATAGACCTGGGCAATGAGTGGGGTCAATATAGACCTGGGCAATGAGTGGGGACAATATAGACCTGGGCAATGAGTGGGGTCACTTTAGACCAGTGCAATGAGTGGGGTCAATATAGACCTGGGCAATGAGTGGGGTCACTTTAGACCAGTGCAATGAGTGGGGTCACTTTAGACCAGGGCAAAGAGTGGGGTCACTTCAGACCAGTGCAATGAGTGGGGACAATATAGACCTGGGCAATGAGTGGGGTCACTTCAGACCAGTGCAATGAGTGGGGTCAATATAGATCAGGGCAATGAGTGGGGTCACTTTAGACCAGTGCAATGAGTGGGGTCACTTCAGACCAATGCAATGAGTGGGGACAATATAGACCTGGGCAATGAGTGGGGTCACTTCAGACCAGTGCAATGAGTGGGGTCAGTTTAGACCAGTGCAATGAGTGGGGTCACTTCAGACCAGTGCAATGAGTGGGGTCACTTCAGACCAATGCAATGAGTGGGGTCACTTTAGACCAGTGCAATGATAGGGGACAATATAGACCAGTGCAATGAGTGGGGTCACATAGGTCACAGCAATGAGTAGGGTCAATATAGATCAGGGCAATGAGTGGGGTCACATAGATCAGAGCAATGAGTGGGGTCATGATAGACCAGGGCAATGCATGGGATCACATCAGACCAGTACAAAGTGTTGGGTCACATTAGCCAATTTGATCTCAGTAAGTCAGTCAGTTAATCAGTAAGTAATTAATTGAGTCACAATGGCTCTGAAACAATGGTCACAAGGGACCAGAACTAAAGAGGTCACCATAATCCAAAACAATAGATAAATAATGGATATATGTATTTGGGTACATTTTATTAACATCAAAATAAAAGCTTCATCGGCATGAAACCTGCATCGCTAAATTTTCCGGGTACCAGCAGGATACAGAGCTTCAGAGAGCTCGGGATGAGATGAAATACGACACATCTCCAACAGTGTGATAATAATGCACTTTGCATGTCTAGTCTGATAGTCTGTAGATATGTAGCCTCAGGACTGAAAAAGGACACAGCCAGAAGTGGAGCAGACGTTCTGAAGAGCAATCCTAGTGTTGCTTGTAGCGTGATAGATCTCTGTTCATGGTCTCTGCATGGGGCTCCAGTAGAGGGCTCCACATGGGCAATGATGGAGGCACCTGCAGAGGCGTGATTGGGAGGAATGGCCTCCCTAATCTCAGCCCGAGCGGTTGTTTGTTACTGGACTTCTGTGCTCATCATGGACTGTCCATAATGAACACCGTGTTCGAAAGGGTCAGAATGAGTACAAAGTTTTGTTGTCTTTCTCCTCTGTGAGCTTAACCAGGCCGCTCATAAATCAAGCATCTCATCACTTATACTTCAGTTCGTTGTTGCTGAATGAACGTTTAGAGAAGTGAAACACATTTGAAAAGCAAGATGTCAGCATGACAGCGAGACGGGGGGTATGATTTTTTTTGCATGACTGAAAATTTCAGAAAGTGCAGTAATTTGACAGTTCTTTACATTAATTTCAGTATTGACTCATGTCACCTCATGTATTCCTGGTAAACAATATGAACATTTTTTGTCTGATGGCTTTGATTTGCAGTCCGTAGATAATAGGGTTCATAGCTGCAGGAACCACGTGTAACAAGATGGACGCCAGCTTCTTAAGGTCTGATAAGTGACGGAAACGATGGAGAATGACAATGATACTGCCTGACAAGAGCAAGATGACATACATAACCAGGTGGGTGGCGCAGGTCTGCAGCGCCCGGCTGTTTGACGCCTTGTTCTTACTCCTCAAACACACTATGGCGATCTTCAGGTAGGTGAGAGTTACGCTGCCGATGGAGGAACCCAGTATAACCACCGTGTAGCCGAGGCCGTAGATGTGGTTGATGAGGACACTTTCACAGGACAGCTTGAACAAGGCGGCGTTGTCGCAGAACGGGTGGACTATGGTCCACCTGCAGCGTGACAGGCGGACACTCAGGCCAACAAGGATCACCACAAACACTAAAGCTGCCGCCCAGGCCGACACCGACAGCTTCACCACCATCCTGTTGGTCATGATCATGGGGTATTGCAGGGGGTTACAGATGGCTACGTAGCGATCGAAGGCCATGATCATGAGCACAGTGTGTGAGATTCCTGCATGATAGTGAGCACAGAAAGCCTGAATGACACACTCATAATAGTGAATGTAGCGCTCTGTGATCGGAATAAAAATATCACGTAATAAGCGAGGGATGATGGCCGTCGCCCCGAACACATCACTAATGCTCATGTTGCAGAAGAGCAGGTACATAGGCTGGTGGAGGCTCCTCTCTATGAAGATCAGGATCGCCAGGCCGATGTTGGACACCATGATGAAGATGTAGATGAGGAGGAGGAGGATGAAGGCTGGAACAGAGGACTGGGTGGTGACCTTTAACCCCTCCACCAGCAGAATATCCATGTTGAAAGTCTTGTTGTCCATACTGCAGGAGGATGATCCTGCAGAAGATCAGAGACAGAATTCAGCAAACACTGCAGCAGTTATCATAATATGTGATGGTGTTACTGCTTCATAATCTGGTAAACAAGCACAGACCTGATACAGAAAGCAACAAGAAACAACAAAATTACAGGTGTATAAAGTATCCTCTAAATACACTGCATGTTTCTGGGGCGGCAGTAGCTCAGTCTGTAAGGACTTGGGTTAGGACACGGAGGTCACCGGTTCAAGTCCCCCATGGACCAAGACCAACTGGTTGCTGGAGAGGTGCCAGTTTACCTCTTGGGCACTGTCGAGGTGCCCCTGAGCAAGGCACCAAACCCCCAACTGCTCTGGGCGCTTGTCAGGAGCAGCCCCCTCACTCTGACATCTCTCCATTGACATGTATATGTACTGTGTGAACAACAGAGTGTAAAACTGAATTTCCCCACTGTGGGACTAATAAAGGAATATCTTTCTTTCTTTTGGTATCTCAGTTTTAACATATGACAGAGTCTAAGTCTAAGAGTCATGAAGCCTTACAGTATATCTAAAAACCAGAGTTTTCTGCAGTACTCTAGTCCCAGAGCAACATTTCCCTGCACTCAAAATATACAGCTGGTTGTGGATGCAGATCAGGAAGCTGTGCTTGTTTGAATGAAAGTAAAAACCATAAAACACTCTGAGGATTTCACTCGTGCACGGCATCCCTGATGAGACTGCACATTCTTCATTTGGTTCCATTAAAATATTAATTATGGCAGTTAAACCTTTGACAGATTACAGTTCATCTAGTTCATCAACATTGACATGTCGGTGTTTTCTTTCTCAACAAACATCGGTCAGTCTTCAGTGAACGGTGGAAAACAACTGAGAGACTGTGTCAGGTTTACCTCTATTGATGTGAACCTCCTCCAGCCAGACCAGAGCTGGACTGACAGACGCTTTTTATAAGGTGACTGAGACGCCTGGTTCTCCAATCAGGAGTGGTTTTGGCCATCTTGGCACCGGATAGGTCTTCACAACCCTGAGGGCCTCATCACTATTTGGCCAATTAACTTGGATGTTTTCATGTCAACTTTATTCAACTTCTACAACTTATGTTGTCTAATCTTAAAACTTTTTCATCACTATCAGCAACAGAAACATCTAAGTCACCTCTGAAGACCAACCTGTTCTTGTTGGATTGAGTTAAACTTAACTTCATCTTCTCTTGTGCTGCAATTCTATTACTGCAGTTATGCAGCTGTTAGACTCCACAACCAGCACTGCTCCCAGTAAACCACATACACAGTCACATTCACAACAAACTCACCGGACATAAGTGCAATAAGGACTCATATGTACAATTATATCATCTACTCAAATCATAGTAACTGGACAATTATTTATTGATATGATGGACATATTTCTGGCTTTACTTTTCTATTATGTATATACTAATTTATTTTATTTGTATTAATACTGTTTTTAAATCTATGCTTCTTGTCTTTTATTGCACTATCCACTTGCTGCTGTAATGTGTGAATTTCCCCACTGTGGGACTAATAAAGGAATATCTTATCTTATCTTATCTTATGTACACATTACTTTTATTGCGTTTCTCTGCTGGTATTTTTGTTTTCCTTGTATTCTTTTGTATTTTGTGCCTGTTCAGCACTGCAATTGTTTGTGACTAACACAGATAGCGATCAGGTTGAAAATCTACAAAATCTCTACAAGGAAACCTCCACAGAAAACATACATCTCTGATTGGTCCTGCCGTGGCCATTTGTTCACCTTAACTGTGTTTCCACTGGCACTGCCTTATTCTGCCGATTCTGTGCTCAGGTTGGCCCAGTTACTTCACCCTGTCCATGGACGAACACGGGTTCCCTTGTTAACTGGAGAGTCCATCTGTTACGTTAGAAGAGTCAGGCTGGAAAACTCACTTCAATGTGTTTCCACTTGCACGGCCATATTTAACTGAAATAACAACAATGACATGCTTATTGTATTGCGCCTTCTAAACCAGGATAATCCTGAGACAGTGTTGCGAACAGGAGTTAATATTTTATTTGTAAAACATCTAGAAAGTTACGTATTTAGAGTAACATGTTAATGTTTAATTTTTCAAATGTATTTTTTCGATCCTTTGAGCAGCCAATCAACACTCTCGCATCATTAACTCTTCTGTGAAACACTGACAACATGTAGTAGGTTGTGGAGGGCCAGTGATTAGGCTGAGAAATATAAACTCAAATATTAGAATACTCCATATTCAATAGAAAATCACAGTAATCCCACAGTTAGTGGGGAAATTACAGCAAACAATAATTTACAGTATAACATCTCAATAACCGACAATGTATCATATAAAATCAAGTAAGTGACAATGTACTGTATAAAATCAGAGAGGGCCCAGAAATAATGGAGGGGTCACCATCGACTGGAACAATCGAGAGGCCACGATAGATCGCAGACCAGAGCAATAGAGATCACAACGAACCAGGGCAATAGAGAGGTCACTATGGACCCAGACCAGAACAACAGAGGTCACTATGGACCAAGATCAGAGCAATAGACAGACAATAGTCATGACAGACCAGTAATGTGAGTGAATAGGAGTAATTAGCTAAATATGAGATATGTAGCAATTAGCAGATGCTAATGAAAATGAAAACGTTTATTAGAATATGATGACATAATCCACTTACCGAAGTATGAATATGAGCATTTGCAAAATAAAACAATGAATATGTAGTTATCAGCAGAGCACATAACTGAGCAATGAGTGGATGTGGTTATGGGGCAACTGTGGTTTTGGGTGGCTGTGGTTTTGGGCAGGCTTGGTTTTGGGTGGATGTAGTTTTGGGTGGGTGTGGTTTTGGGTGGAAGTGGTTTTGGGTGGGTGTGGTTTTGGGTGGAAGTGGTTTTGGGTGGCAGTGGTTTTGGGTGGGTGTGGTCTTCGGTGGAAGTGGTTTTGGGTGAGTGGGGTTTTGGGTGGTTGTGGTCTTGGTGGGTGTGGTCGCGGGTGGCTGTGGTTTTGGGTGGCAGTGGTTTTGGGTGGCTGTGGTATTGGGTGGATGTGGTTTTGGGTGGGTGTGGTCTTGGGTGGAAGTGGTTTTGGGTGGCAGTGGTTTTGGGTGGGTGTGGTCTTGGGTGGCAGTGGTTTTGGGTGGGTGTGGTCTTCGGTGGAAGTGGTTTTGGGTGGGTGTGGTCTTGGTGGGTGTGGTCGCGGGTGGCTGTGGTTTTGGGTGGCAGTGGTTTTGGGTGGCTGTGGTATTGGGTGGGTGTGGTTTTTGGTGGCAGTGGTTTTGGGTGGGTGTGGCTCTGCCTCAGTTGTGTGTCTGGATTGTAAACTGTGTGTGTGTGTGTGTGTGTGTGTTCTGGTAGCTCTGTCATTAGTGTTGGTCTGTAATGAGGGTCCTGAAGGCCTCTGAGTTCCCAGGTGTCGCAGTGACCTGCAGGTTGATAGAATTAAAAACTGTAGTGAGGCGTTCAGGGGGCGACAGACAGGGAGACTCTCTCTCTGGAGAGACTCCAGCCTACAGGCCAGTCTCCCCCTTCCATCCTACTAGAACCACTTTCTCTGGATCTGCAGAAATGTGAGATCTGGAGAGGCTTCCCAGAAGATTTGGCACCTTGGCAGTCAGGCAGTGTTCAGTTCATACTAAAGGTGTTAGATGGGTTTGAGATCAGGGTTCAGTTCTTACACACCGAACTGGGAAAACCTTTTCTTTATGGACCAGTTCTTTGTTCATGGGGGCATTGAAGGGTCAAATTACAGACGAAAAGTCACAGAGTGGTCAAAGTTGTGTGCTCAGTGAAGTTTCATAGTAGTCTGTCTTTTACATCATGACATGTTTTCATGTTCAAATGTCAAATGATGGCACTAGAGAAAAGGTCTGTTCATCAAAATCTGGCCAGTAGTTCTGAGTTTTCTTGCTGTGGACCAAAGCATAGCATGCTGGAAAATCAGCAGCCAAAGTTTCATCATGCATTGACTGAAGTTTAGATCCCAGGAGCTTTCATTAGTGGCTGTCACCGGTGTTATCCTCTGAGCTGATAAACATGTGTTACTGGGCCTCTCTCTTTGCTCCCAGAGGACTAATTACCATCAGAAACTGTTGATAAGTGTTTTATGAGGAAGCAGCTCACAGTGGACCTCATTAATGATCCCATTTGTCTCAGAAACATTAACACTCATTACTGGCTGCTGTGGCAACTGAAACACACAGTGATGAAACTAGTGGACCATTAGGGGGCAGTGTAGTCCCCTGAGTTCCCAACATGCAACAGTTTTTACAAGTGCCCTGGCTTATTGTTCACAACAAAGTTTTACAATGCAAAACTCTGATATTCAAGAGTCCAGTTACACTTGGTTGTGTTTATAGTATAATGCAGTCCTGTTTTTGGACAGTCAGAGTCAAAATCACATTTATTGGTCAAATATTCTGACACATACAAAGAAAAGAAATTATATCAGTGTCTGGTCCTGGCAGTCGGCATGTGATACCAACGCTAAAGGCACCTTTTAGCACCGGTATGAAACACACCCGACCTTCCCCTTTATAGGGCACTAATTGAAATACTCGGTTCATATATTCATATATTTTTTAATGTCATGTAGAGAATCAAAGTGAACTAAGTTACCATATTTGGTTCCTTGTATATATATATACAGTATATCCAAGAAAGGTATATACGTATATAAGCTTCGACATTAGAACATCACTTTAGACACCATTAGGCCAGTTAGTCACGGTACCTAATAAAGCAGTTACACTCACTGTTCATGCAAAGCCGGACCCTGCAGACCACATCTGACCTGAGAAATGTTGCCTTTGCTGCTGCTGTACTTGCAGGTCATTGTCACTTGACACTCTCATCGTCCTGTAGCATCTCCACGGCAGGCTGGATGCATTAGTTCTGGGCAGGGGGGCCAATGTCACTTGGGCCTGGAATGTCCTGGTTGTGGGTGGGTGGGTCAAAATTAGAGGGTGTCACATTGTCATCTTCCACATTCATCATCACTGATGGCAGGGTGGGCTGGTAGTCTCCCTCCTCTTGGCATAAAACATCTGAGCAGACATTGCCTAAAAATTACACACAATATGACAACCGTTAAAAGGTAACTAATGGACAAAAATCACTCATATTCACTATTTATAGCTTTAATATTTCTAGAAGTTGGTTCAAATGCTCCCTGAATCACTGTATAGTGTTATAAAACATTAAACATAATGTCCTAAGTTGTATTGCTTTTTTTTGTAAAGAAAATGCTCTAAGTATGAATTGTTAGGTGCACCGGGCAAATGTCCAAAAATAGACAAACCTAATTAACTCTCTGCCGGGCATATGATCAAATACAATGCCTGTATTTTTATACCATAATTTCACTCATTTCACTAAGTCCTCCACAAACAACATATGTCATCACTTCGCACAACTATTCACCAATAAAATGTGAGTTTCATCAACTTACCGTGGTTAGTTTTGATGTTTTGTACAGGAATGTACAGCTGAGCCACATGGGCGTCTTTTTTGGACTTCGGAGGAAACTGGAAGTTGGACGCGCACCAGGTCTCTGCTGATTGGTCAGATGCTACAGTGGAGGGATCTGCGATGTAGGGTGATCTCTTCTGATTGGCGAGGTGAGTGAGGACCATTTGATTTACTGGCCTTAGTGAGGTACAGGAGGGTGGCCATATGTAAAGTATGCAGAAATTACCAAAGTCACTTGCCTAGTAAATGGTTAAACCGTTTGTTAACCATTTGGCCTAAACCCAACTATAGCTGTTTTGTTGCCTAAACCTACAGTGACGCCAGGTTTAATTATCAGTGTTGCCAGATCTCGTGAGAGACACAAGCTACCAGGTGTGTAGAAAAAAAGCCCCAAAAAAGCAACTCTCCCCCCTAAAAAGCCCAAAACAAGCGACGTTACCTACCAACCACAATATGAGAGAGAGCGGAGACCGCTTGATCACTTCATATACTGTATAAATGTATGGATTTATTTTTGGATTTTGCATTCATTTTTAGCTTGTAACTTTACATTTTTCTTGTTATAAACTTAAAGAATTTGAACATTTAATTAATTTTTGTATTTGGTTTGTTTTTTGAATTTTTTTTGCAAGAACTTTTTTCTGCGGCTGCATCACAATCCTGCTCACTCAGAAATAATAACATATAATCTCCAGTATTATTATGATGTTCCATAGAGCCACATTGTGAGTGACAGAGATTATTATTCATTGATTGTACGTATCTGAGCTGCCTACTGTTTTTTAGTGTTTAAACTGAGATTACAGATTATGTGCAATAAACTAGATAATGGACCCAACAGACTGACAGCTGTCTCAGTCACAGTGTTATAAAAATATAACACCTATATATAATATATATAGATATAATATCTATAAAACGCTGTTCAGAAATGAGTGTCAGTGCATAAAAGTGGTAACTTTAGATAGTCCTGAGTAACAAACTAATATCTTTTACATTCTGATGCAAACATCCGCTTATTAATGCACTTAGATCCGCACTTTGACTGTGGACTGAATGAGGAAATAAAGCAGCGTATCTGAGTGGCGGTGAACGGCTGTCAGTCATCTGTGTGAGGAGGGGGAGGTGTCAGGGTTGTGGAGACACAGGAGCCCAAAAGAATGCAACCCGCAACTACCAATATTTGAAAGCAATTTTTCAGGAAAACAAGCCCAAAATCACTTATAATAACCAGACTTGGCAACTTTGGTAATTATAGTGGTTTTGATGCCAAAAATAAGTGAGTAAGTGTGAGTACGGGATGTAACATCCAAGTAAGGGACCTGACGTCCAAGTAAGGGGCCTTATGCCCAGGTAAGGGATGTGATGCCCGAGTAAGGGCAGTGACACCTAAGAAATATGAAGCCTAAGGGCCGTGACGCCTAAGTAAGGGCCATGACTCCTAAGGGCTGTGAAGCCAAAGGGCTGTGATGCTTAAGTAAGGGCCGTGATGCCTAAGGGCCATGAATCCTAAGGACTGTGACGCCTAAGGGCCGTGACGCCTAAGGGCTGTGACGCCTAAGGGCCATGAATCCTAAGGACTATGAAGCCCAAGGGCCGTGACGCCTAAGGGCCATGAATCCTAAGGACTGTGAAGCCTAAGGGCTGTGACGCCTAAGGGCCATGAATCCTAAGGACTGTGAAGCCTAAGGGCCGTGACGCCTAAGGGCCATGAATCCTAAGGACTGTGAAGCCTAAGGGCCATGAATCCTAAGGACTGTGAAGCCTAAGGGCCGTGAATCCTAAGGGCCGTGACGCCTAAGGGCCATGAATCCTAAGGGCTGTGACGCCTAAGGGCCATGAATCCTAAGGACTGTGAAGCCTAAGGGCCGTGACGCCTAAGGGCCATGAATCCTAAGGACTGTGAAGCCTAAGGGCCGTGATGCCTAAGGGCCATGAATCCTAAGGACTATGAAGCCTAAGGGCCGTGACGCCCTAAGGGCCGTGACGCCTAAGGGCCGTGATGCTGAAGGGCCGTGACGCCTAAGGGCCGTGAATCCTAAGGACTGTGAAGCCTAAGAGCTGTGAATCCTAAGGACTGTGAATCCTAAGGACTGTGAATAATAAGGACTTTGAATCCTAAGGACTGTGATACCTAAGGACTGTGAAGCCTAAGGGCTGTGAATCCTAAGGGCTGTGAATCCTAAGGACTGTGAAGCCTAAGGGCCGTGAATCCTAAGGACTGTGAATCCTAAGGACTGTGAAGCCTTAGGGCTGTGAATCCTAAGGACTGTGAATCCTAAGGACTGTGAAGCCTAAGGGCCGTGAATCCTAAGGGCTGTGAATCCTAAGGGCTGTGAATCCTAAGGACTGTGAAGCCTAAGGGCCGTGAATCCTAAGGACTGTGAATCCTAAGGACTGTGATACCTAAGGACTGTGAAGCCTAAGGGCTGTGAATCCTAAGGGCCGTGAATCCTAAGGACTGTGAAGCCTTAGGGCTGAGACAAAGCAGCGATATGTGACGAGCTGGGATGAGAAAGTGCTGGCATGGTTGTTTGTGGTACAGTGCTCTATACCACCTATGAGGGGGAAGCAACTGAATAAATCCAGGGTGTGAGCTGTGATGGTTTTCTCAGACCATTTATTGGCTAGAAAAGTAATCTATACCTGTTAATCCTGTGCAGTGTCACAGGCCACTGGAGCCTACCCCAGCAGTCAGTGAGCATGAGGCTGGGTACCCCTGGACAGGTTAACATACCACAAAGTTAATACACATGCAGTGTACAATAATAATAATAATAATAATAATACTGTATCATAATACAGTGCAGCCATCCTCTATGGATCAGATCAGAATACAAAATGTGCTACGAGGTAATACAAAAGTAGCTGACACCATGAACGTTAAGGATTTCCGTACAAGCCTAAACATTATCTCATTTACAAAACAATATACTGTATACATATGAAGACTAAATGAAGCTTGTATAGCAATGTGTTTGTACTGAATGTGATTTTCGAGGTCTCCAGTGCAGACTCTGGCGCTCAGGATTCATTTTGATCATCTTTAGCTCTATCTGCTGTTCATTTTCTGCTACTGCAGGGTAGAGTTACTCCTGGAGTGACATCAGCACACTAACAACAACAACAAGAGGCTTTTTTTATCTCATATTTCTGACTGTAGTGTGCCTGCATGCATTTCTAACATGGTCCTGTCAGCCCATTGAGCTGTACAGGGACAGCAGGTCAACAGTAGATGTCACATAGAAGTAGTGCACATCATCTCAAAGCCGGGAACCTGAAGACTAAGTAGAGATGCTGCTGAAGTTACGCTAGTCATAAATCAGAAACAACATGAATTAATCAGTAAATTAACTTAAATGACTTGTAAAAGTGTGTGAGGGTTAAGAACATGATGATAGAAGTATATGATGTCCATCCTCGTGCTCATGTCTCAGAAATTGTTGCAACTAGCTTGATGGACATTTCTTTAAATATTTTGAATATCAGGGGCATAACTCCCAAATATGGCGTGTGACGCCTAAGTTAGACTGTTAACAGCACGATTGTCTTTTCCCAAATGCCTCTGCATTCTCCTTCTCATCTTTCCTTGACCTCATGATGATGATTTCCATCCAAGTCGAGGAAAACTGAAGAGGAAAAGACATTTTGATGTCAGTTTTTGACTTTTCCACCACCGCAGCCTCAGACTCCTTTTGCTATCAAACAGCAGTGTTAATCACTGCATACAATGAAGTTGTCTAATTATTCACAAATATACACAAGAGGAAAAACATAAAAAAAAGCAAACATTTGAGGTTTTGTTGTGCTTTAGATCGTCCTCTTTCACATTTGTGCATCCTTTTTTTCAATTTGGCAATACCTTTAGTATGACACAGTTTGTGTCATACAGTATTATGTATGATATTGGCTACCCATCCAAACTTCCAGGTGGGTCACAATTTGTGAAAAAAGTCCCCACAAACCTCAGTTGTTTAAATAAGAAAATTTTAATGTATTTTATGCCATTCACAATGTGACATGTGTAAATATGTCTTTTGACAACACACCACACAAACAGGATATATAACAAGTAGTTACAGTGAAAAATTTGGCATTTGTTCTTTTTACATTGTGAAGGTTACAAACACTGCAAAAAAATGAAGTTGAGTACTATTGTTTTATATAGTGGATTAATAAAGTTTCATTCAATCTTCCCTTTATTCATGTTTTTGATTAGTATCCCTTAAATCTGGTTATTGAATAATTGTGACAAAGCTATGCGCTGATCTGGACATTTTACAGTGTGAAAATAAATATTGATTTAAAGGTTGTTAACTTTGTTTTTTAAACAGACAAATTATGATAAAATGTTAAGTCTTCTGAAAGCAGATAAC
Source organism: Pterois miles (assembly GCA_947000775.1). Classification (NCBI taxonomy): domain Eukaryota; kingdom Metazoa; phylum Chordata; class Actinopteri; order Perciformes; family Scorpaenidae; genus Pterois; species Pterois miles. Next base: position 28,466,282 of record CAMQGK010000052.1, on the reverse strand, counting down.
CTTCCTGGGCAAGAAGGTCTAACTGTACCTGATCCTCCCCCATTTGTTAGAAAAAAATAAAAACTTGAAACAGGATTGTTAAGTCTGAAAATGTGATGATGATAATACTCAGGTCGTTTCTTGCAGTGAATAACATCATGAGATCACCACCATGATTATCACTCGTTCAGCATCATAAGTTACGGCTAATTTCTAATGTTAGCGTGCGGATACAGTACGATGCACAAGTTACACTGTGGGAAAGTTGTGTGGATCAAAACCTGATAACGTGAGAGATAAAGTATGCAGGATTTCCTCTGAATCATCATTACGCTGTGACAGCTACCTCAAACAGAAGATCTTAAATTACAGTGTTTTATCGTTTCATTAGAAGGAAGGGTTTGTTTTAATAGAGCGTTCCTCGGTTATCCAGCCAGCTGTGTCGACGCACTCGGCTGTACTCGGACAGGCTGTTCTCATACACAGTTCATAGCTAAACCTACAAAAAGTAAAGCCCTGTAATTTGTATATATGCCATGAACTCAAGTCATATGTCATCCATGTAGTTGTGAAGCAGGAAGTATTACTTCCGTACTAAAGTTACACCACTTTATTTTAACCCAAACCACTTTTGCTAAACCTAACCAAGTTGTTTCCTGTGAAGATGGACCTTTATTTTGAAAAGATTTTATGCATGTAACAAGCGTAAATTGACAGGAAAGCGCATGAAATATGAGGAATAACTTTTCGTAGGTTCTGTATGTTGACTCAGAGCCAGCTGTGGCCCGAATATGATTCGTTTTTTAGTTTGCAAAACTTTCAAGCTTTCCGCAACCTCTCTCCTTATAACCTTTTCTTACAATTTCCCTACTTGACTGGATGCACTTTGAATAAAAATGGTTCATTTTACAGGTCTGCAAATTTTTAGGTAATTAGCTGGTAATTAGCAAGTAACCTATTTGACATTTGTTTAGAATTACTGTTAAATTACCCCAATATTTACCTCAAAATTGATCAAAAAATCCTTGTTCGGCTGTCTTAACTTGGGACTTGACTCTGGAGTTTTATTTAAAATATTTTCCAGTAATGAGATTTGTTCCTGATCAGTTTTCTATTAGCTTTGGTTTCCACCTCCGATGATGAGCAGCTGCTTCATCATCTAAATATCATTAGATGATATTTTAACAAAAGACATGTCACATAGGTTATTTGCTAATTACCACCTAATTACCATGACATTTGTGGACCTGTAAGATAATAAAAATAATAGTAATATGAATAACAATTAGTTGATCAACACAAATTTCATAGATTACAATTATGATAATTGAAGCTTAAATCATTCAACTTAAATCTCCAAACTTTTTTCTCGATTGCCTTTCAGAGCAGATACCTCTAATTTCATTGTGATTGCTGATTTAAAACAATCCTGCGTGCATTTTAAACTTTTTCAATAACACTTGTATTCATATAAAACGTGTAGCAGACAAAGTGTTTTTAAACTGTGACAGTGAGATTTATGTGTGTTCAGTTATAAGACATACAGTCATCATGTAAACAAATATATTTTTTCAGTTTTGATCATCAGAAGCCTGTCACATCATTGAATGCTGTATTCATTTATTAAATACATTTAATGGCTATATTCATTTTAAAACCAAGTTTTCCTACAAAGAGGTGAAAAACTGGATCCTTTTTTCTCTGAATCTGGTTTTAACAAAATTCACTATAAAAACACTACAAACAAGAATAGTTTGGTTTCTCATCATTAACAGTTGGATTCACTTGAGCAGAAACAACGTTACCATGGAAGCTTTACAGAAAGTTTGACCTCACTATGGCAAATCAAGAAGTATTTGATGCAAGGAATCTACTGCAGATGTTTCTGGAAACACGTTACGAATGATGTAAGAAAAAAATACTTTTACGTGACAAGAAAAAGTTTTGTGCAACTGGACACGAAACTCTCAAATGCAACACAGGCCATCATGTCATTTGTAGCTGAGTCACACGGCAGTTTGTGAAGTAGCCACAAAATAATTATCAAAAGTATTGATTTGTGAGCATAGAAACAAATTTCACTTTTCTTTCATGATGGTCAGCACAAGTCGGGGTGGATGGTTGGGTCAAAAGACACCAGACCTTCACCTGGAAACCACTGTTCATGTCCCGTATGAAACCATGAGTCAGCATTGATTTATTTCACAAAACTTCTGTACTGAAGCTACAGCACTTCCAGAATTATTTAACCCAAACCACCATGTTTTCCTACACCTAACTAGTTTTGTTGCCTAAACCTAACCAAGTTGATCTTTTTTAAAACCTAACAAAGTACTTTTGTTGCCTAAACCTAACCAAGTTGATCTTTTCCTCAACAAACTAAATAGTTTTGTTGCCTAAACTTAACCAAGTCAGTCTTTTCCTAAACCTAAGTAGCTGTGTTGCTTAAACCTAAGTATTGTTGTTGCCTAAATCTAACCAAGTCAATCTTTTCCCAAACCTAAATTGACTTTCCTAAACCTAAGTCACTTTGTTGCTTAAACCTAAGTAGTTTTGTTGACTATACCTAACCAAGTCCGAACCAAGTGGATTTTTTTTCTTTCTAAATGTTGCTGCTTCAACCTTACCAAGTTGATCTTTTCCTAAACCTAGCTAAGTAGTTTTGTTGGTTAAACCTAACTAAGTCAATCTTTACTTAAACCTAATGAAGTGGTTTTATTTTTAAAAGACCGGAGCAGAAATTGAGAGGTGTCTCAGGTGTTGCTGGACATTCATAGGAAAAAGCACAAAAAATATGTTGTTGAAAGTCGCGCTGAGCGTCACAAAAAAATGGAAGTTTGTGTTGAATCAGACAGATTAAATTTCGTGACTATTTCACAAACTGCCATGAGACTGTGTTGTCATTTGTCACCCGTAGAAAACATCAAACACGTCATCCAGACAGAAGAAGTAGTCCAGGTACGGTAGCCGGGATGTGCTGCTCTCTGAAACAAAGGTGACTAAATTGCTGTTTTTGGAGACAGTTGAGTGTCTGTGCTGACGTTGATGGGTCAACCCACAATGATGATTACAACCATGGTATTTGATTAAAATCTTTCCATAATTGATGAGATGCTTTCAAAGCATTTGAAATTATCTGTGGCTTTTTGTTGATTATTTTACTCTCACAAACTGATGTACTCACATATCTGTGGCTCGATCTGTGCAAACTCATTCAGTAATGCTTTATTTTACAGCTCCACAAATTTCATGATAATTAGGTGATAATTAGCAAGCAACCTATTTGAAACTTCTTTGGAATTATTGCTGAATTAGCACAATATTTACCTGAAAATTAATCAAAAACTTGACTTTATTATAAACATGATTTAATAGTTATATGCTAAAATATCATCTAATGATTAAAATAGGGCCCCGAGGCCCAGGAGCAGCTGCTCTTCATCAGAGGTGTTAAACCAAAACTAATTGAAGACTCTTCTGATCAGGAACAAATGTCACCATTGTGACTGATCGTCTCCACAAATGTAACCTGGTAGCTGATGTCATGATTCATGATTATTTTAATGTATTCCATAAACTACCAGCTATTGTGAAATGTTACAATATAATTATTAAATAATGTTTACAATAGAGTATTTTCGATAAATGTTGAGGTAAATATTGGGGTAATTTGGCAGTTATTCCAAAGAAATTTAAAATGGTGGGTTGGCGCGGTGTACACTAATCTGGCAGATTGAACCTTTAAACCATCAGAATTTGATTTCTGTTTAATCAAAACCATCATTGTTCACTTGTTTCGAGAAAATGAAGACTTATTTTAGACTTTTATCAGCCTACCAACTCGCTTCCATCACACTCACAAAGCCGGATCTCTATCAGATGGCTTTTCCCAGGATGAGGATGCTCATGAAGAAGACCATGATGAAGAAGAGCCACATGAAGAAGCGATCCATGACCTTGGCAACCTTTCTCCACTCCCCAATGCGCAGCTGCGCAGCTCGCTGGTCCTGGTACGAGTTGGCAATGTACTCAACGTTCCTGCGCAGTCCTTGGTGCTGGCACACACACAGGGTTTTCACCAAGATCTCCCTCCTTTTCTCGCCGGCTCCGCCTCCTGCTTCACCTCCCGCTTCACCTCCTACGCCTTTCTTTTCCTCGACATGCTCTCCTCCTCCTCCACGGGCACCTTCCTGTCCTCCAGCAGCTCCTTCCTCCCTCGAGTGGTCAATGGTCACAAACAGATCCTCTTTCCAGTCCGTCTGGTTGGTTGAATCCTGCTCTAGCTTCATAGATGCCCCATCCTCTTCCACCCTCCCACCCCACACCTGCCCATTCACATCCCAGTTTGTTCCTTTGGTGTTGCTGCCATTGGCTGACGGGTCTTCAGACTCCTCCTGCGACAGAGGTTTTTTCCTGGACGAAGTGCCACCGAGGCAGTTCTCGCCGACCTCGTAGACAAAACAGATGCGGGCAAGGTAGTTGAGGATGAAGCGCTCCGCCCATTGTGGGACAGGACGAGCCTCGGGACCACAGTGGTGGATGTTCATGATGAAAATGGTGAGCGCTGTTGATGCAGTGACCATTGTCATGGTAGCAATGTAGTACTTTCCTGTTGAAAAAGAAAATTGAAGATCTAGTTAGAGTTCAAAATCCACATACAGGTAAATCTTGAAAGGGTAGTATCTAGTATCTAGCAGGGAGCCTGCAAACTGAAGAAACTCTTGTAGATTGTTAAGTTTAGGCATTGACCTGTAATAGTTACGGTTAGGCATTGTCTTCTAATGGTTAAGTTCATGCATTGGCCTTTAATGGTTAAGGGCGTCAGTCACTGAAACAACTATTTGTAGCCGCCACACGGCAGTACTACAACTTCTGTGTTTGTCACATGACGCCATTGGGCCCAAAAAAACTTTTTCCCATAGACTTACACAGAAAGAGATGTCTGTAAGTCAGAGGATCATTTATTTAGAGGTGAATAAACTCCCCAGTACGAATGCTCTAATAGCCCTTATTTAAATCATTAGGTCCTACAAGTTGTAAAACGCACTAATAGCTGAATCCAGAGTTACTTCCCTTTCTCCGTTCATGTGAATGAGACCCAGACCGAGGCTGGAGTGAGGGCTGGGTGGCGGAGTTAGCCAGCCATCACAACAGCGTGACTTCGGAACATGGTGACCGAGTCATGTGACCAAGTCATGTGACCAAGTCATGTGACCGAGTGGACACTACTGCGTCTGCTGCATGGGCCCAATGGATGAGGAAGATTGCCGAATCCAGGTACTTTTCAACTTGGAAGTGGAGCCATTTTTGGCTTCACGCTCCAGTGAGACACTTTCATAGGAATGAACAAGGCCACGCCTCCAATGCTGGATCCAGTTCTCTTTATACATCCATGGTTTTCAAGTGTTTACTTCCTGTTTAACACCAGAGATAAAACCACATTTTTATCTGCCGTTCAAAATAGCAGAGCTGAACCAAGTCAGATCTTGTGAGGCGATCTTTATTTTATGCTATGCTAAGACAGTTGGTAATTTCTGGTTGTACAAACTAAGTTTAATATGTAGTCCAGCTCTTCGGCATGCAGCAGTTGTACTCTTTGTACCTCTTTAGTGAGGTGGAAACAGCTTCCCTGACTGTACAGAAAGTTCTGTGAGGATTAACTGCTGTTGGCAACATTAAGACTTGAAAGTTGAACTTTTGAGAGATCATTGATTCCTGAGCTGTGATTGTTGTATTTTAAATAACCGCTGACAGGCCTCTTCGACCTGCAGGCCTCCTCCATTCCAGAGCTGTTAGCCAGGAAACATTAACACGGTGTTTATCGCCGGGCTTAAAACCAAAATCTTAACTCTCTGTTCAGTTTATTTGTTAGAAAGACAAAGACAGCACACACAGAATAGCTGCAGACTTGTTTGCCTGGTGAGGGTTTCCTCCTGTGCAACAGTGAACTGTATCTCAGTATATTCAACATTAATTTAAAACTCATCCAATTACAGTCTCATCTAATCTGATGCTCTTATACTGAAGGGGGAATGATGATGGCAGTGATGGTACTCGGGTACAAATCACATCAGATGTGAAAGTTCACTCACTCATTATTGTCAATCACTTATCTGGGGTCGGGTCTCCGGGGCAACAGTTCCAGCAGGGGACCCCAAACCTCCCTTTCCCGGGCCACCTTAACCAGCTCTGACTGGGGGAACCTGAGGCGTTCCCAGGCCAGTGTGGAGCTATAATCTCTCCACCTAGTCCTGGGTCTTCCCCGGGGCCTCCTCCCAGCTGGTCGTGCCTGGAACACCTCCCTAGGGAGGCACCCAGGGGGGCATCCTTACCTAATGCCTGAACTACCTCAACTGCCTCCTTTCAACCCAAAGGAGCAGCGAATCTACTCTGAGTCCTTCGTGGATGGCTGAGCTTCTCACCCTATCTCTAAGGGAGACGCCAGCCATCCTCCTGAGAAAACCCATTTCGGCCGCTTGTACCCACCATCTAGTTCTTTGGGTCATGACCCAGCCCTCATGAACACAGGTGAGAGTAGGAATCAAGACTGACCATTAGATCAAGAGCTTCCTTTCCTTCTGGCTCAGCTCTCTTGTCATCACAATGGTGATCCAATTCTCCGGCTAATCTCATGCTCCATCGTCCCCTCACTTGCGAACAAGACCCTGACGTAGTTTTTGGTGAGTTTTGCTTTGCTTCTGTCCAGTTCAAATGAAGTGTTTTATGATGCTCCACCACTAGAACAACTGATCTCAGTGTAAACAAATGCACGTGGAAGATGACGCAAGTGGACTCTGGTACAGGACAATCATACCTGGGCATGGTACAGATCAACCATACCTATATGATTACCTACATGAAAAGGCCCTAAGAACTGTTGTGTCTTCGTTACCTTAGAATGAGCCATTTATGAGCCAGCCACCGTGTTTCTCCAGCAGCCCACGACGGACAAACCAAGCACTGGCTCTAAGGAGAGCCATTTTCACCTTTTTGCCTCAGCCACATTAGGTCTTGGCACACAGGAGTACTTTCAGTTGGTTACAATCTGATACCGCTAGATGCTGCCAAATCGGGGCAGCTGTATCTCAGTGGGTAGAGTGGTAGAGTCATTTAACCACATGCTTGGCGGTTCAATCCCTAAGTCCTACTGTCTGCACGCTGAAGTGTCCTTGAGTGTCCCAAAGTTGCTCTCTGGGTGCTTTTCAGCAGCCCATTGCTCCTAAAATGCTTAGGATGGGTTTAATGCCGAGGCTAAATTTCATGTATGTACCTGCATGTGTATGACGATTCTAATTAAGGTTAATCCTACACACTGCACCTTTAAAGTGGAAGTGAAGCATTCAACGATGTTAAGCTTGTTTACTAAATGGATTTCCACTCTAATGAGTAATTATATAACGAACATAACAAATGTAAGCAGTCTCATTCAGACTGTTCAAAGACAGGTTCGTTAGCAGAATCTTGTGACGTCAGGCTGAAGTACTGCAACATGGTGAAAGCTGCATGGAAGAGAAAACAAAGCTTCCTTTTTCTTTTAAATGCTTTCATCTGTCATCCATTCAAAGACAGGATCTCTAAGAAAATAAATGCCAAAAACACTACTTTATTCTGAAGACCACATTATAGCATTTGTTACAGAACTTGTCGGTTGCGTCTGCTAGCTAGCTAGCTAGCTAGCTCCCGGCTCAACACATCTCCAAAGGAAACTCAAGAGACATTATCAGCCTACTGTTACTTGTGTTCTCTAAGGCTGGTGAACTAAATGATGGCTGCTGTACTGGAGGTCTGCAGTTCGCGGCACAGCTGACAGAACGATGGTGGAACATTAAATAATCTAAGCAAACACTAAACAGCTGGCTACACCCATTCAAATATTTTTCTTTTGGTTTTACTTATTTTTATAATGTTACCACGAATACAGAAACTTACATTGCACGACATGAAACAATCATATAATGCGTAGTAATTTTATTTTGCAAATGCTTATTTCTAATGACATTAATTTCTGATGTTTTGACATTCTGGAAGACCAATATTACACTTACTAGAATAGATTACACATTAGATAAGATCGATCAGCATGGTCAAACTGGTGTGTTGCAGCAGTTAATGAGACATATGAAAAAATATCAAGAAAAGTGCAAATAACGATTAATGAACTGTCAAAATCTGAAAGGATTAATGATGTATAAAGTGTACATTAACATTATATGTGTACATCTATGACATTAAATAAAACCGGATCTTTGGATGTAAAATCAAATAGTGGCTGTTCCATATTTCAATCCACCTGTTTCTATGCACATTTCCAGTTTGTTCATGAAGAAACTTGATTGCAAATGCCATGAATTTGAAAAAGATGAAGACCTTTTTTTCTTCTGGCTGAGATGGAAAAATTGTCCTATCATAAAACAAACAGAGAAGGTGGGTTGGAGGTGCATATTCATAGCTTGTGGGTACAAGCGGCCAAAATGGGTTTTCTCAGGAGGGCGGCTGGCTTAGAGATAAGATGAGAAGTTCAGGCCTTCGTGAGGGACCTTAAGAAGAGCCACTGCTCGTTTGCATTGAAAGGAGCAAGCTGAGGTGGTTGGGCACCTGAGGGAGGTGTTCCAGGCACGACCAGCTGGGAGGAGACCCCGGGGTAGACCCAGGACTAGGTGGAGAGATTATATATCTACACTGGCCTGGGAACGCTTCGGGATCCCCCAGTCAGAGCTGGTTAATGTGGCCCCGGCAAGGGATGTTTGGGTCCCCTGCTGGAGCTGTTGTCCCCGTGACCCGACCCGACAATGAGATGAGATAAACACATGGCTAATAGAGCAGACATGACATAATATTATAGGAATGTCAAAAGTAATAACTGGACTTGTCATGGTAGTCTGTGTTACCGGTGTTACATGATCTTCAGGCACACACCGATTACATGACGTACCCACCGTAGTTTTGCTTTATTTTAGAGAAATAAACCCATTTAGTTCATTTTGGTGTATCAGCAGGTCAGACAACGGACTCAACAAACTGACAGTGAAAGTGTCTGCTTAGTACAGAGTCTCAGCTCAGAGCAGCAGGACACACGGAACGACAGAGCAAAAGTGCCTATTTGATAATATTTCAGATTTAAAAATACTGTATTAGCAACGCAGGACTGGGTGGAAACTTGTGGTACTGCAGCAAAAGCTGGACCGCAGACACCAGACACACCGCCACCCGATGGCAAAGATCAGAATCAGCGCGCTGCTCATATTACCCGTCATCTTTTCTTGTAAAATATCTGGCGTAACCACAAACACCAGTGTTAAAATTTCCTCACCATCATCACATCACTAGTAATATCCTATATATTCATGAATTTCAGTACATTTTATTAACAAGTACAGAGCTTCAAAGAGCCGGAGATGAGAGAGAGCAGGAGGTAAGGTCTGTGTAGAGCACCGAAACAATCACCAACACATCTGTAGTCTGTAGATATATAGCCAATAGATAAGATATATCTTAATAAAATACAGTTGTACCGACAGAAAACAGTCGAGCACAGAAGCTGTTTCCATGCTGACAAGTACTGGCATCTGCTGGTTTGTTAACATGAGGATTTCAGAGAGCCGTGGATCCCAGTGGGATGTCGGTTGAGTAGGCGGTCCTCACTGTGGCCCAGGACAAATTCATTCCACACTGCTAAAAGAATGTGGTCACATGTGGCCCAGACCACCTCTGAATGTGATCTGAGCGACCGGATCTCAGTGCGTCCTCAGTGCATGTTGAGTGTGTTCACATCTGTATTTAGAGCTGTCTGAGGCCTGTACCAGGTCTGAACAGGGCCTATCACCACAGAAACTGATTAAAACATCATGGTGTACTCGTGGATCAAAAAAGAGAAGTTTTGCTGAGTTGATTTATGTGATTTTGTCGATTAGGGAATTTTTCTTCTTCTTGAGTATATTGGCATCAAGTTGAGCTTGATGTTATGGAGAGGGCAGATGATCAGAGGGGCAAAGTTTGTACCGTCATTATTATGACATGGATTGAAGTATGGGTAGAGTTTGTCAGTGAAGGAGCAGCCAGTGAAGGAGTACATGAGAGCTGCAGTGTCAGCATCATAGAAGGAGACCAGACCCTGCTTATAATCCACCAACACCCCCACCTTCTCAGGGTTTGACCTCAAAGAAAGATGGACACAAGGGTCAGCAAGAGCTTTGTACTCATTTTCATTCCTCAAACATATGATCCAGTAACCGCTCTGAGGATTCACTGTGATTTGACCCTTCCTGTTGATGGACTCACTGGCCACTCCTAAATCCCACCTGGTCTTCCCTCTGACCTGAACCTCGTAGTAAAATCTCCCTGAAGTAAAACTCTGCTTCCCTAAGACACAGGTATAATAAGAGAACCTCTCTGGATTGTCTGGGAGATTCTTACACGCCTCTCCAAAATTCAGTTGCTTCCCATCATCGGACAGGTTGAGCCAGGGATTTGCTGTATCAGGATCAAGTGTTACCTCCACGGCATACTGCTGGACCCTCTTCAGCTCTGCCTCAAACAGCTTCTTTATCTCTTTGCTGAGCGTCTGCTCCAGCTGATCCACAGCTCTCACCACTGTCCCCTCATATGTCGGAAGACAGACGCTGTCTTCTGTCCAGTCTTTGGTGGGCGGAGCAGCATTCAGGGATGGGAAGGTTTTGATGAGGTGGAGGTGGTCTTCGGACCGTGAGAGCTGCTCCAACTCAGCGCTTCTCTTCATCAGCTCAGAGATTTCATATTCCAGCTTTGCGATGGCACTTTCAGCCTGTTTCTTTGTGGGTCTCTGCTTCTCTTCGATGGTCTCAGTGAGCTCAGATAGGCTTCTCTCAACGAGCTGCTTCAGAGCAGCGAGAACCCGAACACCTTCTGCTTTCTCTTTGTCTGCAGCTTCATAACTGAGCTCCTCTGAGCGTTTGATTTGCTCTACCTTCAGTCGTTTCCACTGGATCATCTGTAAAATTTCAGCCACTGTCTTCCCGAGTTCTGCCTTTTTGTCTTCATATTCATTTTTCAGAGGAACAACATCATGTGTCTTGTGGTCTAAAATCATGCAGAGCATGCACACACACATCTGGTCGGTCTTGCAGAACAGCTCCAGAGGTTTATTGTGCATCTGACACATTCTGCCTTCCAAGTTTTCCACAGGATTGATTAGCTGATGATTTTTCAGGCCCATGACTGTTAGATGAGGCTCCAGGTGAGTTTCACAATAGGAGACCAGACACACCAGGCAGGACTTCAAGGCCTTCAGTTTGGCTCCAATGCAGATGTCACAGGAAATATCTTCTGATCTTTGTAGCTCCGAGTTTCTGCTGCTAGCTTCCTGTTGAGCCGATTGTTTGAACTGAGCAGCCATCTGAGATATCAAAGTATTGATCCGCAGCTCAGGTCTTGTGCTGAAAATCTCTTTGCACACTGGACACTGGGAAAGGCCATTAAAATCCCAGTGTTCAGTGATGCAGTCCTTGCAGAAGTTGTGTCCACAAGGTGTGGCAACTGGATTAGTGAAGACATCCAGACAGATGGGGCACAGAAACTGATCTTCAGTTAGCCGACAGCTGGCAGCAGACATATCTGCACACTAACACAAGTGTGGAAAAATAAAACAGGAGTTATTTGCTTATTAAATCATGTTTGTAATAGTGTGTGTATATATATATATATATATATATGTGTGTGTGTGTGTGTGTGTGTGTGTGTGTGTGTGTGTGTGTGTGTGTGTGTGTGTGTGTATGTGTCATTTTTGACAATGTGTTGCATGTTGAGCTACATATTGGGGTAATTTAGCAGTAATTCCAAAGAAATTTAGTAAAAAAAAAAAAAAGTTACTTGCTGATCATCTCCTAATTACCATTAAATCTGCGGAGCTGTAAAGTGGTGTGTTGCCGTCAGTGTTAATGAAAATGTTTCTTCTTGTGGGCATATGGTAGAAACATCAGTAGAAAATAGCAGCTCAAATTCAAGCTTTATGAATATAACATTAGACTGTAATAATCCTCAAACCTGAAGTCTACACATTGATGAGTTTGATGTTAGAAGATGGATCAATATGGTTTATATATTATTTCTCTGCATCCTAACTCATTAATCACTACATTAGCTTTGGAAAGACATGATTGCCGATGATAGTCTTGAACAGGACTCGATTCGCTCTGCACTCGGACTCAACTGGACCTGGTCTTGGACTTGGCTACAGCCCTGACTGGTGCCAAACATGAAATTAACTTCCTGCCTGAGTCGTAGTAGTACTTGTTAGTACTAATAGCTGAGTTACAGTAAGTATCACCGGCTGTACTCACCAATGTTTGGCCGAGACTCTGCTGCGTTGTCCTTCAGCGAAAACTCTTGACTGCAGCTCTGCTGTCAATCTGACAGACTTTTACTTGCAGCTCTGAAATGTGTTATGTTGAAACTCAAGTCTTTCCAGTATGAGGTTTCACGGCTCACCCCCTCGACAAGCCCAGAGCAAGCCATCTATGGTGAAGCTACGTGTTTTAACCGTAATTGTCATGTTAAATGCTAAAAAGTGGCAGAAAAAGAGGCTGTTTTTAAATGGCCATCACATATCTTTTTCTATTTCAGAGTATCATTTACTTTGGCTCCAATATTATCATTAGATCCAGAATATGCCAAGTTTACAGAAGCAGTTTTACCAGTTTGACAGGATGCAGAACAAGGTCACAAACACTGTTCCCGTAAAGTAATCACATATACAACATATCAACTGCTGCTTTGCATACCGGCTTTGCCCCACAGGTCTGAAGCCAGTGCCTTGGAAACACAGCCTATTGCCAGTATATGTTGACTGGAATCTCAGGAATCTGAGTTGGAAATAGTTCTGACTGAGAACCCAGTTCTCAGTACACAACGAGTACAGAGTACACAACGACTGCCTTTACACCTCCAAAGAACTTTGATATAACAGAACTACTTGAAGGTTCTGAGAACCCAGGTAGGGGTGTGGAGGTCTGGAGCTGGCAACCCAGGTAGGGGTGTGGAGGTCTGGAGCTAGGAACCCAGGTAGTGGGTGTGGAGGACAGGAGCTGGGAACACAGTTAGGGGTTGTGGAGGTCTAGAGCTGGGATCCCAGGTAGGGGTACAGAGGTCTTGCGCTGAGAACCCAGGGTCTAGGCTATAGGCTTGAATAAATAGCATTAATGAAACTGTATGAAAAAGTTGCCCTTTAGATTCACAGAATATGATTTTAAATGACAAACGTTGTCAGAAGAATTAAAGGAAATGAAACTATTTTTCTCTTTTAAGCTTTTTGGGCGTTATCTATAGTAATAATAAAGGTCCAGAATTAAGTAAAATTGTATTGTTTTAGGTCAAAAACTTTCAAATCTTCAGGCAGGGCCACCTCCAATCTCCCAGCACAGATTCATGCCGGTTCTTTGCCTGTTATGTTATAGAAAAGACTGATCTTATGGTGTTTGCAGGACTACTGTCGTATTGTTTTGTTATGATGACTTTCACTTTCTGTGAAGGAAGGGGAGGGCCTCCAAAATGCCTGTAGCTTCGGGGCCTTTAGTCATGTTAAGACTCCCTTGCCTACATGTACACTACAAGTGCTGAACTACAACAATGAAGGACATATTAGAAATGAAATGACAGTATACACACATACACAGTACATACACTGGTGGGATCACCCTAGGCAGTTCCAGCTGAGCGTTTTCCAAAAAGAAGCTGGCATTTTCAGCTGGGAAAAAACAATTTCAAGTACCAAAACTTAAAAATCAGGGAGTCCTGAGTCTCCTCACCTATGAGTGGGACGCTCTCGGAGGGCGGCATACTCTCAGCCACCAACAACTGAAAGACGGTGAGGGCCAGGAGCACCGTGACACCCAGAGAAACCTTTTCACCCGAGTCAGCTGGCAGGTAGAAGCCCAGCGGAGCCAGAAAGGAGATCATCATGCACGGGATGAGGAGGTTGAATATGTAGAAGGAGGCACGTCTCTTCAGGTGGAGGCTGAAGGTGATATCCGGGTACGGATCTGAACAGCAGCCATACAGGATGACATTCTTCTTAGCTGGCATGCCCAGAACCTGGACAGAAAAAGAATATGATTTTGTTAATGAATTACATTCAGGAATGAGTTCTTGTTCAGAGCACAAGGTTACCATTCACCTCCCACTCCACATTGGGGACAAAGTCGGCCAGGTCGGCGCTGTCCAAGGCATTGAACAAGTCCATCTGGTTACCGTTGTGAGTCCACGATCCAAAGGTTAGGTGACACTGCTGCAAATCAAAGGGGAAAAAGGCTACATCCACGGAGCAGGAACTTTTGGTGATGGCCGGCTGGTCCCACATGACCTGACCATCGTTACGGAGAACGACGTTGGTTTCCATGGAGCTGGAGAACTCGTCGTCTGCACTGTGGCGGAGACAGAAGAGAAGGAACAGGGGATCGGAGTTAGGGAGATGGGATTAGGTGAGACTGGATTGCCTGCAGAATGAGTCAGTCATAACTCAACAATGCCGCCAATCAGGCTGCTGCAGCCGGGCAGATAACACCTGCCTGTTATACAGCACAATGTCAGGTCTCCATACGTAGCTGCTGGGTATACGGATGGTGTCGAGGCCATCATAGTCCTCCTTCCTCCAGGTGAGGTAGGCATCCATCCACACCTGGCGGACCCACAGGTAAGTAGTCAGGATCTGGTTCCGCTCATCCTGGTGAAAATGACACACACACATCAGCCATGTCATGCCAAAGCATGTAACAGACCCGCCCATCCACCAGAGGATCGCGTGCGAGGGTCACATTTTACTTCACAATGACATGAATATCGTCTGTATTAACGTGAAGTACGAGCAGAGGGCAATAAAGCCAGTGACCTCATGGATGGGAAATGTCATGGTCACTGACTTAGAATCAGGCAAGAAAACCACTTAGGGTTAGTGTCATGTTTGAAAGTCTTGTGATTGTTGGTTTGGGAAAATGTCATGTATGGGCTTGAAGTAAGTACGTAAACTCAGTAAAACGTAGAGAGACAGTGTAACGTTGGTTCGGAAAACATGTGACAACCTTCGTTAACCTCTTAGGACCTGGCGTACACATGCGATGACATCACATTTTGGGTCATATGAACGTAATACTTAATTTTATTTAACTGGGGTCTTGTGTACACGTACGAGGATACGTACACTGCCATCTAGTAGTCCTGCAACTGTTTGCAGCACTTCAAATGAGCCATACTGTTGCTATGACTGTCCAAAAGGGGAAAACATTTTCATTTTGTTAAATTGTACTGTGATGTTCCAAAATGTTTAAAAAAAAACATGTTTGCAAGTGTTATTAATAACTGCAAAAGCAGTCATGAAAAACACTGCTGTGTTCAGAGTGGACATATAGAGATTTGCACTATTACACAATGGTGATTTTATTGTGTTTTATGGAAATTCAGAACGAGTGTCCGCATATGTGGACATAATTTTTCTCTAAAACTACATTATGTCAAAAGATGATGCTTAGTTTTTTTTAGGTTCCAATAAGCCCAAATAGCAAAGAGACATCAAAAATGCATATCAAAAAAAGAGCTCGGGTCTTAAGAGGCTAATGTAGCTTGCAGAACAAAACAATCTCTTGCTTGAAATTCCTTGAAATGTGTCCTCCTCACTTTATATAGTACATAATTAGCTCTTTAAGTTAGACTTCCATCACCACAAAAATGACAAATGTCATATGACAACCGTCACTACAAGACGTTGCCCCCTCATATACAGTATGTGTGTTATATTAACGTCTCATTGACGGGCTTTCTCCCGGTGGAGAGGTGGGTCTGTTACACGCTTTGCTGGGCTGCATCACCACTGGTACGCAACATGAACATCTGGATGGTCAGTCGGGGTGTGATTACCATGTCGATGATCTGGGAGAGAGTGATCTGCAGCGTGACGTTGATGATGTGGTCGGTGTCCTCCACCGGCCGCAGAGCGTTGGTGTAGTTGGAGAACAAGTCATTCAGAAGCTTCTGGGCGTAGCGACCATGAGCCGCCAAACAAACTGGGGAACAGAAAGCAGGACACGACGATGACAGTGTTGGTTGACACATGTCCACAGCAGATGTGTCAGCAACAACAAGTCCTGATCCCATTCCTGCTCCCCAGAGGATTAACCCTTTACATTTAATGACCCCATGACCTTCCTCCCAGCACCACCCTCAAGACAAACTTAATAGTTTTATCTCCATTACTGCTGAGACACTCAAGAAGGGTTTCCAAAAAAGTCTTTTGGTCCCTGGAACTACTTTCCAGAAACTAAAAGGTTCCTTCAGCCCATTGTTGTCCATTGCGGTCTGTTTAGATTAGTCAAATTTCACTATAATATACTGTTATTATTATTATATTATTATTATAATAGGCCTATTTACCGCTGCATGTTGGATATAATGAATGAAATGCAGAGGAGGCAAATGAAATTAAGAGAGTCTGTCTCCCCAGTAAATCCTCTGATGAGTGTTTGATGGTTATTTATTTGTACTTTACAGCTAAACTGCCGTGCAACAACCTCATCAAAAGGTTCTTAGTTCCTTGGTAAAGTTCCTGTACTTTCAGAGAGTACTGTCCCTCAACCAGGGCCCTTTTGGCCCCATAAATTGCTCCCAGAACTTAATCTGGACCCTGGTACCTGCAGTCAAAACACAAAGAGTTCCTCAAAAGGTTTTTAGTTGGTGAAACAGGGCTTTCCTTTCAACCTTGACAAAGGATACACAGACCAGATCTACTATAAAAGCCATAAACATAATATTACAACACAAGTATTTTGCATTTTCGTGTCGTCTCTTCGTCACGCCCTCAGTAGGCCTCTCAAAGTCAACATGATAACGCGTTGATGCAAATTCATTTTAACAACAATAATTTCTTTAACACATTAACACAATTGATCATTCAGAGGTTGTAGCAGCTCAGTGTTAAAGCAAGAGTGAAGATCCTGGTCTCATCTGAAACTGGAGAACCTGATGGATCCATCGGTACCAACCAGGTCAGACTAGCTGGTGGTGAAGGAGGTTAAATAACGACACAAAATTTTGTTGAAGAAAAACTGTGATGTCCATTTTACATTTACATGTTATGATTGGAGCATATTTTTTAGCTAAAGTCAGTACCTGTGAGGGTTTCTGGACAATATCCATCATTGTATTGAGCTGTTCATTGATTTCTAGTAATAAATATATCCACACATTTACAGAAGGCAGCATATTTGCCCATTCCCATGTTGATAAGAGTATTAAATACTTGACAACTCTTCCCTTTATTTTAAACAGATAAGAAATGTGGCCTAAGCTCTTAAACATGAACCTGTTCTTTTGTGTATTATTTTCCTTTTATTCCTTTTCTCTGCAGCGTTCGTCTCTGTAGTGTTTTGCTTTTAATCCTGACGTGTCCCATATCTCCGGCTGTACATCCTGCAGCTCCTGAACACACACATACCATAGCACATGCACACGGAAACCACATTTCCCAGCTCAATTAACCTGGTAATCACCTGAGGTTTTACACATTAATCACAAAACATCTGCAGAACAGCAGCAGACTGATAATTCCTTTAAATCCTGTGACAACTAACGATGGTGGTGGCGGACAGAAACCATGCTACTGTGGGTCTGTTTAATATTTCTCCTCCATGTCAATAAGAAACCTAAAGTAAAACAAAATGAGTTAACAAGTCCACTATTGTAAAAAATAGATACTGTAAAGTCGAAAGTGTGTAACTTCAGTGTTTGGATGTGGATCAGAGCAGCAGCTCCACAGTCAGGTAATTTAATGTATTGATTCCTGTCCATAGACACCAATTTCTAATTTGTTTTTCTTGACGATCAGCATGAAATCACTTCGTATGTAAGCCACGTAATTGTGAACAAGGAAGTATAAAGAGTATCAAATGCCATGTAATTCAGCCGAGCTTCTAAATGCTGACATTTGTTATTTTTGTTAAATATGTAATTATTCATTACAGTGGAAATCCATTTAGTAAACCAGCTTAACTTCATTTGTTTTATTCCACTTTAACCCCCCGACTTCACTGTCTTTCAGAGGCTCTAGCAGGTTTACAGCTACAGATATATGAAACTATTAAACCTGATGGATCCATCAGTATCAATCAGGTCAGACTAGCTGGTAGTGAAGGTTAAATAACGCGCCAAACTTACACTAAATGTTGCCGAGGACAAAACCATCATATCCATTTCCAAAGGGGTCCCTTGACCTCTGACCTCCAGATAAGTGACTGTAAATGGGTTCTATGAGTACCCAGGTGTCTCCCCTTTACAGACATGTCCAATTTATATGATGCCCACCTATTCTAAAAAGGTGTATCTGAATATTTCTGCATACCGGGGTTCCTAAACAGTGTTGAATCCCATAAATTGGGTATCACTGTAAAGCTGAGACCCTGTGGTGACCTCTAGGATAATCACAGCCTCATGAAACTTTACAGCCACAAACTAGAGACCTGGAGCACTCAGAGGATGGATGGCTTTCCTAGCTACACTGACAATAAGGGGGTTTCTGAGCAAGTGGTCAAAATCCAATCTATCAAAAATGCAGAAATCTCCAAATGTGAAAAGTTTTTGATCCCAAATCACAGCATGTCTTTTTCTATGGTGTTCCTCAAAGGCTTGGCGACTTAATGTGGTATTTTGGAGGGACTATTGATCATTTTTATCAATTCTCCAGTAGTAAAAAAATGGTTAAATTTAACACCAAATCTGTGGAACAAATGGTATCAACCCCAAAATAAGTGCAACAACTTATGAGACATAATAGAGCATGATGATAGACATCATATACTGCTATCATCATGTTATAAACCCTTATACACTTTTACTATTCTGATTTATGACTAGAACAACTTGACACACAGCGCTGAGCTGCATCTCAAATTAATCTCCAGGTTCCCAGCTCTCAGATGACGTACACCACTTCTATGTGACATCTACTGTAGACCTGCAAACTACGAGGATAAAGGCTGCTGGTGAAGTTCAGCATCCATAAAATATCCACTCAGATCAGAAGAACACTAGAAACAGATGTAATATAATTATGGTTTATGTACTTCAGTGCTAATATCAGATCAACATGCCGTCAGAGCAGATAAAGCTGAAGACTCATCTTCACCATCAGGTTGATAGAAGCAGACGAAGCTGCTTAGTTAATCCTGTATCCATATAAGTAAAGAGTGAAGCAACCAACACTTGAGTCGTGTAAATTGTCTATTAAAATCTATAAAACAAACTTCTCTATCAGCTGCAGTCAGTCGTCTTCAGACAGCTGAGGAATGAAGTTCAGTTGCCAAAGAAACGTCCTGGAAGGTCACAGTGAAATATTTGGTTGGCTGTTTTAACACAACCTGCTGTTTGTTTTAGTGTTGTTTGGTCTGAGGATTGTTCAGGGGGGACCTTTCTGAGCTCAGTGTTTTCACTAATGTACTTTAGTTCAGACCTGTAGTAAATATACAAGAGGTAAAAGGTCGAGGATGACTTAAATCCTCTTAATAAAACCCTTCTTGTATCACAGATTGGCCAGAATATAAGATCCCAAAGTCCGATGTTCTTCTTCGGCTGGACCGTAGACGGAGGAAGTTACACGACTGGTCAGCCGAGCGTTGGAGTGTCCTCATTGGCCGTTGCTCTTTCAAAATGAAAGGCTGGAGCAGTCCATTGTTTATACCGTATATATATTTATAGTTTATTTTTATTGATGGGCTCTCACTAGACACAAGGTACCTGACTGGATGAACGCTTTCCCTTGTGGTAAACATGGATCAGTATACGCTCTTTGCTTGTGGGCTGTGGACAAAAACAAGATGGAGTCGGCCAACAACAAGGTGGAGACGGCAAAAAACAAGATGTAGGTGGCAAAAAAACCCAACATTGCTGTTGATGACTGCTTAAAAGCAAGATGGCAACCATTAAACACCAAAGTGGCGACTGCTTAAACTCAAGATGGCGACGGTCAAAAGCCAAGATGGTGACAACCAAAATGCCGAACTCAAGGTTTCAAAACCGTAGTCCAGAAACCAGTGGGTGACGTCATGGTGACTACGACCACCTCTCATATAGAGTCTGTGGGTACGACAGCTCCCCAAAAGTGAAGCCAAAACAGAGCACACATTTTAAACATCGCAGTCGATCACGTTCACGTAACTGTAAGAAGCCAAAATCGTGATGAATATTTGATTAATTTTGCAGCCCTAATGCAGATATGAAAACACCTTATGATAAAGTACCAAAAAAATATTGACTTTTCTACTCAGGTTGTTTCATATAAAGATCTTTAGAGGTCATCCAGTATTTCACAACATAAAATCACATATTTTATTTTAACAAGTATTTTTATATTCTTTCTTAATCTCTTAATTATCTTATGACCCTAAATGACCCTGCAGCTGAATCTTGGGCCCCCAACCTGTTCTGTAGTTTGGGAACCGCTGATGTAGTAGAAATACCCCATCAGAACATATTCTGTTCCTCCATGTTGGATCGAACGCTCAACGAGGACAGAGAGATTAATAACTGCAAGATGAGACATTAAAGATAAAAGTAAACACTCACATGAAGCTTTAACAACATGCCTTGAACAAAAAAGGAAGCATACAGGACCACTGTCAGTTCAATGGCCTTCAGATAACGAGGCAATAATATATTACTGACCTAAACTGCGGCTGAACATCCTTTGTACAAAAATGGAGATGTGACGCTCTGAATCTGTCAGGCCAACATGAACAACAGGATTATGAGAAGCAGATTGTCTTCAGCTCTGTTTAAGGAAGATTATACAGACGCACGTGTGGCGCATTTATCCATCAGTCGTCTGATCATTTATGAGATAATTATAATTAACAGATGCCTTAAAAGTTAGTCCGTCGTTAGTCCGTCTCTCAACACTGTCTGACTTCCTGTCTCTCAGCTCCAAGCTCATTGGTTCCTCCTGACGATGAAAAACACCAATACATAGTTTCATCTATGAAACAGTCGTTTTTATCAAGTAACAGGAGGAAATAGAGACGTTGCTGGGGACTATTTTCGGTGGCGGATGAATCCACATGTAGGATTGAGTCAGAATAAACTACAGAGGCTGTATTCAAACCCGCCTGAGGAATGCAATATACAGTACTCAGTACATACTGCATACATCCTTAGTAGTATGTAGTAAAGTGATGTATTTAACAGTACTCAGTACATACTGCATACATCCTCAGTAGTATGTTGTAAAGTGGTGTATTTAACAGTACTCAGTACATACTGCATACATCCTCAGTAGTATGTAGTAAAGTGGTGTATGTAGCAGTATGCAGTACACAGTACAAAGTATGTAGTAAAGTGATATTTTTAGGAGTGTACAGTACACAGTATGTACTGCATACATTCTCAGTAGTATGTAGTAAAGTGGTGTATTCAGCAGTATGCAGTACGTAGTACAAAGTATGTAGTAAAGTGATATTTTTAGGAGTATACAGTACACAGTACGTACTACATACTCGTTCCTCAGTAGAATGTAGTAAAGTGATGTATTTAGCAGTATACTAGACCAGGATTGATCCTTTAGACCGGATCTTAAATCACTGGAGGAAAAACTAACTAGTACCACTATTGTAGCTCATGGTGAAGTCAGACAAACAGGAACATCAACGAGGGGAGACGGTAGAGTACCACAACAGGTACTAGTCAGCTGTCACAGCAGTTTGTGGAGCTTCTAAACTCTGAAAACGTTTGATTCACCATCTAATATCATAAAATTGTCAATATTCAGAATCCACACAGTTGATTTCTCTCCTCAATCATGATCACAAGTCAATTTAGTGATCAAATAGCTATGAAAAATATTTTAAAAGAGATGATTTTAGCTGCTGCTGTCGGTGTAGCTGTAGCCTGTAGCGGTCCAGAGCTTTGCATTGTGGGATACAGTAGGAGAGGGAGACTGGTCTGATGGAGACTACTACAGATTTACTACAGATCAGTACCACCGCCAGGTACTTTTGGTGTACTGAATTCTACATATTGGCCAAATCAGTACGTACTACTCGTATAGTATGAGGTAGTACTACTAATACAGTATGAGGTTGTACTACTAGTATAGTATGAGGTTGTACCACTAGTACATTATGAGGTAGCACCACTAGTACACTATGTAGTTGTACTACTAGTATAGTATGAGGTTATAGTACTAGTATAGCAAACAGTAGTACTACTAGTATAGTATGAGGTTGTACTACTAGTATAGTATGAGGTTTTATATAGATAGGATACTATATATACTATAGGATACTAGTTAGCAGATATATAGATATCAGGATACTAGTTAGTAGGTATATCGATATCAGGATAATAGTTGTTAGTAGATATTATATTTCAATCTTGTAGTAGTAATACGATATGGATTGAGGGCTTCCTGCCTTCATCCCAGACAGGAGATCATCACAACTACAGGCCAGACTCCATTACACCTGACTTTGTATATACAGACTGGTGACAAATGAGAGTAAAACCCAACAGTGAGGGTCTCAGTAAGGTTCTGGGAACGGTTCCAGTGTTCCTTGTTCCTAGATTGTGCTACATGTGGATCTCTGCTGGAGGGATGAACATCATTCTTCCAAAAGATATTCCCTTATTTGGTGTTTTGATTGTGGTGGTGGAGAGTGCTGATCCTCCAAATATCAAATATCCCATAAGTGCCCCCCCAACATGTACTACAACCACCTATAGGAGCTCTAGAACTTCCTCTGTGGCCACAAAAATCTCCTCAGTGAACCTCGTCACTGACATCTAAAACCTCCTCAGTGACATCTAGAACTGCCTCAAGAGCTACAAGAACCACCTAAAGGACTCCTGAATCTCTTTAAGGAAAGCTTGAATGAAGCTTGAATTTCAATGACCACTAGAACCTCTTCAATGAATACAAGAGCCACCTAAAAGACCCCTTGAACCTACTCAATGATGACTAACCTCATCAATGGCCACAGTAACATTTTAAGACTTCTACCCCCTCTCGATGTACCCTAGAACTCTAAACACATAGTGGAACCACCTAAAGGACCTCTAGAACCCCTTCAATGATGACTTAAACCTCTAAACACATAGTCGAACCACCTGAAGGACCTCTAGAACCCCTTCAATGATGACTTGAACCTCTAAACACATAGTCAAACCACCTAAAGGACCTCTAGAACCCCTTCAATGATGGCTTGAACCTCTTAACACATAGTAGAACCACCTAAAGGACCTCTAGAACGCCTTCAATGATGACTTGAACCTCTAAACACATAGAGGAACCACCTAAAGGACCTCTAGAACCCCTTCAATGATGACTTGAACCTCTAAACACATAGTAGAACCACCTAAAGGACCTCTAGAACCCCTTCAATGATGGCTTGAACCTCTAAACACATAGTAGAACCACCTAAAGGACCTCTAGAACGCCTTCAATGATGACTTGAACCTCTAAACACATAGTAGAACCACCTAAAGGACTTCTAGAACCCCTTCAATGATGACTTGAACCTCTAAACACATAGTATAACCACCTAAAGGACCTCTAGAACCCCTTCAATGATGGCTTGAACCTCTTAACACATAGTAGAACCACCTAAAGGACCTCTAGAACCCCTTCAATGATGACTTGAACCTCTAAACACATAGTAGAACTACCTAAAGGTCCTCTAGAATGCCTTCAATGACGACTTGAACCTCTAAACACATAGTAGAACCACCTAAAGGACCTCTAGAACCCCTTCAATGATGACTTGAACCTCTAAACACATAGTAGAACCACCTAAAGGACCTCTAGAACCCCTTCAATGATGGCTTGAACCTCTTAACACATAGTAGAACCACCTAAAGGACCTCTAGAACCCCTTCAATGATGACTTGAACCTCTAAACACATAGTAGAACTACCTAAAGGACCTCTAGAACCCCCTCAATGATGACTCAAAAGTGATAATGAGCAACAAGGCTATAGATGATAATGCTAAAAATGAGAAGCTGGTACCTGAATGTTTTGTGTGCTGCTCTTTGCTGATAGAGAGGTAAAAGATTCAGTTACATGTTAATTAGTGTTGGCGTGAATCACATTCACATGCTTTAATTACTTCTTACTGTAGAGCCATTAAAACATTTGCAGGCTGAGTTGGAGAGAACACAGCAGAGCATCTGATCGTTTAATTGAACCGATACAGATCCACTGGCGTGCGCCTGGATCAGCCCCATCTACTAAAAATGATGACTTTGAGCTGATTCCCTGGCAGGTGGGATCATTACGACCCTGAAGTGTTTGTGTAAATCAACCTGCCGCTCCGCCTCTTATTGTCTCTGCTCATTGTTCAGATGTGTTCACGGTCCGGCGAGCTGATGAGTCAGCAGTATCAGCATCAACTGCCCGAGGAGCTGAAGAGTGAATGTTAACAGCTCTGAGAGCACGCCAGCTGGCATGCACACACACATAATGCAGCACATATTCACCACCATCATCTTCAGCAGCATGGTCTCTTTCACCATCACCATCATCATCATCACCACCGCCGTCATGGTAACCAGACAGACCATACGTTCTAAGTGCACAGATGGCCAGAATGGCGTGCATCACAGCTAAGTGCAAAAAATCAGATGATAGTATGTTAAGTCAATATGGCCTGAGCTGTGTGTGTGTGTGTGTGTGTGTGTGTGTGTGTGTGTGTGTGTGTGTGTGTGTGTGTGTGTGTGTGTGTGTGTGTGTGTGTGTTCATCTATCCATTGCAGATGTTTGTTATGAAAACGTTCACAACATGTCACAGCAGGACTCTATGTTGTAACGGTGTAGGTTGGCAGGGAGGAAGTGTTTAACTCCTTCGCTCATCACCAGGAGGGAAAGAAATATATTAACTCTATTAATTCAATTACTTTTTTATACGCTGTATATACACAGTAGTCCCTTAGTAACAATTAGCACAACTGTTTAAAGGGCAGTCAATCAAATAAATAGTTCATAATTAATCTTAAATTGATCACACATTTTTTTATTTGTTCTAAATGAACCTTAAAGGGAGATTTGTCAAGTATTAATCCTCTTATCAACATAGAAATATGCAGCTTATTCAAGATTCAAAGTATATATGGGCAGCAAAATAAGAATTTCATCGGGCAGGGAAACTCGTTTCTTTCTGTGCACATAACAATAAATACTTTGAATCTTGAATCTTGAATTTGAATATTTATTATTGTAAATCAATGAACAACACAAAACACAGAAACCCTCACAGTTTCTGACTTTAGCATAAAAAATATGCTCCAGTCATAACATGACAAACTGCAGCCCAACAGGTAACAACAGCTGTCAGTGTGTCAGTGTGCCGACTTGACTATGACTTGATCCAAACTGCATGTGATTATCATAAGGTAGGCATGTCTGTAAAGGGGAGACTGGTGGGTACCCAGAGAACCCATTTACATTCACAGATTTGGAGGTCAGAGGTCAAGGGACCCCTTTGAAAATGGACATGACAGTTTTTCTGTAGTGTAAGTTTGTAGCGTTATTTAACCTCCTTCACTACCAGCTAGTCTGATCTGGTTGGTATCGATGGATCCATCAGGTTCTTTAGTTTCAGATGAGACCAGGATGTAGTAGTACTAGTCTGACCTGGTTGGTACCAGTGGTTTTCTAGTTTCATCTGACACAAGTATGTTTAAAATTGAGCTGCTACAACCTAAAAAAACTAAATTAAAAGAAATTAGTGACATTGAAACAGAATTGCGTTAACATGTTATTATTGTATTAATGTTAAATCGAACCAGTATCACTTTGGACATTCATGGTCCCTGAAGTTTTGATGACTCTGACTGTTCCACTACTGCCACCATCAGGTTAAAATGTATATCTGCACATAAGAAACAGATTTTGGACGCTGTTCTTCTGGACAAGATAATATTATCTTGGAGGACAACCGTGTGGAGAGTTTGCAGCAGTCCAGCTCTTCATGGTGAAGATGTGCAGCTCAAGTGTGTTTGGATTATCTCTGCTGTTTGACCTCTGAAGGTCACGCCTCCTCTTATCTGGATGGACAGTGTGATTGACAGCTTTAATCCTCGTAGCCATCAGCGCTCATCACTGCTCAGCCTTTACTCTCATTGTCCCAACATCAGCCACACAAACACACATTTAAAAACACAAACACTGCTTCAGACTGACATTCAGATATTCAGCGCTCGCTTTTAAAGCCTGTGAAGGTGAGAAGCTGGTTGTTACAGCACAAAGTCCTCAAAAACAGAGCATCTCAATACAAGGTAGAGAAAATACCGGAGACACAACCCCGTCTCCTACAAAATAATAGGGCTGAGACATTTCACCATTCTCCTGACTATATTATCACCATACTGGGGTGATGATTCAATATGTATTATGATTTTTAAGTATTGTGATTCAATGTTGTGATTTGTATTAACTTTTTTACCACTAGACCATGAGGGGAAAACGTTAAATCAGACACTTGTAGGGACTTTTACTCTACTCTAAACGAATCCAGTAAAAATGTTTGATTTTCAGCATGTATGTGGTCAGAGATGTCCTGAAGTCAAATATATCAGGATCATTGTCAGGAATTATTTTTTACATTTTTTATCCAGCATCCCAAAAATAAAAAAATGAAGACATTTCCCTCACAAATTAGTGGTATTTTCTTTTCACAGGGTTCCCAAAGAGTCTTTAAAAGTCTAAAAAAAAAAAGGTCTAAAATCCAATAAATTGAATTTAAGGCCTCAAAATGTCTTAAATCCAACGAAGCATCAGTCAAACAGCAGCAACGACCATATTGATGCTCCAGTTTTCTATCATATCCTTAGTACTGTATTGTCACTATGGACATGAAGTAGGTCTTAAACTGTATCCATAATGGTCTTTAAAGGTCTTAAAAAGTCTTATATTTGACTTGTTGAAACTTGCAGATACCCTGTTTTAATCTATAAGGGACATGTAATGTTTTATACCTCTGCTGAATATTATCCAATCAATCTGATTTCCATAGATGTATTTTGTATATACAGTTCCCTTTGTTAACACTTTATTTTGAAAAGCAGACGTAGTCCCAGGTATCTACTTCCTCTAACTTCTCCAAGGTGGTCTCTATCTCTCCGTCAGCTCCGTTCTCTTTATCCATCCATGTTCAGCTCCATCAGGGCCGTCTGAATGCATTTAACATAAATGTCAGTATATTGGAGCTCTACAGTTGTAGCGTCGGCCCATTTGACCACAGAGATGAGAGCGATGGCCGGCCGGACCGCCATACGATAACGTTTCCTGCCCGTGACAGAGTTAGCATGCAGCTTTAGCCGTGATGTCTAGCTCTGCTTTTCCTGTAATGTGTGAAACCCAAAGTGTTTCCATCCTTTACTGGATGTGTAGTGTTTACTGCGCTGGATTTAACATGGGAGGGTGCAGGTCGTATCCACGCTGACCCTCCAACCTTTAATACTTTCTGAGGTTTGTTTTGGTTGAGGGATACGGAACGGATATGACGTCACGTTACTCAGACTACCACAATAAAAGCAGTAACTTAATTTTACCTCCACATAGATTCAGCTGAAGCATATATATCGATTCTGGTATTAAAACATCTATTTAGAGGTCGTAAAAAAAAAAAATCACAATACATCAGTGAATCAATTTTTTTTCCTACAAGATTGCGTTCCCATACAACAAAACTGCATTCTCAATTACGTTTCAAGGGAAACATATTTTCTCCCGGATTACGGTAGCAGTTTTACTGTGCTGTTTTCGTTGACAGTGGGACAAATATATAAATCAACGTTGACTTCTGGTTTCATACAGCACATGAACATCAGTCTCCTCATGAAAGTCTGGTGTTATCCATGAATTCATCGGTAACATGAAGTTATTGTTGAATATGTCAGATAAATGGCAGTTAGCGAGGTGTGCTACATTAGCTTTGACTTAGCGTCTAATGTCAATGAATTCAACAGTAATATGAAGATACTGTTTAAATGTTAGTGAGCTGTACGTTGAAAACAAGAAAAGGTGATTTCTGGATCCTGAGGGTCACCTGTGTGAGCGGCCCAACCTGTCATCCATGTGCTCACCTGACCACTTATGTTTCCATGAAAACCAGATTTGTTCGCTGTTGAATAAAGTAATGTTAATATATATATATATATATATATATATATATATATATATATATATATATATATATATATATATATATATATATATATATATATATATATATATATATATATATATATATATATATATATATATATATATATATATATATATATATATATATATATATATATATATATATATATATATATATATATATATATATATATATATATATATATATATATATATATATATATATATATATATATATATATATATATATATATATATATATATATATATATATATATATATATATATATATATATATATACACACAACTCCATTTGAAATGAAGAAAAGTGCTGTTTAGACTCCTAAAATATTTCATAGATTTTATTAAATCATATTATTATTATTTTTTTTTAATTTTTTTTTTTACGTCCAGATGGGTAATAACACTCTGTATGTATTTATCAAGCCTTGCACTGCAAATTTTTAACATTAATCTAACATTTCATTGCTGGGACTAAATATGTAGCTGCAGAAAGACCCATAAATGTAAAAATATCCTCTTCATTTCACATCAATGAGAAAGTTCATATGAAGTTCCTTCAGTCATCTCATGATAGAAACTCTTCACTCTTCACAGTTTGTTGACCTTAAAAGCAGCAGAAGTGAAGCTGATAAATGTTCTCACCTGGAAGACAGAAGAGAAGCAGGAGATACGTAATCGATCCGCTGCAGAGGAGTTTCATCCTGCTCCGATAACCGTAATTGATCCGGTAAATAACGACCCGTTTACAATACTGTGATCACACTGATCAGCCAGTATCCAACCACCGAGCAGAGAGGATGAGACACAGTGAGAGAGAGAGAGAGAGAGAGGAGAGAGATGAGAGAGAGAGAGAAAGAGAGAGAGGGACAGAGGATGAGAGAGAGAGAGAGAGGAGGGAGAGAGATGAGAGAGAGAGAGTGTTTGCTGTAGTGCAGCAGTCGCTGAAGTATGAGGGGTCATTAGTGCCACACAGACTGGAGACTATAAAACTAATCTCTGTATCCCTCTTTCCTGTTAGTGACCATGATGACGTATTTAGTAAGCGGAGCGTTAAGTGGAGGCAGAATAATTGTCCGAACACGTTAGTTAACGCTGGCTAGCAAGTATTGTTGTCTTGTTTTTAACAATGGCTGATTAAAATACTAGTTTCTCTCAATATGTACTGTCACTCAGTCTCCAGGATCACCAGTGTTAGTGGAGAAAGTTGACATTAACCAACAAGACCAGATTAGCCGATCCCTACGCTGTAGGAGAGTACTTCAGGAGGAGCAGACGGCTGGCTAACGCTTGTCAGCTAGCTAGATTGTCTGTCTCTGGAACTGGCTAGTTAACTAACTAAATTGTCTGGAGACTGATAAGCTAGCTAGCTAACACCTGCTCTTTGGATGCCTACAGTCAACTGTCCTTCAGTAAAGTCAATCAAAAAGAGAGTTCTTCAATATCGCAGAAGCATTTCCAACATTGAGAGAAATCGTTGCTAATAGTTTAGCCTTCTGCTAACATCAGTCAATGGCTCACGACTGCAGCTGTGTATACTACCTTCTCTCGCCGTACAAGACGTTTAAAAATACATCAGTGAGCTTGTTCACTGAGTCAATAATTAAAGTACCAGTACAACCAGTTGTCTGATTCCTTTGTAACAAGAACCAAAAGCTGCTTGTACCTTGAACACATCAGGTGATGACTTTTTAAGTTGAGAGATCATTGGTGTGACCGCTATGACCAGAGAGATCACTTGGGTGATTGCTGTGACCAGAGATCACCGATCACTGGTGTGACCACTCACTGCTCCTATTTGCCGTTTCCACCATTTAGAGGATAAGCCAAGCTTAAAGCCTCTAAGGTGTTGCACCGGTCTCACCCAAATGACGCGCTGAATTACGTTATCGTGTAGAAACACACTTTATGCTTGCACTCTAATTTCCCTTTAGCTTCTCCATCACTCTCATAGCGACAAACAAACAATATAAAAGTAATGACTGCAGCAACACACTGCCTCATCGGTCAACAACGGTTCATGCTTCCAGGAGGAACACCTGACCTGGTCAAGACTGGTTCCTAATTATATGTCCATCCATCATCATCATCATCCATCTGCAACCGCTTATCCCATAAAGGGGTCGCGGGGTGGGGGGGCTAGAGCCAATCCCAGCTGGCATTCAGTGAAGGCGGGGTGCACCCTGAACACGTCGCTAGTCCATCACAGGGCACCTAATTATACGTATCAGTACCAACTATCCCCATGAGACCCGATACACCATCTGACTCCTACATGCCTTTTAAATAACGTTTCGGCACAGAGCACCTGGCTTTTAAAGGTAATGGGAGAAGACTTTCTGATTGGTTTAATTTGTGTTACACCGAAACTAGCCTATGCTTCATTAAGAGACTAAATACAACCCTTTTTGCTGCTACTTTGCACCCAGATTATGTGCTGGTTAACTCACAAAAGTGGAGTTGGACCAAATGCACATTAGACCACACGCTATAGATCAGCCTTCTGTCCTCTTTAAATCGTCAGAAATCAACATGCAAGTTTTGTGAGTTAAACCATCTCAGCCATGTGTCAAAATCTACTCATCATCAACAACATAAGGATGATATCAAGCTGAAACACGTCAGACCAGTCATCTCTAAACATCGGACTGCTCTTTTAAGATAATATCACCACCAGAATTCACTGAGGACGACGTCAGGATGCAGAAAAACTTCAGCTTTGCACATTAATCTTCACTTTTTCTCCACCGGTCGGTTCCACGGGGAGCGATGATTCAATGAATGTATGTTATTTGTTGCAGTTATGTGTGAATGAAATGAATAAATGATAAACATAAAGTTTGAAAAGTGAAGTGAGGACATTAAGAGGAGATTAACGGATTAGCAGGAACTAAATTGGCTGACAGACACAGTGGTGATAAAGTCAAAGAGTCAAAACACTTCCCTCTTCTCCATCTAAGGGAATTAAATCTCCCTAATTGGTTTTATAAACTCACAAATGTCAAATGTGTGAAATCGTAGTGACGACTAGAAAAGTTTGATTCTATTTGTTTTTATTTTATTATAATCAGAAGAACACAAACATGAGATTATATCTTTTATAGGAAAAGACCTGAAGTTCATCTTTAAAACCTGGTTGAAAATCCTCAACGATCCATTTTGGTTTTAAAAACTCAAGTCGCCGAGGTAGAGTCTAAGTCAAGTCTCAAGTCCTTGAGCTAGAGAGTCTAAGTCAAGTCTCAAGTCCTTGAGCTAGAGAGTCTAAGTCAAGTCTCAAGTACTTGAGCTAGAGTCTAAGTTAAGTCTCAAGTCGTTGAGCTAGAGTCTAAGTCAAGTCTCAAGTCTTTAAGGTTAGAGTCTAAATCAAGTCTCAAGTTTGTGAGCTAGAGTCCAAGCCAAGTCACAAGTCCTTGAGTTAGAGTCCAAGTTAAGAGTTGTTGAGTTAGAGGCCAAGTTAAGTCACAAGTCTTTGAGTTAGAGTCTAAATCAAGTCTCAAGTCTTTGAGTTAGAGTGTAAATCAAAGTCTCAAGTCGTCAAGCTAGAATCTAAGTCAAGTCTCAAGTCTTTGAGTTAGAGTCTAAGTCAAGTCTCAAGTCGTCGAGCTAGAGTCTAAGTCAAGTCTCAAGTCTTTGAGCTAGAGTGTAAGTCAAGTCTCAAGTCCTTGAGCTAGAGAGTCTAAGTCAAGTCTCAAGTCACACAGCTAGAGTTCAAGTCAAGTCTCAAGTCCTTGAGCTAGAGTCTAAGTTAAGTCTCAAGTCCTTGAGCTAGAGTCTAAGTCAAGTCTCAAGTCTTTAAGGTTAGAGTCTAAATCAAGTCTCAAGTTTGTGAGCTAGAGTCCAAGCCAAGTCACAAGTCCTTGAGTTAGAGTCCAAGTTAAGAGTTGTTGAGTTAGAGGCCAAGTTAAGTCACAAGTCTTTGAGTTAGAGTCTAAATCAAGTCTCAAGTCTTTGAGTTAGAGTGTAAATCAAAGTCTCAAGTCGTCAAGCTAGAATCTAAGTCAAGTCTCAAGTCTTTGAGTTAGAGTCTAAGTCAAGTCTCAAGTCGTCGAGCTAGAGTCTAAGTCAAGTCTCAAGTCTTTGAGCTAGAGAGTCTAAGTCAAGTCTCAAGTCACACAGCTAGAGTTCAAGTCAAGTCTCAAGTCCTTGAGCTAGAGTCTAAGTTAGGTCTCAAGTCCTTGAGCTAGAGTCTAAGTCAAGTCTCACGTCTTTAAGGTTAGAGTCTAAATCAAGTCTCAGGTTTGTGAGCTAGAGTCCAAGCCAAGTCACAAGTCCTTGAGTTAGAGTCTAAGTCAAGTCTCAAGTCTTTGAGTTAGAGTCTCAGTCAAGTCTCAAGTTGTCGAGCTAGAGTCTCAGTCAAGTCTCAAGTCTTTGAGTTAGAGTAAGTCAAGTCTCAAGTCTTTGAGCTAGAGTCTAAGTCAAGTCTCAAGTCGGCAAGCTAGAGTGTAAGTCAAGTCAGCTAAAATATACAAATCTATACAAGTACCCTACACTCACAGTATAAAAATGATTAAACCAGTAGCTTCCTGAGAGTATACTTTAGTTTTCGTGAGGGTGACAAGCATGTAAATGGGTATAAAGGAATATGTTCGTAAGAGGTGGAAGCAGGAGTAAACACTGAAGTCTTCAGCCTGGAGACTTTGTTTCAGATGTGAGGATCATAAAACCTGAATGTGTTTACTGTGAGGACAGTAAGCAGACCTGAACCTGAGGTCTTCAGAACGGAAACCATTCAACAACAGCAGTATTTCTGAATCAATTCTTAGTCACACAGGAAGCTGCAGTAATATGTGAGAGCTGCACTCAGACGGATCCTCACAGCTCCAGACTCCCCGGATGGCTTCCTCCATCTTTTCTTTTCTTTTGTTGAGCGAACTTGAAGGCATCTGAAGGTTAATTGAGCTGGGACGCTGCTGTTGGCCAATTCTTTTAAATTCCCCCTGGAAATAAAAGTAAGAGCCTTTCAGGCGGGCCGGGGGCCAACGCCGAACTGAACCGGCCAACAGAAACCAGTTACGGAGCCAAACTTTGACGGCACGCTGATACAACCTGGGTCTAATTTTCACTCTTTCACCTGTGTTTTGGTGACATTTTATCCACCAAATAAACTGTTTTCTGTGATTCCATTTCAGCAGTTTCAGGTATCACAAACTGTCCCAGGGAGTTAAAGGCCGAGGCTTTGTCACCGCCATAGGCGTTTGGCACCGCTGCCATGGGGTGGCTGTAGCCCAGTGGGTAGAGTGGTTGTCCTTCTGCTGAAGGTTGGTGGTTCAAACCTTTTTCCTACTGTCTACATGCTGTCCCTGAGCAAGTGCTTCACAGCAGCTCCTTGCTCTTAAGGCTGGGTTAAATGCAGAAGTCAAATTTCATGTATGCATCTTTATGTATGTGATGAATCTAATAAAGTTTAAGGGTTTCTTTTTCGGTTGCACGGTGGTGCAGTGGTTAGCACCGTCGCCTTACAGCAAGAGGGTCAAAAGTTTGAATCCGGCTTGGGGCTCTTTTGTGTGGAGTTTTGCATGTTCTCCCTGTGGATTTTCTCCGGGTTATCTGGTTTCCTCCCACAGTCCGCAGGTTAATTGATGACTCTAAATGCGGAATGCATGTGAATGTGAACGTGAATGGTTGTCTGTTTCTACCGTGTGATGGACTGGCGATCTGTCCAGAGTGAACTCTGCCTTCACCCAATGCCAGCTGGGATCAGTTCCAGCAACCCCGCGACCACTAACAGGATGAGCGGTTGCAGATGGATGGATTTCTTTTGCCTGTCACGGTAAATGACATATTAGTGCGTTAACACAAATGACACTCATTTCTTTAACGTATTAAATCAACCAGTGATTTTTAGGTTGTAACAGGCTCAGGCTGACAAGCGCCCCAAGTAGTTGGGGGTGTGGTGCTTCATCAGGCAGTGCCCAAGAGGTAAACTGGTACCTCTCTTGGTCCATGTTGGGACTTGACCCTCCGATTCCTAAACCAAGTCTCTATGGACTGAGCTACTGCCGCCCCTATGCTGTATATATTCAAATGGCTTTATTGGCATGACAACTGTACATATTATAATATCATAATTCTGACTTTTTAAATTTATATTTATGACTTATTTTATCCTGTACTAATGTCTTATCATGGGGATAGTTTTTTTATTTAGGCTAGTTTTCTTTCTTTTCTTTCTTTCACTGTCAGAAATGGGTTTCATCAGTCTCTTCTGTATTCATTAATGACTCAACTCTATCTTATAACTATGACTATTTTATCTCATAATTTAGATTTTTCTTTTTGAGCACATAATTATGAGATTAAAAAAATCTAAATCTCATAATTATTAAATAAAATATAATTATGAGATAAAAGTCATATTTAGGACTTTTTTTAAATCTTGCATTAATGACTTATCTTCATTTTTATTATTATTAAGGCGAGTTTTCATCTTATTTTTTTATTTTTCTGGCGGAAATGGGCTTCAACAGTGTCTGCTGCCAAGCATTACGTAATGACACAACTCCACTCTCTGATTGGCTGAGCGCCCCGTCAATCTGTGATGTGGTGACCAATGAGAGCGGGCGGCAGGCGATACAAACTGGCAGCCGCCATGTTGTGTCTCCGGGGGCCAGGAGCGACGTCCGGTAGTAAACAGTAGATGACGTTACCGCCGCTCGGTACTTCACAGGAAACGGACCGCAGCTGGAAGCCATGAGCCGTCCGTCCTCAGCCGGAGCCGGTGGTGGAGGACTCGGGGCCGGGAAGGCGGGCGGAGGGAAGCACGGGGGATCGGGGGGCGCCGCTGCCGCCGCCGCACAAGCAGCAGCTGCAGCAGCAGCCGCGGCCGCAGCAGCGGCAGCAGCCGCCGGTGTGAGCTCCGTAGCCGTGTCGGGGTCCGCTGCCCCTTCCTCCACCGTGTCCCTGACCGCGGCCGGCCTCCCCGGGCAGTCCCCGGAGCTCACGGCGCTGTTCGAGTGCCCGGTATGCTTCGACTACGTGCTGCCGCCCATCCTGCAGTGCCAGGCGGGTCACCTGGTCTGCAACCAGTGCCGCCAGAAGCTGAGCTGCTGTCCGACCTGCCGAGGCCCGCTCACCCCGAGCATCCGGAACCTGGCCATGGAGAAGGTGGCGTCCACCCTGCCGTTCCCCTGCAAGGTAACACACGCACACACACACACCTGGTCACAAACACCGAAGAACTACACACTTCTAACACAACTTCCTCACTCTGCGACAAAACTGCCGCTGACAGGTGTGTGCGCGTGTCCTGTGACGTCACAGGGACGCCACGAAGGACCAAAACAAAAGTTTTCCTCCTCGATTGATGAGTGATGCATGTTCATCCTTTAATAATCAATAACTCCTATTGACGAACAGACTGATGTATGTTCATCGTTTAATAATCATGAATTCCTATTGATGAACAGATGTTCACTATACAGACAGTTATGTTTGAAATATTAAAGTAAATCTCTTGTTTCAGGTGTTTTTAGTGAGAGTATGATCTGATGTACTGTGGTTTCGTACTCGCATAGTTGTACTCAAGCACAAGGTATTTTACCAGAGTATCAGGTAAATATTGTTCTTTTTATTCCACTACATCTATCTGACAGCTGACAGCTAATACTGAGATACTGTTACTTCAGTAAGGTTTAGAATGCAGGACTTTTACTTTTAGTGGAGTATTTTCTCAGTGTGGTATTAGCACTGTTACTGCAGTATTGTGTAGAGTGTGAGGGACTCAGTCAGTGTTAATTAGATCACTTCACAGTTCTGGGATCAGCTACTCATGTTACTGTTGAAATAGTCATGGAGGCTGACTGGTGACTGGCTGACTGGAGGCTGACTGGTCTATGGACTGGAATATGTGTACTATAAGCTGGTCTATGGTATTGTGGGGTGTTAGAGTGTGGGGGGTGTAGAAGAAGCAGTGTGTACTGTTGGTAAGGGGCTTCACTATATGTGAACTGGTATCTTCTTCTGTTGGTGTGGTGTTTTTACCTATCAGCCTTTGCTGTGAGTATTAGTATTAGTATAGTATTCATATTAGTATTAGTATAGTATTTATAGTATTAATATTAACATTGTATTAGTATAGTATTAGTGTTAGTATTTTATTAATATTAATACAGTATTAGTATTTTTGTTAGTCGCTGCAGGGCCTTGTCTGTATTGTAGTAACTGGGTCTGACCACCAGGAGGAGCTCTGTCCTGACAGCAGAACACACTGCACGAGCAGCAGCCTCAGTAGACCACAATGCATTGCAGGTGTCTTAAAGCTGGATCTCTGTGGACTGACTAGTTGTTTCTCCATCTGTGTTGCTACGGTAACGTCCTGTCAGTCACACAGTGAGGCGTGTCTCTGCGTGTTGACTTACAGGATTTTATTTGGGGTCTTATTTGTGTTTTCTCTGTAACGAATGTTTCGAATGAATGAAGCTCTGACTGCCATAGCTCCATATTATGTATTATGAAGTCATCACCCTAAAAATAGATTAAAATAAAAATAAATATCTAAAATAATGATATCCTCTGTACTGACATTTACTGTCACTATATTAACATCCAGTAATATGTTGTACATCTTTAAATATCACCTACAGTGAAGGAGGATTTAATCACAGAAACAAACCTGTTTAATAAACAACGTGATAAATAGATGACATGAAAAATGAAAAATACTTGCCTGTGAGTATTATAAGTCTAGGGCTTTTAATGTGAAAGGTAAGACCTTTGTCAAGGTTAAAAGAAGTAATAAAGTCTGATGTCCTGGTTCAGACTACAGAGCCTCAATGTTGTAATTAATTAATACATAAATATAAATAAGGAAAATTGAATAAATGCAACAGTAAATACATTTTTTAAAACAAATGAATTGAAAAATAAATGTGTAAATGAATAAATAAATAAATAATACAAAAATAAATAAATATATAATTAAAAAAAATGTAATAATAAATACAGATACAACTCGACCCATTCTGCACAGTGTGATTGGTTAATGCCTTAAGTTACGATGCAAAAGCTCAGAAAACCTCAACCTCTTTCTCTGAAAAATCAAAATCTAAAATATGTTGCTGCATAATATTTCCATTCTGTGTGAAAGTACTCGGTACAAAAACAACAGTTTGAAAAAAATATATTGTCATGTGAATTAATTGCACAACAAATAAAACCTGCCCAGGTGTGAAGCCCTTTAGTCTGACAGGTGAACAGAGTTTATCAGAGTGAACCGTCCCTGTTAAACTAAGCAGCACATTAATGTGGAAACCAGTCGACCACACCTTTGAACAGGTGGTTGACACATTTCCTAAAATCCTTATGTATTTATTTATTTAACATCTTTGAAGCCCCCTTATTTGCATAATTTAGGCAGAAATGGATAGAGAAAATAAATGTAATAAATACCTTTGGGGGAATAAATAAGGGGTGAAAAAAAATCGTCTGCATTGGAAAATTGTGCCGAAATAAATACATAAATAAATGAATAAATACACATGTAAAAATAAATAGAAAATAAATAGAAAATAAATAAAATAAAATAAATAAATAATAAATAGATAAATAACTAAATAAATGAAAAATAAAATAAAAAGTTAAAGAAATAAATGCATCAGTTAATAAATAAAAAAAAAACATGCAAAATAAAAAAAAAAAATAGACACTGGAAAAAAATGTAAAAAAAAAAAAGTAAAAATGCAATAATAAATAAATAAATGCAAAAATAAATAATTAAGATAAGATAAGATATTTCTTTATTAGTCTCACAGTGGAAACATTCACAATTATAACAATTTATAAAGGAAATGCTTAATTAAAATGAAAAATTAAACAAAGGAGGAAATATTATGGGAATTAATAGAAAGATAAATAAATAAAGAAGCAAATTAACACTGAAAAATCAATTAATGGCACATTATATAAATTAATTAATGGCTTCATTTTAATGTTATGTTTGCTACATTTAATGAAATTTATTCATTTACTGAGTCATTTATTTAGTCATTTATTTTTGATTTTGGCAGGTTTTGTCCTCCATAGAGATGCAGTTGGTGGTCCGCCATAGTTGATGTTTTTGGCTCATGCTCATTACACAATCGTCCATGTGCTAATAGAGGAGACGACGTCTCAGTTTGTTTTAAAACAACAATGAACAATGAAACATCTGTAGGTTGACTAGAAGGTGAAGGTCACAGCAGCAGGGGATTGTGGCACAACAAAAACAACAACACACTCATTTACACACAGGTACAACATGTGACGTAAACACACACTGCAGACGGTAGGGGGATGTTGGGGGGTGTCGACAGATGTGAGGAGAAGGAGGAGGAGGAGGATCGCACTCAATACTCTCCTTTTATTCTCTCTCTCAGCTTCCTTTCTCCCCACCCCCACTGTGTGTGTGTGTGTGTGTGTGTGTGTGTGTGTGTGTGTGTGTGTGTGTGGCGCTGCAGTGTCTTGGTGACGGCGCTGTGCGGCGGTCGGTTGGAGGCTGAATGTTTTTCCTCATTCAGAGGACGAGAGACGTTTACTGACAGCAGAGTGTGTCGCCGGTCGGACGGACGGACAAATGCCACACAGCTGAGTGTGTGTGTCTGTGTGTCTGTGCGTATGTGCGTATGTGTGTGTGTCAGTCAGTAGGCAGAGTCGTTGCTTCATCTTTTCACCACAGAAGAAGAAAACATTTTTTTTTCTTCTTCTGCTGCTGCAGCAGGAGAGAGAGAGAGAGAGAGAGAGGGCGAGCGAGGTTCAGCTGCATTACTGCTGGTACGTGTGTGTTTTTGGATTTGGGTGTGTGTGTGTTCCATATTTTAGTATCTCAAACAGTTGATTATCGATTTCAGATCAGATTAATTGATTGTTGTGTAAAGCTGCGTTCACACAAAGGCTGAAGTGAACTTTTCATGTGTCCTGACTGAAGACGTGACAGTGAGGACGTTTGACCGCCGGTTCATAAACTTGTGTCATCAGCAGTTACTAGAAAACACGACGGTCAATCTGCAGCTGACTGATCTTTACTAGCGGGTGGCGGTGTGTCTGGCCTCTCTGGTCCAGCTTTTGCTGCAGGGCCACAGGTTTCTACCCGACACCACTTTGCTTCGCACACCGATGTTTCGATTGAAAGCTCCAGAACAGTGGTGTTAGGTTCTCACCGGTGGTCAGTGTTACATGGCACATTGTAAATGCAGTTTCTTTTGTTAACACGTAGTCCCAGATGTCTACTTCCTGTAGCTTCTCCAAGGTGGTCTCTAGCTCTCTGTCAGCTCCGTTCTCTTTATCCATCTGTGTTCAGCTCCATCAGGGCCGTCTGAATGCATTTAACATAAATGTCAGTATATGGTTCTCTACAGTTGTAGCGTCGGCCCATTTGACCACAGAGATGAGAGCGACGGCCGGCCGGTCCGCACGTTACCGCCATATGATAACGTTTCCTGTCCATGACAGAGTGAGCTGCAGCTTTAGCCGTGATGTTCAGCTCTGCTTTTCCTGCAATGTGTGAAACCCAAAGTGTTTCCATCCTTTACTGGATGTGCAGTGTTTACCACGCTGGATTTAACACGCTGACCCTCCAACCTTTAATACTTTCTGAGGTTTGTTTTGGTTGATAAATACAGAGCGGATATGATGTCACATTACTCAGACTACCACAATAAAAGCAAAAAAACTTCCTTCTACCTCCACATAGACTCAGATGAAGCAGATATATTGATACTGGCTTTAAAAGATCAATTTCAAAATTGTAAAAAGAAACATCTTGATACATGTGTTTTCCTCGCATAATATAAAGTAGAAGATTCCTTCATATAAATGAGACCACAAACCACAGTCTATTTAACTTCAATGCTGTCTGCAGTACAACATGCAGCACTGTAACACGATCAGCTGAGTCATGTTGCCTTTAATGTAAATACGAGCCAGACCAGTAATCTGACGCCTCAAACTGAACTTGCATGTGGACGACATGAAACTGTGTAAATGTTAACAGAGGAGCTGTTTCCACGTGCAGGCTGAGGTGAAACATCTGATTTCATGTGTTTGTCCTGGTTTAACAGCCGACAGTCGTCGTCCTGCTGTTCACTTTTAATCTCTCTGCTATATGATCTCTCCACGTGGCTGTGCAGTCTGTCTGAACAGCTGCTGGCCGGCTGCTGTCGTCTGTCTGCTGAAGTACGGAGACCAGAGAGGGACAAATAACTTCGCAAATTCAGATTTATCTTCAGAGTCTTAAAACAAGAGAAGCAACGAATGATTTAATGATTTTGCTCATGAAGTAAACAAACTACCAGATAAACAACATGTAGTTCATGAAGGTAAACGGGTTACAGTAATTGTTTTAATCAGCGAGAGAAAGAGATGAGTGGTTGGGAGTCCTGAACTAACTTTCCTGGATCACATTAAATGCCGTATTAATAATGTAGTAACAATAAGGGCATTTTCACACCTGAGAGTGAACCAAGGTTCCTGTTTTTGTTACACTGACCTGACTAGTTTTGGTTTCATGTTGCAGTGACGTAAGCGCTCTGTCGTCATCACCGACGTCCTGTCATTGTTGCCATCACGTCTTGCCTTTGTTGCCACCACCTGCATCTTATTGTTGTTGGTACCACCTACGTCCTGCTGTTGTCGCCATCACCTACGTCCTGCCGCTGTCACCAGCACCTCCATCTTGCCATTGTCGCCATCACCTGTCTTGCCGTTGTCAACATCACCTACGTCCTGCTGTTTCTGCCTACTTCCTGTCATCACCATCTGTTATGTCGTTGTTGTTGACATCACCTACATCCTGTTGACATCACCTACATCTTGTCGTCACTTCCAACGTCCTGTCATCACCGCTTATGTCCTGTCATTGATATCATCTACCTTCTATTGTTGTTGCTGTCGGCGCCACCTACATCCTGTCGTCACCACCTATGCCTTATCATTACTGCCTACGTCCTGTCGTCGTCCCCTACGTCCTGTCGTCGTCACCTACGTCCTGTCGTCGTCACCTACGTCCTGTCGTCGTCACCTACGTCCTGTCGTCGTCACCTACGTCCTGTCGTCGTCACCTACGTCCTGTCGCCGTCACCTACGTCCTGTCGCCGTCACCTACGTCCTGTCGCCGTCACCTACGTCCTGTCGTCGTCACCTACCTCCTGTCATCGTCACCTACCTCCTGTCGTCGTCACCTACCTCCTGTCATCGTCACCTACCTCCTGTCGTTGTCACCTGCGTCCTCTCATAATAAGATTATTAAAAATAGAAGAGACGTCCATGTTTCTGTGCAGAGGAAACAACCTTTTCACACCTGGAGCTGCTGTGATAGTCTGCTGGTGATTGTGGACTAAAAGTTTGGAAGTAATCAAGGTCTGTGTATAAACATAAATGTGTGTGTGTGTTTGTGTGTGTCAGCAGTGAGTGTGTGTTCGATGCTGTGTCCGGCCTCCTGCCTGCCTCTCCTCAGGGAGCTGGCTCAGTGGCGCTGCCTGCTGGGCTGGCATCGCCAACACGGAGTCGGTTCAACTAGCGCCTCAGGGCTAACTGCTAACACCGGACAGCAGCAGCAGCAGGGGTCAGAAGTCAGGGGCACAGCCGGTCGACCTGTTGGCCGCACCAAGCCGCTGCCGGGCAGCCAGGTGAGTCCTGGAAGAACCACAGAGGTTAAACTTCAACCTGCTGTAGCTGCTGCTCTGCTGAATGACAGCCAATAGAGAACCAAGCTGACTGAAGGAGGAAGGACAACCTCTGCTGTCATGGTGGCTGCGGCTAATTCATGAGCTAAAGCTAAATGTGAAGCAAGTAAGATGGAGCTCAGAGATGGGGGAGCAACTAGTTGATTCGTGTTTAACATGTCTCCGTGACTTCATCCATCCATCCTTCATCAGTACAAAGTAAAAATTAACATCACTAATTCTTCCTGCCTGCCGTCGGCCATGTTTGTTTACACTAAAGTCACATTTGATCGACTTCTGTTATTTCAGTAGTGACTCTTGTTGTTGATGAATGAATGTGTTAGTGTGTGGTGGATGTTTCTCTCCACATTGTACGTACTAAAATGTCAAATCTAACACATTTCGTCATGTGTGGACTCAAATTTTACACATCTGGAACATCTGGTGGTGTGGAGTTAGTGTAACGTCCTGACTTCATCTCTTTAAGTACTCTAATCTGATTTCGTTATTGATCTAAAACCAGCTGAGTCGACTGATTTCCTCTCGATGAGCAACCCTGAGGTTGAAGCGTGATGGAGGGAAGCTCAGCGCTCCATCTCTCAGCGCTCTCAGCCTGATTGGTATTGATCGTGGTGATGCTGAGGCTCTGCAGACAGTGGTGGTGGTGGATCACTGTGGGACTGCGGAGGAGGAAGAGGTTCAGTCTGGTGTCTCTTACTGGTTAAAGGTGTTTGTTCAGCATCTGGTTAAAGGCAGGAAGTAGTGGATCACTTCATAATCTCTTCTGTGTGAATCTCTCTGAGCATCGAGCTACTGAACCAAACTGATGCTTTAGATGTTTTAATGTTCTTGTGAAAGTATTCCACTTCAAAAATATATATTCATGTGCAAATTAATTACTTGAAAAGTACAAGAGAGGGTATATATACCGGTACACAAAGTGAGTACTGATAGGAACCCTGCACAGGTGGGCGCCTCTAAATCCCCTCAAACATTCATTAATGCAGCTGGATAAGAGGATTCATCTCTCTGAGGGTGTATTAGGGACAACAGGGCTGATGGGAGATCGCTTTTAAACAGCAACACATAAAGGAAAACTTCATCCTTCACTTCATCACATCAACATTATATAACTATATATACTGTATATACTCTCTCTCTATACACATACACACACACACACGCACACAATAATTCAACATCAACACATCTGCAGATACCTGGTTTTACCTGGACAGGAAGGCACTAAAGCTGGCGGATAGATGTAGTGGAGTATAAAGTAATAAAGTATTATTGTTACCTTCAAAAATATTAAGATGTTTTATTTTTTAAAAAACAAATTTTAATATTACAGAGTTATGTAATGTCAGTGGAAAAACACAAATAAACACATTTCATGACATGATGGGGAACACACATCAAAACACCTGCAAGTACATTTATCAAGTACAGATCTGAGGTACTTGTACACTGTCACAGGGACATTACTGTACAACCACTATTTTTCTACTGATACTTTAACTACATGAAACTAAGAACACTTGAATAATTTAACTACTGACACTTTAACTACATTGAGGTGATAATACTTGTGTATTTTTACTACTGATACTTTCACTACATGAAACTGACATTACTTGCCCTTGTACTACTTGTACTTTAACTACATGAGCTAAGAATACTTTTGTACTTTTACTACTAATACTCTAACTACATGAAGCTGGTAATACTTGTGTACTTGTGCCACTGATACTTTAACTACATGAACCTAAGAATACTGTTGATACTCTAAATAATACTTCTGTACTTTTACTGCTGCTACTTTAACTACATGAAGCTGATAGTATTTGTGTACTTGTACTACCGATACTCTGTGCTGTGCGGTCCCTCAGTACTCGTCGGCCGGCTGTCTGCTGTCGCTCCACCACAGTGAGAAGCCAGACCACGAGGAGGTGTGTGAGTTCCGGCCGTACACCTGTCCGTGTCCCGGAGCGACCTGCAAGTGGCACGGAGCCCTGGAGGCTGTGATGCCGCACCTGATGCACGCTCACAAGTCCATCACCACGCTGCAGGTCAGCACCATCACTTTAACTTTACATCACCACGCTGCAGGTCAGCACCATCACTTTAACTTTACATCACCACGCTGCAGGTCAGCACCATCACTTTAACTTTTCATCACCACGCTGCAGGTCAGCACCATCACTTTAACTTTACATCACCACGCTGCAGGTCAGCACCATCACTTTAACTTTACATCACCACGCTGCAGGTCAGCACCATCACTTTAACTTTTCATCATCACGCTGCAGGTCAGCACCATCACTTTAACTTTAACTGTCCATCACCACGCTGCAGGTCAGCACCATCACTTTAACTGTCCATCACCACGCTGCAGGTCAGCACCATCACTTTAACTTTACATCACCACGCTGCAGGTCAGCACCATCACTTTAACTTTAACTGTCCATCACCACGCTGCAGGTCAGCACCATCACTTTAACTTTACATCACCATGCTGCAGGTCAGCACCATCACTTTAACTTTACATCACCACGCTGCAGGTCAGCACCATCACTTTAACTTTACATCACCACGCTGCAGGTCAGCACCATCACTTTAACTTTACATCACCACGCTGCAGGTCAGCACCATCACTTTAACTTTTCATCATCACGCTGCAGGTCAGCACCATCACTTTAACTTTAACTGTCCATCACCACGCTGCAGGTCAGCACCATCACTTTAACTTTACATCACCATGCTGCAGGTCAGCACCATCACTTTAACTTTACATCACCACGCTGCAGGTCAGCACCATCACTTTAACTTTACATCACCATGCTGCAGGTCAGCACCATCACTTTAACTTTAACTGTTCATCACCACGCTGCAGGTCAGCACCATCACTTTAACTTTACATCACCATGCTGCAGGTCAGCACCATCACTTTAACTTTACATCACCATGCTGCAGGTCAGCACCATCACTTTAACTTTACATCATCACGCTGCAGGTCAGCACCATCACTTTAACTTTACATCACC
This sequence comes from Pterois miles, assembly GCA_947000775.1. NCBI lineage: Eukaryota > Metazoa > Chordata > Actinopteri > Perciformes > Scorpaenidae > Pterois > Pterois miles. The sequence continues at coordinate 28,421,454 of CAMQGK010000052.1, read as the reverse complement.
ACGCTGCAGGTCAGCACCATCACCTTAATTGTAGATTTTCATCACCACACTGCAGGTCAGCAGTATCAAAATATGCCTACCTTTTGAAAGTGAGACCAAACAGAGTCCTTCATGTCCGGAGAGACTGTTTTGTTGCTGACTTCCTGTTAGGAGGCAGACTGAAACGGCTGTTTAAAGACACCGCAACATCTAGTGGATGTGTTTAATGTAGCGTACCTAAACCAAGTGGTCAAGAGGCTCGATCAGGTTGAGTTTAGTTCTACACATTTTTCATAAAGATGTCATGACTCAAAATGTGCTTTAGCAAACAGTTGAGCAGAATATTGAAGAGGTATGGTATAGTTATCATGATATTCATTAAGATATTTTTTCTGATATTATTGACAGTGAACTCAACAGGTCACTGTTTCCAGCCTCATGTGTTATCTGTCTCTCTTGGCAGGGGGAGGACATTGTCTTCTTGGCGACGGACATCAACCTGCCGGGCGCTGTGGACTGGGTGATGATGCAGTCGTGCTTCAGCCACCACTTCATGCTGGTGCTGGAGAAGCAGGAGAAGTACGAAGGCCACCAGCAGTTCTTCGCTGTCGTGCTGCTCATCGGCACCCGCAAGCAGGCTGAGAACTTTGCCTACCGCCTGGAGCTCAACGGCAACCGGCGCCGGCTCACCTGGGAGGCCACGCCACGCTCCATCCATGACGGGGTGGCGGCCGCCATCATGAACAGCGACTGCCTGGTGTTCGACACCTCCATCGCCCATCTGTTCGCCGACAATGGCAATCTGGGGATCAACGTCACCATCTCCATGTGCTGAGGCGAGCGGCGATAAGATGAACGTCACAACTGACACAGGAACTGCTGTGCTGCAGACGTCCTGCAGTGTCTACGAAGCAGCTGGATGCATTTGTGAGTTAAAACACAACATTGGATGCGTGGCCCTGTGTGATGGCTGCGTATTTGATTAAAGACGGGACAAAACGGGTCGTCCCTCTGTCCCTTGATCTGCCGCCAGTGAAGAGCATCGGGCCTCCGTCCTTCTGGATGGAAAAGAATTTAGGTCACTGCGTCGACCGCCACGACTCCTGAGACCGAGCTGAGTTTATTTTCCCGAGCCGAATGGAATCTAGTCTCATCAGAGCATCCGTCAGGATCAAGTGACGTCCCGCCAGCCTGACGTGTTCACAGTATTCTCAGCTAGCAGTCCTGGTGACAATTGTAGACCTGCACCAGTACCGAGTACATATAAAAAACGACTGGTTTCAATCAGAGCTGCACCAGTATATCGGCTTATTGCAGATACTGTATATCTCACACAGGAGCTGCCGTTAAGTTACATTATGATGCGTTCAGGCTCTATGCAGTAAAACTGAGTATTGGTGAAGGTAAATTCTAACATCTTGATGAAATCGGTGTTCACAATTGTGGAATTTCACTGGTATTTGTATCAACTACTAAGTTTCTGTTAATGTGACGTCCCAACAGGTATATAAGAAAACATCACAGCGCACGAACTAGTTTTAAGGTTATTTAAAAAGAACCTTTTAGAAAGTTTGTCCACCAGATGGCACTGACCAGTTTTTCACACTGTAAAGTGTCCCGTTTAGTGTGCATCCAGGTCAGTATTCCTTAAAAAATAAATCTAAGAGATCCTTATCAAGATAGTTCGAAGAGGCAGCTGTAGGCCGATATATCATTAGATTTTTTTAACTCTCAAATAATATCAGCCACGGCCTCAAAACTCCAATGAAAGTCAATCTGTAGTATTCATCAAAGCTGCAGTTGTATCTGTTATGTTGTGTTCACACCACGAGTAAAATGAATTTTTGCCTCACTTAACTCGCATGAGTTGGACCACCAGTATCATCTGTGTTCATTTCCTCTAGACGCACTAGAGAGGAGGAGGTGCTTGTCTCCATAGATACAAACAACTTTCCTCCATCAACCATGGAACAAATAACCACTGCAGCTGCTTTGTTCATGATCAAGTCCCAGTTATGTCAGAAAACCAAACCCTGTTGCGTCTGGGTTCAAAACATCACGCGGCGGTGAGCTGTATTCACATCCAGTACCGTTACACTGACTGTATCTAGTAGCCACTCGTCACTACTGAGATATGAACCCAAAATAAACAGATTGAGCTGTGATTTAATATCAATAAACAGATCAAAATGATGCTGAAATAATTACTTAATGATGCTGATTAGTAAAATGTGTGAACTGATGCTTTGTCAAGTCTGTCTGCAAGACGACAAGCAGACAACTTTTAAAATGCTTGTTTTCTGAATGGAGTTTGGATGGATCAGAGCCAGGCTATGTAGCACCTCTATGAACACTCAACATAAAGTCATCTAGTCATAAATATGCAAAAGGTTTGCATCGCTCTTAGTGTGAATGCGACAATAGGGGTGTCATGAGAACTGATACTTCAGTGCCAAGGTGATGCCAAAATTCTGAAAACGTGACGGTACTCGTTTCTCTGTAGTACCGTAGGTAGCATAGGACACGTGGGAACTGTGCTGCTCACCGGCTGCTAAAAGCTAACGGTAATTAGCAATTGTTCTGCTGATTTCAATACGGGATGTGCAGGGTCCAAAAAATTAGGATCGTTGGGACAATGAAAATTAGTTTTGGGAGGAATTTGGGATGAGAGTTGAAAGAAAGTATGTTTTGTGTAGCTCACAATTCTTATTAAACCTCCTTGATGACATAAAGACACCACAGATGCACCAGCTAGCAGCGCCAGTTCTAGATAGCAGGACTGGGTCCAGCTAGCATGGCTGGATCCAGTTAAGTAGGCCGGTTCCAGCAAGCAGGGCTGGATCCAGCTAACTGGGTTGGTTCCAGCTATCGTGGCTGGTTCCAGCTAGCACGGCCATTTCAAGCTAACTGGGCTGATTCCAGCTGGCATGGCCGGTTCCAGCTAACTGGGCCAGTTTTGGGGGCCCATATGCAAAATCTTGTTTTTTGAAATTTGAATGATACTTTAATTAAACTTAGCTGCATTATTACCATCAAAATCAAAACAAAGATGCAAACTGTAAATAAACCAATGAAATAATTTTTAAAATATTCTGATTATAATATGTATAGTAGGTCATATTCTTTCACTGACACGTCGGAAGATACAAAACTAGAGGAAATATTTTTATATTCTGCGGCTGCAGAATAATGTGAACACAGTGGAAGGTTGTTGGTTTGAATCCCTGCAGCCATCTATGAGAATGACGGCGTTCTGACTGCGGCTGGTCTCACGTTTTGGAGGTCAGCGTTTGTGGGAACAAGCTGATCTGTGAATCCAGTTTAATCCTCAGACCTTCTTTAATCTCCCATAAAAGCAGTGAAATGGAGGAATAATCCTCCATCCCTCTTCCTGCAGTCTGTTCAGCCGCCAGCGCCTTAACTTTTCTACCGCCAACCTCCTCTTCTTCCCGTTGGAGCTCAGCCCGGTCCAGAGAACTCAACTGAACTGATGAGACAGAAGTATGTTAAAGACACTGTCAGACGTCACAGTGAAGGCGTCATCTCTGTGGGTGATTTTCCCAACATTCCTCATCTCTAAACCTTCGTAGCAACTGACCAGGGAGAGTTTCACCAGATACCTCTGAGCACAGACACGTCTGTAACTAAACCGCTAACCTCAGACCTCAACGCTGTTTCCTCTGTGTTTGGTTATGATGAGTGCCGCCATGTTCATGACGTAGACGACGAACATCCGTTACTGCAGGTTTAAAGTCCCAATAATCGTCATGTTATGAAGGAACTGATATCATGCATTACCTCTAAATACATGTACTGTGCTTCTGAAACACAAATCCTGATTAAAAACGAAGAAAAATAAATATAAAGCTGTCCACTATTAGTTAGCTAGCTAGCTGTCCACTCGTTACTTAGCTAACCAACCAGCTGTCCATTAGTTTGTTAGCTAGCCAGCTGTCCACTAGTTAGTTAGCTAGCAAGCCAGCTGTCCATTAGTTTGTTAGTTAGCTAACCAACCAACTGTCCACTTGTTAGTTAGCTAACCAGCCAGCTGTTCACTAGTTAGTTAGCTAGCTAGCCAGCTGTCCATTAGTTTGTTAGCTAAACAACCAGCTGTCCACTTGTTAGTTAGCTAACCAACCAGCTGTTCACTAGTTAGTTAGCTAGCTAGCCAGCTGTCCATTAGTTTGTTAGCTAAACAACCAGCTGTCCACTTGTTAGTTAGCTAACCAACCAGCTTTTCACTAGTTAGTTAGCTAGCTAGCCAGCTGTCCATTAGTTTGTTAGCTAACCAACCAGCTGTCCACTTGTTAGTTAGCTAGCCAGCCAGCTGTCCATTAGTTTGTTAGCTAACCAACCAGCTGTCCACTTGTTAGTTAGCTAACCAACCAGCTGTTCACTAGTTAGTTAGCTAACCAACCAGCTGTCCACTAGTTTGTTAGCAAGCCAGCTGTCCACTAGTTAGTTAGCTAGCTAGCTTGCCTGCTAATTCCACCATGTTACAGTGCTACTTTGGCTTACATAAAAATGGCTGCTGCTCTGACCATCCTGCTACGTTGATTGAAATGGGAATGTTCGTTCTACTCCTAGCTTGTTAGCGTGTTAGCTAGCAACAGACTGCAGAATATTCGTGAAAAAAGAGCTTTTACCAATTAAACATATAGTTGGTGTTACTTTTAGTGTTGTAAATGCTAATGGAGGACTGCTGCTTTAGCAAAGCTTAAAGCTACATCAGTTTGTTGGTATTAATTAGAGTAATAATATCCTTCATGGGTTTAAAAGCCTTGTTTTAATTTTCAGGGAGTTTTAGCTGTGGACAAATTTGATGTCTGTAATCTAAATTACCTGGTTAAAAATAATTAAATCTGCTTGCTCATCATTATTATTAATAACGAATATTAAACACAGAGGAAACACAGCTGATAATCACTTCCACCTTACAACCGCCGACTTTCTACGAAATGTTTTACGATCTTGTAAATGAAGTTATGATGACAGTATATTTTCTAAAAACAAAGAGACTGCTGCATTTATTGGATTTGTGTTGCCGTTGTCTGTACAGAGATTTTAAAAGTAATTTTCTAAACAGTTTCTGACATTTTTGTCATTAATTCTGCTGCTGGACTTTCGCACCTCAACGTTTACTGAAAACCTTTTTATTACTGGATATGAAACGCCTGTTGAATCATCACAACTGTGGACATGGAAAAACCACGACTCCCAGGGTGCATTTCACTGAGTAACATCCAATCACAGAGCTTCACACTGTGCTAGATGTGTCGCTAATGGTTAGCTGAAGCGAAACCTGATGAGACATTCAGCAGGTTGGATGTAAATTTACTATTATCTCCATAGCAACAACAGCTCAGGCTCATGGGTATTGTAGTATTTAGAGCCATCCACCAAGCTGACAGGAAAAAACTGATTTCTCAGAAACAAGAATGAAATATGATTCAATAATTAAAGCTGATAATTAAAGCTGAACATAAATCTGTAGTATGGTTCGGTTATCCAGTTAGAGATTATGCATTAAGCTAATGAGGCTGTCTAATTACTGTTTTAATTAGCAGACAATATGAATATCAATAAATGTAGTTTTTCCAGGATAATTTCCAAGATGCTCAAATAATTCAAGGTAAAATACAGACCATGTCCAACATATAATAACCTTCCAATAATAACTGAATATTTATGTAGACTTTAATTGAGCTTTTCTTTTAAGGAACTAAAATTAGTACCAATCTTGGAAATTATCCCACACATACAGACCACGTCAGCGTCAGAACTACTTATAGTATCACGTATTTTTACCAAGGTATAAAACAAAATGAAGAGCAGAAAACATTTATGGTTGTGTATGTAAATGCCTCCAAATTTCAAACCAGATTACCCCGTGAAAAAAAATATTGATGAAATATTGACATGTTGATCATATTCTCCTCTTTAACGTGCAGATCATCAGCATCAGCTGTTTCAGGTTATTTCTGTCGAGGCAGCAGGACAATAAGATCAAATCCACTGACTCTAATAGAACGTTTACATGGTCTGACTGATATTTCAGGATGTTTTAATATGTTTTCTTTGTTCTCAGTGTCCTGTGGTGTTTCTATAATAAATGGGTACTGTTTGATTCTGTGTGAATCTCATCTTTACAGGTTTCACATCACATATGTAATGTTTCAGGATGGCCAGCTTTATTTTATTGTATTTTTTTATTATGTATGTATTTCATTTATATTTTATTACTTATTTGATTTACTTATATTTTGCTTATTTTATTACTTATTTTATGTATTATATTTAATTATTTATTATACTATTGCATATTTTTAGGCTTATTATATTTATTAGAAGAAGAAGAAGAAGAAGATCTACCTTTATTAGTCCCACAATGGGGAAATTCAATTTACACTCTGTTTAACTCATACATGGTACATGCAGACCTGAAACACACACACATGCATTAATGGAGAGATGTCAGAGTGAGGGGGCTGCTCCTGACAAGCGCCCCGAGCAGTTGGGGGTTTGGTGCCTTGCTCAGGGGCACCTCGGCAGTGCCCAAGAGGTAAACTGGCACCTCTCCAGCTACCAGTTCACACTCAGTTTTTGGTCCATGTCGGGACTTGAACCGGTGACCCTCCGGTTCCCAAGCCAACTCCCTACAGACTGAGCTACTGCCGCCCCCAATTACTTACTTTATTTATTATATTTTATTACTTATTTTATTTTCATTTGAGGACTGCTGTTGGGAGCCTGAGCCTCAGATTTTCATTGCCAATGAATTGCTCTCTAGGGTGACCAGCAACCCCCAGGAGGTGGCGTCCTAGGTGACCGCCTATATGGCCTATATGGCCTTACGCCAGCCCTGACACTGAGACCATGAAGATGAAGAACTTGAACTGTTCAGCCAGGAGTAAATATTTCTACATCACCATGTTGATCTCTGTCATTGAAAACACTGACACACCAGGTGGAGCCATTTCTTTTATTTATTACAAAACTCATTCACTCAACAGAGGATGTCACCGGCTGAACTTCACACTCATTTCACTCCAGCAGACATGATGGACATTTTGGGGATTTGAAAAAAGATGACGTCCAGAAACATTTTACTCTGAACTGAGTGAAACTAATAAATGCTGTCAGGTGTGAATGAAGTCCATGAATATAAACGTCTACTGCAGACAGTCCTGTTGTTAACATCATCTCACCAACACCTGGGATTCATTTCACACACAGCTGCTGTCACCTGTTGAGTAGTGAACACTGTGGCCTCTAGACGCCAGCAGGCCCTCGGTGCGCTCATATACAGTAGACCCTTTTAGTGATGAGGTCATGATGTGGCGATGTTGAGGTCACGGTGTTAGCTGGCTAACCACAGGAAAAACTAGAGGCTAACACTAGCAGTGGGCTAAAGTTACACGTCTAAAATGTCATCTTGCTGTGTTATTGGCTGCCAGAATCCTGATATCACAACATTTGAGATGACAAACTGTGATTCGAGTTTCAGAGATGGAGAGTAAATGTTGCTAATATTTAGCCTTCTGCTAACAGCAGCTGTGAGCCATTGGCTGCTGTTAGCTGAAGGCTAAATATTAGAAACCTTTTCTCTACACTTCTCCGACATTGTACGACTCTATTTTTGACTGACTTTACTGAAGGATAGTTAACTATAGGCATCCAAAGATTTATACGCCCTCAGTTTATCTTTACAGCGCTGCCGTTGGCCACCAGCTCGCTGGTCGGACGGCTGGCTACTTAGCTAGCTTAGCTTGCTAATTCCTCCATGCTATGTGATAGCACTGTGCTTAAGCTAGCTAACTATCCAGTTCTAGAGACAGACAAGCTAGCGAACGGAAGGGGTCTGCTAATCTGGTCCCACTGGTTGATGTTAACTACAAGTGGTCTCAGTGTCTACGTCTGTCTGTCTCTCGTCTTCTATCGCTGTCCCTGTCTGTCTCTCTTCTTCTATCATTGTCTCTGTCTGTCTCTCTTCTTCTATCGTTGTCTCTGTCTGTCTCTCTTCTTCTATCGTCTGTCTCTCTTCTTCTATCGTCGCTGTCTGTCTCTCTTCTTCTATCGTCTGTCTCTCTTCTTCTATCGTCTGTCTCTCTTCTTCTATCGTTGTCTCTGTCTGTCTCTCTTCTTCTATCACTGTCTGTCTCTCTTCTTCTATCGTCTGTCTCTCTTCTTCTATCATTGTCTGTCTCTCTTCTTCTATCGTTGTCTCTGTCTGTCTCTCTTCTTCTATCACTTTCTCTGTCACGGTCAAACTCTCTTTTTCTTTCATAGTCTCTGTCCATCTCTCTCCTCCTGTCACCCTCCCTGTCACGGTTCCTCCTCCTGTCTTCGTCTCTCTCCCTGTCTGTCTCTCTCTCCCTCGCTCTCTGTCCACTCTGTTGTCCTCCTGGCGGCGCCTCCCTCTGGTTGTACTTGTTATAGGCGGCGTCTTCCTTCTCCTCTTTGACTCTGATGGCAGGAGGAGGAGGAGGTGATGAAGAGGAGGAGGAGTGCAGGGCCCGGCTTGCCCTCTCTTTCTCCTTCTTCTTCTCCTTCTTCTCTTTCTTCTTTTTCTTCTTCTCTTTCTTGTCTGAGGCAGAGAGCAGAGACATAAACATCCCACAGTGATTCTGGAGTCTGGATCAACAGGAAGTGACCTCACCTTTTTTGGGCTTCTTCACAGGGACGCTGTACTGCTCGTCTTCCTCTGAGGAGGAGGACGAGGCCTCGTGGGCTTTGGGAGCGCAGCCCTCCTCCCTCAGACGTTTGGTGATGTCATCCATGTCCTCCGTGTCTTTGGGAGGACGGTAGTCTTTAACGTGATCCACGCGGATGGTCCGACCTTTAATCTGACAGCAAACACAACAACGGATGGTTGAAGCTCTGCTCGCCGTTCCTGCTTTATAATCACTTTATTAATGTAAACATATGGTCCTCAGCGGCGTCACCTTGATGCCGTTGAAGTTGTCCACGGCCAGGATGGTGCTCCGCTGGTCCTCGAAGCAGATGAAGCAGAAACCTTTGGACTTCCCCGTCTTCTTGTCACGCACCAGGTTGATGTTGACGATCTCGCCATACCTGACGAGGGAACAGGAAGGCGTTATCATGAGGCAGCAACATCACAGCTGTGGATGGATGTCAAGTCTGCAGCAACGTACTGAGAGAAGACGCAGATGATGTCGCCTTCGGTCAGCTCGTATGGAAATCCTCCTGCAGGAAACACAGTTCAGTCTCTGAGAACCAGCTCTGAATGTTCACAATGAAACAATCATCCAGTCTTACCGACAAACACCCAGGCGCTGTCTTTGTACTCTGTGTGCCAGGAAACAGACTCATTCACGCCAAGGCTGGCCTCGCGCTCATTCAGCTCGTTGATCAACTTCACCTTCGTTAGTGGACTGAAAACAGAGAAAGCTAATAAACAAGCTGTTGTGTTTCAAAGAATCCACACAGTGGTATACATACAAAAACTAGTAGGGGAATGAAAAAAATCAGTTCACCTATGTTTCACAATTTTAGTCTGGAATAGATTCTTTAACACCAGGATCAATATATCTGCTTCATCTGAGTCTATGTGGAGGTAGAAGGAAGTTGCCACTTTTATTGTGGTAGTCTGAGTAATGTGACGTCATATCCGTTCCATATCCGTCAACCAAAACAAATCTTAGAAAATATTAAAGGTTGGAGGGTCAGCGTGGATCCGACCTGCACCCTCCCATGTTAAATCCAGCGTGGTAAACACTACACATCCACTAAAGGATGGAAACACTTTGGGTTTCACACACTGCAGGAAAAGCAGAGCTAGACATCACAGCTAAAGCTGCATGCTAACTCTGTCACGGACAGGAAACATTATCGTATTGCAGAAAACGTGCGGTGCGGCTGGTCGTCGCTCTCATCTCTGTGGTCAAATGGGCCGACGCTACAACTGTAGAGAACCATATACTGACATTTATGTTAAATGCATTCAGACGGCCCCGATGGAGCTGACCATGGATGGATAAAAAGAACGGAGCTGACGGAGAGATAGAGACCACCTTGGAGAAGTTAGAGGAAGTAGACACCTGGGACTACGTACGCTTTTCAAAATAAGGTGTCAACAAAGGGAACTGGTTATACAAAATACATCAATGGAAATCAGATTGATTGGATGATATTCAGCAGAGGTATAAAACATTACATGTCCCTTATAAATTAAAAAGAAAATACCACTGATTTGTAAGGGAAATGCCTTTATTCTTTGATTTTTGGATTGCTGGATAAAAAATGTAATAAATAATTCCTGACAATGATCCTGATATATTTGACTTCAGGACATCTCTGACTACACACATGCTGAAAATCAAACATTTTACTGGATTCATTTAGAGATTTAATTGTATAGTATAGTACAAGGATTGGGTACTGTATAGTAGAAGGTTTGGGTCCACTTTGCAACTCGGCACATCAACCGAAATCTAAGGATTAACCCAAACATCAGTCCTCCTTTACCAAAACTGTCCGTGGGGCGCCATCACCGGAGCCGCGAAATACACTGAAAATCTTTAATTTTCTTCACATACGAACTGCTTTCTTGGTGCCGAATTAATGTACTGCTTCTAAAGGTTTACTATAATGTATATGTTGTATTTTACGAGTGTATTCACAAGCCGAATAACAAGGCAATCGTTAAATTCGACAACTTTTTTAAGGTGGTTCAGGGCAACTACAATGTATGAGGAGAAGTGGCTTAGTTTGGTTAGCTGTTAGCACAGGCTAGCGGGTGATCAGACATCGGAGGATAGATGTCTCCATAGTATGAAATACAGCCGAGCAGTCGATAGTAACCCAAATAATTATATGAATATAAAAGTGTTTACTTACTTCATGGTGAACTAGTAGGATACACAACATGGGATAGAAACAACCTATACAGGAAATGTCTGACAAGAGTCACTTCCGGATGAATTCCCGCCTCTGCTGCCTCCTGCTGTTAGCTGTTGGGATGATTTACCTTTACAAGCCACGTTTATGTGTTTAAGTAACTACAGAATTATTGCTCTGAATGTAGGTATATTTATATATCATCAGAATCGCATCATAGTTAGAGCTTTATAGTTATTTCTACTTAGTTTATAAGAAAAATACATTATTTAGCATGTAAGGTATCCTCCCGTGCAGCAGGTGGCGCTGTGAGGAAAGCCGCCATTTTGTGACCCGGTTTGTAAACACTAGTCTGTCTGTTGACACTAGTCTGTCTGTTGACAGCCAGGCAGCTAAAAACACATTTAAATTGTATTTCAGTGCAGCTTTTAGTGGTTTATTTAACTATTGTACGTGGAGAACTATATTGGCGTTAACCAGTTTATCATGGACGGGTTTCCTGTCAATTCTTAGAAGTTTAAGCAGGCTGTGATAGCTAAGTTTAATGTCCAGGTTAGCCGGTTAGTAATATTGTTTTCATTGATTGATTCGTGGATCAGTAAGAAATAGTTAAAGGACCTGTGTTTCGCCGTGAGTCTACTACGGGTAAGTAAAGCAGTAATTGGAGTTAAAGCTACTCAAATGAGTGTTGAATTTATAGCCAGTCGTCGCATGCTAATAGTTGTAACATGAACCTCTTAACAATTTCACTCAATTTAACGTACTTTTACTCGTTTTCACATCCTTTTAGCATTTTAAAGACACGTGCAATAGTTTTTCTGATTCACCTGGAACTTGTGATAAATTCGGCATAACACAAATCAGACTTTACTCTGCATAGTTTGTTTTAATCCGATGTCAAAATCGCTTCAGGTACCATTTAGTTACTGTCCTTGTCCTGGAGCTTTAAAGTGATTGGTATAAATTACCGGTTTTCATATCTAGTTTCCCTGTGTGACCATGATGTTAAAAAAAGTATTCTGAACTTCGAGGAGTTGACATACAAAGACGCGTAAAACCGAGTTTGGTGAGAGCTTTTCCCCACCTCTCCTCATACTGTCTAGTGGCCCTGAACTGCCTTTAAAATCGTGTAAGTTAGAGGTTTCCTTTTGATTCGGCCTGAAAACAAATTGTTAAAACACAATATCTAACCTTAAAATAAATCTTTGCAGGCAGTTTATTAATTCGGCACAAATAAAGCAGTTCGTCTGTCAATAAAATCAATGTTTTCACTGTGTTTCGTAGCTTCTCTTATTGAGTTTCAGTGGTTTACCGTGTCTGTTACTGGCTGGTTTTAGCTAACTTCTCAGAGACAAGTCGTCTTCAGAGAAGCTTTAAAATAACTAAAAGGGTCATAAATATTATTTTGTCAGGACTGACTGTATCAGATATCACCGGTAGGGGGGCTACTGTACTGTACTGTACTGATTCCTGTCTGTCTCTTGTCTTTTCCTGTCTGTCTCTCAGCAGGATGATCTCTCAGGTCTTCATCTTGTCCTCAAAGGGCGACCACCTCATCTACAAAGACTGTATCCTCACCTTCTATATGTATTCTTGTCCCTTCCTTTAAAGACCTACAGGTGGTCCCTGAATCTAATGTGAGGTGAACCTGCTGCATATTTATTTGTGGCAGTTTCAGACATCACGTCAGTCACATTGTGTGGGAGAAATCTTTCATCACAGCAATGTGTGTTTGTAGATTATTGTTATTATTATTGTTGTTGTTTCTTAGCAATACAGATGAACCAGTAATGAAGTTCTGCTTGTTGTAAAAAAAAAAGAAAAACTATTCTTAACCTCCCCATCAGTCCGCGGAGAGGCAGGAAGTGATGTCGTCAGTATTTTCTACGAGAAGGTCACAGCGCTGACTGGAGACCAGGCTCCGGTCGTCATGGTAATAATAATAATAATAATAATAATAATAATAATAATAAACTTTGGATATCACCTTTCATACAATACATGCAGCTCAAAAAAAGAGGAAAACAGGAAACACAAATTCATTAAAAAGAAAACAGGTAAAAATAAAGCGCTCTGTGTTGCAGAGACAGCAAACAGTTTAAAAGATCAACTAATAAAATGCATTTAAATGCATAAAAGGTCATTTAAAAGCAGCAGGTGGGACTCTCTAATATCTCTGGGTAGACTACTCCACAGTTAGGGAGCATCGCTGACAACAGCTGCACCTTCAGATTTCTTTTGGTGGCGTTTTGAGTACCGTACGTAGAAAACCAGCAGTAGAGGATATAAGGACTGGTGAAGGACCATAAGATGACAGGGGGTCTGTGAGCCACTGAAAGCTGTATGTACAAGTAGGTCGTCAGTTCTGCGTGTGTTATGAACGCTGCGAGGCCTTTTTATAAGAGGTCATCCTCCTACACCTGCAGTTTCACACTCAAACCATTTACAGAAATGATCCATGTTAGGATAATTTGTTCACTTTTATTTTGATAAACACAGTTCTAATTGAGGGATGAATTAAGTCCTCATTGATAGTAGCAGGAGCATGACAGTGTCAGTTTCCATGGTGGGCCTTAAACGCAGCATCAGTCCTGTGTTTTGTTCTGCAGAGTCACAAAGACCTTCACTTCGTCCACGTCAGGCAGGGGGGACTGTACTGGGTTGCCACGACGACAGCTGACTCCTCCCCCTTCACCATCATCGAATTTCTCAACAGGTACAGGATTTATTTTAGTCTTAGGAAGTCTCTAATAGCAGCAGTCACCACATGTAAAGCCTTGAATATGCTTTCCTCGGACAGCTATGTTTGTTTTTGGCTGTTGCCATTTTGGTGAAAATCAGTGTAACATACATTTCTCCATCATGGTTTTTCACCATCATGGTTTTTCACCATCTCCAGCTTGGTTTATAGCTGTCTCCATCTTGGTTTCCTTGTTTTTTCTAGCCATCTCCATCTTGGTTTTTGACTGTCTCCATCTTGGTTTTTTGGCGTCTCCATCTTGGTTTTTGGCCATGTTCTCATAGACTCTATACAGTCAGACTTCTTTAGTGACCAGAGGAGTTGCCCACTGCTGACTTTTTATATTATATTAATATCATGCAGAATCTTACAGGTTTGAGAAGTGAAGTCAATGCTGAAATGCCTTAAACCTGCATTCATATATATAGATAGATAGATAGATAGATGGGTAGGTATATACAGAATCAGTGAATGTGTCTGCAGTGAACAGTGAATGCTGTCTGTCTGTTGTCAGGTTAACAGCTCTGGTTAAAGATTATTGCGGCAGCCTGTCGGAGAAGTCGGTGCAGATGAACTTTGCCCTCATCTATGAGCTGCTGGATGAGGTCGTGGTGAGTTTATCAAGGAATAATAATGTTGTAGTTTTGTCACAGTCGCTGTGGTAAAATTCAAAATGCAGATGATAGCACCTCTTTTATGTGAAGGCTGTATGTGTATAGGCAAATATCACTGGTAGCTGAGTTATGTAAAGTAGGTTATATTTGCAAAAATATGACAGCAAAATTAATAAATGGCTCAAATCTATTTTGACCAAGACACCATTTAAAAACAGGTAAGTAAACACCAGCTAGCCTCTCTTTAGGGGTATGTACTGTATATTCAGAATATTTTATATTATTATATATTTTCACCACTTCACTTTGTGACACCCTCTTCAGAGCCACCAGACTCCATTCACTAAACCAGTAATTTTCCCTCTCAGAACAGGGGAGCAGCTGGTCTACCGCTGCATCCATCGATTAGTTAGTCTGTGTTACTGTGACTTTGGTGAATCCAGACTAACTTTTTAAAACACCAAAGTCTCACAATAACACAAACTAAACGATTCGTCTCTGTGTGTCAATTCAACTCAAAGTTTCAAATAAATATGTTGTCAAAGCATCAAAATAAAAAAGTACACAATAATATTTATATGAATATAAACACATTAACACCAAATACTGATTGTTATATATTGATATTATTATTATTATTATTATTGTATTAATGTCTGTCTCTGTCTGTCAGGACTATGGTTACATCCAGACAACGTCCTCTGACGTCCTGAAGAACTTCATCCAGACTGAAGCCGTCTCATCCAGACCGTTCAGCCTGTTTGACCTCAGTAACGTCGGCTTGGTACGTCAACACCAACAACACCTGACACTGTTAGACTGGAGGTCAGAGGTCACTGAGCTTTGAATGGCCAGACGAAACAAACACTAATACATAGTTTATGACACGTTATAAATGTAGGTGTAGGTAGGGTGACCATATTTTCAAACCCACAAACCCTTAAATGTACTGCACGTTCAGGATAGAGCATGGTTCACTGGTGATCCTGGAGAGTGACTGTACATATTGAGAGAAACTAGTATTTTCTTCAGCCATTGTTAAAAAACAAAACAATAATACTTGCTAGCCAGCGATAACTAACGTGTTCAGAGAATTATTCTGCCTCCACTTAACGCTCTGCCCACTAAATACCTCACCATGGTTACTAACAGGAAAGAGGTCCATACTGTCATGTCTGTCCACAGGTGGAATTCTAGTTTCTAATAATTTAAGGGGACCAGATGTGGTTCAAATGTTAAACAATGATGCATATTTCATGCACATTATCGATGAAGATGTGTCCCGTCCCCTTCGTGTTAAACTGTCAGTGTGGCTTTAAATCAATGTAAAATGAAGTTGATTTATTGTGTGTGTCTGCCGTTTTCAGCAGCTTGTTGTTGTTGTTGTTGTTGTTGTGCTGCAGTTTGGAGCTGAGACACAGCAGAGTAAAGTGGCTCCCAGCTCTGCAGCCACCAGACCCATCCAGTCCAGCAGAGAGCAGGTACATCAGCATCACCCCACATCCATAAAACCCATTTCTTTGAAGAAAACTAAATGAAGTCATTCGTTTTTATAATGTAGATTATTATCTAAGATATACATTTAAAAATTAGAAAAGAAGACCATTAAAAATGCGTAATACAGACAGAGAATTGTGTTAAAAGTTCCCTAAAATAACAGGAAACTCATCTCTGGTGTAACATTCACAGGAAATAATCTGCTGTTTTACACAAACTGCAGTTATTGCGTTCACTATTTGACTTAATGTGTTACTTACTGTTATTGTTATACATGAAATATAATACAAATATTTATAAATTATACATGTAAGTCGGTTTACTTAACGAAAGGAAAGGAGTCCCTTAAGGGGGAGTGGAACCAGTGATCTGGCCCCTGTAGTCCTGAAGAAGCTGAACAATACCGACAGTAAACTTGCAGTTGTCATACACTTTTTATCTTTATTTTCCATTTCACTTTAAAATCAAATATCCAACGCAAAAGAGTTCCCTCCGGGCTGGATCATCCTGGAACGTTTTCTTAGATTTAAGGAAGTCCGTGAATTCCTGGAACGTTTTTCAGTTTCCAGAGTTTAATTTAGTCTTTTAGAAACAGGAACATGAACAAACCAGAGGCAGGAGCAGTTTGGGAAGTTGTACAAGTTTTTACTCCAGTGTGACGCTTTTTGTCTTTAAATCAGCAGGTTATTAGACCATTGACATTATTGTTTAAGATTTTTAAAGCCGAAAAAAGAGAAAACGGGAAACGATGATCTTGTTAATTTTCTACCTGAATCTATCTCTGTGTTAAAGAGCAGACAATAACATGTTGGTTGTTGTGGTTTATTTATTCATAGATCTAAATGTTTCCAGGTTGGTCAGAGCTGGTATTGATGAGCAGTCACTGGATGTTTGGAAAGTAACTGACGTGTTCCAGTAAATAGTTGGGTCCCAGCTAGACTTCCTGAAACAAACTCACCTTTTCCGTGTGTGTTATTTTATCAGGGAGGGAAGAGCGAGATATTTGTGGACGTGATTGAGAGGATGTCGGTCGTCATCGGCTCCAACGTGAGTCTGAAACACAAAATTCAACTCAATAAAAGTATTAAAACATCTCATGAATGTTCTTATTGTAGCTGGCATTTATTATTTAATGTCAAGTTTCAGTTCCAGACTTTGATCCGGTGTTATATCTGTAAACTCACCTGGTTTGTGCTGCAGGGGGTTGTGATGAAGGCCGACGTGGAAGGAGAAATCAGAGTCAAGTGCTACATGCCGAGCTGCTCGGGTGAGTCTGGACTAACAGTGATGCAGCAGAAAATATAAAAATTAAAATAAAATGCAACATAATACAGGAATGCAATGAAATATATGAAATACATTTAAATGAATATATAAATATTAAAAATATATAATATTTAAATGGGTCCAATACATATCACAGAATATCATTATAGGATTATAGGAAGTCTGATTTTTAGTTCTCATTTTTACGGCCAACAAATCATTGTAGGATAAATAAATAACCTTTTTTTTTCAATCCTTTAACACCAGAATTAATATATTTGCTTCATCTGAATTTCTGTGGATTTAGAAGGAAGTTACCACTTTTATTGTGGTAGTCTGAGTAATGTGACGTCATATCCGCTCCGTATTTATCAACCAAAACAAAAAAAAGTATTAAAGGTGTTAAATCCAGTGTGGTAAACACTGCACATCCAGTAAAGGATGGAAACACTTTGGGTTTCACACACTGCAGGAAAAGCAGAGCTTGACATCATGACTAAAGCTGCACACTAACTCTGTCACGGACAGGAAACGTTATCGTATGGCGGTAACGTGCAGTCTGGCCGGACTTCGCTCTCATCTCAGTGATCAAATGGGCCGACGTTACAACTGTAGAGCTCCCATATACTGACATTTATGTTCGATGTATTCAAACGGCCCCGATGGAGCTGAACATGGATGGATAAAGAGAACGGAGCTGATATCAGTAAACTCTCTGTAACATCACGTCTTCTGTCCACAGAGATGAGAATCGGTCTGAACGAGGAGCTCAGCATCGGAAAGTCACAGCTGAGAGGTAAAGTTTAGATCAAACCTTCTCCCATCACCTGACATCGTACAGTATATGTTTATGTAAAAAAAAGATCTGATATATCATCATCTGAATTTTCAGCTCTCAAACATCAGTGCAGTATTGGCCACAAGCAGGTTTTGTACTGGTTAAATAGTTCTGAAGTGGTTTTATTGGCAGGTTGAGGTTGAAAATTGAATCTGAATCAACACTTTGGACCGGAGGATCAGACCGTCTAACGTTTGTAACTGGACTCGTTGGTCGCTGCAGGAAGAAGTTTCATGTTCAGGGTATTATTTCATATTTCTTATTTGTTCTTCAGGTTACGGAGCTGCTGTTCGCGTTGACGAGTGCAGCTTCCACCAGGCGGTCCGACTGGACGAGTTCCACAGCAACCGGATCCTCCGACTCTGCCCGAGCCAGGGAGAGGTACTTCATTTATTCCATTTACTGGGTTGGACTGCAGTGGCTTCAGTCAGGTGTACCTAATAATCTGACAACCTTTGACCAGGACAGACCGGACTAGATCAGACCGGAATGGGACAGAACAGGACAGACCAGACCAGACCAGATCAGATCAGACAAGGACAGACCAGACCAGACCTCAGTATACTCAACATTTTGTTTTGTTGCTGCAGAGTGTAATGTGGTGAAACTCTCTCTGAGCCTCTTTAAATGTTTCAGCACATTAATGAACATAATCCATCAGGTCCAGGCTGATCTGCTTCTGGACTCTGATCTGGAACAGGTCCAGACAGATCTACTTCTGGACCAGTCATTTAGTCCAGTAATGGAGACTCTGCTGGGTGGCGAGTTCAGGGATGCTCCGACACCTGAGACTCTGATGACTCATCGTCTTCTTCTTCGTGTGTTGCAGCAAACAGTGATGCAGTACCAGCTGAGTGACGACCTGCCCTCAGCGCCGCCGTTCCGTCTATTCCCGACCATCGAGAGGGACAGCGGAGGAAGGTAGAGTACCACAGTCCACTTCCACAGTACACTACCACAGTCCTATCTCCCAGGCCTGTCCCCAAGTCCAGTATCAGAGTCCACTACCACAGTCCAGTCTCTCAGTCCAGTCCTGCATCAGCGCTTTATTACAACTTGGGTCTTATTTTTGTAGGTTTTGAACCTCAGAGCTGCAGGTAAAGGTCGGGTCCATCTGCGTTCTCTTCCAAGTTTTTCAAACATCAACGTCCAATCAGTCGTTAGCAGACAGCAGTGACGTAGGTTAGCACAGTAAGCTAATCAGTAAGGTTCTGAATAATGTGAAGGCTAGCATTAGGTGAGTCAACGTTAGCTGTGATCATTTTATTGATTACTGATAGAAATGGGGTTGTATGTATACTGAAAGGTAAAATTACTGTTTTTGTGAATGGAGTTTGGTGTCTTTGAAGAGAGCGATATAACGGCTTCAGTTCCTGTCGCTGCATTTATAGTATTTTCACCTTTTAACCTCGCTGTCAGACAGCCCTTTCTGACGGGGAATTGAAGCCGTTATATTGCTCTGTTCAAACCCACCAGACTAGTCAAAAAAACGGTACATACGGTATATACCGTACATGTAGCAGTGTCATCTTGCAGAAACCTAAGAAAACAGACTTTTGATGATAAAACATACTTTGACTGTGAATGTTGGGATTTGAATACATGAAGAACTCCACTGGGAAGATACAGGATGATATAAAAACCTTAAAAGAAACAAAAATAATGGACCCGCCCTTTAAGTACAGTACTAGAGTAAACGTATTTGGTTACATTTCACCTCAGGATACACTGATCTGTGTGTGATATCAATCTATACAGGAAGCTACGACAATATGAAAATGTTACGCCACATTAAAAGCATCAACAATCCAGCAATATAACAATCACATGATCTGTCTGTCTGCACAACAAACACTTACTGAAGAGTTTGAATTCAGTACTTTTTCCTTTCCTGGAGTAAATGATGTGAATACTGCCTGTTGTGACTGTGACTTCCATCGTGAGAGGTGTAAAAGTACATAATTAAATATGTTGTTGTTCCTCTGCAGGCTGCTGATGTACCTGAAGCTTCGCTGTGATCTGCCACCAAAGAGGTCCGTTTCTATTTCATCTCAACAAGCTTCAATCCCTCAAATAAACGCTCCATGTAATATTATAAGTATTGTCATTATATTATAGTATATAAAGTTTATAGTTCTGATGCACCAGAGTTCACACAAAGTGATTGAATTTTGGGACAAAATCAGTACTGTAATACCTTGAATATAGTCTCTTTTTTTTTTTTTTAACCCTTTAAAAACAGACCTTCCCACAGGAGATCGTTGTTAACATGATCCTGTTCACAGCGATCTAAAATTAACAAAACATAACATAGGAAGCATTCAGTTTTTTTACAGCAGAAAGCTGAGGCTGCTGTCTTTCGCATCATCAGGTTGTACACTTGTGATGATGTCATTATGTTACGTTACAGGGAGTTACGTTACAGTGCTATATGCTGCATTACATTACATTACAGTGCGTTATGTTGCAGTGCGTTACGTTGCACTGTGTTGCATTACAGTGTGTTACGTTACAGTGTGTGACGTTACAGTGTGTGACGTTACAGTGTGTGACGTTACAGTGTGTTACGTTACAGTGTGTTACGTTACAGTGTGTCCTGTTGCATTATATTAGTGTGTTACGTTGCTGTGTGTTATGTCGCATTATGTTACAGTGCGTCACATTACAGTGATATGTTGTGTTACGTTAGTGCGTTATGCTGTCTTATGTTAAATTACAGTGCGTTACGTTATAGCATTACATTGTACTACACTGTGCTACATTGCATTACGTTACATTGTGCTATGGTATGTTACGCTGCATTAAAAGTAACTAAAGCTGTCAGTTAAATGTAGTGGAGTAAAAAGTACAATGTTTCCCTCTGAGATGTAAGTAGCAGAAAATGGAAATACTCAGGTTCAGTACAAGTACCTCTAAAATGTACTTAAATGTACTTTTGACTCTGACTGCTGGAGAGACAAAGAAAAATAAAGTCTGACAGGTGATGTGAGAGCAGTTAGTGACTCACTGTTAAAAAATGTTGAGGATTTGATGATGATGATGATAATGATGATGATGTTGTTGATGATGATGATGATGATGATGATGATGATGATGTTGTTGTTGATGATGATGATGATGATGATGATGATGTCATTGTCTCTGCAGTGCTGCCATCAATGTGTGTGCCTCCATCCCGGTTCCTAAAGGCTCAATGAGGTGAGACCAGTCAAATCAGCTGATGTTTGTTATGGAAATCCACAGCCGCATGTAAAAAAACGAGTTTATATTTGAATGTGACGACGTGGAGTTGTTTCTGGACGTGAGCAGGAAGTCAGCAGAGTTCCTCATCAGCTCTAAAAGCTCCGTGTGTCTCGTTGTTTTAAACAACAATGGCAAAGTAGGAGGCATCTCAGCCGAGCAGAAGGAAGAGCTCCTCATTTGGTTATTTAAAGTCATGTAAATTTAGACTAATGACGGGTGGAGGCCGGCTGCTCTGCCGGCAGCAGAGTTTTAGATTAGTTAAGTTAGAATATGTCTGAATGTAAAACCACATCATAAATAAATGTGTGCAGATTTGAACAGGAAATCCTGATGAATCCATCAGTACCAACCAGGTCAGACTAGCTGGTAGTGAAGGAGGTTAAATAATGTTTCAAACTTGACCTCTGACCTCCAGATATGTGAACGTAAATGGGTTCTATGGGTACCCACCAGTCTTCCCTTTATGCCCACTTTATGATAATCACATACAGTTTTTGGCAAGTTATAGTAAAGTCAGCACACTGACAACTGTTGTTAGATCTACATACAACTACATACTCATTGATTTACAGGTTCTTCTTCTTCTTTCACATCATTTTATGGACATTTTATACCATTATTTGACAGTGACAATAGACAGACAGGAAACATCTTGCTCCTCTGGACATTTGAGCACCTAATTTAGCTGTAAAGCCCCGTTTCATGGCAGGAACTTTACCAAGGAACAGAGGAACCTTTTAAGGAGCTCTTAAAGGGACCAGGGTCTAGATTAAGTTATGGGGACATTTTATGGGACCAAAAAAGTCCTGGTCAAGGGGTAGTACTTTCTGAAAGTACAGGAACTTTTGAACTTCATGTTATTATCACGTTAACGTCGACAGCTCTATTGAAAAGCTATTATTAAAATAAATTTTGGATGTAAGCAACTGTCAGATGCCAGTAAAACATCTGCCTACAAAGTGCCGTGCAAAAGGAAAATTATTTCTATTCTGTTATGTTCTACTGCAATGGCCTGTGTTGAACAATATAATAATAGTATAATATTGTAAATATAACAAGCGTTTTCAGTCCAAAATGGCGGCTGTTGTCAAAAGAACACCAGAGCTTTGTCTCTTTGCTTCTTTACTCTCTAAAAACACCGCTGTAAAGGAAAGAGGTGTACTGAATTTGTAACACGTCCAAGACAAAACTAAAATGAAACAGAAAGTAGCACAATAATGTTTTCATGTCAATGATTTTGTTTTGGAATCCTCCATAATTATTAGACTTATTTCCGCCTTCAATGTTAAGTTTCTGTGTTTATTTCTTCTATAAAGGGATGAATGTGGCGGGAGGTAACCATAGTGACTCTGTGGCTGTGAGTTCAGCTGTGTTCTGGACAGAAGCAGCGACGTGTAAAATGATGATCTCCCATCAGCTAAAAGCCTTCAGCAGGATTATTATCTATCAGATAATCACCTGTGATTCTGCCTCACTGATCACCTGAACCACCCTGACCTTTGACCTCTGACCTCCTCAGGGCTCACCTGCTCACTAACAGGAACAAGCAGCAGTTCAGTCTGTCGCTGTGGATGAGATGGTGGTGTGGAGAGGTGTTAATGAAACGTCTCTCTGTGTGTGTGTGTGTGTGTGTGTGTGTGTGTGTGTGTGTGTGTGTGTGTGTGTGTGTGTGTGTGTGTGTGTGTGTTCCAGTCTGTCTCAGGAGCTCAGCAGTCCGGATCAGAGTGCCGAGCTGAAGCTGCAGAGTCGATCCATCGACTGGAAGATCCTTCGCTTCCCCGGAGGAACACAACTGTCTGCTCTGTTCAAGGTCAACACACACACACACACACACACACACACACACACACACACACACACACACACACACACACACTGTATTGTACTGTTGTTTCATCACTTTGGTCCAGACTGAAATCTCTCAACAACTATTGGATGGATTGTGATTAAATGTGGTTCATCATTCAGGATGAATCATCATAACTTTGTTGATCCTCTGACTTTTCCTCTCTACCGCCATCATCATGTTAATGTCTAATACTTTAGTTGATCACCAGATACCTGCAGAGCTTAAGGCATTCATCAGCCTTACTGATTATTACCTAATGTTAGCACGCTAGCACACTAAACTAAGATGTAGACATGGTGAACATTAGACTTGCTAAATATCTGCTATGCTATGCTAATGTTAGCAGTATTTTCTCATTTTACTAAGAATTTTGGCACAAAATCAACATAATAATTTCAAATGAAACAATGGATAAATAAAACAGAGGGGACAACAATTATGAATGAGGTATTCTGAGTCAAAAACAGCTGATGGGTGCATATTAAGGCCCATATTAATGTATATATACACATGTTAGTCTGAATCAGCAGCATGTGAGGTGTCACTGGTCCTAATAACAGACGGAGTTGTTCCGGTGTCCTGCTTTGTTTACATTCAGTGTCATTGTGATGGACATGTTTCATTCATAGAGATTAAATCCTCCTCCTCCTCCCGTGTTCAGCTGGAGGTCTGTGGTCTCAGCTCGTCCTCCATGTTGGAGGTTGGTCCGGTGGGTCTGACCTTTGAGCTTCCTAAGCTCACCGCCACGGGGCTTCAAATCCGCTTCCTGCGTCTGTCTCCGGTCCAGCCGGGTCCGTCTCAGCGCTGGGTCCGATACGTCACCCACTCCGACTCCTACATCATCCGGATCTGACCTCTGACCTCTCACCGTCTCTATGTTGACGTCATTTGTATTATTGAGTGGGGACACACAAATGTCCTTTCAAAATAAGAGCTCTATGTGGATGTCATCACCTGCCTCCTCGCGCACACACAGTCTGTAAATAAATGCTAAGTTCATCTTTATGTTTCCTTCTATTTGATGTTTTTAACTCTGGGTTGAATATGTGTTGGCACAAACTCTGCGTCGCCTCAGCAGCTTCAATGGAGAAATATCAAATATCGACAGGAAGCTTCAGAAGCAGAAATTCACTGTAAACGCTGGTGAGCAGATTTTCATAAGTGCATCACTCTTTTCACTTCTCTTTTAAGACTTCTGCCCTGTAGTTATTCTCTCTCTGTGGTTTATTGTTTGGGTTTTAACCTTTTGTAAAGCACCTTTTGATAATGGCAGAAGTGAAAGTTATAACCGTCAGTCAGTTTATTTATACAGCACAAGCTGGTTTCCAGTAGAGGTGAACTGGTTAGGATCTGCCTCAGGTATTCATAGTTAGACATAGACAGTTGCATAAAAGGGAATAATACAAAATGTAAAACAATGAAAGGTAAAAATGAAGCAGCTAGACTCTGATGTTGTTAAAAGCCTCAGACTGAACTAAAAGTAAGTGAAAAAATACCTCAAAACTGTACTTAAGTACAGTACCACCACTGTCATTAAAGTAGTCGTTAAAAAGTGAATGTAAATTTTTATACATCAGTTTTTACACTCAGCTGCAGGAAAAGATTGTGGTTTGAATTACACTATCACTGGAAGTGACATAATTTAAGTACTGAAGTTACGTGACAAAAACTACTTAGGTTTAGGAAAAAAAAATGTGGTTTGGATTTAAATAACAGTATAATAATAAAATAGAAAACTGGAATTGATGTAGCACAAGTATGGAGGTTATGTGACAAAAACTACATAGCTTTAGCAAAAGATGGCAGTTTGCGTTAAAATAACACTGTAAGTGACATAACTTAAGTATGAAAGAAAAAAATACTTTGTTAGGTTTAGGAAAACATCGCAGTTTGGGTTAAAATTAAACTGTAAGTTACGTAACTTAAGTATGAAGTTATGTGACAAAAACTACTTAAGTCAGGGAAAGATTGCGGTTTGCGTTAAAATAACCGGAAGTGGCACAACTTAAGTACTGAAATTACGTGACCAAAACTACTTAGTTAGGTTGAAGAAAAGATCACAGTCTGGGTTGAAATAACACCGTTTTCAACAAAAAAAAAAAACACTGAAAAAAGACTGAAAAAAAGCACTTTGTTAGGTTTAGGAAAAGATGCCGGTTTGGGTTAAAATAACTCTGGAAGTATTATACAAACTGCTGTAGGAGCTGATGGGTGTGTTTACCTTTGGACAGAACCAGGCTAACAGTTTCCACCTGTTTCCAGTCTTTATGCTAAGCTAAGCTAACCAGTTGCAGGCTGTAAATTCATATTTACTGTACAGACACGAGAGTGGTGTCAATATCAGTCTGCACATCTGATTCTCAGAAAGGAAATAATACATTTACCTAAATCTCAAATTTGCTTTAAATACAGAAATCACAAATAAAAAATCATTACCTTTTTTTGCATATTTCTTTAAAATGTATATATACAGTATATACATACAGTATATCAAAGTACATCTAAGCTGTATAGATGTGTGTAAAGTGCACAGGTGTGTACAGTGTGCAGCATATAAACATAAATAAACATTATATTTAGATTTAGTTGTAGTGAACTCAGTCATTATTTGTCTCTTTAACATGTAATGTTTCGTGTTGTCATGCTTGCTGGAGAGACTCTGCGTTGCGCAACGTGATCTGCAGCCGCTACACACACACACACACACACACACACACACACACACACACACACACACACACACACACACACAGATCCTGCCTTTGCGGAAGCCAGAGGAGCCGAGGCGGCGCTAAATTAAATTAGCATACTAACTAGTTAGCAGTGCGCCGATGTGGATGGACGGGTGAGCGGTGCCGCCTGGAGAAACGCTCGTTTTCTAGAGTCAACACACCGCCGGATCCGGGCTCATTTTGTCGGGATCTTCCTGTCGTCCGCCTGCCGAGGAGATGGGGGACAAGGCGGGCACCAGGTAGGACGGCTAAGCTACAGCGGCTAACAGCTAGTTAGCATCCGTTCTCACGCACTTTGCTAACGTTAGCCGAGTTGCTGCTGGCCCGGGCGGGGGAGTTTTTCCTCCGCCTGTGCTGCAGATATTTTACACGCTTTATGTAAGACAACAGCCGGTCACAGAGAGCACCGAGCGGCCCCTTGGTTCACGTCTGGACCGCTAATGCGATGACCTCGTTCGTAGGAGGCGAAGTTAGCACAGCAGGGTGGGGTTAGCTAACCGCGATACGTCTCCAGTGGACAGGACGCTGTTCCAGCCTCCGCTCACAAATCTGTCAAATCAACACATCCTCTTAATGTACCTCTCTGATGTATCTGACGAACCATTAACACCAATTATTCAACCCAATACACGCGGAATACACGTAACTGCACTCTTTTAATAATATTAAAGACGTTTTGGTGTCGTAGACAGGAATTCCCACGGTGCTTTTCCATCAAAATACGGCCGTAGTGGGCGGTATCGACCAATAGAAATCTATTGGTAAACCTGACATTTTATTGAATTAAAGAGCTGCATGGTGGATGTGTGACTGCCGATTTTAACTCAACACTTGACTGATTCATACTGCACGTACAGTTGTGTTGTATATTGTTGACAACACAAGGAATGGTTGAAATTTGAATATTTTCAAGTGGAGTTTGGTGCGATCGTGGGCTAGCCTGCTACCAACAGGCTAATTTCGATAGTGTTGGTATCACAGGCTTATGCTAATTCGCTGTACGTGTGTTTTGAAGGCTTCTCTTTGAAATCTAGCTGACATGACAGTGAATGGAGTTTACTTTAGGTACTGATGAATGGTAAAAGTGAAACGCCTCTGGCTCGGTTAGTTTCTGACTGATGGAGATGATGTGTTGACACTACAACATGTTACATCCCGACAGTTTGATTTTCAGGTTTCTTTAAGCCTCAGGATGTTTTTTTTTTTGTCAGTATTGATTTCTAGTGTTTGCTCTGCTGCTTTATTCTGTATTAATGTAGCCTCTGCAGATCCACATCAGTATCACAGAGATCCCTGTGCAGGGTTTTAAACAGTCCTCCTTTACCTGCTTTCTTCATGTTTATTTCAGCTGAGCAGGTGGTTTCTCACCTGTGCAGTCCCGTGTTTTGATTGGCTGTGTACTTGGGCTGGTTGGATGTTTTAGTACAGCGATGGCTTGGAGGTCAAAGTGCTGACTCAGAGCTTTACTGTTTACATGTTTGTTGTGGACACCAAAGGGCTCCAGCTCTCTGTTCACTGGTTCATCAGGTGTTTTGGTCGCTGGGTCGAAATGTAAAATCATCTGTGATTTTAAACAAAAAGCCCCGTCCACTAAACTCTCTTCGGTCACTTCCTGTTAGGAAGCAGGTGGGAAACTGGGAGGAGAGGAAACGAGCAGGAGGAAAGACAAACATGATGCAAACAGTGGCGTCTGTTGAAGACTAGTAGAGATGTTATCAGGCAGGTTACAGCCGTTTAACTTAAATTCGGAGGAAATATGCAGCGTTTATGTGACGGCTGTATCGCCTCTTTCCACCACAGTGACTAGACGACGCTGGGTGTGAACATAGCTGAAGTTATGTGTTTTTAAAGGAAACATATTAGTGTGGATGTCGCCTTAAAGTGTTGGTTTTCTCTCGCTGCGTTTTCACATTATTACAAATGCGTCCTTCATTTCCTGTATCAGATTGTGGACTGCGTATTTAGATATGGTGTCAAATTCTCTGTATCCTAATAGGCTTTAATTTTAAAATGTGTATCTTTCGCTACGTTTACGCCTAATGTCCTCACTACTCCAGCGTTTGAAGACGCTGCTGATCCAGTTTCTGTTTTTTTTTTTCATTGGAGACATGGATGCCGACTTTTGCTTCTGACTGGGTCTCATCAGTTGTGATGTGACCTTCCCTGATTGGTCACGCTCCGTCACATGAAGAAAACAAACATCTTCGACCACCAGTGGTTAGTTTCAACATGTATAACAAGCTCTAAGCGTTGCTGATCTACTTGTCAGTTAAATTCTGTATTTTATAATGCTGCTACTGTCTACAATCCCCGTGTCCAGCGCTGCTTCCTGTTTACTCCAGCATGAACATGCCCAGTGCACGTAAATGGTCATGCGATATCTGTTTTTCAGGCGTGAATGGTTGGACGGAGATGATTTTTATTTTAATACGGGTCCATATTAGTGTGGCTGTATCCCCGAGAAGGCGACAGTCATGGCCCTCATAACCTTTGTACTCTGTATTTTCCTCTTCATGTAAAGAGGATGAAGCTGCAGTTGAACTCTGGTTCATGCTGTAGCCGTATGCAGTACGTGTCATGTACTCTGTAGTATTTTCTGCTTATGGTTTCTATGTATTGCGCTGAATCGTTCTCTGTGGTTGAGGTTGGCATTAAGGCTGGTTCCTCGCCGTATAAACTTGTATGTTAGGTGAAATAAAATCAACAGTAACCGCTCCAACACCGTCAGCTCCCTCTCAGACCTCAACAGTAACATAGTCCTCTTTTAATCCTGCACAGAGACTGGATACACAAACACACAAGCTTCCAGGATACGCTGCATTCAGAGAGCGGATGTAAAGTATTGAGACTACAATAAAATAAAGAAATATAACAGTGGAATTGGGATGTAAGTAAAAGTTTTATTTAAAAAGTGACATTTGAAAAAGTGATTTAAAAGATGTTGGTGGTTCTGCAGCTTCAGATCTTCAGGCTGGTCCTGGTCTCCAGACGGACTCACAGTACCGTCTTGGAGGACGCCTTCCACACATACGCAGTAGATCTGTTCGCCACCGTGGTCACCGCTGATCCTCATTATGTACGTCACACAGACTGAGAGCGTAGACTATAAGCTTGAGTCTTGAATCATGTTTAGTCCTGAGTCAGGATTAAGGCTGCGTTCACAGATATAGCATAGTGGTCAGTTGTGTAGTAATGTAAGTAATAGTACAGTTATCTGACGTAGCCGCCGTACTGCATAGGTCATTTTCAGCTGATGGGTTTGTTTACCGAGTAAAGAGGAGCTTTGTTGGTGGGGCGTTGAAGCAGATTTTAACTCGATGCTCCTCCTAAGAGGGTCCGTCTGATCTGCATCATGATCCCAGGTAGGAAACCACTCCGCGTTTCTGTTTCTGCAGCGTTAAAACGAGTCTGAAGACATTTTTATAAAACTTGTCAGCCTGTTAGGAAGAACCAGCAGAGTTCTGCAAGAGGATCTGAGCTCCAGACTAACTTATACACTGGTTATGTTTACCTTTCTCTTTTAATAATTGAATTTTTAGTGCTGCAATAGTTAGTCAGTCCCCATAACAGTGATGTCACCATACCAGAAATCTACTAGCAGATAGATATACAGTACAGTATATACATACAGTAGATATACAGTATATACATAGACATACAGTATATACATAGACATACAGTATATACCGTACATCAACACATAGACGCCATATTGGATGCTTCAGCCCATTGCAGCGATACGTCAGTGTGGGTCCAATACTAGTTAATGGGGGAGCTGCTGTATTTCTGCATAAAAAAACACTGACGTCTACATTTCTCAACTGATTTCAACAAATCATTATTATATTAAAGGGTTTAATGATCTACGAGGAGTAGAAAAATAAAGTTTAGTCTCCAGTTACTGAGAATCTGGATAGTTGAGCTCTAATTGCTGCTCGACGCTCAGGAGACCAGTTTGTACCGTAGGATGACATGAACTGAATTAGTGACCCCAAATAATTCAGTTAGCAAAGAATTATTAAACATCATGTTTAAGTTTAACTTTAGATTATTTTCATTGCTTAAGGTTTAAACTTTAGAGAGGTCCCTGTTTGATATAATATAAAGTACAGTGAAATGTCTTCTTCTGTTTTAAATCATCAATTTTACCTCTAACACGCCTACTGTAATTATTGTTATGTTCATTTTCAGACACTTATCAGTATCAAACCAATAAGATCAATCAGAATTAGAGGTCGCTGGAAGACACAATGAGTTTATAACGTTAAAGGTGCAGCGATGCCGGATCGGATATGTGGCCGATAAACAGCTGGGTCCGGTATCGGTGACAGAGGGGCCGAGCTATTCGGTTCTATGTTCATATACTGGATACATTATACTGTTTGCTGGAATTTAAATTCCTGTTGAAATTTTGCATTGTAAACGTTTACACTCTTGAGTTTCTTTATTTTTACATTTTTTGTTTTTAGTTGGTAAAGTGATGTTAAAGTGCAGCCTGATGTTCTCGTCTACATAACAGAACGATAGTCTGTGAGGCTACAGCTGATTAATGAAATGCTGCTATCAGATCGATACTCCGTATGTAGCTTTCTGGATTAGGGACTGAAAAGGTCGGATAGGTACTACGTATATAGGCGGCAGTAGCTCAGTCTGTAGGGAGTTGGCTTGGGAACCGGAGGGTCACCGGTTCAAGTTCCGCCATGGACCAAGAACTGAGTGTGAACTGGTAGCTGGAGAGGTGCCAGTTTACCTCTTGGGCACTGCCGAGTTGCCCCTGAGCAAGGCACCAAACCCCCAACTGCTCGGGGCGCTTGTCAGGAGCAGCCCCATCACTCTGACATCTCTCCATTGTTGCATTTTTGTGCATGTGTGTGTTCTGGTCTGCATGTACCGTGTAGTTAACAACCGAGTGAAAAAATTGAATTTCCCCTCGTGGGACTAATAAAGGAATATCTTCTTCTTCTGTATCGAGGACTGAAAACTTGGGCTTGGTACTCAGTATGTAGCTTTCTGGATCGGGGACTGAAACATCGGATTGGACAATTAAAATTACAGTAAAAGTGTAATTATGAGCATGAACGACCTGCTGGAGAGGAGAGACGTCGGCCATGTTGAAACAGGATCGGTCGACTCTTGTGACTTTATTAAAAACAGTTTCTCAGAGACGTTGCCCTGCTCCTCTTCCTCCTCCTCCTCCTCCTCCTCTTCCTCTTCTGACCCGCCATGTTTTTCCAGGTTTAGCTGACCGTGAACGGCGTCCTGTTGCGTCTCCACACTGTGGATCCGTGTGTGAGAACAGGGCGGATCCTGGTGCTGATCGGTAATCTGACAAAGTGCTGAAAGCATTAGGAGAGGGACGGTAATCAGCTTTTTACCACCGAAACACAGCAAACAGAGCAGAGCTGCCAATACCTGCTGACATGAGGTCAAAACACCGTCAGCTGTTTGTCCCAGATGTGTGATTATGCTGCAGACCAGCCATTATTACTCCATATTTTCACTGTTATTGTCTCAATAAATCAGATAATAGAGACAGGCCTGTTTAAGTTCACGTAGATGACTTAAATCCACCTACAGTCCAAAACGCAAAGATTCACTTTATTTTCCTAGATGATGAAGAAAAGCATCAAATGATCCCATTGGAGAATATTTGGCACTTTGTTTGAAAAATCCTGATTCAAATACTTAATACTACTTACTGATAATTTATGGATATTTCTCTTTTCACAAAACATTTGGACATTTTCCAGAAGTTTTACTACAATATTTAAGATATTTTTCAGACAGGAGTCACATTTTACTAATAATTTTTGAACACTTTTTCAATATTTTACTTAAAGGTTTTGGACATTTTTCAAAATTTCTTTCCACATATATTACTAATAATTTTCGGACATTTTTGAGATTTTTTTTTTTTTTTTTACATATTTTACTAATAATTTCTGGATATTTTTCACAATTTTTTTAGACATTTTTTTCTGTACAAATTTTATATTATTCACCATTTTCATTTGTTATGAAAATAGATTAATTGCAGATTAATTGAAGCTCTATCATTGAATTACATCTTTCTTAAATCTATGTAGGTCACAAATCCAAATGTGTAGTTTAATTTATAGAAATATTTATATTGACAACCTCAATATTGAGACAACAAAATGCAGTTTAGCATCTAACCAGCAGTGAAAAAAGTGCAGCGTAATGCATATTTATATAGTGGTAAAATAAGTGAAGGGTAGTAAAGTTAGATATTTTCTTGAAATCTGCTTTAATTTTCTTTGATTTCATAGATTAAACGAAGGATAAAATTATCACATATTCAAATATTTTTGCGGATATTTTTTACAATTTTTTTTTAAATCGTTTTACTGAAATGCTTTAGATATTTTTCACAATTCTTTTCACATATCTTACTAATAATTTTTATCATTTTTTTGTGGTAATATAAATAATAAATAATAAAGAGTGAGGAGAGAAAAAAAAATATCTGCCAGAAAATATCACAATTAAATATTTTCCTGAAATCTGCTTTAATTTTCCAGATGAAATAATTAAAAGGTAAAATAATCGTCACATTTATTAATAATAAAGCGTGTTATTTGCAGCTCCTCATGTTGGTGTAAAACCTTGTGCAGGTTTCTTGTAAAACTGCAGGTCTGATGAATCCTGAATGTTCAGCTGCTGCATCATTACGTCTGTGTGACATTAAACATCAGCTGACGACTGAAATGTCACCAGGACGTACAGGAAGGAGGGGTGAAGCTACCAAAATAAGACCCAGGTTATGAGGAAATGGACTTTTGCGGCTGTTGCTTGGTTTCTTTCTTTCTACTTTTGTTCCATTAAGATAAGATAAGACAAGTACTTTATTGATCCTCAGGGGGAAATTTGTAATTCTAAATTAAAATGTAAACAACGCCACGTCAGACGTCGTGTTAGTGTGATGAGCGCTGCAGAGGAAATGGAGGGAGGAACCTGTCCGATCAGGAGGAAGTGATGTCACAGAGTTAAAAGTGATCACAGTTCAATAAATAACCTTGATCAGTCTGACGGCGTCCTGTTGAAGTGTCTCTGAGCAGTTCTGCAGTAGGTCAGAGGGCGTTTCCTGTCTCTACAGCCACGTTACATTTCAGATATTATCCAAGTTATGGCCACACATTTTTCATGTTTTACTAAGAATTTTTCAGATATTTTTCTAATATTTTTTGGGTCATTTTTGGCCTTTTTTGGATATTTTTAACATTTGTCTGACATTTTTTATGAATATTTTTCGCAAATTTCACTAGTAATTTTCAAACATTTTTCCAGATATTTTCTCATATTTGTCAGACTTTTTTAAATATTTTTTTCATCTTTTGTTAATAATTCTCAGATGTGTCTTAGATGTTTTACTAAAATGCTTTGGATATTTTTCACATTTTTTCACAATAATTTCAGGCAATTTTTCAGAATTTTTTTTCACATATTTGTCAGACATTTATTTGAATATTTTTCTGATTTTTTTTTTTTTTAAATATATTTGACTAATAATTTTCAGATGTTTTACTAAATGTGTTTCTTCTTACACTGTGTAAGGTCTAATAAAAAACAAAGCAATAGAATATAAAATACAACAGAGGGGATCATAAAAACAGTGGAGGCTAAAATCAGGTTAATAATTTATAGAAATGATGTACAGTAGTTGGTGATAACAGAAATGTAAAAGCTGTTATTTTTACAGTATTTCGTCTTTCCAAACGGCTGCAACACTTTCTGAAAACACCGGTTTGTCATTACGGGACAATAAACTCCTCTGAAAGCCTGAAACCATCAGACAGCTCACTGGAAACCGGTCGGTTCTTGTCCAGACACGAAGACTCAGCGTCACCTCAGGTCTCAGGGGGACGGACGGGGACGTCCTCTGTCTGTTTGTCTCAGTCGCCGTGGCTACCGCTGGATCGTCAGCTGAAGCAGCCGGCCGAGCCTTAAAGTCTGTTTACATGCAGACGGCTGTTTTCGTGAAGAGCTTTTTTCCCCACGAGAAACATCTGATGAAATTAAAAACACGGCATCAGATCCCGAATCATCTCCAGATTTAATATTTTGATTTGAAACAAGAGCTGAAATGTTTATTTATCCATCAGTCATTTTATTTATTACTGCATATCTGAAACTACGTCCTTCTGAAGATGAGACACGATTAAAGTTATGAATCAGCTTGTTTACTTCAATAACTGTTTTTTTTTGTTTTTGTTTTTTTTTTTACATATTTTGCTAAAATGTTTTGGACATTTTTTCACATTTTACAAATAATTTTTGGACATTTTTCTGAGATTTCTCAAATATTTGTTAACATTTTTTTTAGAATATTTTCACATATTTTACAAATAATTTTTGGGCATTTTTCAGAATAAAATGTATTTGATATTTTTCAGACATTTTTTTAACTATTTTTTTCTGCATATTAATAATCTGACCATTTTTCTGATATTTATTCTTTGGAGAGTTTTTCACAAAGGTTTTCAATAATTAACCAAATGCCAAATTAAACGCTCTACTGGCCGTTAAACAGACGACGACGTTCAGTTTCAAGATGTGAACTGGTTACTCTACTACTGTTGTTACCACTACTACTAATATTACCACTGCTATTACTACTAATACTACCACTAATATGAACACTACTATTACTATTTCTACTACCACTACTACTACTAGTATTACTATTACCACTGCTACTACTATTACTACTACTACGCAGCTGGTCTGGTGTCTTTATGAACATGTTTAGTTTGTGTTTATCTGAGCTCAGACAGCAACAATACCACATGTTTACTATCTGATGAACCTCTGAGTAGATTTAATCTGAATAAAAGCAGCTGAACAGGTTGCTGGTTGTCAGAGAACAGGATGGGCTGGACCCCACCACCATATTAAAGTAATGTGGTGACGGCCCATAATAACCCTGATCATATAGACTCTAACCACTTCCCCCCCTCAGCTTCCTGCTGTGCTGAAACAAACCGTGGCCTCGTTTGCACCATTTCCTCACATTATCTTCACTCAGTATTTCCCACCAGCACCGAAGATTTAAATCAGCAGTTTGATGTTTGATGTCCCGTCAATGACACATAACAAACTAACAGGAGTCTGTTCCTCTCCTTCCTCCCTCTTCCTTCTCTCTCTAAACCTCTCAGAGTTTTCAAGAAGTCGAGCCCCAACTGTAAGGTGAGTCGGCTCCTCTTCCTCCCTCTGCTGCTCTAATATAAAGCACACATAGTACAAGTAGTAATACCACCATGACAAATACACAGGGATATTCAGAACAATGTAAAGTACGAAGTAGTTCCTGTGCAGGGATCAGGGAGAGTGGACTATAAATACAGGAGTATAAAGATGGTTTCATATAAATGTTGGATGCTGGATGTGTAGTGGTTACCACGCTGGGAGGGTTCAGGTCGTATCCACGCCGACCCCCCAACCTTTAATACTTTCTGAGGTTTGTTTTGACTACCACAATAAAAACAGTAATTTCCTTCTGCCTCCACATAGACTGAAGCAAATATATTAAATCTACTATTAACAAATTGATTGATTAAAAAATAATAATAAAAACTATCCTACGCTGATTAATCCACCGCTGAAAATAGTCCCTGACAAAGTCACACAGAAATAACTGCTGAAATATATTGGTGATTTGTTGGCCGTGAAAATGAAAAGTTTCCATCAGACTTCTTATAATCCTATAATGATATTTATGTGATGCGTATTGGACCTATATAAATATTATAATTATTTAATTGTATTTCATATATATGTTATTACATTCCTGTATTGTGTTATATTTTATTTTAATTTACATATTTTCTCTATTTTTGATTTTACGATGTGATTGGTCATATCTGAAGTTTTAATTGTGTCCAACAGTTTTTCTCACAAAAGAAGAGAAAAAAAAACAGGACATATGAATGAATAAAAGCTCAGACGTGTGACACTGTGATTGGTCTGTTCAGGTGACAGTTTACCTGGGAAAGAGAGACTTTGTGGATCACCTGGACCACGTGGACCCAGTGGGTGAGTCAGCACATCTGGAGGGTTTTATAGACGGGGTTGTGAAACGTAAATCATGACACAGTTTTTGTTTATGAACTGAATTCATACAGTGATGTGGTATTACTTGTGTGGGCTGTGTGTAAACTGCAGTAATGTGATCATCTGAGAGCGACGTGAAGTTAGAGAGCGGTGAATGAACGCAGGTCTGTGATTGGTCGGGTGAACTTTGTGATGACTCGGCGGTTTGTCTTCCTTCCTTCCTGCTGACAGATGGCGTGATCCTCGTCGACCCCGAGTACCTGAAGGACAGGAAAGGTAGCACAGCTTCCTGAACATCTGGAATATATAATACTGTGACAGATGTTTGTAGGTTTAAGATATACTGTATATAAAATATAGAATATATATAAAATTAAATACAATACTGTGGTAGGTATTTTAAACCTACTGTGTGGGTTTAGAGTATATGTAAAACAGAGAATATACTGTGTGTATGTATAATCTAGAGTGTGATTCTGTGGTAGACGTGTGCTCAGCTGTAAACAGGTAGTTTAAGTTAAAGTAAACAGCAGCTTTCAAATAGAAGAAATGTATTAAACATTCAAACATTGATCAGTTAATAATATTCAGTAATAATCAATATAATAGTGAGATCAAAAGAAAAATGTCCAATAAAATAAAATTGATAAATCAGAAAGATTTGATGCAGTTTCACGTTCACTAAGGTGCAGTAGAGAAATGAATGAATGAATGAATGAATGGTAAAGCAGAAGAGATTTTACTCCTCTTCCTCATCTTCCTCCTCTTCCTCTTCCTCATCTTCCTCCTCCCTGTAGTCTTTGTCACGCTCACCTGTGCGTTCCGATATGGCCGTGAGGACCTGGACGTCCTGGGTCTGTCCTTCAGGAAGGATCTCTACATCTCCACCTTCCAGGTGAGAGCTCCGCCTGCAAACCTCCAACTACACCTGAACACAGACACCTGTGAGAGGTTAACAGTATTTCTTCTTCTTCTTCTTCTTCTTCTTCGTCTTCGTCTTCGTCTTTGTCCATCTCAGGCCTTCCCTCCGGTGCCAGAGGAGAAGAAACCCAACAGCCGGCTGCAGGAGAGGCTGCTGAAGAAACTGGGCCAGCACGCACACCCTTTCTACTTCACTGTGAGTCTCTGAGACCAGGATCAGCTCCTGGTCCAGTTCTTTACACTGTAAACATGATAGAGACCAGGATCACTCTCAGCTCCTGGTCCAGGCGTTCATCAGTAAACATACGACTCTGTGTTGTTGTTGTTGTTTCCTCATATGAGTTAATAGTAGAGGATGCAAAAACAGACTTGAGTTCCTGGAACTGTTTGACAGTGAGCTGGTAAATGATGCAGCTTGTATTCACAACACTTCCTCATACTCTGAGTCCGTCTGACGGGTCGCGTTCTGACTAAATCCTCCAAAGATTTTCCTTAAAATGAGATTAAATCCCCAAAAAGCTGCTCACAACGCATCCAGTCCCTCCAGACAGGTACTAAACGAAACAAGTGTTTGGAGAACGGACAATGAAAATTAAAATGTCCGAAAATAAAAGTTTTTAAAATGAGAAAAATGTCAAACAAATGTCTTAAAAAAGTTAAAATAAATAAATGAATGTCCAAAAAATGTCTTAAAAAAGCCCAAAAATGAAAAAATGAAATAAAAAATGTCTGATACGTGGAGATGTTGATGGTGCCTGAAGCGTAGGACTTCCCCTGTGTTGAGTCGTGATCGTACTTCTCACTGATTTAAGTTAACACCATGGCGGCGGCGGCGGCGGCGGCGGTGGCGGCTCCCCCCTCACAGTCTCTGTGGATTCACCAGTAACGGGTGAATGGTCTCAGGGAACTGCTGACGTCACCTCCGTAATCTGGGGCAGGTGAAATAGTTTGGCTCCTCATCACGTTAACTGCTTGATCAGGTTCACCTTCACACCTCTGTGACTTCCTCTAAACGTCTACGGTCCGGTCCAGCTACTCTTATGGTCGACGGTAGTCGGTCAGATCAGGTCTCTGCAGAGGAGGCAGCGGGTGAATAGGGGGTGTTACTGCAGCGTTCATGAGATTTGAGATTTGACAAGACCTGGTAGTTACTCTCAAAGAAAATGTATGGAACAACATCAGTTGTTTTTTTTTTCCCCACCCCTCACTTTGTTCCACTCGGGAACGGTGGCCCTGATAGGATTTCATTGTCCGGTCTGGTCTGGGCCGATGTTTGGCTTAATCTGAAACCAGTTAGAACCATGGATGTATTAAGAGTACTGGATCCAGTGTTGGAGTCGGACCCCGTTTATTCCTATGAAAGCTGCTCAGTGGTCCATGAAGTCAATGGGTAGACTTCTGGGTCTGGAAAAAGTACCCAGGTCTTCCAGGTCTTACTGGGTCCTAATGCACATGTCTGATATGCACAGTAGCGTCCACTCAGTCACATGACTCGGTCACAGGGTCCCAACGTCACGCTGTTGTCGCAGTCTGGGTCTCCATAGACATAAACGGAGGAAGGCCATAACTCTGGATTCACCTCTAAATAAATGATCCTCTGAGTTACAGACGTCTCTTTCTCAATGTAAATCTATGAGACAAAGTCTTTTTGGGCCCAATGACGTCACATGACGGACATAGAACCACCGTTTGGGATTGACGGCCGGCGCTCGTCCTCGGTCTTGGTTAGAACCTGTTTCCAGCAACCCGACTCCAAGTGAAACTGCTAACCGTGTTTTTCTTGTCTCTGCTGGTTCAGATTCCTCAGAACCTCCCGTGTTCAGTCACTTTACAGCCCGGCCCAGAGGACACCGGGAAGGTAAGGAGCACATCCAACATGCCGTCAACCATCCTGTTAAATATCCAGTAACGTGTTCAGTGTTGAGCAGAGCGACTGGATCCTCATCATCTCTGGTCTCCATGCAGGCCTGCGGCGTCGACTTTGAGATCAGAGCTTTCTGTGCCAAGTCAATAGAAGAGAAGATCCACAAGAGGTGAGTCCAGACCTGCAGGAACCTGGTACTGTAGGGGGTCCACCTCAGTCCTGTGTCCCATATCAGAGATCAGCTGTGAATGTACGAGGGATGTGTGTGTGTGTGTGTATGTATATATGTATGTGTATGGTGAATCAGATTGAAGTGCTTTCCTGTATTTGCAGGAATTCGGTGCGTCTGGTGATCAGGAAGGTCCAGTACGCGCCGGAGAAGCCCGGTCCTCAGCCGATGGTGGAGACGACCCGCAGCTTCCTGATGTCTGACAGATCCCTACACCTGGAGGCCTCTCTGGATAAGGAGGTACACACAGCAGAGCACAGCAAAATACATCAATATATCAGACAATAAATCAGAATATTGATTCATCACCTCAGTGTGGTGATAGTAGTGAGTCAGGAGATGGTGGATCGTCTCAGCTCTAGTCACTGAGGCGAGCGTTTAGTAATAAACTATTCCAGCTGGTTCAACCATTAAAATGTTAGCAGCTCATAAACTCCAACTCAAGTTAGAAATTACATTCAAACTAGGCGACATTTGAACGTCTGCACAGCTGGAGCGACCCAGCGCTGATGATTTTACTGTGAAGTGTCTGAGTCGTCCTCACTGATCTTCTCATCACTCCGTCTCCTGTTTTTAATGAACACTTTTTATAAGGTGTTTTAGTGATACTAATAAACGTCTTCTTTGTTTGCAGCTGTATTACCACGGAGAGCCCATCAGCGTCAACGTTCACGTCACCAACAACTCCACTAAGACCGTTAAGAGAGTCAAGATCTCCGGTACGTCCTCCTCGTTTTCCTCTGTCTCTGTCTATGGTAGAGAGAACAACATCGCTGCCATATTTATGACCAGATGACTTTACGTTGTGTTGATGGAGCAGCTGCATAGCCTGGCTCTGATCCAGCCAAACTCCATTCAGAAAACAAGTCTTGCATTTTTTGGCCGTCTCCATCTTGGTCTTTGGTAGTCTCCATCATGGTTTTTGAACATTGCAATTCAGAAAGCAAACATTTTAAAAGCTGTTCGCTTGTTGTCTTGGAGACAGATCTGACAAAGCACCAATTCAGAGTTTTTACTAATCAGCACCATTATTTAGTTATTTCAGTATCATTTTAATCTGTGTATTGCTATTAAATCACAGCTCAATCTGTTTATTTGGGTTCATACCTCAGTAGTGGTGAGTGGCTGCTAGATCCAGTCAGTGTAATGGTACTGGATGTTAATACAGCTCACCGCCGGGTGATGTTATGAACCCAGACACAACGGCATTTGGTTTTCTTACATATCTGGGACTTCACCATTATGAACAAAGAAGCAACAGTGGTTATTTCTTCCATGCTGATGGAGGAAAAGTGTTGGTATCTATGGCGACAAGCTCCTCCTCCTCCTGTCCAGCGCGTCTAGAGCAGATCAAATGATACCGGTGGTCCAACTTCACTCTTGATCTGAACAAAGAGTTTGACTGATATTCACGCAACACTGAGTGTTTAGGAGTGCAGTTTTGTTTTTTTTTTTTTGGTCTGGTAATTTGGTTCAGCTTTGTGCTGCATTTGGAGGAAATGTTGACCTGAGGCTTGTGTTTGATGCTTTTTCTGATATGAAGTTATGAATGTGTATTTCTCTCTCTCTCTGCAGTGCGTCAGTATGCAGACATCTGCCTGTTCAGTACTGCCCAGTATAAATGTCCAGTGGCCCAGCTGGAAGCAGAGTAAGTCCCAGTTTAATGCCTCTGTGCTCCCAGAAAAAATCTCCTCGGGGACATTTGGCTCTCACAAAACTAGTTTAAACTGGCTGTAACAGTTTAGTCCAGTATAAAGTTGATGTTTTCTGGTTTAAACCAGAGGTAAACTGACCTATAAAGGTTTAGTCCAGTATAAAGTTGATGTCCAGGGCTAGCTCTGTTTAAGTCTTCTATTAGATTGAGCTCCCTGTGGGTGTAAAATTAGCTTAAGTGCAAACTGACAGTGAAGTCGTATCATATCATATCTGAAGTCACTCTGTGGCGTCCAGCTGAGTGGGCGGGGTTTACCTGACCAGTTTGATTGACAGCGGCGTGTCGTCTCCACAGTGACCAGGTGTCGTCCAGCTCCACCTTCTGTAAGGTGTACACTCTGACCCCGACGCTCGACAAAAACCGGGAGAAGAGAGGACTCGCTCTGGACGGCAAGCTGAAACATGAAGACACCAACCTGGCCTCCTCTACCATGTAAACACACACACACACACACACACACACACACACACACACACACACACACACACACAGTACAGGTGTGTGGGTGAGGTCACATGACCATGGCTCTCTGTTTGTGTGTTTCAGTGTGAAGGATGTCACCAACAAGGAGGTCCTGGGGATTCTGGTGTCTTACAGAGTCAAAGTCAAGCTGGTGGTCTCACGTGGAGGGTACAACACACGCGCACACACACACACACACACACACACACACACACACAGAGACAGTCCCCTCCCACTCTGCTGACATCACTTCCTGTCCTCTTAGCTTCACTGTTTCCTGTTAATGTCATCAGTGGAGTTTTGAGCCCTTTTTTCTAGACTCCAGTCAGTTTTTTAAATATTTGTGGCTGAGCTGCACCCACATTAATTTAAATTAATAACACACTCTCCATGTTGTAATGTGTTAATGCTTTAAGTAACTTAACGTAAGTAACGAGAAATTACATGATTTAAACTGGCAATTAGAGTTTAGCACAGTATAAAGTTGATGAAAATGTGACGTCTCCATCTTGGTTTTTGGCAATCTCCATGTTGTTTTTTTGCCACCTCTATCCTGGTTTTTGGCTGTCTCCATCTTGGTTTTTGGCTGTCACCGTCTTGGTTTTTGGCTGTCAGCATCTTGGCTTTTCACCATTGCCATCTTGGAATTGGCCATCGCCATCTTGGTTTTTGGTCATCTCCATCTTGGTTTTGGCCATTGCCATTGTGGATTTTGGTCTTCACCTTCTTAGTTTTTGGACATCATCATCTACCATCTTGGTTTTTGACCGTTACCAGCTACCATCTTGGTTTTTGGCCGGCACCATCTACTATCTTGTTTTTTTGCAACCAGAAGTGAGATGAGAGGGTGGCGTTAAGTACATCCAAATGCTGAATAAGACACTTTCAGGTGGTCAAGATGTTATAATTAAAAGTTAATTTAATTAAACAGTTTAAAGCTAAATCCTGACCAATGCCTCCATGTTGGTGCAGTTCAGCCTCAGCTTCCTGCTTCGTCCTCTAACTTCCTGTTGTCAGTTAGCGTGGAAACGTCTGCTTGTTGCTGTAGTTGCTC
The DNA here is from genome assembly GCA_947000775.1 of Pterois miles. Taxonomy (NCBI): domain Eukaryota; kingdom Metazoa; phylum Chordata; class Actinopteri; order Perciformes; family Scorpaenidae; genus Pterois; species Pterois miles. The sequence continues at coordinate 28,379,521 of CAMQGK010000052.1, read as the reverse complement.
CTCACTGTGCTTGCTTATAGGTTGTGAACTTGTTGTGAACATGTCGCCTCCTGCTTTTCATTTCATCTCCCCTCTGTGTTTTTGATTTTTGTTTGGCTCCCCTCCTCTTCCTCCACCCTCCACCCCTCTGTGTGTCCCCCCCTGCAGGCTGCTGAGAGGCATGTTGGACAGGTAAATGTGACCGACAGCCTCAGTGTGCATTCAGTCTGAAACATTACAACACAGAAAACACACCTGCCTTCTTTCTGTGTGTCGCCCACCACAAGTCAATCATCTAAAACTAGTTCACACCCAGTTTACCTCTAATGCATTGCAATTTATGTCATTGAAATAGGTTTAAAATCAGTTTATTTCTTGTTTAAACTGATTTTAAACAGATTCACACCAGAGATAAACCAGTTGAAGTTGGTTTTATATTATACACTGGTATAAAATGTGATTTAACAATAGATTACTTTAAATTAGAGGTAAAGTAGGGCTAAAGTAATTTTAACTGGGTTTTAAACATATTTAAATCAGTTTAAATTGGTTTTAATCGATATGCTGTTTTTAAAAAAGGGTTAAACAACAGATGCATTGCTTTGAATTAGTGGTAAAGTTGGTTTAATGTAGTATTACCTGGTTTTATATATAATTAGACCAGTTTAAACTAATTTTAAATGATAAACTGGGAGAGAAATTGCTTTAAAACAGAGATAAATTAGATTAAGTACAGGTACTAGTACTCTAACTTGGGCTTTTAATGTGAAACATTTTGCAGGAAGTTGAGTTTCACTGATGATTACTTATTTTAAAAACTGGCAAAGTAGAAGTGAGAGGTATTAATGCTGAATAAAATAGTTAAACACAACTTAGTTAGCCTTGTGCTAAGCTAGTTTATTATAATAACTTCAGTTTGTTATAAAATATGACCAGAACCAATAGAGGGTCTCATGACCATCAGGACCCTCCATGTAGCTCTCTGACTGGTTGGCTTCCAGCTGTTTTTCAGAATAAAACCTCATGGAAAGGGAGTCAGCTACTATGACATCACTTCCTGTTGAGATGTGTCCTCAGAGCAGAATTAACTATTACTGATGTGTTGATTCAAAAACAGGAAGTGGACTGAGCGGTGACTTCATGCTGAAGTAACGGCGTGTTTGTTTATTGTTTTTCAGAGACGTGTCGGTGGAGCTGCCCTTCATCTTAATGCATCCTAAACCTGTGGAGCCGCCGCTGTCCCGCCCCCAGTCAGGTGACCTCACAACACATCATTCTGATATTAACGTGTGCATTTATTACCAATATTCATCAAGTATCACTAGAAATGAGTGCAGTCTTCTTTCTTTCTAATAACGATAAGTCAGAGCATACACAAACATTTAAGTAACTTTTCTTTCATGCTAAATTCAATTATATGTTTATAAATTTTAGACGTGGGAGAAAAATCAATCAAAAAGTCGGCTATGTCTTGATTTCTAAATAGATGTTTTAAAGCCAGAATCAATATATTTCCGTCATCAGAGTCTATGTGGGGGTAGAAGGAAGTTAGCGCTTTTATTGTGGTAGTCTGAGTAGCGTGACGTCATATCCGTTCCATATCCATCAACCAAAACAAACCTCATAAAGTATTAAAGGTTGGAGGGTCAACGGGGATCCGACCTGCACCCTCCCATGTTAAATCCAGCGTGGTAAACACTACACATCCAGTAAAGGATGGAAACACTTTGGGTTTCACACATTACAGGAAAAGCAGAGCGGAACATCACGGCTAAAGCTGCAGCTAACTCTGTCATGGACAGGAAACATTATTGTATCGCGGTAACATGCGGTCCGGCCGGCTGTCGCTCTCATCTCTGTGGTCAAATGGGCCGACGCTACAACTGTAGAGAACCATATACTGACATTTAAGTTAAATGTATACAAACGGCCCTGATGGAGCTGAACATGGATGGATAAAGAGAACGGAGCTGACAGAGAGCTAGAGACCACCTTGGAGAAGTTACAGGAAGTAGACACCAGAGATTACGTCCACTTTTCAAAATAAGGTGTTAACAAAGTGTAACTGTATATACAAAATACATCAATAGAAATCAGATTGATTGGATTATATTCACCAGAAGTATAAAACATTTCATGTCCCTTAGAAATTAAAAAGAAAATGCCACTAAGTTGTGATGGACATGTCTTTATTCTTTGATTTTGTGGTTGCTGGAAAAAAAAAGGTAATAAATATTTCCTGACAAAGATCCTGTCAAAGTCCCTAGAAGTGTCTGATTCTACTGTTTCTCATGGTCTAGTGGTAAAAAGTTAACAACAATCACAATAAATCCGAATATTGAATCACAATACTTCAAAAAAATCACAAACATATTGAATTGGCACCAAGTATGATCATAGTATCAAATCAGGAGATAGGTGAATCGTCCCAGCCCTAATAATTTATGAACAAATGTCTGTCTGACCCCGTATTCGTCTCCAAAGGTGTTCCTTAGGGATCCATTCTAGGTCCAACCCTGTTTAAGATCTGTTTAGATGATGTTTAATCGAATGGTCTTCAACCAGTACTGGTTTCCTCTGCTGTTATAAAGCATGTTTTACCCATTTTGGGCTATAGCATAGCTTATAGACTGCTTAATAGGGATTGGAACGGTTCTGGTAAAAATCCAAACCGTTGGTTCGTTAGTCACAGTTCGGGTCGTGTATGTACCGTTCGGTTTATTTGAAATAGGTTATGAGGCTGATTGTGTATTTTTTTTTTTTCATTGCGTTTATTATCACTCTAGAAGTCAAGGCCTACGGAAAGAGGCTGGGACACGGCGGACAGGGGTATGGAGTATAACAGGCGCTCAGTGTAACTGAAGCTGACGTTGTGCGTTGTGATTGGCTCAATTTCAGCGAGGGTGGATGTCTCTCAACCACCGCCACTGTGTTTACTCTACCACAGTTATTAGCTTGTCACTGCACATTAGCTCCTTTGCTGCTCTAGAAACAACATGTGTCCTAGTTGTATTTAAATATTCAATTCTAATCTGGTTCTGAGTTTAAAAACACCCAGACTGACTTAAGTAGAGCTAATATGCACACTTCAATATCAGTTTATTTATCACAAGTCATATCATCATTGCAATATTGAAAAATGTTATCGCACATCAGAGATTTTCCTTATGTCTTGCAGGCCTAATATATTTATATTTGAAAAAAAACCAAAGCATTCGAATACTGATTTGGAGGTCAAGTAAGTCCTCTTACGGTGCAGGCCGAGGATGTTAGTTGTTGTTACTTTTTGTTAATGGCCTGAGGCCATAGTTAGTTTGTATTTATTAATTATTTTTAAATAATGCAGTGGTACTTTTCTTTTAGATATGAAGTCCAGCCATAAGATGCGACAATGAAGAAGTGTCTTGTTCCTCATGTTAGCCTGCTGTTGTGAAGACAAACAGCTGTTGACTTGTTTTGCCAAGTAAATGAAAAGCATGGAAATTGGCCTCCTTGCTGTACCATAAATGTACCGAACCAAAAAGCGTGACCCCAAACTGTGATATGAACTGAACCGTAAATTTTATGAACCGTCCCACCCGACTGGTTACAGGATGGGCAATGGGCTAAATTTAACCGGCTATACATCACAATGATGGGCCAATCAATCGGTGCAACTCTAATTATGAAAATTAAATTGTGATTATAGCTGCAGCTAACGACTATTCTCATTGTTGATTAATCTGTTGATTATCTTCCCAGTTGATGGATTAGTTGTTTGGTCTATAAAATGTGGATCAGTGTTTCCCGAAGCTCAAGATATTCAGTTTACTGTCACAGAGGAAAGAAACCAGAAAATATTCACATTTAAGAAGCTGCAATCAGACAACTTAGACTTTATTATTTTAAAAATGACTCAAACTGTTTAATCAATTATCAAAATAGTTGCCAACTGGTCGCTGCAGCTGGTATAATAATGACCTGAGGGTTAATTTACAAAAGCAGATGTGATTTTCTGACTCCTTTTAATAAGAAGGATGTCGTGTTTCCAGCAGACGACGTGGAACATTTTATTTTTACGTCTAAACTGAAAACACTCCACCTGCTCTATCAGCCTTTACGTAACTCTCTGGCCTTTTCCATCCTCCTCTCTTCTTTATCATGCGCTCAATTTCCATGGAGACGAAGAAGCAGTTTCCATGGAAACAGTGGTGTGACATGCTAATTGTGTGTGTGTGTGTGTGTGTGTGTGTGTGTGTGTGTGTGTGTGTGTGTGTGTGTGTGTGTGTGTGTGTGTGTGTGTGTGTGTGTGTGTGTGTGTGTGTGTGTGTGTGTTACAGCTGTGCCAGAGATGGACCCCCCCATCGACACCAATTTGATAGAATTCGACACAAAGTGAGTCAGGACTTTATTATGATTTTATTTATTTCACTTTGTTCCACACTGAAACATCTCAGCAGCCATTATGGGATGGATTGTACTGATGGTGGACGTTTTTTATTACTATGTGAAAACAGAAAAAAACTGCAGGTCCCATGAAAATATAACTTGATTTTCTCCATAAAATTCAACAAAGATCTCCTAATTTTCTCAACATGCTTGTATGGTGGAATGTAACTAACTGTATTTTCTCAAGTACAAATTTGATATACTTGTACTATGAATTAAACTCCCCAACAATTTATACAAGTACAGCTGAAACATTTAGCCCATTAATCAATTATTGGATCGACAGAATATGAATATGAAATTGGATGCAAAGCATTTGATGGTTCCAGATTTGAGAATGTTAATATTAGTACTTTTACTGTAACAGAGTACTTGTACAGTGTGGTAGTAGTACTTTTACTGTAACAGTAGTATTTTGGGGTTTTTCGTCAGTGAAGTTTTCTCTGTCTCTGTCTTCGTCCTCTCAGCAGCATCTCCCAGGACGACGACTTCGTCTTCGAGGACTTCGCCCGCCTGCGGCTCAAAGGCGTCGTGGACGACAAAGACGAGGACTGCTAGGAGCTCGCCAACCCTTCATACGCTCGCTTCGAAACCACACACACACACACACACACACGAACACACACTGTTGACGTTACATTCCCCGGTGGAGGGGGTGGATCACGGCATGTTTGGTGGACGGAGGCCTCATGGGGAGGGGGGTGGGGGTTGGGGGGTTGGGGGGTGGCGGGGCTCGGTGGTGTTCTTCCTCTCTTGCTTCAGCCATTTCGTCATGCTGCTGCCGCCACCATTTTTTCGCCGCCGTCTTCTCCATCTGTCTTTCTCCGTTTCTCTTTTTTGCTGAAAAACTCTAAATGTTAAGCAGCTGCAGGACAGATGTTGGCAATGGGCGTGAAGGAACGATCGATCAGCTGAGAAAAAAATAAAAATACATGTAGGAAGCTGCAGCAGCGCTCGTCCGCTTTTACTTTGAAATGTTTTTTGAATGTCGACCGTTTCCGCGGCGACGATCACCGTCTTGTACAAACAGAATATATATTTGAAACATAGAAAAAAAAATCTTCTACGAGCAGTTTGAGGTCTGTGTTTGGTGGTGATCGCCGCTTTTCTTCAAGTAAAAACACTGTAGATGCTTTTACATCATGGCTGCGAGGGAGGACACACACACACACACACACACACACACACACACACACACACACTCTCGGCAGTCTTACACAGATTTCACCAGCATCCATCTCGACACTCTGAACCCTGTCGTCCATTTTGTAAAATGTCTGTTCGGTCAGCTGCACTGTTTCTTTTTGTTTTATTTTGAAAGAACCATTCCAGCGTTGGCAGAGTTTCCCTCTTTAATTAAACTGTCTGGAGCCGAAGGATCAGTTCAGTCAGTGTTTCAGTCCCTCTGTAGCTCTTCATGGACTCAGATCTTCTGTCCTGTGAAGAACTGAAGGAACTCAGACTGTAAAATGGAGCCAATCAAACGTTAATTATCACAGATCAGAATGTGAATGAAAACATTTGGTTTGGTGGGTTTTGATTTACAGTTTTTATAGTTTCAAACTGTCTGGTTTTCTCTAGACGCCTAAAAGTTTGAGGTTAGAAGGAACGAGCACAAACTCTGAAGACGCTGGAATCGTTGTTAAGCTCTGATCAGACTTAAGACCCGAGTCCAACCTCGAGTCACTCGACTTGTTTGGATAAATTAAGGATTTGTGCTCAACAGATATTTACGACGGTTTATCAGGGACATGTAGGTAAAAAAAAAAATCTATGATTTTTTTTTTTTTTTTTTTTTTAAATACGGAGTTGGGGAGAGGAGTAATACTCTAAAAACTCTGAGATTATGAAGTCAGAAATTTACAAGAAATAACTCAAATTTCAGAGAAGAAAACTTGAATTTTCTCTGAGATTATAAAGTCGTTAATTTTGCAGAAAAAAATTAATACTTCCAAGAATAAAGTGGTAAATTTACAAGAAAAAAACTGACAGACTTATAGGGGAAAAACTCGACTTTTCTCTGAGAATATAAAATCATCCCTTTACAAGAAAAAACACAAATATGGGAGAAAACCTTGAATATTCTCTGAAAATATAAAGGTATAATTTAGCAAGAAAAACCCTGAAAATAGTGTTTTTTTTGTTAAGCTACCACATTGTTTCACTTCCTCACATCACAGACGACACTGTAATTATTAATAATTATATTAGTATTTATTTATGTTAATAAAGGAACACCAAAATGAAAGACAACATGGATATGTATCTTTCAGGACCTTCGCCTCACTCGGCAGCTGCAGTTACTGCGGTTTTACACCATGTCTGAGGTTTTATTTTCTCACAAATTTGACTTTATAATTTCAGAAAATATCACATTTTTTCTTGTAAATTTGTGACTTTAGAATATAGATCAAGATTTTTTTTTTCATAAATTTGTGAAAATTTAATTAATCTTGGAAATATAAAAGGAGGTTTTTTTTTTTTCTTGTTAACATTATTTTATAGTCCGAGAAAATTCAAGACTTCTCTCGTAAATTTATGACTTTTTTTCTTGAAAATTTACCACTTTTGTCTTGGAAACATTCACTTTTTTTCTTGTAAATTTGTGTTGTTTTTGTTTCTCAGAAATTTATGACTTTAGAATCTAGATCAAGATTGTTTTTTCATAAATTTGTGAGTTATTTCTTAAGTGTAATTAATCTTGGAAATTACTTTTTTTCTCAAATTTTTGAGTTTTTTTCTTGTAAATACTTAAAAATTCAAAATTTTATATTCACTTTTTTCTTGTAAATTTATGACTATCTAAGAATATAATATAAATTAGTGAATTTATAATCTCTGAGAATATTAAAGGTTTTTCCTTGTAAATTTACAACTTAAATGGCTGAAATTATTAACTTTTTTTCTGAATATTAACCCCTCCGCTCTGTAATTATTACTTCTTGTTTTTTTTTTTTTTTTTACCTCCAGTGGTCCTAATATTCTGGTTTCATTGGTCCTTCATCTGGTGTAAACTGATCTGGTTTCTGTTAACCTGGTTCTGTTCACACCTGACGAACCGTAAAAGTGGATTTGTGAACCCGAGTCGCTCTTAACGTCAGTTCCTCGGCTCTGAAGTGCTTTAAAGTTGCTGCTGGACTCTAATGTGTTGAGCTCTACTGTTTTATTCAGACAGAATCCGGCCGCTCTGACTCGGTCCCACCTGGTTCAAACCGTCATCGTCAGCTTGTTAAAGGGAAACGCTGCTGTTTTTTTGTTGGTTTGTCATCTCTCACTGATCAACCCAGATTGACTCCCTTTGAATCCATCCAGTGTTTAACTGGACTGTGTGCCTTCTCCGTCTCACTGATGCCAATAAGACCAAATAGTTTAATCACCAGTTTCATTGTTTTTCTGATGATTGGGACTGAAAACAGAATCTGTTGGTGTTATTTTTACTCTGTAGTAAACTGCATATATATATATATATATTGTCAATCGATTATCCAATGTCAAATATTGAGACAAATTATTTTCATGTGATAATTAATACAGTAATAATTCATTTTTCCTGTGAAATTAATCCCTAATTAAAATGCCGACTTTTTGTCTTGTAAAATTATAACTTTATCTGTTAACACTGCTGCTTTTTTCTCACAAAATCGTCACCGACTTTTCCCCAAATGTTTAATTTTAATCTCACAGCAACTCACTAAAAACATTTAAACATAATTCATATTTTGTCATTTTTATCAGTGGTTTTTAAGGTGGATGTCATGTTGTATAAACTCTAAATGCAATTTACCAGATTTATTCCCATTTTTACTTTTTTCTCAAAACTTCTGTTTATTATTATAATATTGACTTAATTCCCACATTAACGATTCAAAACAATTTAACGTTTATTTTATTTTACAGTTGTAAGACATTTTTTTCTCATAAATTACTTAGCTGTAAATATTTTGCCATTTTTCTCATAAATTATTCTTTTTTTCTCATAAAATTATACTTACTCTTATATTATGACTTCAATATCACAACATAAAAATTGTCTTTATTGTCAATATTTGGCCCTTTTTCTCGTAAAATTCTGACATTCTTGACTTTGTTCTCCAAATTTGAGTTTATTTTACTTGAATAAATTTATTTTCATAAAAGCTCTCCATGACATCAGATCTGATTCTGGATGCAGTGTGACGACGGAGCTCGTAAACCTGTACAAACAACCAACCACAGTTATTCAGGACGTAATCTTACAGCAATGCAACTTTTTCCTCACACCGTTATGACTTAATACTAGTAATACTACATATTACTCTGACAGTACTACCTGCCATGTGACGTGAAGTACCGCAGTAACTTAAAGTACTATTGGCCAAATTATAAAGTGCCATGAAAAGTTGACGGCCAATGAAAACAGTGAATGAGATGAAAACAAACCAACAGCACCAGTGTTTCCCTTCAGGTCCTCCTACACCTCCTCTTCATCCTCCTCTTCCTCTTCCCCCTCCATCTCCTCCCCTTCGTCCTCCTCATCCTATTTCTCCTCCTCATCCTCCTCCTCCTCCTCTCCTTCAACCTTCGTCCATTTTTATTGTCATCATTCAACCTCAGACATGAAGTGAAGGAATTCAGCAGCTTGACGTTTCTTCTCTTTTCCACGTTCCTTCGTAAAAACAGGTGAAAGTCGTCAAATCTCTTAACGAGAATTTCCCCCAGAATCAATAAATCTGATGAACATTTGAGACGACTCGAGCTGTTTGATCGGCCCAAACAAACCGGCACAAGTTATTATTTTTGCTTATTTCTCAAAGTTAAAGAAGACTGATCTTTTTATGACCGTTTATCAAAATAGTTTGTTGTGTTTTTGAAGCTTCACACAAACCAGCAAACTTTTATTTTTTTAATTTAAAACCTGCCAAATGTCCCTCCTTTCCTCCTTCAGTCATTAAAGCTGCGACCCAGAAGGGAAGAAGACGAAGAAACCGACACGGAGCATGTTTTTAATTTACTTTTTTATTTTCCAAGCAGTGCTGTGAATCGTACGAGCTGTGATTCTGTCCTTATTTTGTCGTGCATATGTGGGGTAACTTTTGCTAAGTGTGAAAATATTTTGACAAGTGCCACGCCCCGGCCTGTGCGATGCTTACCATAATGTCTATAAAACAGGAAGTGATTTCTGCTGGTGGGACGAACACCAGAAAAGATAGAATTATGATTATTATGCTTCTGATTATTATTATTATTATTATTATTATTATTATTATTATGGTGACTATTATTATTATTACATCTACTGTATCATCATTGCGACCATGATTATTTTCATAATCATTTAAGAGTCTATTGTTTTGCCATGTATTTTTTATTTTGAGATTTTTATTTTAGTTTTCTTTTTATTATTAAAGGTAAAATGAACTAACAGATCCTGCTGGTGTGTTGTGCTTGTTCGGTTAATTAGTGAATGTTGTTCAAACTTTTCGATGCTAAGATTACATTTAAACGTTATGTGAGCAGCTTGTAAATGGCCATATGTAAACAGGAAGCAGGACCTACCTTGTTAGCTAACCAGTATAAGCTAATGGTAGCTAACGTTGCTTATTGTTAGCTAATCAATGTAAGCTAATGTTAGCTAACATTCCTTATTGTTAGCTAATCGATATAAGCTAATGTTAGCTAACATTCCTTATTGTTAGCTAATCGATATAAGCTAATGATGGCTAACGTTCCTTATTGTTAGCTAATCAATGTAAGCTAATGTTAGCTAACATTCCTTATTGTTAGCTAATCAATATAAGCTAATGTTAGCTAACATTCCTTACTGTTAGCTAATTGATAAAAGCTAATGATAGCTAACGTTCCTTATTGTTACCTAATCAATGTAAGCTAATGTTAGCTAACATTCCTTATTGTTAGCTAATCAATATAAGCTAATGTTAGCTAACATTCCTTATTGTTAGCTAATTGATATAAGTTGTTAGCTTATTGATGGTCATATCTAATATGATATGTTTAAAACATGAGATGTATGATACATATTCTGATTGCACTTATTAGTAAGGACATAATAGTAATATCAGTAGAAGTGTGACAGAAAAGTATGATCGCTAACAGAGGAAGACATTTCATTATATTATACTGTATTATGTTATAATATGTTATTAATATAAACCTTAAACAAGCAAAATAAGTCAAAGTCATGCTTGACAAACACGAGATTTAATAATTCCTTCTGGTAACTGAATACTTTTCTATCAGGTTAATAATTCAATTCATGTCATCCTACAGTATACACTGGTCTCCTGAGCATCTGGCAGCAATTAGAGCTCAACTATGCAGATTCAAAGTAAGTGGTGACTAAATTTTATCCTCTACTCCTCGTAGATCATAAACCCTTTAATATAATAATGACTCCTTGGAATCGGTTGAGAAATGTAGATGTTATAGTGCTTTTTATCCAGAAAAACAGCCGCTCCCCCGTTCACTAATGCAGGGTTACAGCCCAGTGTTGCCCTGTCCAATATGGCGCCCAAGTTGACTTATCGCTGCAACGGACTGAAGCGTCCAATGCGGTGAGTGTTGCTGTGATGACGCAACTTCCTGTCGGCAGAAGGTGCCCACCTGTCGTGATTACCGTACAGGGTGTTGTTGGCGATAACAGATTAAACTGTCGTGATTACCGTACAGGGTGTTGTTTGCGATAACAGGTTAAAGTTAAGTTAAAGTTAATGTTATACGTTACTAGCACGGCACAGACTGAGGACAACCAGGTGTAAAAACTCCTGTAGTATACCTGCAGAAGGCTCGAGGCTCCGGGGGACCGGAAATGAGGCGCTACACAGCAATGTGTCTGTATTATTGTGTGTGGGACTGTCGCACCTGCATGACACATTAGAACCCAGGATTCGGCACCAGAACCAGATCCACCGCTGGAGGACCCGTCGGTGACAGTCCTTTCCGGAACGCGACTGGGTCGCCCCCGGATCATAGTCTGGATCCGGGCCGGTTACACCGGTATTGACCGGGTGGTCCGGGGATTCATGGAGTGGTGACGGGGAAAGAGTCGATGTAAGCGGACAAGAAGGACTTCTCCTGCCGCAGAGATTCTCCGGTCATGTCAGGAGGTTGGTAACTTCTGTCCAGTTTCTCAGAAAAGGTGCTGCAACGATTCCAATTTAACAACATCACTGATGTTATAATATGTGGCTAGTTAGTTCATATGCTAAACTATATGTAGTTAGCTAATATGCTAAAATATGTTATTAGTTAGCTTCGATGCTAAACTATATGGCTAGTTGGCCCCGATGCTAAAATAGGTGGCTTGTATTTTTTTTGACATACTATATTATGACCTTATTCTTTTTTTTTTATACACTATACTATGGCTTATTTTTTACATAATCTACTTTTGTTGACATACTATGCTATGATTTTTATTTTTTAATACTATACTATAACTTTTTTTTTTTTTTTACATTTTTGACATACTATACTATGACTTTTTTTTTTTGCATACTATATTATGACCTTTTTATTTTTTTGACATGTTATACTGTTATTTTTACTTTTTTGACATGTTTTATTTTTTTTTACATGCTATACTACGACTATTTTGTTGATATGCTATACTATGAACTATATTATGACTTGTTTTTTACATACTATACTATGACTTTTTAGATGAACCTTTATTAATCCCCGTAGGGAAATTCAGTTTTACACTCTGTTGTTAATCCCCGCGACCCCTAACGGGATAAGCGGTTGACGATGAATGAATGAATGAACTCTGTTGTTAATTTCACACAGTACACAGACATGCGTCAATGGAGAGATGTCAGAGTGAGGGGGCTGCTCCTGACAAGCGCCCAGAGCAGTTGGGGGTTTGGTGCCTTGCTCAGGGGCACCTCGGCAGTGCCCAAGAGGTAAACTGGTATTTCTCCAGCAACCAGTTGGTCTTGGTCCATGGGGGATTTGAACCGGTGACCTCCGCCTCCTAACCCAAGTCCTTACGGACTGAGCTACTGCCGCCCCAAAAATAAAAATTTATTTTGTTAACATACTATACTTTGACTTTTTATTGTGTTAACATGCTATTCAATGACTTTTTAATTTTTTTAATATACTCTGACTTTTTTGACATACTAAACTTTATTTTGTTGACGTAGTATACTATTACTTCTTTAATTTGTTTTACATACTATACTGTGTCTTTTCTTGACATACTAAACTATGACTTCTTTTTTGTGTAATAGTACAGTACATTATACATTAAATTGTCATGCTATAGTCATGTATAGTATGAAATATGTCAGAACCATCGTATTAGTCATTAAAATATTATAGTATAGGGTTGTTTTTTTTTAAGTCTTAAAGGTTATAGTATGGGATGTCATGAGTCATAAACATTTTTTTACATCATTAAAAGTCATAGTTAATTCTGTGAAACACAAATTGTCTTCACAACACTCGAAGAAAAAAAGAAATGGAAAAGCCATTTAATTGTTTTTCAAAAAAGGCTAAATAATAACAATAATAATACATTTTCTTCATTTTGGGGTTTTCACAGTACTCGCTGACACGTTACACTTTATTCAGGTTAAAAGGATCATAGAAGACAACAGACTAAAAATTTACAACACAAAACATTAATCACACATTAAAGGCAGCTGTAAAACAGTGACTTTTGATTTGTGATTTGAAGGTTGACAGTTTGGTGCCATCTAGTTCCAGAGGACGGACAGCTTTGGAGACATAGATACAGACAGAGTTTGACATCAGAGGACCGGAGACTGCAGGACAGTGGTGGTGGAGCAGGTAAGTCATTAAACAGTCATCTGTCAAAACAACCTCATAGTATAGTATGTCGAAAAAAAAACATACTATAGTACGTTGAAAAAAGTCATAGCATAGTATGTCGAAAAAAGTCATAGTATGTCGAAAAATTTCATGAAAAACAGGTCATAGTGCTGAATCTTGAAAAATTTCACGTTAACAGTCATATTATAGTTCATAAAAAGGTATTATGATAAAAATAAAGTCATATTATAGTACCTTGAAAAATTTCATGAAAAAAGCCATAGTGTACAGTATGTTGAAAATTTTTATAAAAAACAGGTCATAGTACTGAATCTTGAAAAATTCCATGTTAACAGACATATTATAGTTTGTAAAAAGGTATTATGATAAAATAAAGTCATATTATAGTACGTTGAAAAATTTCATGAAAAAAGTCATAGTATAGTACACATGTGTCTAACTCAAGGCCCGTGGGCCAAATCCGGCCCGCCACCTAACTTTATGATGTCCGTGAAGGCTTGCAAAGAATATAGAATGCATAGCATTCAATTCTATGCCGCTTCACAGAAGTACTGTGTCTTTAAACTGCATATCCCGCAATGCATCTCGATTTTGTGACATGTGCACTGTAGCGTCTCAGTATCTCCGGTTTCTAGGAACAGCGCTGTGACTCCTGGTTAGCCACTTGGTCACTATATTTAGCCAGTTTTCAGACCCCTCTAGCGAGTGTTTCAAAAAAGAAATTAGCGCCAAATCTAACGAGTTTTTCTGGTGTTATGGAGAAAGCAGGTATCGTGCTTCCTCTTCTCAATGAGCAGCGGGTGCTGCCGTGGACCCCTCCCCGGTCCCAAAGCTCTCATAGGGGGCCAGGTCCTCGTCAGCAGTCCCTCCTAGCTGCAGTCAGAGCTGTTCACCCCTCCGCATCCAGACTGAATGAATCCCGCCTGCACAAAGTCGCCGCTGGCTGATGTAAATGTACAATTCTGGGAATCAAGCCCTGAATTTAAAAAAAAGTAACTTTTTGTCTTCAGAGCTAGTTATTAAATATATTATTACTAAAACTAATACTAATCAAATTCAGAGGCAATTTTATAATATGATCTAGAGTAGATATATTTATATAGTCTCACAGTTACAACCGGCCCTTTGAGGGGAACCATGATGCTGATGTGGCCCGGGATGAAAATGAGTTTGACACCCCTGGTATAGGTTGTTGAAATATTTCAACAAAAACGTCAAATTTTCTGGATGTCAAAAAAATCATGAAAACGGTCGTATTATAGCATGTAGAATGATTCTGTGGTGAAAATAAGTCATTCCGTGAAATGTTGGAAAATTTTACAAAAAAAACTTCATAGTATAGTATGTCGAAATTTTTCGACGAAAACGTCAGATTTTCTGGATGTCAAAAAAATCATGAAAATGGTAGTATTATAGCATGTAAAATGATTCTATGGTGGAAAAGATTCATTTCGTGAAATGTTGGAAAATTTTACAAAAAAAAGTCATAGTATAGCATGTCGAAATTTTTCGACAAAAACGTCAAATTTTCTGGATGTCGGAAAAAATCGTGAAAACGGTCGTATTATAGCATGTAGAATGATTCTATGGTGAAAAAAAGTAATTCCGTGAAATGTTGGAAAATTTAAAAAAAAAACGTCATAGTATACTATGTCGAAATTTTTCGACGAAAGCGTCAAATTGTCTGGATGTCAAAAAAATCATGAAAACGGTCGTATTATAGCATGTAGAATGATTCTATGGTGAAAAAAAGTCATTTTGTGAAATGTTGGATAATTTTACAAAAAAACTTCATAGTATAGTATGTCGAAATTTTTCGACGAAAGCGTCAAATTGTCTGGATGTCAAAAAAATCATGAAAACGGTCGTATTATAGCATGTAGAATGATTCTATGGTGAAAAAAAGTCATTTTGTGAAATGTTGGATAATTTTACAAAAAAAAACTTCATAGTATAGTATGTCGAAATTTTTCGACGAAAACGTCAAATTTTCTGGATGTCGAAAAAAATCGTGAAAACGGTCGTATTATAGCATGTAGAATGATTCTATGGTGAAAAAAAGTAATTCCGTGAAATGTTAGAAAATTTTACAAAAAAACGTCATAGTATACTATGTCGAAAATTTTCGACGAAAGCGTCAAATTGTCTGGATGTCAAAAAAATCATGAAAACGGTCGTATTATAGCATGTAGAATGATTCTATGGTGAAAAAAAGTCATTTTGTGAAATGGTGGAAAATTTTACAAAAAAAACGTCATAGTATAGTATGTCGAAATTTTTCGACGAAAACGCCAAATTTTCTGGATGTCGAAAAAAATCGTGAAAACGGTCGTCCTATAGCATGTAGAATGATTCTATGGTGAAAAAAAGTCATTTTGTGAAATGTTGGAAAATTTTACAAAAAAAACTTCATAGTATAGTATGTCAAAAATTTTCGCCGAAAACATCAAATTTTCTGCATGTCAAAAAAATCGTGAAAACGGTCGTATTATAGCATGTAGAATGATTCTATGGTGAAAAAAAGTCATTTCATGAAATGTTGGAAGATTTTACAAAAAAACGTCATAGTATAGTATGTCGAAATTTTTCGACGAACACGTCAAATTTTCTGGATGTTAAAAAAATCATGAAAACGGTCGTATTATAGCATGTAGAATGATTCTATGGTGAAAAAAAGTCATTTCGTGAAATGTTGGAAGATTTTACAAAAAAACGTCATAGTATAGTATGTCGAAATTTTTCGACGAAAACGTCAAATTTTCTGGATGTCAAAAAAATCATGAAAACGGTCGTATTGTAGCATGTAGAATGATTCTATGGTGTAAAAAAGTAATTCCGTGAAATGTTGGAAAATTTTACAAAAAAAACGTCATAGTATGTTGAAATTTTTCGACGAAAACGTCAAATTTTTTCGATGTCGAAAGAAATCGTGAAAACGGTCGTATTATATCATGTAAATTGATTCTATTGTGAAAAAAGGTAATTCCGTGAAATGTTGGAAAATTTTACAAAAAAAACGTCATAGTATAGTATGTCGAAAATTTTCGCCGAAAACGTCAGATTTTTTGGATGTCGAAAAAAATCATGAAAATGGTTGAATTATAGCATGTAGAATGATTCTATGGTGAAAAAAAGTAATTCCGTGAAATGTTGGAAAATTTTACAAAAAAACGTCATAGTATAGTATGTCGAAATTTTTCGACGATTACGTCAAATTTTCTGGATGTCGAAAAAAATCGTGAAAACGGTCGTATTATAGCATGTAGAATGATT
This sequence comes from Pterois miles, assembly GCA_947000775.1. NCBI lineage: Eukaryota > Metazoa > Chordata > Actinopteri > Perciformes > Scorpaenidae > Pterois > Pterois miles. The sequence goes on along the minus strand of CAMQGK010000052.1, from coordinate 28,363,045 downwards.
CTATGGTGAAAAAAAGTAATTCCGTGAAATGTTGGAAAATTTTACAAAAAAAACGTCATAGTATAGTATGTCGAAATTTTTCAACGAACACATCAAATTTTCTGGATGTCAAAAAAATCATGAAAACGGTCGTATGATAGCATGCAGAAGGATTCTATGGTGAAAAAAAGTCATTTCGTGAAATCTTGGAAAATTTTACAAAAAAAACGTCATAATATAGTATGTCGAAATTTTTCGACGAAAACATCAAATTTTCTGGATGTTGAAAAAAATCGTGAAAATGGTCTTATTATAGCACGTAGAATGATTCTATGGTGAAAAAAAGTAATTCCGTGAAATGTTGGAAAATTTTACGAAAAAAAACGTCATAGTATAGTATGTCGAAATTTTTCGACGAAAACGTCAAATTTTCTGCATGTCAAAAAAATCGTGAAAACGGTCGTATTATAGCATGTAGAATGATTCTATGGTGAAAAAAAGTCATTTTGTGAAATGTTGGAAGATTTTACAAAAAAAACGTCATAGTATAGTATGTTGAAATTTTTCGACGAAAACGTCAAATTTTTTTGATGTCGAAAGAAATCGTGAAAACGGTCGTATTATATCATGTAAATTGATTCTATTGTGAAAAAAAGTCATTTCTTGAAATGTTGGAAAATTTTACAAAAAAAACGTCATAGTATAGTATGTCGAAATTTTTCGACGAAAACGTCAAATTTTCTGGATGTCAAAAAAATCATGAAAACGGTCGTATTATAGCATGTAGAATGATTCTATGGTGAAAAAAAGTAATTCCGTGAAATGTTGGAAAATTTTACAAAAAAAACGTCATAGTATAGTATGTCGAAATTTTTCGATGAAAACGTCAAATTTTTTTGATGTCGAAAGAAATCGTGAAAACGGTCGTATTATATCATGTAAATTGATTCTATTGTGAAAAAAAGTAATTCCGTGAAATGTTGGAAAATTTTACAAAAAAAACGTCATAGTATAGTATGTCGAAATTTTTCGACGAAAACGTCAAATTTTCTGGATGTCGAAAAAAATCGTGAAAACGGTCGTATTATAGCATGTAGAATGATTCTATGGTGAAAAAAAGTCATTTATTGAAATGTTGGAAAATTTTACAAAAAAACTTCATAGTATAGTATGTCGAAAATTTTCGCCGAAAACATGAAATCTTCTGGATGTCGAAAAAAATCATGAAAATGGTTGAATTATAGCATGTAGAATGATTCTATGGTGAAAAAAAGTAATTCCGTGAAATGTTGGAAAATTTTACAAAAAAACGTCATAGTATAGTATGTCGAAATTTTTCGACGAACATATCAAATTTTCTGGATGTCAAAAAAATCATGAAAACGGTCGTATTATAGCATGTAAATTGATTCTATGGTGGAAAAAAAGTCATTTCGTGAAATGTTGGAAAATTTTACAAAAAAAACTTCATAGTATACAGTGAACCCTCGTTTATCGCGGGAGTTGCGTTCCAAAAATAACCCGCGATAGGTGAAATCCGTGAAGTAGTCAGCTTTATTTTTTTACTATTATTTTACAATGCAATTCTGTACTATAGAATGAAACCAAAAATCAAAACCTGTTTTCAGGCCCAAAATTTGTTTAAGAAATAAAAATATTAACGTTTTCTTACAAATAACTATGATAGTTTAAAGAACGGTATTGTAAAACAATAATTTGAATACAGTACAGTATAGTAATGAATACAAGGTTGGAAACATTGTCACTCGCGTATTTCACAGTCCCTCCAGCTGTGCCTCTCCGTCCTCACTCCGCTGCGCTGTAGCGTCTGTTTCGACTGCAGGCTGCGCAGGAGTCTTTCTCCGAGAGAACAACATCGTTATGGGTAGTTGTTGGCACTCTTTCTTTCTTCCTTCCGGAGGCTCCTTTGTCGATGCAGAACGTTTCTTCGACATTGTGGGTTTTGTCACGGAGAAAAATTGCAAACGTAAATTTGGCAGAATGTACAGAAACGAAAACTGTTGGCATGGGTGTGAGTGAAAAACCAATAAAAACTTTTTCACTTCTAGACAACAGTAAAGCCCCTGAGGCGATCAGGATTCAGAGCACAATAAATGCACTGTAAAAAAAATCCGCGAAGCCGCGAAAGGTGAACCGCGTTATAGTGAGGGTTCACTGTAGTATGTCGAAATTTTTCGACGAAAACGTCAGATTTTCTGGATGTCAAAAAAATAATGAAAATGGTAGTATTATAGCATGTAAAATGATTCTATGGTGAAAAAAAGTCATTTCGTGAAATGTTGGAAAATTTTACAAAAAAAACCGTCATAGTATAGTGTGTCGAAATTTTTCGACGAAAACGTCAAATTTTCTGGATGTCAAAAAAATCACGAAAACGGTCGTATTATAGCATGTAGAATGATTCTATGGTGAAAAAAAGTCATTTTGTGAAATGTTGGAAAATTTTACAAAAAAACTTCACAGTATAGTATGTCGAAAATTTTCGCCGAAAACATCAAATTTTCTGGATGTCAAAAAAATCACGAAAACGGTCGTATTATAGCATGTAGAATGATTCTATGGTGAAAAAAAGTCATTTTGTGAAATGTTGGAAAATTTTACAAAAAAAACTTCATAGTATAGTATGTCGAAATTTTTCGACAAAAACGTCAAATTTTCTGGATGTCGGAAAAAATCGTGAAAACGGTCATATTATAGCATGTAGAATGATTCTATGGTGAAAAAAAGTAATTCCGTGAAATGTTGGAAAATTTTACAAAAAAAACGTCATAGTATAGTATGTCGAAATTTTTCGCCGAAAACGTCAGATTTTTTGGATGTCGAAAAAAATCATGAAAATGGTTGAATTATAGCATGTAGAATGATTCTATGGTGAAAAAAAGTAATTCCGTGAAATGTTGGAAAATTTTACAAAAAAAACGTCATAGTATAGTATGTCGAAATTTTTCGACGAAAACGTCAAATTTTCTGGATGTCGAAAAAAATCGTGAAAACGGTCGTATTATAGCATGTAGAATGATTCTATGGTGAAAAAAAGTAATTCCGTTAAATGTTGGAAAATTTTACAAAAAAAACGTCATAGTATAGTATGTTGAAATTTTTCGACGAAAACGTCAAATTTTTTTGATGTCGAAAGAAATCGTGAAAACGGTCGTATTATATCATGTAAATTGATTCTATTGTGAAAAAAAGTCATTTCTTGAAATGTTGGAAAATTTTACAAAAAAAACGTCATAGTATAGTATGTCGAAATTTTTCGACGAACACGTCAAATTTTCTAGATGTCAAAAAAATCATGAAAACGGTCGTATTATAGCATGTAGAATGATTCTATGGTGAAAAAAAGTAATCCCGTGAAATGTTGGAAAATTTTACAAAAAAAACGTCATAGTATAGTATGTCGAAATTTTTCGACGAAAACGTCAAATTTTTTTGATGTCGAAAGAAATCGTGAAAACGGTCGTATTATATCATGTAAATTGATTCTATTGTGAAAAAAAGTAATTCCGTGAAATGTTGGAAAATTTTACAAAAAAAACGTCATAGTATAGTATGTCGAAATTTTTCGACGAAAACGTCAAATTTTCTGGATGTCGAAAAAAATCGTGAAAACGGTCGTATTATAGCATGTAGAATGATTCTATGGTGAAAAAAAGTAATTCCGTGAAATGTTGGAAAATTTTACAAAAAAACGTCATAGTATAGTATGTCGAAATTTTTCGACGAAAACATCAAATTTTCTGGATGTCAAAAAAATCATGAAAACGGTCGTATTGTAGCATGTAGAATGATTCTATGGTGAAAAAAAGTCATTTCGTGAAATGTTGGAAGATTTTACAAAAAAACGTCATAGTATAGTATGTCGAAATTTTTCGACGAAAACGTCAAATTTCTTTGATGTCGAAAGAAATCATGAAAACGGTCGTATTATATCATGTAAATTGATTCTATTGTGAAAAAAAGTCATTTCTTGAAATGTTGGAAAATTTTACAAAAAAAACGTCATAGTATAGAAATTTTTCGACGAAAACGTCAAATTTTCTGGATGTCGAAAAAAATCGTGAAAATGGTCGTATTATAGCATGTAGAATGATTCTATGGTGAAAAAAAGTCATTTTGTGAAATGTTGGAAAATTTTACAAAAAAAACGTCATAGTATAGTATGTCGAAATTTTTCGACGAAAACGTCAAATTTTCTGGATGTCGAAAAAAATCGTGAAAACGGTCGTATTATAGCATGTAGAATGATTCTATGGTGAAAAAAAGTAATTCCGTGAAATGTTGGAAAATTTTACAAAAAAAACGTCATAGTATAGTATGTTGAAATTTTTCGACGAAAACGTCAAATTTTTTTGATGTCGAAAGAAATCGTGAAAACGGTCGTATTATATCATGTAAATTGATTCTATTGTGAAAAAAAGTCATTTCTTGAAATGTTGGAAAATTTTACAAAAAAAACATCAGTATAGTATGTCGAAATTTTTCGACGAAAACGTCAAATTTTTTCGATGTCAAAAAAATCATGAAAACGGTCGTATTATAGCATGTAGAATGATTCTATGGTGAAAAAAAGGCATTTTGTGAAATGTTGGAAGATTTTACAAAAAAACGTCACAGTATAGTATGTCGAAATTTTTCGACGAAAACGTCAAATTTTCTGGATGTCAAAAAAATCATGAAAACGGTCGTATTGTAGCATGTAGAATGATTCTATGGTGAAAAAAAGTAATTCCGTGAAATGTTGGAAAATTTTACAAAAAAAACGTCATAGTATAGTATGTCGAAATTTTTCGACGAAAACGTCAAATTTTTTTGATGTCGAAAAAAATCGTGAAAACGGTCGTATTATATCATGTAAATTGATTCTATTGTGAAAAAAAGTAATTCCGTGAAATGTTGGAAAATTTTACAAAAAAACGTCACAGTATAGTATGTCGAAATTTTTCGACAAAAATGTCAAATTTTCTGGATGTCGAAAAAATCGTGAAAACGGTCATATTATACCATGTAGAATGATTCTATGGTGAAAAAAAGTAATTCCGTGAAATGTTGGAAAATTTTACAAAAAAACGTCATAGTATAGTATGTTGAAATTTTTCGACGAAAACGTCAAATTTTCTGGATGTCAAAAAAATCATGAAAACGGTCGTATTATAGCATGTAAATTGATTCTATGGTGGAAAAAAAAGTCATTTCGTGAAATGTTGGAAAATTTTACAAAAAAAACTTCATAGTATACAGTGAACCCTCGTTTATCGCGGGAGTTGCGTTCCAAAAATAACCCGCGATAGGTGAAATCCGTGAAGTAGTCAGCTTTATTTTTTTACTATTATTTTACAATGCAATTCTGTACTATAGAATGAAACCAAAAATCAAAACCTGTTTTCAGGCCCAAAATTTGTTTAAGAAATAAAAATATTAACGTTTTCTTACAAATAACTATGATAGTTTAAAGAACGGTATTGTAAAACAATAATTTGAATACAGTACAGTATAGTAATGAATACAAGGTTGGAAACATTATCACTCGCGTATTTCACAGTCCCTCCAGCTGAGCCTCTCCGTCCTCACTCCGCTGCGCTGTAGCGTCTGTTTCGACTGCAGGCTGCGCAGGAGTCTTTCTCCGAGAGAACAACATCGTTATGGGTAGTTGTTGGCACTCTTTCTTTCTTCCTTCCGGAGGCTCCTTTGTCAATGCAGAATGTTTCTTCGACATTGTGGGTTTTGTCACGGAGAAAAATTGCAAACGTAAATTTGGCAGAATGTACAGAAACGAAAACTGTTGGCATGGGTGTGAGTGAAAAACCAATAAAAACTTTTTCACTTCTAGACAACAGTAAAGCCCCTGAGGCAATCAGGATTCAGAGCACAATAAATGCACTGTAAAAAAAATCCGCGAAGCTGCGAAAGGTGAACCGCGTTATAGTGAGGGTTCACTGTAGTATGTCGAAATTTTTCGACGAAAACGTCAAATTTTCTGGATGTCAAAAAAATCATGAAAACGGTCGTATTATAGCATGTAGAATGATTCTATGGTGAAAAAAAGTCATTTTGTGAAATGTTGGAAAATTTTACAAAAAAAACTCCACAGTATACTATGTCGAAATTTTTCGACGAAAACGTCAAATTTTTTTGATGTCGAAAAAAATCGTGAAAACGGTCATATTATAGCATGTAGAATGATTCTATGGTGAAAAAAAGTAATTCCGTGAAATGTTGGAAAATTTTACAAAAAAAACGTCATAGTATAGTATGTCGAAATTTTTCGCCGAAAACGTCAGATTTTTTGGATGTCGAAAAAAATCATGAAAATGGTTGAATTATAGCATGTAGAATGATTCTATGGTGAAAAAAAGTAATTCCGTGAAATGTTGGAAAATTTTACAAAAAAAACGTCATAGTATAGTATGTCGAAATTTTTCGACGAAAACGTCAAATTTTCTGGATGTCGAAAAAAATCGTGAAAACGGTCGTATTATAGCATGTAGAATGATTCTATGGTGAAAAAAAGTAATTCCGTTAAATGTTGGAAAATTTTACAAAAAAAACGTCATAGTATAGTATGTTGAAATTTTTCGACGAAAACGTCAAATTTTTTTGATGTCGAAAGAAATCGTGAAAACGGTCGTATTATATCATGTAAATTGATTCTATTGTGAAAAAAAGTCATTTCTTGAAATGTTGGAAAATTTTACAAAAAAAACGTCATAGTATAGTATGTCGAAATTTTTCGACGAACACGTCAAATTTTCTAGATGTCAAAAAAATCATGAAAACGGTCGTATTATAGCATGTAGAATGATTCTATGGTGAAAAAAAGTAATCCCGTGAAATGTTGGAAAATTTTACAAAAAAAACGTCATAGTATAGTATGTCGAAATTTTTCGACGAAAACGTCAAATTTTTTTGATGTCGAAAGAAATCGTGAAAACGGTCGTATTATATCATGTAAATTGATTCTATTGTGAAAAAAAGTAATTCCGTGAAATGTTGGAAAATTTTACAAAAAAAACGTCATAGTATAGTATGTCGAAATTTTTCGACGAAAACGTCAAATTTTCTGGATGTCGAAAAAAATCATGAAAACGGTCGTATTATAGCATGTAGAATGATTCTATGGTGAAAAAAAGTAATTCCGTGAAATGTTGGAAAATTTTACAAAAAAACGTCATAGTATAGTATGTCGAAATTTTTCGACGAAAACATCAAATTTTCTGGATGTCAAAAAAATCATGAAAACGGTCGTATTGTAGCATGTAGAATGATTCTATGGTGAAAAAAAGTCATTTCGTGAAATGTTGGAAGATTTTACAAAGAAACGTCATAGTATAGTATGTCGAAATTTTTCGACGAAAACGTCAAATTTTCTGGATGTCAAAAAAATCAGGAAAACGGTCGTATTGTAGCATGTAGAATGATTCTATGGTGAAAAAAGTAATTCCGTGAAATGTTGGAAAATTTTACAAAAAAAGGTCATAGTATAGTATGTTGAAATTTTTCGACGAAAACGTCAAATTTCTTTGATGTCGAAAGAAATCATGAAAACGGTCGTATTATATCATGTAAATTGATTCTATTGTGAAAAAAAGTCAGTTCTTGAAATGTTGGAAAATTTTACAAAAAAAACGTCATAGTATAGAAATTTTTCGACGAAAACGTCAAATTTTCTGGATGTCGAAAAAAATCATGAAAATGGTTGAATTATAGCATGTAGAATGATTCTATGGTGAAAAAAAGTAATTCCGTGAAATGTTGGAAAATTTTACAAAAAAAACGTCATAGTATAGTATGTCGAAATTTTTCGACGAAAACGTCAAATTTTCTGGATGTCGAAAAAAATCGTGAAAACGGTCGTATTATAGCATGTAGAATGATTCTATGGTGAAAAAAAGTAATTCCGTTAAATGTTGGAAAATTTTACAAAAAAAACGTCATAGTATAGTATGTTGAAATTTTTCGACGAAAACGTCAAATTTTTTTGATGTCGAAAGAAATCGTGAAAACGGTCGTATTATATCATGTAAATTGATTCTATTGTGAAAAAAAGTCATTTCTTGAAATGTTGGAAAATTTTACAAAAAAAACGTCATAGTATAGTATGTCGAAATTTTTCGACGAACACGTCAAATTTTCTAGATGTCAAAAAAATCATGAAAACGGTCGTATTATAGCATGTAGAATGATTCTATGGTGAAAAAAAGTAATCCCGTGAAATGTTGGAAAATTTTACAAAAAAAACGTCATAGTATAGTATGTCGAAATTTTTCGACGAAAACGTCAAATTTTTTTGATGTCGAAAGAAATCGTGAAAACGGTCGTATTATATCATGTAAATTGATTCTATTGTGAAAAAAAGTAATTCCGTGAAATGTTGGAAAATTTTACAAAAAAAACGTCATAGTATAGTATGTCGAAATTTTTCGACGAAAACGTCAAATTTTCTGGATGTCGAAAAAAATCGTGAAAACGGTCGTATTATAGCATGTAGAATGATTCTGTGGTGAAAAAAAGTAATTCCGTGAAATGTTGGAAAATTTTACAAAAAAACGTCATAGTATACTATGTCGAAATTTTTCGACGAAAGCGTCAAATTGTCTGGATGTCAAAAAAATCACGAAAACGGTCGTATTATAGCATGTAGAATGATTCTATGGTGAAAAAAAGTCATTTTGTGAAATGTTGGAAAATTTTACAAAAAAACTTCATAGTATAGTATGTCGAAAATTTTCGCCGAAAACATCAAATTTTCTGGATGTTGAAAAAAATCGTGAAAATGGTCTTATTATAGCACGTAGAATGATTCTATGGTGAAAAAAAGTAACTCCGTGAAATGTTGGAAAATTTTACAAAAAAACGTCATAGTATAGTATGTCGAAATTTTTCGACGAAAATGTCAAATTTTCTGGATGTCGAAAAAAATCGTGAAAACGGTCATATTATAGCATGTAGAATGATTCTATGGTGAAAAAAAGTAATTCCGTGAAATGTTGGAAAATTTTACAAAAAAACGTCATAGTATAGTATGTTGAAATTTTTCGACGAAAACGTCAAATTTTCTGGATGTCAAAAAAATCATGAAAACGGTCGTATTATAGCATGTAAATTGATTCTATGGTGGAAAAAAAGTCATTTCGTGAAATGTTGGAAAATTTTACAAAAAAAACTTCATAGTATACAGTGAACCCTCGTTTATCGCGGGAGTTGCGTTCCAAAAATAACCCGCGATAGGTGAAATCCGTGAAGTAGTCAGCTTTATTTTTTTACTATTATTTTACAATGCAATTCTGTACTATAGAATGAAACCAAAAATCAAAACCTGTTTTCAGGCCCAAAATTTGTTTAAGAAATAAAAATATTAACGTTTTCTTACAAATAACTATGATAGTTTAAAGAACGGTATTGTAAAACAATAATTTGAATACAGTACAGTATAGTAATGAATACAAGGTTGGAAACATTATCACTCGCGTATTTCACAGTCCCTCCAGCTGAGCCTCTCCGTCCTCACTCCGCTGCGCTGTAGCGTCTGTTTCGACTGCAGGCTGCGCAGGAGTCTTTCTCCGAGAGAACAACATCGTTATGGGTAGTTGTTGGCACTCTTTCTTTCTTCCTTCCGGAGGCTCCTTTGTCAATGCAGAATGTTTCTTCGACATTGTGGGTTTTGTCACGGAGAAAAATTGCAAACGTAAATTTGGCAGAATGTACAGAAACGAAAACTGTTGGCATGGGTGTGAGTGAAAAACCAATAAAAACTTTTTCACTTCTAGACAACAGTAAAGCCCCTGAGGCAATCAGGATTCAGAGCACAATAAATGCACTGTAAAAAAAATCCGCGAAGCCGCGAAAGGTGAACCGCGTTATAGTGAGGGTTCACTGTAGTATGTCGAAATTTTTCGACGAAAACGTCAAATTTTCTGGATGTCAAAAAAATCATGAAAACGGTCGTATTATAGCATGTAGAATGATTCTATGGTGAAAAAAAGTCATTTTGTGAAATGTTGGAAAATTTTACAAAAAAACTCCACAGTATACTATGTCGAAATTTTTCGACGAAAACGTCAAATTTTTTTGATGTCGAAAAAAATCGTGAAAACGGTCATATTATAGCATGTAGAATGATTCTATGGTGAAAAAAAGTAATTCCGTGAAATGTTGGAAAATTTTACAAAAAAAACGTCATAGTATAGTATGTCGAAATTTTTCGCCGAAAACGTCAGATTTTTTGGATGTCGAAAAAAATCATGAAAATGGTTGAATTATAGCATGTAGAATGATTCTATGGTGAAAAAAAGTAATTCCGTGAAATGTTGGAAAATTTTACAAAAAAAACGTCATAGTATAGTATGTCGAAATTTTTCGACGAAAACGTCAAATTTTCTGGATGTCGAAAAAAATCGTGAAAACGGTCGTATTATAGCATGTAGAATGATTCTATGGTGAAAAAAAGTAATTCCGTTAAATGTTGGAAAATTTTACAAAAAAAACGTCATAGTATAGTATGTTGAAATTTTTCGACGAAAACGTCAAATTTTTTTGATGTCGAAAGAAATCGTGAAAACGGTCGTATTATATCATGTAAATTGATTCTATTGTGAAAAAAAGTCATTTCTTGAAATGTTGGAAAATTTTACAAAAAAAACGTCATAGTATAGTATGTCGAAATTTTTCGACGAACACGTCAAATTTTCTAGATGTCAAAAAAATCATGAAAACGGTCGTATTATAGCATGTAGAATGATTCTATGGTGAAAAAAAGTAATCCCGTGAAATGTTGGAAAATTTTACAAAAAAAACGTCATAGTATAGTATGTCGAAATTTTTCGACGAAAACGTCAAATTTTTTTGATGTCGAAAGAAATCGTGAAAACGGTCGTATTATATCATGTAAATTGATTCTATTGTGAAAAAAAGTAATTCCGTGAAATGTTGGAAAATTTTACAAAAAAAACGTCATAGTATAGTATGTCGAAATTTTTCGACGAAAACGTCAAATTTTCTGGATGTCGAAAAAAATCGTGAAAACGGTCGTATTATAGCATGTAGAATGATTCTATGGTGAAAAAAAGTAATTCCGTGAAATGTTGGAAAATTTTACAAAAAAACGTCATAGTATAGTATGTCGAAATTTTTCGACGAAAACATCAAATTTTCTGGATGTCAAAAAAATCATGAAAACGGTCGTATTGTAGCATGTAGAATGATTCTATGGTGAAAAAAAGTCATTTCGTGAAATGTTGGAAGATTTTACAAAAAAACGTCATAGTATAGTATGTCGAAATTTTTCGACGAAAACGTCAAATTTCTTTGATGTCGAAAGAAATCATGAAAACGGTCGTATTATATCATGTAAATTGATTCTATTGTGAAAAAAAGTCATTTCTTGAAATGTTGGAAAATTTTACAAAAAAAACGTCATAGTATAGAAATTTTTCGACGAAAACGTCAAATTTTCTGGATGTCGAAAAAAATCGTGAAAATGGTCGTATTATAGCATGTAGAATGATTCTATGGTGAAAAAAAGTCATTTTGTGAAATGTTGGAAAATTTTACAAAAAAAACGTCATAGTATAGTATGTCGAAATTTTTCGACGAAAACGTCAAATTTTCTGGATGTCGAAAAAAATCGTGAAAACGGTCGTATTATAGCATGTAGAATGATTCTATGGTGAAAAAAAGTAATTCCGTGAAATGTTGGAAAATTTTACAAAAAAAACGTCATAGTATAGTATGTTGAAATTTTTCGACGAAAACGTCAAATTTTTTTGATGTCGAAAGAAATCGTGAAAACGGTCGTATTATATCATGTAAATTGATTCTATTGTGAAAAAAAGTCATTTCTTGAAATGTTGGAAAATTTTACAAAAAAAACATCAGTATAGTATGTCGAAATTTTTCGACGAACACATCAAATTTTCTGGATGTCAAAAAAATCATGAAAACGGTCGTATTATAGCATGTAGAATGATTCTATGGTGAAAAAAAGTCATTTCGTGAAATGTTGGAAGATTTTACAAAAAAACGCCATCGTATAGTATGTCGAAATTTTTCGACGAAAACGTCAAATTTTCTGGATGTCAAAAAAATCATGAAAACGGTCGTATTGTAGCATGTAGAATGATTCTATGGTGAAAAAAAGTAATTCCGTGAAATGTTGGAAAATTTTACAAAAAAAACGTCATAGTATAATATGTCGAAATTTTTCGACGAAAACGTCAAATTTTTTTGATGTCGAAAGAAATCGTGAAAACGGTCGTATTATATCATGTAAATTGATTCTATTGTGAAAAAAAGTAATTCCGTGAAATGTTGGAAAATTTTACAAAAAAAACGTCACAGTATAGTATGTCGAAATTTTTCGACGAAAACGTCAAATTTTCTGGATGTCGAAAAAAATCGTGAAAATGGTCTTATTATAGCACGTAGAATGATTCTATGGTGAAAAAAAGTAACTCCGTGAAATGTTGGAAAATTTTACAAAAAAACGTCATAGTATAGTATGTCGAAATTTTTCGACGAAAATGTCAAATTTTCTGGATGTCGAAAAAAATCGTGAAAACGGTCATATTATAGCATGTAGAATGATTCTATGGTGAAAAAAAGTAATTCCGTGAAATGTTGGAAAATTTTACAAAAAAACGTCATAGTATAGTATGTTGAAATTTTTCGACGAAAACGTCAAATTTTCTGGATGTCAAAAAAATCATGAAAACGGTCGTATTATAGCATGTAAATTGATTCTATGGTGGAAAAAAAGTCATTTCGTGAAATGTTGGAAAATTTTACAAAAAAAACTTCATAGTATACAGTGAACCCTCGTTTATCGCGGGAGTTGCGTTCCAAAAATAACCCGCGATAGGTGAAATCCGTGAAGTAGTCAGCTTTATTTTTTTACTATTATTTTACAATGCAATTCTGTACTATAGAATGAAACCAAAAATCAAAACCTGTTTTCAGGCCCAAAATTTGTTTAAGAAATAAAAATATTAACGTTTTCTTACAAATAACTATGATAGTTTAAAGAACGGTATTGTAAAACAATAATTTGAATACAGTACAGTATAGTAATGAATACAAGGTTGGAAACATTATCACTCGCGTATTTCACAGTCCCTCCAGCTGAGCCTCTCCGTCCTCACTCCGCTGCGCTGTAGCGTCTGTTTCGACTGCAGGCTGCGCAGGAGTCTTTCTCCGAGAGAACAACATCGTTATGGGTAGTTGTTGGCACTCTTTCTTTCTTCCTTCCGGAGGCTCCTTTGTCAATGCAGAATGTTTCTTCGACATTGTGGGTTTTGTCACGGAGAAAAATTGCAAACGTAAATTTGGCAGAATGTACAGAAACGAAAACTGTTGGCATGGGTGTGAGTGAAAAACCAATAAAAACTTTTTCACTTCTAGACAACAGTAAAGCCCCTGAGGCAATCAGGATTCAGAGCACAATAAATGCACTGTAAAAAAAATCCGCGAAGCCGCGAAAGGTGAACCGCGTTATAGTGAGGGTTCACTGTAGTATGTCGAAATTTTTCGACGAAAACGTCAAATTTTCTGGATGTCAAAAAAATCATGAAAACGGTCGTATTATAGCATGTAGAATGATTCTATGGTGAAAAAAAGTCATTTTGTGAAATGTTGGAAAATTTTACAAAAAAAACTCCACAGTATACTATGTCGAAATTTTTCGACGAAAACGTCAAATTTTTTTGATGTCGAAAAAAATCGTGAAAACGGTCATATTATAGCATGTAGAATGATTCTATGGTGAAAAAAAGTAATTCCGTGAAATGTTGGAAAATTTTACAAAAAAAACGTCATAGTATAGTATGTCGAAATTTTTCGCCGAAAACGTCAGATTTTTTGGATGTCGAAAAAAATCATGAAAATGGTTGAATTATAGCATGTAGAATGATTCTATGGTGAAAAAAAGTAATTCCGTGAAATGTTGGAAAATTTTACAAAAAAAACGTCATAGTATAGTATGTCGAAATTTTTCGACGAAAACGTCAAATTTTCTGGATGTCGAAAAAAATCGTGAAAACGGTCGTATTATAGCATGTAGAATGATTCTATGGTGAAAAAAAGTAATTCCGTTAAATGTTGGAAAATTTTACAAAAAAAACGTCATAGTATAGTATGTTGAAATTTTTCGACGAAAACGTCAAATTTTTTTGATGTCGAAAGAAATCGTGAAAACGGTCGTATTATATCATGTAAATTGATTCTATTGTGAAAAAAAGTCATTTCTTGAAATGTTGGAAAATTTTACAAAAAAAACGTCATAGTATAGTATGTCGAAATTTTTCGACGAACACGTCAAATTTTCTAGATGTCAAAAAAATCATGAAAACGGTCGTATTATAGCATGTAGAATGATTCTATGGTGAAAAAAAGTAATCCCGTGAAATGTTGGAAAATTTTACAAAAAAAACGTCATAGTATAGTATGTCGAAATTTTTCGACGAAAACGTCAAATTTTTTTGATGTCGAAAGAAATCGTGAAAACGGTCGTATTATATCATGTAAATTGATTCTATTGTGAAAAAAAGTAATTCCGTGAAATGTTGGAAAATTTTACAAAAAAAACGTCATAGTATAGTATGTCGAAATTTTTCGACGAAAATGTCAAATTTTCTGGATGTCGAAAAAAATCGTGAAAACGGTCGTATTATAGCATGTAGAATGATTCTATGGTGAAAAAAAGTAATTCCGTGAAATGTTGGAAAATTTTACAAAAAAACGTCATAGTATAGTATGTCGAAATTTTTCGACGAAAACATCAAATTTTCTGGATGTCAAAAAAATCATGAAAACGGTCGTATTGTAGCATGTAGAATGATTCTATGGTGAAAAAAAGTCATTTCGTGAAATGTTGGAAGATTTTACAAAGAAACGTCATAGTATAGTATGTCGAAATTTTTCGACGAAAACGTCAAATTTTCTGGATGTCAAAAAAATCAGGAAAACGGTCGTATTGTAGCATGTAGAATGATTCTATGGTGAAAAAAAAGTAATTCCGTGAAATGTTGGAAAATTTTACAAAAAAAGGTCATAGTATAGTATGTTGAAATTTTTCGACGAAAACGTCAAATTTCTTTGATGTCGAAAGAAATCATGAAAACGGTCGTATTATATCATGTAAATTGATTCTATTGTGAAAAAAAGTCATTTCTTGAAATGTTGGAAAATTTTACAAAAAAAACGTCATAGTATAGAAATTTTTCGACGAAAACGTCAAATTTTCTGGATGTCGAAAAAAATCATGAAAATGGTTGAATTATAGCATGTAGAATGATTCTATGGTGAAAAAAAGTAATTCCGTGAAATGTTGGAAAATTTTACAAAAAAAACGTCATAGTATAGTATGTCGAAATTTTTCGACGAAAACGTCAAATTTTCTGGATGTCGAAAAAAATCGTGAAAACGGTCGTATTATAGCATGTAGAATGATTCTATGGTGAAAAAAAGTAATTCCGTTAAATGTTGGAAAATTTTACAAAAAAAACGTCATAGTATAGTATGTTGAAATTTTTCGACGAAAACGTCAAATTTTTTTGATGTCGAAAGAAATCGTGAAAACGGTCGTATTATATCATGTAAATTGATTCTATTGTGAAAAAAAGTCATTTCTTGAAATGTTGGAAAATTTTACAAAAAAAACGTCATAGTATAGTATGTCGAAATTTTTCGACGAACACGTCAAATTTTCTAGATGTCAAAAAAATCATGAAAACGGTCGTATTATAGCATGTAGAATGATTCTATGGTGAAAAAAAGTAATCCCGTGAAATGTTGGAAAATTTTACAAAAAAAACGTCATAGTATAGTATGTCGAAATTTTTCGACGAAAACGTCAAATTTTCTGGATGTCGAAAAAAATCGTGAAAACGGTCGTATTATAGCATGTAGAATGATTCTGTGGTGAAAAAAAGTAATTCCGTGAAATGTTGGAAAATTTTACAAAAAAACGTCATAGTATACTATGTCGAAATTTTTCGACGAAAGCGTCAAATTGTCTGGATGTCAAAAAAATCACGAAAACGGTCGTATTATAGCATGTAGAATGATTCTATGGTGAAAAAAAGTCATTTTGTGAAATGTTGGAAAATTTTACAAAAAAACTTCATAGTATAGTATGTCGAAAATTTTCGCCGAAAACATCAAATTTTCTGGATGTTGAAAAAAATCGTGAAAATGGTCTTATTATAGCACGTAGAATGATTCTATGGTGAAAAAAAGTAACTCCGTGAAATGTTGGAAAATTTTACAAAAAAACGTCATAGTATAGTATGTCGAAATTTTTCGACGAAAATGTCAAATTTTCTGGATGTCGAAAAAAATCGTGAAAACGGTCATATTATAGCATGTAGAATGATTCTATGGTGAAAAAAAGTAATTCCGTGAAATGTTGGAAAATTTTACAAAAAAACGTCATAGTATAGTATGTTGAAATTTTTCGACGAAAACGTCAAATTTTCTGGATGTCAAAAAAATCATGAAAACGGTCGTATTATAGCATGTAAATTGATTCTATGGTGGAAAAAAAGTCATTTCGTGAAATGTTGGAAAATTTTACAAAAAAAACTTCATAGTATACAGTGAACCCTCGTTTATCGCGGGAGTTGCGTTCCAAAAATAACCCGCGATAGGTGAAATCCGTGAAGTAGTCAGCTTTATTTTTTTTACTATTATTTTACAATGCAATTCTGTATTATAGAATGAAACCAAAAATCAAAACCTGTTTTCAGGCCCAAAATTTGTTTAAGAAATAAAAATATTAACGTTTTCTTACAAATAACTATGATAGTTTAAAGAACGGTATTGTAAAACAATAATTTGAATACAGTACAGTATAGTAATGAATACAAGGTTGGAAACATTATCACTCGCGTATTTCACAGTCCCTCCAGCTGAGCCTCTCCGTCCTCACTCCGCTGCGCTGTAGCGTCTGTTTCGACTGCAGGCTGCGCAGGAGTCTTTCTCCGAGAGAACAACATCGTTATGGGTAGTTGTTGGCACTCTTTCTTTCTTCCTTCCGGAGGCTCCTTTGTCAATGCAGAATGTTTCTTCGACATTGTGGGTTTTGTCACGGAGAAAAATTGCAAACGTAAATTTGGCAGAATGTACAGAAACGAAAACTGTTGGCATGGGTGTGAGTGAAAAACCAATAAAAACTTTTTCACTTCTAGACAACAGTAAAGCCCCTGAGGCAATCAGGATTCAGAGCACAATAAATGCACTGTAAAAAAAATCCGCGAAGCCGCGAAAGGTGAACCGCGTTATAGTGAGGGTTCACTGTAGTATGTCGAAATTTTTCGACGAAAACGTCAAATTCTCTGGATGTCAAAAAAATCATGAAAACGGTCGTATTATAGCATGTAGAATGATTCTATGGTGAAAAAAAGTCATTTTGTGAAATGTTGGAAAATTTTACAAAAAAAACTCCACAGTATACTATGTCGAAATTTTTCGACGAAAACGTCAAATTTTTTTGATGTCGAAAAAAATCGTGAAAACGGTCATATTATAGCATGTAGAATGATTCTATGGTGAAAAAAGGTAATTCCGTGAAATGTTGGAAAATTTTACAAAAAAAACGTCATAGTATAGTATGTCGAAATTTTTCGACGAAAACGTCAAATTTTCTGGATGTCGAAAAAAATCGTGAAAACGGTCGTATTATAGCATGTAGAATGATTCTATGGTGAAAAAAAGTAATTCCGTTAAATGTTGGAAAATTTTACAAAAAAAACGTCATAGTATAGTATGTTGAAATTTTTTGACGAAAACGTCAAATTTTTTTGATGTCGAAAGAAATCGTGAAAACGGTCGTATTATATCATGTAAATTGATTCTATTGTGAAAAAAAGTCATTTCTTGAAATGTTGGAAAATTTTACAAAAAAAACGTCATAGTATAGTATGTCGAAATTTTTCGACGAACACGTCAAATTTTCTAGATGTCAAAAAAATCATGAAAACGGTCGTATTATAGCATGTAGAATGATTCTATGGTGAAAAAAAGTAATCCCGTGAAATGTTGGAAAATTTTACGAAAAAAACGTCATAGTATAGTATGTCGAAATTTTTCGACGAAAACGTCAAATTTTCTGGATGTCGAAAAAAATCGTGAAAACGGTCGTATTATAGCATGTAGAATGATTCTATGGTGAAAAAAAGTAATTCCGTGAAATGTTGGAAAATTTTACAAAAAAACGTCATAGTATAGTATGTCGAAATTTTTCGACGAAAACATCAAATTTTCTGGATGTCAAAAAAATCATGAAAACGGTCGTATTGTAGCATGTAGAATGATTCTATGGTGAAAAAAAGTCATTTCGTGAAATGTTGGAAGATTTTACAAAAAAACGTCATAGTATAGTATGTCAAAATTTTTCGACGAAAACGTCAAATTTTCTGGATGTCAAAAAAATCAGGAAAACGGTCGTATTGTAGCATGTAGAATGATTCTATGGTGAAAAAAAGTAATTCCGTGAAATGTTGGAAAATTTTACAAAAAAACGTCATAGTATAGTATGTTGAAATTTTTCGACGAAAACGTCAAATTTCTTTGATGTCGAAAGAAATCATGAAAACGGTCGTATTATATCATGTAAATTGATTCTATTGTGAAAAAAAGTCATTTCTTGAAATGTTGGAAAATTTTACAAAAAAAACGTCATAGTATAGAAATTTTTCGACGAAAACGTCAAATTTTCTGGATGTCGAAAAAAATCGTGAAAATGGTCGTATTATAGCATGTAGAATGATTCTATGGTGAAAAAAAGTCATTTTGTGAAATGTTGGAAAATTTTACAAAAAAAACGTCATAGTATAGTATGTCGAAATTTTTCGACGAAAACGTCAAATTTTCTGGATGTCGAAAAAAATCGTGAAAACGGTCGTATTATATCATGTAAATTGATTCTATTGTGAAAAAAAGTCATTTCTTGAAATGTTGGAAAATTTTACAAAAAAAACATCAGTATAGTATGTCGAAATTTTTTGACGAACACATCAAATTTTCTGGATGTCAAAAAAATCATGAAAACGGTCGTATTATAGCATGTAGAATGATTCTATGGTGAAAAAAAGTCATTTCGTGAAATGTTGGAAGATTTTACAAAAAAACGCCATCGTATAGTATGTCGAAATTTTTCGACGAAAACGTCAAATTTTCTGGATGTCAAAAAAATCATGAAAACGGTCGTATTGTAGCATGTAGAATGATTCTATGGTGAAAAAAAGTAATTCCGTGAAATGTTGGAAAATTTTACAAAAAAAACGTCATAGTATAATATGTCGAAATTTTTCGACGAAAACGTCAAATTTTTTTGATGTCGAAAGAAATCGTGAAAACGGTCGTATTATATCATGTAAATTGATTCTATTGTGAAAAAAAGTAATTCCGTGAAATGTTGGAAAATTTTACAAAAAAAACGTCACAGTATAGTATGTCGAAATTTTTCGACGAAAACGTCAAATTTTCTGGATGTCGAAAAAAATCGTGAAAACGGTCGTACTATAGCATGTAGAATGATTCTATGGTGAAAAAAGTCATTTTGTGAAATGTTGGAAAATTTTACAAAAAAAACTTCATAGTATAGTATGTCAAAAATTTTCGCCGAAAACATCAAATTTTCTGGATGTTGAAAAAAATCGTGAAAATGGTCTTATTATAGCACGTAGAATGATTCTATGGTGAAAAAAAGTAATTCCGTGAAATGTTGGAAAATTTTACGAAAAAAAACGTCATAGTATAGTATGTCGAAATTTTTCGACGAAAACGTCAAATTTTCTGGATGTCGAAAAAAATCGTGAAAATGGTCGTATTATAGCATGTAGAATGATTCTATGGTGAAAAAAAGTCATTTTGTGAAATGTTGGAAAATTTTACAAAAAAAACGTCATAGTATAGTATGTCGAAATTTTTCGACGAAAACGTCAAATTTTCTGGATGTCGAAAAAAATCGTGAAAACGGTCGTATTATAGCATGTAGAATGATTCTATGGTGAAAAAAAGTAATTCCGTGAAATGTTGGAAAATTTTACAAAAAAAAGTCATAGTATAGTATGTTGAAATTTTTCGACGAAAACGTCAAATTTTCTGGATGTCAAAAAAATCATGAAAACGGTCGTATTATAGCATGTAAATTGATTCTATGGTGGAAAAAAAGTCATTTCGTGAAATGTTGGAAAATTTTACAAAAAAAACTTCATAGTATACAGTGAACCCTCGTTTATCGCGGGAGTTGCGTTCCAAAAATAACCCGCGATAGGTGAAATCCGTGAAGTAGTCAGCTTTATTTTTTTACTATTATTTTACAATGCAATTCTGTACTATAGAATGAAACCAAAAATCAAAACCTGTTTTCAGGCCCAAAATTTGTTTAAGAAATAAAAATATTAACGTTTTCTTACAAATAACTATGATAGTTTAAAGAACGGTATTGTAAAACAATAATTTGAATACAGTACAGTATAGTAATGAATACAAGGTTGGAAACATTATCACTCGCGTATTTCACAGTCCCTCCAGCTGAGCCTCTCCGTCCTCACTCCGCTGCGCTGTAGCGTCTGTTTCGACTGCAGGCTGCGCAGGAGTCTTTCTCCGAGAGAACAACATCGTTATGGGTAGTTGTTGGCACTCTTTCTTTCTTCCTTCCGGAGGCTCCTTTGTCAATGCAGAATGTTTCTTCGACATTGTGGGTTTTGTCACGGAGAAAAATTGCAAACGTAAATTTGGCAGAATGTACAGAAACGAAAACTGTTGGCATGGGTGTGAGTGAAAAACCAATAAAAACTTTTTCACTTCTAGACAACAGTAAAGCCCCTGAGGCAATCAGGATTCAGAGCACAATAAATGCACTGTAAAAAAAATCCGCGAAGCCGCGAAAGGTGAACCGCGTTATAGTGAGGGTTCACTGTAGTATGTCGAAATTTTTCGACGAAAACGTCAAATTTTCTGGATGTCAAAAAAATCATGAAAACGGTCGTATTATAGCATGTAGAATGATTCTATGGTGAAAAAAAGTCATTTTGTGAAATGTTGGAAAATTTTACAAAAAAAACTCCACAGTATACTATGTCGAAATTTTTCGACGAAAACGTCAAATTTTTTTGATGTCGAAAAAAATCGTGAAAACGGTCATATTATAGCATGTAGAATGATTCTATGGTGAAAAAAAGTAATTCCGTGAAATGTTGGAAAATTTTACAAAAAAAACGTCATAGTATAGTATGTCGAAATTTTTCGCCGAAAACTTCAGATTTTTTGGATGTCGAAAAAAATCATGAAAATGGTTGAATTATAGCATGTAGAATGATTCTATGGTGAAAAAAAGTAATTCCGTGAAATGTTGGAAAATTTTACAAAAAAAACGTCATAGTATAGTATGTCGAAATTTTTCGACGAAAACGTCAAATTTTCTGGATGTCGAAAAAAATCGTGAAAACGGTCGTATTATAGCATGTAGAATGATTCTATGGTGAAAAAAAGTAATTCCGTTAAATGTTGGAAAATTTTACAAAAAAAACGTCATAGTATAGTATGTTGAAATTTTTCGACGAAAACGTCAAATTTTTTTGATGTCGAAAGAAATCGTGAAAACGGTCGTATTATATCATGTAAATTGATTCTATTGTGAAAAAAAGTCATTTCTTGAAATGTTGGAAAATTTTACAAAAAAAACGTCATAGTATAGTATGTCGAAATTTTTCGACGAAAACGTCAAATTTTCTGGATGTCGAAAAAAATCATGAAAATGGTTGAATTATAGCATGTAGAATGATTCTATGGTGAAAAAAAGTAATTCCGTGAAATGTTGGAAAATTTTCCAAAAAAAACGTCATAGTATAGTATGTCGAAATTTTTCGACGAACACGTCAAATTTTCTAGATGTCAAAAAAATCATGAAAACGGTCGTATTATAGCATGTAGAATGATTCTATGGTGAAAAAAAGTAATCCCGTGAAATGTTGGAAAATTTTACAAAAAAAACGTCATAGTATAGTATGTCGAAATTTTTCGACGAAAACGTCAAATTTTTTTGATGTCGAAAGAAATCGTGAAAACGGTCGTATTATATCATGTAAATTGATTCTATTGTGAAAAAAAGTAATTCCGTGAAATGTTGGAAAATTTTACAAAAAAAACGTCATAGTATAGTATGTCGAAATTTTTCGACGAAAACGTCAAATTTTCTGGATGTCGAAAAAAATCGTGAAAACGGTCGTATTATAGCATGTAGAATGATTCTATGGTGAAAAAAAGTAATTCCGTGAAATGTTGGAAAATTTTACAAAAAAACGTCATAGTATAGTATGTCGAAATTTTTCGACGAAAACGTCAAATTTTCTGGATGTCAAAAAAATCATGAAAACGGTCGTATTGTAGCATGTAGAATGATTCTATGGTGAAAAAAAGTCATTTCGTGAAATGTTGGAAGATTTTACAAAAAAACGTCATAGTATAGTATGTCGAAATTTTTCGACGAAAACGTCAAATTTTCTGGATGTCAAAAAAATCAGGAAAACGGTCGTATTGTAGCATGTAGAATGATTCTATGGTGAAAAAAAGTAATTACGTGAAATGTTGGAAAATTTTACAAAAAAACGTCATAGTATAGTATGTTGAAATTTTTCGACGAAAACGTCAAATTTCTTTGATGTCGAAAGAAATCATGAAAACGGTCGTATTATATCATGTAAATTGATTCTATTGTGAAAAAAAGTCATTTCTTGAAATGTTGGAAAATTTTACAAAAAAAACGTCATAGTATAGAAATTTTTCGACGAAAACGTCAAATTTTCTGGATGTCGAAAAAAATCGTGAAAATGGTTGTATTATAGCATGTAGAATGATTCTATGGTGAAAAAAAGTCATTTTGTGAAATGTTGGAAAATTTTACAAAAAAAACGTCATAGTATAGTATGTCGAAATTTTTCGACGAAAACGTCAAATTTTCTGGATGTCGAAAAAAATCGTGAAAACGGTCGTATTATAGCATGTAGAATGATTCTATTTTGAAAAAAAGTAATTCCGTGAAATGTTGGAAAATTTTACAAAAAAAACGTCATTGTATAGTATGTTGAAATTTTTCGACTAAAACGTCAAATTTTTTTGATGTCGAAAGAAATCGTGAAAACGGTCGTATTATATCATGTAAATTGATTCTATTGTGAAAAAAAGTCATTTCTTGAAATGTTGGAAAATTTTACAAAAAAAACATCAGTATAGTATGTCGAAATTTTTCGACGAACACATCAAATTTTCTGGATGTCAAAAAAATCATGAAAACGGTCGTATTATAGCATGTAGAATGATTCTATGGTGAAAAAAAGTCATTTCGTGAAATGTTGGAAGATTTTACAAAAAAACGCCATCGTATAGTATGTCGAAATTTTTCGACGAAAACGTCAAATTTTCTGGATGTCAAAAAAATCATGAAAACGGTCGTATTGTAGCATGTAGAATGATTCTATGGTGAAAAAAAGTAATTCCGTGAAATGTTGGAAAATTTTACAAAAAAAACGTCATAGTATAGTATGTCGAAATTTTTCGACGAAAACGTCAAATTTTTTTGATGTCGAAAGAAATCGTGAAAACGGTCGTATTATATCATGTAAATTGATTCTATTGTGAAAAAAAGTAATTCCGTGAAATGTTGGAAAATTTTACAAAAAAAACGTCACAGTATAGTATGTCGAAATTTTTCGACGAAAACGTCAAATTTTCTGGATGTCGAAAAAAATCGTGAAAACGGTCGTACTATAGCATGTAGAATGATTCTATGGTGAAAAAAGTCATTTTGTGAAATGTTGGAAAATTTTACAAAAAAAACTTCATAGTATAGTATGTCAAAAATTTTCGCCGAAAACATCAAATTTTCTGGATGTCGAAAAAAATCGTGAAAATGGTCGTATTATAGCATGTAGAATGATTCTATGGTGAAAAAAAGTCATTTTGTGAAATGTTGGAAAATTTTACAAAAAAAACGTTATAGTATAGTATGTCGAAATTTTTCGACGAAAACGTCAAATTTTCTGGATGTCGAAAAAAATCGTGAAAACGGTCGTATTATAGCATGTAGAATGATTCTATGGTGAAAAAAAGTAATTCCGTGAAATGTTGGAAAATTTTACAAAAAAAACGTCATTGTATAGTATGTTGAAATTTTTCGACTAAAACGTCAAATTTTTTTGATGTCGAAAGAAATCGTGAAAACGGTCGTATTATATCATGTAAATTGATTCTATTGTGAAAAAAAGTCATTTCTTGAAATGTTGGAAAATTTTACAAAAAAAACGTCACAGTATAGTATGTCGAAATTTTTCGACGAAAACGTCAAATTTTCTGGATGTCGAAAAAAATCGTGAAAACGGTCGTACTATAGCATGTAGAATGATTCTATGGTGAAAAAAGTCATTTTGTGAAATGTTGGAAAATTTTACAAAAAAAACTTCATAGTATAGTATGTCAAAAATTTTCGCCGAAAACATCAAATTTTCTGGATGTTGAAAAAAATCGTGAAAATGGTCTTATTATAGCACGTAGAATGATTCTATGGTGAAAAAAAGTAATTCCGTGAAATGTTGGAAAATTTTACAAAAAAAACGTCATAGTATAGTATGTCGAAATTTTTCGACGAAAACGTCAAATTTTCTGGATGTCGAAAAAAATCGTGAAAACGGTCGTATTATAGCATGTAGAATGATTCTATGGTGAAAAAAAGTCATTTTGTGAAATGTTGGAAAATTTTACAAAAAAAACGTCATAGTATAGTATGTCGAAATTTTTCGACGAAAACGTCAAATTTTCTGGATGTCGAAAAAAATCGTGAAAACGGTCGTATTATAGCATGTAGAATGATTCTATGGTGAAAAAAAGTAATTCCGTGAAATGTTGGAAAATTTTACAAAAAAAACGTCATTGTATAGTATGTTGAAATTTTTCGACTAAAATGTCAAATTTTTTTGATGTCGAAAGAAATCGTGAAAACGGTCGTATTATATCATGTAAATTGATTCTATTGTGAAAAAAAGTCATTTCTTGAAATGTTGGAAAATTTTACAAAAAAAACATCAGTATAGTATGTCGAAATTTTTCGACGAACACATCAAATTTTCTGGATGTCAAAAAAATCATGAAAACGGTCGTATTATAGCATGTAGAATGATTCTATGGTGAAAAAAAGTCATTTCGTGAAATGTTGGAAGATTTTACAAAAAAACGTTATCGTAATGTATGTCGAAATTTTTCGACGAAAACGTCAAATTTTCTGGATGTCAAAAAAATCATGAAAACGGTCGTATTGTAGCATGTAGAATGATTCTATGGTGAAAAAAAAGTAATTCCGTGAAATGTTGGAAAATTTTACAAAAAAAACGTCATAGTATAGTATGTCGAAATTTTTCGACGAAAACGTCAAATTTTTTTGATGTCGAAAGAAATCGTGAAAACGGTCGTATTATATCATGTAAATTGATTCTATTGTGAAAAAAAGTAATTCCGTGAAATGTTGGAAAATTTTACAAAAAAAACGTCATAGTATAGTATGTCGAAATTTTTCGACGAAAACGTCAAATTTTTTTGATGTCGAAAGAAATCGTGAAAACGGTCGTATTATAGCATGTAAATTGATTCTATTGTGAAAAAAAAGTCATTTCTTGAAATGTTGGAAAATTTTACAAAAAAAACGTCACAGTATAGTATGTCGAAATTTTTCGACGAACACGTCAAATTTTCTGGATGTCAAAAAAATCATGAAAACGGTCGTATTATAGCATGTAAATTGATACTATTGTGAAAAAAGTCATTTCTTGAAATGTTGGAAAATTTTACAAAAAAAAACGTCACAGTATAGTATGTCGAAATTTTTCGACGAAAACGTCAAATTTTTTTGATGTCGAAAGAAATCGTGAAAACGGTCGTATTATAGCATGTAAATTGATTCTATTGTGAAAAAAAAGTCATTTCTTGAAATGTTGGAAAATTTTACAAAAAAAACGTCACAGTATAGTATGTCGAAATTTTTTGACGAAAACGTCAAATTTTCTGGATGTCGAAAAAAATCGTGAAAACGGTCGTATTATAGCATGTAGAATGATTCTATGGTGAAAAAAAGTAATTCCGTGAAATGTTGGAAAATTTTACAAAAAAACGTCATAGTATAGTATGTCGAAATTTTTCGACGAAAACGTCAAATTTTCTGGATGTCGAAAAAAATCGTGAAAACGGTCCTATTATAGCATGTAGAATGATTCTATGGTGAAAAAAAGTAATTCCGTGAAATGTTGGAAAATTTTACAAAAAAAACGTCATAGTATTATAGTATGTCGAAATTTTTCGACGAACACGTCAAATTTTCTGGATGTCAAAAAAATCATGAAAACGGTCGTATTATAGCATGTAAATTGATACTATTGTGAAAAAAGTCATTTCTTGAAATGTTGGAAAATTTTACAAAAAAAAACGTCACAGTATAGTATGTCGAAATTTTTCGACGAAAACGTCAAATTTTCTGGATGTCGAAAAAAATCGTGAAAACGGTCGTATTATAGCATGTAGAATGATTCTATGGTGAAAAAAAGTAATTCCGTGAAATGTTGGAAAATTTTACAAAAAAACGTCATAGTAATGTACACGTGTCTAACTCAAGGCCTGCGGGCCAAATCCGGCCCGCCACCTAACTTTATGATGCCCGTGAAGACTTGCAAAGTATATAGAATGCATAGCATTCAATTCTATGCCGCTTCACAGAAGTAGTCTTCTGTGATATCCCACAATGCACATTGATTTTGTGACATGTGCACTGTAGCGTCTCAGTATCTGCGGTTTCCAGCAACAGCGCTGTGACTCCTGCTTAGCGACTTAGTCGCTATATTTAGCCAGTTTTCAGACCCCTCTAGCGAGTGTTTCAAAAAAGAAATTAGTGCCAAATCTAACGAGTTTTTCTGGTGTTATGGAGAAAGCAGGTATCATGCTTCCTCTTCTCAATGAGCAGCGGGTACTGCCGTGGACCCCTCCCCGGTCCCAAAGCTCTCATAGGGGGCCCGGTCCTCGTCAGCAGTCCCTCCTAGCTGCAGTCAGAGCTGTTCACCCCTCCGCATCCAGACTGAATGAATCCTGCCTGCACAAAGTCGTCGCTGTCTGATGTAAATGTACAATTCTGGGACTCAAGCCCTGAATTAAAAAAAAAAAAAAGTAACTTTTTGTCTTCAGAGCTAGTTTTTAAATATATTATTACAAAAACGAATACTAATCAAATTCAGAGGCAATTTTATAATATGATCTAGAGTAGATATATTTATATAGTCTCACAGTTACAACCGGCCCTTTGAGGGGAACCATGATGCTTATGTGGCCCGGGATGAAACATTTTATGAAAAACAGGTCATAGTATTGAATCTTGAAAAATTCCATGAAAAAGTCATAGTATCGTATGCCGAAAAAACTCATAGTATAGTCAGTCGAAAAAAGTAGTCAGTATATATGTTGACAATATCAGAATAGTATTTAGAAAAACCTCATATTATTATAATATATTATATTATATGTCGAAAAAAATCATAGTATGTTCAATAAAGTTTAAAAAAAAAAGTTATAGTATATTATTTTGAAAAAACAAAAAGTCGGTCCAGTATATCAAATGTTTAATTCAAGTCATGGTAAGGTACATTGACAAAATGTGAAAAGTCTTTCAAGGATGTTGAAAAATAAACCATCGTAGAAATGAATTTGACGGCCGTGTTGTGGTCTATGATCTGGTGACGCCACGTCGTCGTGACTTTAGTATCTGCTAACCTTATTAACTGGTGAATTTTGAGCCTAAAGTGTTTGTGGTTTCTCATTTTAACTGACGGAAATGGATTCAAGTCACTTTGACGAGGACACCAAGCTACATATGTTGGAAAAAAAAAAAATAATGTCAAGTCATCGTACAGTAAGTTGTAGTATGGTAGCATACGTACTATGACTATTAATGACTGATTCATCACTCATGTAGACTTTAGGTGGGCTGTTCCTTTAATGCAGTTTGAGTAAAAACTTGAAGACATGCGCAGATCAGATTTTATTTTAACGTAGTTTATTGTAAATCAGTGAAACATCAGAGCTTCGGTGTGAATCCACAGTCCAGCATTACCAGTCTGATGTGGGAGTCCTGGTTAACACCCAGTCTGACCCTGCAGGTCTCCTCTGGTTTAACAGACGCTCTCGGAAACTAAAACTAAATGGTGTTTCTGGTGACAACAGTTGCATGTTAAAAAAAAAAAAAAAAAAAAAAAAGTCATGTTCAGTCATGCCGTCATAAAGCGTCATAGTCATCGTCGTCTTCGTGCTTCCTCTTCAGCGAATCGCCACCGCTGGAGTTCTGCGAGACCATGTTGGTGGTGATGAGGATGTTCTTGGAGCCAATCAGAGACGGGTTGATGAGGACGTTGGAGACGGCGGGCGTGGACGGTGTGGCTGTCGGGATGAGAAGAGAACAGAGGTTGTTTTCTTCTATGTATTCACTAATGACAGAGAGAGTGGGGGGGGGGGGGGGGGGACTCGGAGAGACGGGTGAGAGTGAGAGAGTCGGGGAGAGAGAGTCGGGAAGTGAGAGTGAGAGAGTCGGGGAGAGAGAGAGTGAGAGAGAGTCGGGGAGAGAGTGAGGGAGAGAGGGGGAGAGGGGGAGAGAGAGGGGGGAGAGAGTGAGTGAGTGAGTCGGGGGAGACAGAGAGTGAGGGAGAGAGAATCAGGGGAGAGAGAGTCAGAGTCGGGGGAGAGAGAGAGTGTGAGTGGGGGAGAGAGAGTGAGAGAGGGGGGAGAGAGAGTGAGTGAGTGAGTCGGGGGAGAGTGAGAGAGTCGGGGGAGAGAGAGAGTGAGAGAGAGTTGGGAAGTGAGAGTGAGAGAGTCGGGGAGAGAGAGTGAGAGAGAGAGTCGGGGAAAGAGTGAGGGAGAGAGGGGGGAGAGTCGGGGGGACAGTGAGAGAGTCGAGAGAGAGAGGGGGGAGAGAGTGAGTGAGTGAGTCGGGGGAGAGAGAGAGGGGGGAGAGTCGGGGGAGACAGAGAGTGAGGGAGAGAGAATCAGGGGAGAGAGAGTCAGAGTCGGGGGAGAGAGAGTGAGAGAGGGGGGAGAGAGAGTGAGTGAGTGAGTCGGGGGAGAGAGAGAGTGAGTCGGGGGAGAGAGAGAGTGAGTGAGTGAGTCGGGAAGTGAGAGTGAGAGAGTCGGGGAGAGAGAGAGTGAGAGAGAGTCGGGGAGAGAGAGTGAGAGAGAGTCGGGAAGTGAGAGTGAGAGAGTCGGGGAGAGAGAGTGAGAGAGGAGAGAGAGAGTGTGTCGGGGAGAGAGTGAGGGAGAGGGGGAGAGTCGGGGGGGCAGTGAGAGAGGGGGAGAGAGTGAGTGAGTGAGTCGGGGGAGAGAGAGAGGGGGGAGAGTCGGGGGAGACAGAGAGTGAGGGAGAGAGAATCAGGGGAGAGAGAGAGTGTGAGTGACGGAGACAGGGGGGAGAGAGAGTGAGAGAGGGGGGAGAGAGAGAGTCGGGGGAGAGAGAGAGTGAGTGAGTGAGTCGGGGGAGAGTGAGTGAGTCGGGGGAGAGAGAGAGAGTCGGGGGGAGGGAGAGAGAGAGTCGGGGGAGAGTGAGAGAGAGAGAGTCGGGGGGAGAGTGAGAGAGAGAGAGTCAGGGGGGAGAGTGAGAGAGAGCGAGTCGGGGGGGGGGGGAGAGAGCGAGTCGGGGAGAGAGTCGGGGGAGGTTCATGACAATAACTAACCACGGTTACATTGGTTACCTTGTCATCATTAAAGCTAGATATCTGATGTTTGTACTGGCTCTTTGTTGATTGCCTGACCATGTTTTTGTCTGCTGGCTGTCTGTGAAAAAGAGACTACCTGATTAAATAAATCAATACTGTATTAAATATTAACTGTGACTTTAATTTCATTGCTAAATGCTGTCTTAGCAAAGCAACATGAAAGAAACCTGCACAGTATAATAACATTGTGATGACAATATTGTTATATAGTTTACATGTTGTTTGTTTTAGATTTATTTGGTTTTAGACCTTTAGGGTTTTTTTAATTAAATTTTGTTTAATTCTGAATACTTTGTGTTTTGTGCTTTTATTGAGTTTATAACATTTTATTTACCAACTACTTGGTCCAAAACACTCTTGAAGATTAAATGTTTATTTCCTAGGTAAATGAAGGTTAGTTAAACAGTTTTCACTGAACTTCAGACCTCGGATGTGGAGAAACAAACTGGTGTCAGGCTGACCTCCGAGTCCTGAACTCTGGTCCTGATTATCACATTTTAAACAAGTGACTCAGAGGAAATGATTTCTTACTGGTTTTGGTGGTGGCCGTCTGAGAGGGCGGTGGGATCTGCACGGTGAACCTCTGACCCGTCAGGGACACTGGAGTTCCCACTTTACTGGTGACGGACTGGACAGATGGAGTTCCTGTGGAGAAGACACAGGTCAACACACTGGTCCAGTACACACAAACTGGTCCTACTGGGACCACGGCTCTGGAGAAATATCCACTCCACTGAGAGGACAAAACATGCAAATAATGCATACCATACTGCAGACATTTTCAAACTGAGTCTTAGGTAAAAGTATTTTTACCTATATTTGATCCAGCCTTGAAAGATGTCACATTAAAATGAAATCATGCACAAATTAAATTTAATTAAACACTAATTGTTCCAGCAGCTGATGAAAAACTTTTTAATCATAAAGCCTGAACAATCTGCTCTAAATAAAGATCCAAAATTTAAAGATGTCCAGTTCTATATAAAAAAAGAAGGAATTAAGCAAATCACATCTGAAAAGCTGAAACCAGATATTTAGTTATATTTTTGCTTGAAAAGTTAAGGATTTGATTAATTTTCTGCCAATCAACTGCTTAGTTAGTTTGTTCATTAATTAAACAGATTAACTGACTAGTCATTTCTGATAAGAGATTAACAAATTGGGTATTTTTCCAACTTAGAGCCGGATCTAAAAGAAATTGATTTCTTAAACTGTCATGATGTACAAGATGACCTGCTTCTCTTTCAGTTACAGTGCCTACACTTCCCAGAATTCCTATTCCCCCCCCCCATGTACTGTGACTTTTTACAACATACTACAATGCGACTTTTATTCTGACTTACTATAAGATTAATTTTTTTGACGTACTATAAGTATAACCCCCCCCCAAAAGGTGTGTAATTGTTTATTTACTGTCCCATAAATATGAACAGCAGACCAGACCAACTGCATGTAAACTTTACAGTAAAAAACATGTACTACACCACATATAAACATTAATTAATAATTTAAACATAATATAAACACTTCTAGTTTCCTGCCTTAACCTGGTGTCTCTCAGTTGTCCTCTGGGTCAAAAAAATAAACTACACTGATATTCAAATATTCTCTAAATTATTATTATTATCTCTAAATATTCTCCAAAAATAAAAAGGTTGGCACTGAATGTTCCAGCAAACTAGGGGATACGTTGAATGTGGAGGTTTTTGAACCAAAAAAAAATATCAGAAAAACATCAGTATCAGAAATACATTTCATATCAGCCTTATATCACACAGAAATGCAGGATATGTGGTTAATGCTGTGAAACGACTGCTTAGGTTTAGGCAACAAAACTACTCGGTTTAAGTTACAAAAAACACCATGATTTGTGTTAAAATAATAACATAACAATGAATCAACGTAAATATGTCACTTCCGTATTTTTCGCACTATAAGGCGAACTTAAAATCACTGATGATGAAGGATTTGATGGATTTGAGGAAGAGGAATGAACTGAAAAGTGAGTGTATTGTTTTGTATTTCAAGTGTTACAACTGAAAAATGTTGAGTTATTGAGTTATTAAATTAACTGACTAAATTTGGATTATCTGACTGTTTTGTTTTGCTTAATGCGCCTTATAGTCCGGTGCGCCTTATAGAGCAAAAAATACGGTACTGTAAATAAACAACCACCCCTAGCCTTTCTTACATAAAAACATTGCATAAAACACAATGTAAAACAACATTCCGTAAAACAACATAACGTTGCATAACAAGCACAGTTAACGTTAACTTATGGTTTAACACCTGGATCAGACAACACAATACGATGGTCATCA
Organism: Pterois miles; assembly: GCA_947000775.1. NCBI lineage: Eukaryota > Metazoa > Chordata > Actinopteri > Perciformes > Scorpaenidae > Pterois > Pterois miles. The sequence continues at coordinate 28,330,941 of CAMQGK010000052.1, read as the reverse complement.
TGTCCGTTCTTACAGTCACGGTGCCACATAGTCTTGCAATGTCTTGGTCGGGTGACCGGCAAGGCTACAGGTATGACCCCGACCAATCAGGACGTATTTCATGATTATCATGCACAAGTTCAGACGCCAGCGGGGAGGCAGGTGAAGCAGCTGTCTGTCATGGCGACAGGAGCGTTGTTGTTGTTGTTATACCATAACTGTCAGTGAAGGTCGCTCATATTACACCACTTCCTCTGACCAAATACACAAATGTCTGCATTTAATATATCTGTGTTTTGCAGAAACAGACAGTACCAACATTTTAACCTGGCGATTGGGCTGATGTTTTAAAAACTAAATATTTATTACTTTTGAAAATAAAAAACTACATGATATGAAATATGAAAGTTTAAATGAATGAATCTGAAAAATTTTCAGACCCCCTGGTGGAGCGTCACAGAATCACTGATCTAAAAGAAATTAAAACTACATCTCTGATGTGATGCACAAAGGGACTCTTTCTCTTGCCTACGTTTCCCAGACTTATTTGATGACTATATTAAGCTTTGTTGCATTAAAGTTTTGGTTTTACAGGTTTTTATAAACCCCCCAAAAAGGTCTAATTGTTTGAGTCTACTGTCCCATAACAGCAGAAAAACTATGAAAAGAAATCTGTTCCTGACCAACTACATGTAAACTTTAGAGCAAAACATGTTCATTTAATAATTTAAACATAATATAAACATCTCCAGTTTCCCGCCTTAACCTGGGGTCTCTCAACAATCCTCTGGGTCAAATAAATAAACTAAATAGATGTTGATATAATCTCTCCATCACCAGGACTCATGAGGTTCCACCTGTCTCTCTTTCACTTAGACTGCCTACTTTTCCCAGAATTCCTTCTGACAACAAGCTGCCTCTCTAAACAGAAGCTCCAGTTCTTTGGTTTCAGAGGGACTGATGGTGTTTAGTCTGGAGCGCCCCCTACAGGCTCACAGCTGCATTACAAAGACTGGTTTACGTGACTCACCGAGGGTCGGCGTGCTCGGTCTGCTGGAAACGGCGCCGACACTGAGGCGAGGCACCGATATCCTGCCGGCAGACGACGACACCTGGAAGGAAACAAATCATAGATGTGTGTTTATTGGGACCTAACGAGTAAAGTAGAATATTAGAAGATGAAAGAGGTTTTTACCTTCTTCTGTACGGTCTTGAGTCGGTAGTTGGGTGCCGTCAGACAGTAGCGGTCTGGAGGAAGTCGGGGACCGGTGTAGGGTTTGATCAGTGGGAGAGGGGTCTGGTTCTTCTGCCTCGCCACCTCCAACAGGAACTGAACACGGAGCAGAACAGGAGGGTGAAAAATTAAATAAGAAAACAGAAATACAAAGTCTGTACACGACGACCAGTGGTTCACTCAGCATGGATAGTGAGTTACAGGCACTGCTGCTAGTAGCTGTTGTGCAATTAAATTCTGCATTTTATAATGCTGCTAAAATACACAACAGAAATATAAAGTCTAAATATCGACTGTCCACAGTCGGGATGGGAACGGTTCGGATCACGAATGGTAAACCTGTAAGTTTAGTTGAGTTGTGAATGACTTTAGTTCCCTCCAGTCCGCAGTGTTCAGTGGTTGTGTCTGGGAGCTAATTGTGAAGGGTCGAACAGTGAAGCTGTGATGAGTGTTATTGACAAGGGTCCAGACTACAGAGTCTCTGTGTTATTAATGTATTATCTTCAACATTTACGAGCAACGTAACCCTCGGCTACACCGGCTAAAACTAAAGCTGGCAGTAGGCTCTGTAGTCTGACCGTTAAGGTTAGTTTGTCATGTATCTTACTAGTAAACTCATCAGCTAGCTGAGACAAAGCTCCACCTCTACCAGCAGGACCTGTAGTGGTTCACATCAACAGAGGGAGGAGGACAGAAGACAGGAGGAAAGACTGATACTGACTGATGGAGGACAGAAGACAGGAGGAAGGACTGATACTGACTGATGGAGGACAGAAGACAGGAGGAAGGACTGATACTGACTGATGGAGGACAGACGTCAGGAGGAAGGACTGATACTGACTGATGGAGGACAGACGTCAGGAGGAAGGACTGATACTGACTGATGGAGGACAGACGTCAGGAGGAAGGACTGATACTGACTGATGGAGGACAGAAGACAGGAGGAAGGACTGATACTGACTGATGGAGGACAGAAGACAGGAGGAAGGACTGATACTGACTGATGGAGGACAGAAGACAGGAGGAAGGACTGATACTGACTGATGGAGGACAGAAGACAGGAGGAAGGACTGATACTGACTGATGTTTGTGTTCCTTAGTCTTTCTAAACTTCACTCAGGAACATGATTGATTTTAACGTGTCAGATTGTTTCCAGTGAGATATTAATGAGTTTCTATGGTGACTTTGCTGTTGTAAACATTACTGTTGCTGCTCTAGAAACAATATGTGTCCTAGTTGTATTTAAATATTCAATTCTAATCTGGTTCTGAATTTAAAAAATAACCAGGCTGACTTAAGTATAGCTGATACGCACAGTTTAATATTAGTTTATTTATCACAAGTCATATCATTGCAATATTGAGCAGTGTTATTGCAGATGGCAGATGTTCCTCATTTGGTGCTGGCCTACTAGATGTTGTTTAAAAAAAGGTCTAGTACTGGCTGACCTGATGCTGCACTTGTTGCCTAGAATTAGTTTTTATTTATTAATTCTTCACTTTTCTTTTAGATAAGAAATCCAGCCATAAGATGTGACAATGAAGAAGAGTTTTGTTCCTGATGTTAGTCTACTGTTGTACAGACAAACAGTTGTTGACAAATAAATAAAAAGCATGTTCAAACTGAAATTGGCCTCCTGCTGTATCATAAATGTACTGAACCAAACGGAAAACCATGACCCCCACACCGTGATATGAACCCGACTGTGAATTTTATGTCCCACCCCTATAATAAAGCATTTTTTCTGCCAGATGCCCAGTTGAATGATATGGAATGGTAGAAAAAAGTTGTATGTAGCACTAACGTCTTTATAGAGCTGAATATTTTGATAGTTGAACGGTTTCTGTAGCTGAAAGTACGCAGAAGTACATAGAGTTAAAAAAAAGACAGGGAAGAAATGGAAGAAGTCGTTGGAGTAAAGATGCAGAGAAAAATACTGTGAATGCTGTATAGTATATGTACAGCACTCACAATTATTAATGGTAATTAACCGATAAAGGAGCTGTTTCAGCAGAAACAGCCACAGAGCGGCGACAGTGGACGTGTAAACAGCAACGAAGTCAAAGACGTCGTCATTAACTGGGATCAGAGGACTCAGAGGAATAACACCGTAAACACACGTCGGCGGAAACTTACATCTCGTGGTGGCGGTGAGGTGAACGACTGGTCCATGCGGCACTGGATCGCCAGTTTGATGTCATCGGCGTCCACGTTGGACTTCTTGGCATGTGTGGCGTATATTTTGGCGTCCTCAATGATGGTCGTCACATATCCTGTGAACATAAATAGCAGCTGTTTAAGGACTTAGCTCTCTTCGTAGGAAAATTATCTGGTATAATAACACAAAGTACTTCATCTAACAGGGCCAATACTACTACAGGTACAATAAGTAAGTACAGATCTCACTGTCAACATGAGAGGAACTTCTCAAACCATTTTGAAACAGATACATTAATAAAGACTGAGATATTACTCACATTTAACAATCCCAGGTTTTCAGAGTATGAAAATGTACATAATTCATTTGATTAATATCTTAGAAAAATATATCCACATAATAATCACATGCAGTTTGGGGCAAGTCATAGTCAAGTCAGCACACTGACAGCTGTTGTTGTCTGTTGGGCTGCAGCTTGTCATGTTATGATTTGAGCATATTTTTTAAGCTGAAGTACCTGTGAGGGTTTCTGGACAATATCTGTCATTGATTTGTGTTGTTCATTGATTTACAATAGTAAATATATACGTACATTTACAAAAAGCAGCATATTTGTCCACTCCCATGTTGATAAGAGGATTAAATACTTGACTTATCATCCTTTAAGGTTCATTTTGAACAGACAAAAAATATGATTAATTTGAGATTTATCACAATTATGTTTAATTACAATTAAAATTATTAATCAACTGCGCTTTTTGGGGTAGTTCAGAATCCCCCTCTTGAGAAATGGAAGATTAGCATGTTGGCCTGTAACTCTCTCCAAGCCAGGAGACTTATATTACTGAAGTGGAAAGTTGTCAGGCTATGTGAGCATTGTATCATAGGGACTTTAAAACTTCTGTTTTTATGTCTGGTGGGAGACCTTGAACAAAGGTATTAATCAACTGACAGCCTAATAATAATAATAATAATAATAATAATAATAATAATAATAATAATAAAAAAAGAGAGAGAGAAACACAAAATTCTGTACGTCAATTAGCATCTTTTGTCTACATACAATACAACTGGGCCTCCATGTAATTGGTGTCAATTATTTTATGGAGGATGGAACCTGCCAAAATAAAAAAATATGTGAATAAATAAATGACCCGATAAATACATTATACATTTCATGAAATGCAGCAAAAATATTTAAAATAGATGTAGCTATTAATAATTCATAAAAAGTGACATAAATTGTTTTTTTATTTATTTATCTTTGTATTAATTCCCCTATTTATTTACTATTTTGTTTCATTTTTCCTTTAATTTATGCATTTACTTTTTTTTATATTTTTTTTAGTTTTCCTTTTTATTTATTTATTATTTGTATTATTTTTCAATGTTATTTATTTATTTTTGGATTTACTCATTTATCTTTGCATTTATTTTTCATTATGTCAAATTCAGTCATTTATTTTTTCATATATTCTTTATTTATGTTGCACTTATTTTTAATTTATTTTATATTTATCTTTAAATGTATGTATTTATGCATTTAAGATAAGATACAATAAGATGAACCTTTATTAATCCCTGGAGGGAAATTCGGGATTATTTATTTCTGAAATATTTTCCCCTTTGCATTTTACCCCTTATTTATTTCCCCAAATTTATTTATTTATGTATTCTTTTCATTTTACATTTCTTCACTCATTTCTGCCTCATTATGCAAATGAGGGTTTGTCACTCAAAATATCATCATGGGGTCAAAGGTCATGATAATATACTAACTATACATAAAGAAATAAAATGGAAAATTAAACAGAAAAGTATATAAATAAGAGAACATATACAAAGATATATAAAGAAGCTAACTGAAATAGAAATATCAATATATGTCACATATTATCAATTAATTAATGGCTACATTTATTTTTCATATTATTTCTGCTGTATTTAATAACATTTACTTATTCCTTGAGTAATTTATTTATTTAGTAATTTATTGTTTTATATCTTGGCAGGTTCTGTCCTCCATAGAGTTTGGGTATGAATATGAATATGATATAATAAATTGTATAAAAACGCCAAAATGTCTATTTAGCACAAAGCCTGCTTCAGTTTTAAGCCAGAACTTAAAGGTCAAGTAAACTTGTTTCCTTTGTTTTAAAACATATGGACAGCTGATGTTTTAATCCTATATTGTTTACATCCATGTTTATTAGCCTTCAATGTTATTCTACCTCTACAAACAGCTGCATGGAGCTCCTAAAGCTCTACGGGGAAACTTTACATTCATTACAGGCAGCTTGTCTGTTAGTATGTATGTATAGAAACAGTAGTGTTAACTCACTGTAGGTGAACTCCAACATCTGGTTGATGACTCTGGGCTCGTACTCAGTGATCCCCATGTCCTTCAGGATCTGGATCATCACCTGCAACACACCGTTAACATCCATCAGACCACACGACGACTGCACAGTGGCAAAACTATACAGTAGAATAATGTTCAGAGCATTGCTTTTCTAATACTACTGACATATATTTTGGTGTACTGTATCTAATGTATATGTATCTAAACTCACATGTAAAGTCATAAGATTGATGTTCAAGCACAACAATGTACCTCATCACACAGAAAACAACAAAATTGATTTGAAAAAGAATAAACAAGAATTTTGATATTCAGTTATTCATTTTACCACCAAAACCTTGGACTCTAATACTATGTAGTACTAACAGTGTAGTAAAAAGTACTATATTTACCTCTGAGATGTAGTGGAGTATAAAGTACTATAGTTACCTCTGAGATGTAGTAGTGGAGTATAAAGTACTATAGTTACCTCTGAAATGTAGTGGAGTATAAAGTACTACACTTACCTCTGAGATGTAGTAGTAGAAGTATAAAGTACTACAGTTAGGTCTGAGATGTAGAGGAGGAGAAGTAGAATGCAAATACTGAAGTAAAGTACGAGTACCTCAAAACTTCTATTAAAGCACAGCACTTGAGCAAACATTTACGTTTTATTCCACCGCTGGTCTGCAGCGAGAAATACTGGAGCATTAAACGTCTCGGTTTTATAATAAGTAATAATCACTGTGCGTGTCTGAACCACTCGTACAGTCTTCTGTATCATCATATTTTTACATTAACTCGCTGTAAAACTGTGAAGAATCAAGTGAACAGTAAATGCTGTGGTTTGTTTTAAACTCGGTGACCTGTTTCACCGCGACACCAGCTTCACTGAGTCACTAACCGGTGTTTCGGTGATAAACATTTCCATAAAGATAGCTGGAATGATCGGTAATGTTAGTAACATCCATCCGGACACAGACATGAAACGAATGTGTGTAAAACAAACACATTAAGCCGCTCGTGTTTACACCCCTTAAGCGGTTATCTACAGGCTATTGGTTAGGCTAACATGCTAGCTGTTGGCTAATGTTGTGAATGATAATCCAGCGCTACGTTAGCCGACAAGCTAGCTAACGTTAGCAGATTCAGATAAAATGTGTCGTTTGCTGCTTTAACTGCGACATTTAAACCAAACTACTGACAGCGTTTAATCAAACAGCGGCTTAAGCATGAACAAACAAATAAAACTCAGTTTTAATACCGATACCTGAGCGTCTTTCGGAATGGTTTTCGGTGCAGACATTTTGATTTTCCCAGCAGCGCGTCCAGCTTCTTCTTCGGTGGTTTCAGTGAGCAGTAGAGGCAGCTGAGCTCTGTGACGCAACGCCTGCTCGTCACTTCCGGTTTCACATCCGCAATAAAAATACTACAAATACTAAGAACCGGAAGTCCTCTCAGGAAGTACTTTGAGGCTATCCCCATCATAAACAGTAAAAAGTGCTCAAATAGTTAATAGGCGACAGTTTGATGCTATGTTATCATTATTTTAATTATGATGCGAGCATGATTTGTCTTGTTGTAAGTGTTGATGATTTCTACAATAAACAAAAACAATATTCATTTATTTATTTGTTTGTTTGTTTATTTATTCGTTTATTTATCGTTGTTGTCATTGTTATAATCATAATTATTTTATTCTAAATTAAAAGTTACATTTACAGTTGTATTTACATTTTGTAAAAGAAAAAAAGCACAAACAAACAGTGGTACTCTGATGTAGAAATACTCTGTTACAGTATAAGTCCTGTATTCAAAGTAAAAGTACAAAAGTATCATCAGCAAAAAAGTACATAAATCATAAAGAGTAAAAGTACTTCGGGTAGTTTTATTCAAAGATTGAAAGTAACTAGTCCAGCTTTAATTTGCTTCTTTACTTATTTATCTATTAATTTCCTCATTTATTTTTGTTTTGCTTAATTTTCCTTTATATTTATTAATGCATTTATTTTTATACATTTTTATATTATAGTACTTCATTCATTTTTATTTAACATTTATTTTGCATTTATTTGTATTTACTTATTTTTTGTCTTTGCAATAATTCCCTTATTTATTTATTCTTTTGCTTAGTTTTCCATTTTATTCATTTTGTTATTCATTATTTCCCCAAACGTATTTACTTTTATGTTCTTTTCACTTTTTTTATATTTCTTCACTCATTTCAGCCTCATTATGCAAATGAGGGTTTATCACTCAGCATGTGTCATCATGGGGTCAGAGGTCATGACTATATACTAGCTATACATAAATAAATAAAAAGGAAAATTAAACAGAAGAGTAAGTAAAAAAAAGAATTAATATAAAGATAAATAAATAAAGAAGCTAATTAAAGAAGAAATATCAATTTGTTGCATATTTAATCAATTAAAGGCTATACTTATTTTGATATTATTTGCAACATTTAATGACATTTATTTTTTATTTACTGCGTCATATATTTATTTATTTATTCTACATTCAGATGCATGTAGTGGAAGTATAAACAGTACAAAAATAAAATACTCCAGTAAAGCTAAAGTTCTTTAGTTGTCATGAAGTACTATATATGAGTAAATGCACTTCTGAGTGTATGTTTGACTTTAATGGAGTAGGTCTATATTTTGTAGTATCAATAATTTGAAGTAACTGCGTGACGGAGGAACAAACAGTGAAACAAGAAGCCTGCAGGGGGCGCAAGTACAACATTTACCCCTGAGATGGAGTAGAATAGAAGCCAAAAGCAGCAGAACATGAAAATACTCAAGTAAATTACAAGTACCTCAAAATTTGAGAACAGTACTTGAGTAAATGAAGTTAGTTACTTTCCACCACTGCTCACCATCAGTGTCACCAGCACCAATATGCTGAATAACATCTTTCAGGATCCTTCATCATCTCTGAGAAGGTTAAAGGTCAAACCACCTGATAATAAATGTCGTGCTTTCATGAACTTCACGTTCCCACAGATCAGATCCAGGATCGGTTCTAACTCTTGCTGCAGATGGAGACATCAGGAAACAGAGTATCTGAGTACTGGTACTTGAGTATTTGAGTCGTCTGTGAGCAGCTGATAAGAAATCTTCCCAGAAGTCATAAAGACGCTCGGCGAGTGTTATCAGCCGCTGAACAAACCCTCAGAAGACGAGCCGCTGCAGATTTACACATAACGAACAGCCCCAAAATACTTCACTCAGATAAAACTGTTGACTCACATCATGTTAAACAGCAGCCGCTGTGTACTTGTACATGTGAACACAGTACAGGTTGTGTAAATGTACATATACTGTAAATTACAGTGTATACTTTAACAAGATACATTTAGGCTGAGCAGACTCAAATCCTGCAACTAATTCTTACAAGGTTTCTAGCACAGCTGGAAGAAGTAATCAGATCTTTAGTAAAAGTACCTCGTAAAACTATGCATTCAAGTAAAACTATAAGTTCGTATTTATGTTAACAGCTCTAAACACATTTAAACACTGAATCCAGAGTACCTGAGCAGGTTATGAAGAGAGTACCTGAGCAGGTAGTGAACAGAGTACCAGAGCAGGTAATGAACAGAGTACCTCAGCAGGTAATGAATAGAGTACTTGAGCAAGTAGAGAACAGAGTACTTGAGCAAGTAGAGAACAGAGTACCCAAGCAGGTAGAAAACACAGTACCTGAGCAGCTAATGAACAGAGTACCTGAGCAGGAAGAGAACACAGTAAGAGTACCTGAACAGGTAGAGAATGCAGTACTTGAGTAGGTAGAGAACACAGTACCTGAGCAGGTAGAGACCAGAGTACCAGAGCAGGTACTGAACAGTACTAGAGTATTTATTGCTTTGTTTTTCTGATTATATAAATATGAAATAAACTGTTTTAAATCACTTTGTGATCTGATTGATTTGATGTATTTAAATGTTTTAATTGACATTAAATTAAGTGACAAAGTCAGTTTATTTCATAGTATAAATATAGTATAAAGTACTATAGTTACCTCTGAGATGTAGCAGAGAATAAAGTACTATATTTATTATTATTATTATTATTATTATTATAGTTGTTGTTATTTTAGGAGGAGGCAGGTCAGGGTCGGTGGAGTCTGTTTCTTTTATAAACGTGGGATAAACTGAGAGGATAAAATCAAGGTGGTAACAGGTGGTTCATGAGCTGAGATGAGTGAGGATGAAGAGGAGGATGAGGAGGAGAGAGAGAGAAAGAGAAAGAGAGGGAGAGAGTCAGAGAGAGATAAGAGCAATAAAAGAGGTCATGTGACTCAGCCGTTTATAACAGGCAGTTGATGGAGAGCAGAGCGCACAGAGAGAGGACAGGTAGACAGGTGAGGACAGGTAGACAGGTGAGGACAGGTAGACAGGTAGAGAGACGACAGGTGGACAGGTGAGGACAGGCAGACAGGTAGAGAGACGACAGGTGAGGACAGGCAGAGACAGGACAGGTAGACAGGTGAGGACAGGTAGACAGGTAGAGAGAAGACAGGTGGACAGGTGAGGACAGGCAGAGACAGGACAGGTAGACAGGTGAGGACAGGTAGACAGGCAGAGACAGGACAGGTAGACAGGTGAGGACAGGTAGAGAGAGGACAGGTAGACTGGTGAGGACAGGTAGAGAGAGGACAGGTAGACAGGTAGAGAGTGGACAGGTAGACAGGTGAGGGCAGGTAGAGGGAACATTGTTTACCTGTGAACCAGGTGAGAGAAAGGGGACAGAGAGGACAGGTAGAGAGAGGACAGGTAAAGAGAGCAGACAGGTGGTCAGTTTACCTGTGGACCAGGTGAGAGGAGCGGGGACAGGGTCAGGCTGGAGCCACACTATGCTGAGGGTGTCCCCTCACCTGGAAAGATGTACGTGAGTTACCTGCAACTGGACAAGGACCCCGCCATGTACCCGCACCAGAACCCGGTGACCCGCCACGCGGGGCTGAGCCTCAACCCGCAGACCTTCGCGACCCCGCCGCAGTACTCGGACTTCGCGGGCTACCACCACCACCACCACGGCCTCAACACCGACCCGCTGTCGGCCCAGCAGGCCGGACCGGGCGGCTGGAGCTCGGCCTACCCGCCTCCACCTCCTCCCGCCCGAGACGACTGGTCGTCGCACCACTACGCTGCAGCAGCCGCGGCCGCCGCGGCCGGGGGGCCTCCGTCTACGGCCACCGTGCCCGGCGTGGTGGGTCCCAGCCTGGGCTTCAGCCCCCCGGAGTTCCCCGGACAGTCGGGGCTGCTGCCCACCTCCCTGAACGCCTCCACGGGGCAGCTGTCCCCCGGCGGGACGCAGAGGAGGAACCCGTACGACTGGATCCGACGCAGCTCTGCACCGGCCTCCAACCCCAGTAAGACCCGCTCACCCTCAATCACACTACTGCTACTACTACTACTGCTACTACTACTACTTTAGTTTATTATACACATTTCATTAGTATGTTACTCGTTATTTTATATGGGTCTAGGGTCTATATATATTTATATAATTATTATGTTATTCTTTGATAGATATTTAGTTATATACATATTTAATTCGTTACTCTTAATTTTACATATTTAATATTATACATATTTAGTCTTTATGTTACCACCTGTAGATCCTGCAGAAGATACAGAAATGCTGTATATAAGTTGGGTTGCTCTTTTTAAATACCAGACATCCCTGTAATATCTAGAATATTTATAGTATAATAATTAATAATATATAATATTTATATTTATTTCCACAGAGAGATTTCTAGTATTCTCTCTCTTTTTACTCTCTCTACTCTATTTTTTTTAATAATAGTTTTATATCATTGTTGGATGCTTTCTCTTCTCCATTTTAATTGCACTTCATATATACAAAATTAATAGTTTTATTTATAGTTAATATTTTTAAAAAGTATTTACATTACATTAAAAAGTATTTATATTTAATATGAGAGGCTGTGATATTCAGATGCTTCATTATTTGTCTCAGAGAGCAGATAACAGCAGCAGGATTCAGGATTGTTTCAGCTCTTATTTCATATTAATCTCACTATAATTCAGCTTCAAGTGAAGTTCAGGAGCTGAAAAAACACTATAAAGTAATAAAGTTTAATACACGATAATCACTTTTATCTATTTGATATTTGAAGGGAAAAAACGGCCCAAGAAATTAAGCCTGCAGCATTTTTAAAGGATATAACACCAATATAATAATAATAATAATAATAATAATTATAATAATAATAAATGTCTTTTTGTATCATATGAATTGATTTTCAAATTTAGGCCACTTCACATCATAAACCATAAATTTAGTTTTCCGTATCTCCTCTTTTATTGATCATTTATTTTATTATAATTTATTGTGATTTTCTGAATATCTAAATGGTTTTCTTTAGAGGCAAATTAAAATAACGAAAAAGCAATAATATAAAGTGTTAAATAAGCCGCTGAGTTTCTGGTCTGAGCGGACGGAGGGTGAAATGTTCCCGCCGTGGATCAGAAACATGAAGCCGGTTAAGAGGCGCCGTGAGGCCGTTGTGATGCTAATGTCCCAATAACAGCTGTCAGTGTGCCAGTATGCTAACTTGACTTTGACTAAATTGCATGTGATTATCATACAGTGGCCATTTACATTCACACATCTGGAGGTCAGAGGTCAAAGGACCCTTTTGAAACGGACATGACAGTTTTTCTTTAGTGTAAGTTTGTAGAGTTATTTAACCTCCTTCACTGTCTGACCTGGTTGGTGCCGATGGATCCATCAGGTTCTCTAGTTTCAGATGAGACCAGTATGTACTACTAGTAGTAGTAGTAATAGTAATCACCTGACCTGGTTGGTACCGATGGATCCATCAGGTTCTCTAGCTTCAGATGAGACCAGTATGTACTACTAGTAGTAGTAGTAATAGTAGTCACCTGACCTGGTTGGTGCCGATGGATCCATCAGGTTCTCTAGTTTCAGATGACAGCAGGATCTTCGCTGCAGTTTTAAAACTGAGCCGCTACAACCTAAAAAACACAAGTTGCTTTAATGTGTTAAAGAATTTAGCAACGTTAAAACTAATGACATCAGCAGCAGAAAGAGATTTTATTGCTATACACATGCTATTGATGTGTATTAATCATCCATCGTCTTAATTGTCACTGAAAGACCTCCTGTCACTCTGGACTAAAGCTGGTGTCCTCAGTGTGAAAGGTTTCAGTCGGCATCCATTATCAGGACAAATGTCTCTGCAGTAGTATAAGGGTGGACGCGCTAATATGAATATACAATCGATAAAATCAACAGGGACTTGGACAGTGATTATAATACATTAACATATAAAACACACAATATATGGTCTCCTCAAGCCACCAGACTCCACTAGTCATTTTACCTCACTGATCTGCAAACACTCTTCATTCAGACTCATCAGAAACAAAATAAAACATAAAAATTATTAGTCTTTCACAACAATCACTAACTCTGGTTCGGTCCAACACGTTGTCATCCCAACTCGTCGCTTTGTCCCGCCCCTTAGCATCACTTTAGGATTAGACATCAAAACCACTTTAGTCAGGTTCAGGAGAGAAACACATGGCTGGACTCAAAACGATTGTGTGTGTTCAGTGAAAATGAACGTTGTGACACGAACAGTCTTGTGTTTGTTGGACCCATCCACCTCCCGCCCGCCCGTGTCTTTCTTTCCACGTTTCACACTGCGTCACCACACTTCCTCTGACGGGTTTACATTGTAGTTAATGGAACGCATTTCATTCTGGCATTAAAGTGTGCGTTAAAGGGTGCACTAAAGGGTGCATTTAAAGATATGTTAAAGGGTGCGTTTAAGTTTTAACTCAGTTTGAGAGGCTGGTTTTTAATTGTCTTTTACTGTTTTATTTGCTTTAATTTGTCTTAATTCTTTTATGTGTTTAATTATATTTTTAAATGTGTACAGCACTCTGGTCAACGACGTTGTTTAAAGCACTTTATAAATAAAGTGTATTGTATTGGACATCCCAGCTGATCATTTTCAGGTGGTTTCAGTGTCCTAAACTCAGCCAGCTGGTTAAACGCTTTTCAGCAGCTTAAAATCAGATTATTGTCTCAGACCTGAGTTTCATCTTGTTCTCTCATTAACCATCTCAGACTAGAGACGCCACCATACCAGAAATCTAGTAGTGGATACCAGAACCAGTGATACCCAGTTCAACACTGTGGTAAAAAACATAACAAAACAATAAATCTCTCTAGGGAGGCGCTCAGGAGGCATCCTCACCAGATGACCAAACCACCTCCACTGGCTCCTTTCAATGCAAAGGAGCAGCAGCTCTACTCCGAGTCCCTCACGGATGGCTGAGCTTCTCACCTTATCTCTAAGGGAGGCGCCAGCCGCCCTCCTGAGAAAACCCATTTCGGCCACTTGTACCCGTGATCTAGTTTTTTTGGTCGTGACCCAGCCCTCATGACCATAAGTGAGAGTAGGAACAAAGATTGACCGGTAGATCGATCGAGAGCTTTGCCTTCAGGCTTAGTTCTGTATTCGTCACAACGGTGCAGTAAAGAGACTGCGATACCGTCGCCGCTGCTCCGATTCTCTGTCCAATCTCACGTTCCCTCGTCCCCTCACTCATGAACAAAACCCAGAGGTACTTGACCTCCTTAACTTGGGGTAAAGACTCATTTCCTACCCGGAGTAGACAATCCATCAGTTTCCTGCTGAGAACCATGGCCTCTGATTTATAGGTGCTGATCCTCAACACACTCTCCTTTATTAAAATCAATGACGTCCAAACGTCTTTAAACTACTGGATTCATTCAAGTTTCTCACCAAAAACTTTACATTTCATCATCATGAGTACTCAGTAGACATTTAGCTGGGCAGACCATGAACGCCTCATAATGTAACTCGATGGCAGCTCCGTTAATGTTGAGAAAGAGACGTCTGTAACTCATAGGATCATTTATTTTGAGGTGAATCAACTCCCCAGTACGAACACTCTAACAGCACTTATTTAAATCATCAGGTCTTAAAAGGTGTAGAACACATCCATCCAGATCCATCCCTCTTCAACCGCTCTTCCCATTAGGGGTCAGAGCCGACCCAGGCTGGCATGTTAAAAATCCCCAGAGCTTAATCTAGACCCTGGTCCCTGCAACGATTTCCTCACAAGGTTCCTTGTTCTACTAAGTTCCTACCGCAGAAACGAGGCTTAACGTAGTTAAAACTACAACAGGAAGTAAATACATCCAATAACACAATCAGATATATCAGTCACACCAGTGCTTTAATAATAATACTTGTGTAGTTTTACTACTGATACTTTAACGACTTGAAACTGAGAGTACTCGGAGCTGTTTTATCCACTTCAATTTAATGTTTTCCAGTTTGTGTTAGTTGTAGTACTGACGTATATTTCTACGTGTACTTCTACTACTGTCGGCTGCTGTGTTCTCATCACATTGTGGTCATGTGATGTTATAAACATTTAGGATATGTACCACTCTATACTATATATGTATTAACATAACCGTAAACGACAGGTTTGTCAGCTATTCCAGGCGTTTCTTACGTCTCAGCATTGTGTCACCGTGTCCTCTTCATAATTAGGACTTCCTGTAAACTGGTAATTATCATAAATGTGCTGTGATTCGACACAGTGATAAATAGAGATAAATGTTGAGGCGCGGTTCAGCCATTAACAGGAAAGGAAGCAGTAAAAATCATTCATGACGATATGATAATTACCTTTATTCCCCTAATAACTGCAGTTTTTTTCTAGTGAATTACTGCAGTTTTACTGCATTCAGTGTTGTGTAAGGGACTTTGTGGGTTTTTAAAGGCTGATTCTGATATTTTTTAAGGGTATGAATTATAATTTTTACAGTTTTAGGCCAAAAACATGCAGTAAAATGAAGATTTTCTGTATTCCCATAAGATAAATGTTCTTGACAGCACATTTAGACATTTAGACAATAGAAACTCACATTAATCTAAAGAATATATAACGACTGGAGAACTTTTGACTTCAGTATTTCTGCTCAATCGCTGCAAACGGCTCACTTTAAAGGAACAGTTCAACATTATGGGAAGTGTTTATTTCCTTATGTGTTGAACATGTCGGAGCGCCGACATTACTTGATAAATGAATAAACATGTTATTAAATGTAGCAAAAATAACATTAAGAATAAATTTAGCTATTAATTAATTGACAAAATGTGACATACATTCGTGTCTCTGTTTTAATCAGCCTCTTTATTTACCTATATTTCTATTAATTCCCTTTATTTACTCTTTTGTTTATTTTTCCCTTTTATTTATTTCATTTATTTATTTTTTCAGTTATTTTTTTCCATCAATTTATTTTTGCATTCTTTATTTATGAATTTATATTTGCATTGATTCCCTTATTTATTTACTTTCTGTCTAATTTTCCCCTTTATTCATTTATGCATTTATTTATTTTTGCAGTTGTCTTTATTCATCAATTTATTTTTGCTTTTATTTTTTATTTATTTTTGTATTTATTTTAGATTTATCTTTAAATGTGTGTATTTATTTATGTATTCATGTATTTATGCATTAAGTTTCCCTAAACAAAGTGATTATTTTTAAGATAATAATTTCTTCAATTGAAGCCAGCAATGTTTTCCATATGTGCAGTAGCTTAGCTTAGTTTAGCTTAGCTTAGCATAGCTTAGCTTAGCATAGCTTAGCTTAGCTTAGCGTAGCGTAGCATAAAGACTGGAAGCAGGGGGAAACTACTAGCCTGGCTCTGTCATTTCTTTATAAAAGGCCACTGAATGAGCAGCTGAAGCCCAGCAGAGTCAACGTGCTCAGACAGACTGAAGAGCTTTTTGATTTACGCTCCTTCATTAGTGTCTCGTCTCTCTCAGCTCATTATCAGCCGACAGACAATCAAACTGTTGGTTTTTACTTTCCAATAAATGAAGCAGAAAGTCGACAGTTCAGACAGATGTTCCCCCCCGAAGTTTTAAATCCCCCCGGTGAGCAGTCAGAGGACAGACGGTGACGGTGTTTAAAGACACATCACTTACTGAATCTGCTGTGTGTTTAGTGTTAATACACAATCAGAGCGTGTTAAAGAGAGCTGAAGGCCTTTTAATTCACTTTAACACAACCGGCTGTTTCTGCCGTCACACTGAAATCATCTGGTGGTTAAAGAGTTTCTTTTCTTTTAGTTTTCAGTTGGTTTGTTTTTCCAGTTTCTGGTTGTTTGGTTCTTCTGTTACATTCTGGACGCAACTGCAGATGAAGATCAGATACTGTAGAGCGTCACTAGCTGCAGCAGAACTGCATTGTTGGATACTTGATTCTGATTGGTCAATCATGGCGTTCTATGCTGGATAATAAACCCAGTCGCAGGTTTCACAACAACCCGCTGGCTGTACATTATCCTATTAAACCTGATGGATCCATCAGTACCAACCAGGTCAGACTAGCTGGTAGTGAAAGAGGTTAAATAACTCTCCAAACTTGACCTCTGACCTCCAGATATGTGAATGTAAATGGGTTCTCTGGGTACCCACCAGTCTCCCCTTTACAGACATGCCCACTTTATGATAATCACAAGCAGTTTAGTCATAGTCAAGTCAGCACACTGACAGCTGTTGTTGTCTGTTGGGCTGCAGTTTGCCACGTTATGATTGGAGCATTTTTTTGTACTAAAGTCAGAACCTGTGAGGGTTTCTGGACAATATCTGTCATTGCTTTGTGCTGTTCATTGATTTACAATAATAAATATATACATACATTTACATATAGCAACATATTTTCCCGCTCCTATGTTTAACATTCTATGATTAAGTTGCAATTAATCCTGATTAACTCTTTTAACTGACAGCCTTATTTGTAACTTTCCCTTAACCAGGGGGGTTTATGGTCTTATATCAGCTGCCATGTCTGGGGTGGACTACGACCCGGTTACAGACCTGTCGGTCACCGTCTAGTCCGCCATCTCTGATTTGTTTAGTAGTCAGCATTTACAAACCACCATAATAACAACTGTTAAACTGACATTTCTTAAATTAAATGATAACTGCTTCTACAACCAGAGCCTCTGTGCTGACTGAAAATGATGCGGGTCAGACGTTACATCCCCCCCTTATAAAGACCCCTAAAGCATCATAAAGCCTTATAAAGCCCCATAGAGCCTTATAAAGCCCTATAAAGCCTCATGAAGCCTCATAAGGCCTTGCAAAGCCCTATAAAGCATCATAAAGCCTTATACAGCATTATAAATCCGTATAAAGCCTTATAAAGCCCTATAAAGCCTCATAAAGTCCTATAAAGCCTTAGAAAGCACTATAAAGCCTCATAAGGCCTTGCAAAGTTCTATAAAGCATCATAAAGCCTTATAAAGCATTATAAAGCCCTATTAAGCCCTATAAAGTCTCATAAAGTCCTATAAAGCCTCATAAAGCCTCTTAAATCCCTATAGAGCCACATAAAGCCCCATAAAGCTTCATAAAGCCTTATAAAGCCCTATAAAGCCACACAAAGCCTTTTAAAGCCATTTAAAGTTTTATAAAGCCATATAACGCCTCATAAAGCCCTATAAAACCTTATAAAGCCTTATAAAGCCTTATAAAGCCTTGTAAAGCCTTATAAAGCCTCATAAAACCTTATAAAGCCCTATAAAGCCTTTTTCTGTGGCTGCATCGTCACATGAAAATGTCCCTGATGTCTTGTGTATGACTTTAAAACTGCTCTAAAATTCAGCCTCATATATTTGGTATTTTTGAGACTTTGAGGAAACTTTGAGGAGTTTAACACAAACTGTGAGTTTGAGTTGTGTTTGTAAAGTTAAATGTTCATTTGTTCAGAGTGAACAGACCTCTGACAGTTATAACAGGATGAACATGAACACTGAGTCCATAAATGAATAAACGCAGATACGGTTCAGTTTATGCAAATCCAAGCGAGGTGAGTTGTCTATTTGAATACAGGAGTGGTGGTGAGAACACAGATCCACCAGTCAGTCAGTCCAGGAAACGTCAGTTTATGTGGCTGGTTTATAACACATCATATAAAATACTACGACTCTGGACGCTTCATTCACGCTTTAACAGCTGGTCTGATTTTGGTGTTGTGAATTTCCCCTCAGGGATGAAGGTTGAAGAATATCTAGCTATCTAGCTATCAAGCTATCGATCTAGCTATCGAGCTATCTATCTAGCTATCGAGCTATCTATCTAGCTATCGAGCTATCGAGCTATCTATCTAGCTATCTAGCTATCCAGCTATCTATC
Source organism: Pterois miles (assembly GCA_947000775.1). Classification (NCBI taxonomy): domain Eukaryota; kingdom Metazoa; phylum Chordata; class Actinopteri; order Perciformes; family Scorpaenidae; genus Pterois; species Pterois miles. The sequence goes on along the minus strand of CAMQGK010000052.1, from coordinate 28,311,971 downwards.
TAGCTATCCAGCTATCTATCTAGCTATCTAGCTATCCAGCTATCTATCTAGCTATCTAGCTATCCAGCTATCTATCTAGCTATCTAGCTATCCAGCTATCTATCTAGCTATCCAGCTATCTAGCTATCCAGCTATCTATCTAGCTATCCAGCTATCTAGCTATCCAGCTATCTATCTAGCTATCTAGCTATCTAGCTATCCAGCTATCTATCTAGCTATCGAGCTATCTAGCTATCCAGCTATCTATCTAGCTATCCAGCTATCTAGCTATCCAGCTATCTATCTAGCTATCTAGCTATCTAGCTATCCAGCTATCTATCTAGCTATCTAGCTATCCAGCTATCTATCTAGCTATCTAGCTATCTAGCTATCCAGCTATCTATCTAGCTATCGAGCTATCTATCTAGCTATCGAGCTATCTATCTAGCTATCGAGCTATCTATCTAGCTATCTATCTAGCTATCTAGCTATCTAGCTATCCAGCTATCTATCTAGCTATCTAGCTATCTAGCTATCCAGCTATCTATCTAGCTATCGAGCTATCTATCTAGCTATCGAGCTATCTATCTAGCTATCGAGCTATCTATCTAGCTATCGAGCTATCGAGCTATCTATCTAGCTATCTATCTAGCTATCAAGCTATCTATCTAGCTATCGAGCTATCCAGCTATCTATCTAGCTATCCAGCTATCCAGCTATCTAGCTATCAAGCTATCTATCTAGCTATCTAGCTATCCAGCTATCTATCTAGCTATCTAGCTATCGAGCTATCTAGCTATCTAGCTATCGAGCTATCTATCTAGCTATCGAGCTATCCAGCTATCTCTCTAGCTATCCAGCTATCCAGCTATCTATCTAGCTATCTAAGTCTACCAAGTCACGTCGCAAACTTTTCGCTGACTTTCCAAGTTGTTGTTCCGACTCGAGGAGGCGCTGACGTGAATTTTTTCCAGTTGGAAACAAATTTTTCAGATTATTCCAACAGAACTTGAATGCAGCATTACTGCCTACAGTAGTAACATACCGTCACCAAACAACGTATATCACTAAGAAGTCAGTAGTTGGTTCAGTGTCAACATCAGCTCCCAGCAGCCTGTGTTAAACAATGACATATAAATATAATAATCATGTGTTTGCCGTTACTTCCCTCACAAAGAGTTAGCATGTTGTTTACTAGACTCGGGTCTAACATCAGCGGCTTCGTCCTGTTCTTTAATTATGTAAATCTACTCTGTAAATAGAGACTTTGGGTGATTGTGTCTTTTTTAGTGTTTCCAAAACCAGTGTTTGTCTGCTTTTATATAAGCTGCAAATGTTAGCAGGCTTGGCTAACTAGCCTCTACAGTAGAAACCTAACATTACATCCAGAGCAGAGGCCTTTATCTTTGGCCAACAGATCCATAGTTCGTAGATCTTATAAAAAGTTATGAATAATAATGTGCATTTTCCTATGAATGTTCAAAAAATACACAACTCAGGTTTAGTCAGAGATTAAAATTACTCCTGACGTTTAATCACATATGTTCAGAAGTTATGTGACAAAAAAATCATTGTTGACTTCTGGTGAAAGTCATGATGTTTCTGGTTAAAACTGGTTGGTACTAACTTAAATAAGCACATAGTAAATACACACTGACAATATCTGCACTACACTGCACACCGACTGAGTAATATCACTAGTGCTCAGGTGTAAACCGCAATTCATACTGTGTAATACTCTCAGATGAAACTTCACTACAATCACTGTGCTAAGATTTTGATAAAAAAATATGAAGAAATTGTTTTTTTTTTTTGTTGTTGTTTATTGCAGCAAGAGTTGCATCTTGAAAAAAAGTGCAAAAATGAAAAATTGGGTTAAAAATAAAGAAAAAAGAGCTGCTTCTTGAAAAAAACGTGTGGAAAAAAACAGGTCAAACATGTGCAGATGGATTTTTTTTTATCCAGACATGTAAAAGAGTCTTTGAAGATTGTTAAAATAGCTTCAGAACGGCAGTCAGTGATTTATTCTGGAGAGAAATGAACGTTTGGATGTGATGATAATGGATGAGACGGTTAATTGTTATCTGTAAATTGCCTGTAGGTGTGAATGAGGAGCGTGGATGGTTGTCTTACGTCTTACCGTGGTTCTTCTTTGTTTTCCAGATGGGAAGACGCGGACTAAAGATAAATACCGTGTGGTTTACACCGACCACCAGCGTCTGGAGCTGGAGAAAGAGTTTCACTACAGCAAATACATCACCATCAGGAGGAAGGCGGAGCTCGCCACGACGCTCGGCCTGTCGGAGAGACAGGTACGCCGACATGCTCACATTAAACACTGTTACTGAGCAGGACCAGTAAGTAGTCAGTCAGGACTGACCAGTAATAAACACAATGAATACTGATCAATATTCATATATGAGCAAAGAAATTCATATAGCAGATAAATGCAGAATACAAAGAGGTGACTGGTGTTTCATGATTGCTGCTGGGTGAAAATAACAGCTGCTTTAGTGAAATACTTTGACAACATATATGTGTGTGATTGTAAAATGTAACGTCTGACTGCTGTTCCCTGTGTGTGATAGTGGCGGTGCATTCAGGTGCATTGGAAAAATCTACTTTCCAATGATATCACGTACAATATTGTAGCCTTAATGGCAGAGCTTTTGACCACAGCTTGTTCTTATATTTACAAAGTTTATTTCTGTACAACTAGCTCAGTCTGTAGGGAGTTGGCTTGGGAACCGGAGGGTCACCGGTTCAAGTCCCTACATGGACCAAGAACTGAGTGTGAACTGGTAGCTGGAGAGGTGCCAGTTTACTTCTTGGGCACTGCCGAGGTGCCCCTGAGCAAGGCACCAAACCCCCAACTGCTCGGGGCGCTTGTCAGGAGCAGCCCCATCACTCTGACATCTCTCCATTAATGCATGTATATGGGTCCTGTATGTGCATGTGTGTGTTAACAACAGAGTGTAAATTGAATTTCCCCGAGTGGGACTAATAAAGGTTGTTGTTGTTGTTCTTCTTCTTCTCTGGTAATAAAACAGTTTGGACAAGATTCAGTTGGTTTATGGATTCTGAAAAATGAATACCTGATGTTTTCATAAAGGTGTAGCATTCTTGTCTTTTATAATTAGATGATTATGAAATAGCAAAGTTTTCTAGGTAATGGAGCCTTCAAATGAAACTCATAAGCTTGTGTTTACGAGATGCGAAGTCGTAAACATGATATCGTTCAAGTGCTTAAGTCCTGAAGAACACCACTGCTAAGAACAGCAATATTAATGTTACTGAGTCTAGAGGCCACAGAGGCTAACAAGTTAGCGAGCTAGCAAGTGGGTCAGCTGTCAGCTGACCAGATATCTGGTCGGTATTCAACATTACTTGGAAAACAGAAATAAAACAGCTTTTCTTCTACTCCAGGTGAAGATCTGGTTCCAGAACCGCCGGGCCAAGGAGCGCAAAATCAACAAGAAGAAGCTCCAGCAGCCGGCCTCCTCCACGACCACACCCACGCCCCCCGCCGGCAGCAACGGCAGCGGCGGAGGAGTAGGAGGCGGCGGCAGTGGCGGAGTCCTCCTCCACGGAAACGGCGGGAGCAGCGTCGCCATGGTGACAAGCAGCAGCGGCAGCAACGGGCTGGTGTCCCCATCCTCCCTGCCTTTGAACATCAAAGAGGAGTACTAAACAGAGATGTTCTATTGGACGCTGATGTCGGGGATCTGGACTAAAGATGAACTCAGGAACCTTTAGCATCACATCCTGCCACAATTCTGTCCGCCATCTTGGAGCCAAAGCTTGTTGAAAATCTGAGAAAATGTCGATCGGCATTGGTACTTCCTCTCCCTTCAGACTGTCGCTGCAGACTAACTCGTCAGTGTGATCGTCAGCTGAAATCAGCCTGTTTGGTTGCACATCGACAGCCAACTGAAAAACTCTACAGTACAAGTTTAGAAAAGTTTCACATGCTAAGCTGTTCATCACTAATGTTGTTTGTCCAAACTCACATTTTTAATCCTAGCAGAGATCCCATGATATGTTGAATATTTCCATTTGATGGAATGATGCAGCCATAAATAACTCATAATTTTGCTTGAATGGAGAAAATACAGAATATATGAGATATACTGTCAGACAGTGTGCAAAATATGTTTGTTCTTTTAACTCTAAAGCTACTTAAAAACGAGGATTTTCAGGGTAAATTTACAGATGTTTTTCATTTGATGATGATACGTTTAAAACATTTATTCAGCTTCTTTAAGAAATGTTTTTAAGGAAAAATAAAGTCCAGTGACAGCAGAGCAGAGTCACTGTATGTGTATGGACCTCTATTCTGTTAGTAACCATGGTGACATATTTAGTGGGCGGAGCATTAAGGGAGGCAGAATAATTCTCTGAACATGTTAGCCAACACTGGCTAGCACGTATTGCTAGCTTGTTTTTTTTTTAACAATGGCTGAAGAAAATACTAGTTTCTCTCAATATGTACAGTCGCTCACTCTCCAAGATCACCAGTGTTAGTGGAGAAAGTTAACATTAACCAACAGGACCAGATTAACCGACTCCTACGCTGCTGGAGACTAACGCTAACTAGCTAGCTGACTAGCTAGCTAGCTAACACCTGCTCTCTTCCCAGTGAAGTAGTCTCCTAGCGGTGAAAAGTGAGGCAGAGGGACCATGACCCAGCGCTGTCCACTGTTGGTGGAATTAGCAAGGTAGCTTGCTAACTAGCCAGTAGCTAAATGAGTAAATTTAACTTAAAGCTTCATCCACACACTCTTGTCACAGCGTAGGAAAGTGCTATCACCAGATGGGGGACAACTTCGTTCTCCTCATTTTCTGTTTCTGACCACCAGTTTGAATTATTTATGCTCTGAAACCTGAACTTTGCCCTTCGGTTTATTGGACAGCTCTAAATACTACAATACCCATGAGCCTCAGCTGTCATTGCTAAGGAGAAGAAGCAAATCAGGGGTGTGAATCATGGTGCCTCGAGATGTGGTCATATTTGCCATGTTTACTAGTTGGGTCCATATGAACACCCCCTCATGTCGTATTCACGACCTCGTCAGTGAAAAGTTTATGAAAGCTCAGCGTTCACGACAATTAGTTAATATATTGTAATTTTAATCGTAGACTTTCTTCCTAATTGTATAATCTGTCTGAGGAAAATGTTGATTTCCACCTCATCTTTCTCCTCTGTCATTATGTCTTTACGTTTCCTGTATTATGTTACCCACCAGCTAGCTTGTTAAATTGTTAGCCTCTGTGGCTTCTAGACGCCGTCAGTAACGTAAACAATGCCGACACCAAGCATATCGTGGACATGACTTCCTGTTGGAACCACAAGCTCAGGAGTTCCATGAAGGCAGCATCAAAACGCTTCGTTGGGGATTAGTTACTGAATTCATCCTAAATCAGCCCAGAATCTGAAAGTGAAGCTGCAGATTGTAAAATCAGTTGCCATCTTTAGCGGCTCACGAAACCAAATTTTCTAACAAAGCTGTTCGCTGTTTGTTCTGTCGTCATCGTCATGGACGATTAACCAGGAGAACCCAAACTGACTCGGCCCACGGCTTTATAAAAACTAGTCGTCCGGAGTGTTTTTGTCTCTTTCTGACAGGGAACAGTTCACACCTGGGATTAACATGCGTCTCCAGTGACCAGGTGTGATCAGTCCTCACTTCCATGCTCTATATGCAAATAAACATAGTTTCATAAAGAACCAATGTGTTGTTGTTTTTAAAAGAAGAAATCAGAACTGAGTCTGTTCCTCAGTGTTCCAGGCACCGTTCATATGTAAACACAGAGTAATGTAATCCATGTACTGTATCCAGGGGTGGAACGTAACTAAGTACATTTACTCAAGTACAAATTCAAGGTATTTGCTCTTTAGTATTTCCATGTTCCAATACTGTCTTCTCCTCCTCCACTACATCTCAGAGGTAACTATAGTACTTCATACTGCTCTACATCTTAGAGGTACTTACTTTATACACCACTACATCTCAGAGGTAACTATAGTACTTTATACTCCACTACATCTCAGAGGTAACTATAGTACTTTATACTCCTCTACATCTTAGAGGTACTTACTTTATACTCCACTACATCTCAGAGGTAACTATAGTACTTTATACTCCACTACATCTCAGAGGTAACTATAGTACTTTATACTCCTCTACATCTTAGAGGTACTTACTTTATACTCCACTACATCTCAGAGGTAACTATAGTACTTTATACTCCACTACATTTCAGTGGTAAATATAGTACTTTATACTCCAATACATCTCAGAGGTAACTATAGTACTTTATACTCCACTACATCTCAGAGGTAACTATAGTACTTTATACTCCAATACATCTCAGAGGTAACTATAGTACTTTATACTCCTCTACATCTTAGAGGTACTTACTTTATACTCCACTACATCTCAGAGGTAACTATAGTACTTTATACTCCACTACATCTCAGAGGTAACTATAGTACTTTATACTGCTCTACATCTTAGAGGTACTTACTTTATACTCCACTACATCTCAGAGGTAACGATAGTACTTTATACTCCACTACATCTCAGACGTAAGTATAGTACTTTATACTCCACTACGTCTCAGAGGTAACTATAGTACTTTATACTCCTCTACATCTTAGAGGTACTTACTTTATACACCACTACATCTCAGAGGTAACTATAGTACTTTATACTCCAATACATCTCAGAGGTAACTATAGTACTTTATACTCCACTACATCTCAGAGGTAACTATAGTACTTTATACTCCAATACATCTCAGAGGTAACTATAGTACTTTATACTCCTCTACATCTTAGAGGTACTTACTTTATACTCCACTACATCTCAGAGGTAACTATAGTACTTTATACTGCTCTACATCTTAGAGGTACTTACTTTATACTCCACTACATCTCAGAGGTAACGATAGTACTTTATACTCCACTACATGTCAGTGGTAAATATAGTACTTTATACTCCAATACATCTCAGAGGTAACTATAGTACTTTATACTCCACTACATCTCAGAGGTAACTATAGTACTTTATACTCCAATACATCTCAGAGGTAACTATAGTACTTTATACTCCTCTACATCTTAGAGGTACTTACTTTATACACCACTACATCTCAGAGGTAACTATAGTACTTTATACTCCACTACATTTCAGTGGTAAATATAGTACTTTATACTCCAATACATCTCAGAGGTAACTATAGTACTTTATACTCCACTACATCTCAGAGGTAACTATAGTACTTTATACTCCAATACATCTCAGAGGTAACTATAGTACTTTATACTCCTCTACATCTTAGAGGTACTTACTTTATACACCACTACATCTCAGAGGTAACTATAGTACTTTATACTCCACTACATCTCAGAGGTAACTATAGTACTTCATACTGCTCTACATCTTAGAGGTACTTACTTTATACACCACTACATCTCAGAGGTAACTATAGTACTTTATACTCCACTACATTTCAGTGGTAAATATAGTACTTTATACTCCAATACATCTCAGAGGTAACTATAGTACTTTATACTCCACTACATCTCAGAGGTAACTATAGTACTTTATACTCCAATACATCTCAGAGGTAACTATAGTACTTTATACTCCTCTACATCTTAGAGGTACTTACTTTATACTCCACTACATCTCAGAGGTAACTATAGTACTTTATACTCCACTACATCTCAGAGGTAACTATAGTACTTTATACTGCTCTACATCTTAGAGGTACTTACTTTATACTCCACTACATCTCAGAGGTAACGATAGTACTTTATACTCCACTACATCTCAGACGTAAGTATAGTACTTTATACTCCACTACGTCTCAGAGGTAACTATAGTACTTTATACTCCTCTACATCTTAGAGGTACTTACTTTAAACACCACTACATCTCAGAGGTAACTATAGTACTTTATACTCCAATACATCTCAGAGGTAACTATAGTACTTTATACTCCACTACATCTCAGAGGTAACTATAGTACTTTATACTCCAATACATCTCAGAGGTAACTATAGTACTTTATACTCCTCTACATCTTAGAGGTACTTACTTTATACTCCACTACATCTCAGAGGTAACTATAGTACTTTATACTGCTCTACATCTTAGAGGTACTTACTTTATACTCCACTACATCTCAGAGGTAACGATAGTACTTTATACTCCACTACATCTCAGACGTAAGTATAGTACTTTATACTCCACTACGTCTCAGAGGTAACTATAGTACTTTATACTCCTCTACATCTTAGAGGTACTTACTTTATACTCCACTACATCTCAGAGGTAACTATAGTACTTTACACTGCTCTACATCTTAGAGGTATTTACTTTATACTCCACTACATCTCAGATGTAACTATAGTACTTTATACTCCACTACATCTCAGATGTAACTATAGTACTTTATACTCCACTACATCTCAGATGTAACTATAGTACTTTATACTCCACTACATCTCAGAGGTAACTATAGTACTTTATACTCCACTACATCTCAGATGTAACTATAGTACTTTATACTCCACTACATCTCAGATGTAACTATAGTACTTTATACTAAGGGAATGACTACATATACTAAGGGAATTAATACAACAATAAATCAATCAAGAAGCAAATTAAAACAGAAATCAAGGTGTGTCACATTTTATCAATTAATTAATAACTACATTTATTTCTAATATTAATTTTGCTACATCTAATGACTAGTATTATTTATTTATTTATTTATTTATTATCGAGTCATTTATTTATTTGTTTCTGATTTCGGCACGTTCCGTCCTCCATAAATAGCACCAACTTGTGACTAAACTCGGCCGTAGCTGAGTTTAATCTCTCCAAACAGTTGATGGAAATGCTCCTAATTCACATTTCTGTCAACATTTCAAAAGTTGGCTTAAAATTTGCTTCACAACTGAGTGGAAACAGGGCTGCTGAATATAACATGGCTGACTTCATCTGTCTGTAACAGTGACGTCTATCATTCAGACAGAAGAGACCTTTATATCAATATTCTTTACAGCTTCCTTCAGCTCTCACGGTCACCATCAGTGCTGTTTATACGTTCATCTGGATTCACCATGAAGGAGGTTTATCGAGCTGGATTTATTTTCTTTGTGCATAAGAGATGATAATACATACATTTGTATGTATTAAGTATTTCTAAAGTAACTAGTAGGGTGATAATAACGTTATGCTAGATTTGCTTTAATGCCACTAATTCTTTAACACATAAATGCCACTAAAGACACGTCCACTTTATGATAATCACATGCAGTTTGCCATCTTATGATTGGAGCATATTTTTTATGCTAAAGTCAGAACCTGTGAGGGTTTCTGGACAATATCTGTCGTGTTTTGTGTTGCTCATTGATTTCCAATAATAAATAATGCACATACATACATTTGCATGAAGCAGGATTTTTGTCCACTCCCATGTTGATACGATTATTAAATACTTGAAAAATCACCCTCATTTAGACCGAATAAAAAATGTGCAATTAATCACAATTAAATATTTCAACTGATTGACAGCGTTATTAATTAGACGACCAAGTTGTTAAACGTTTCAGAGACATAAAAGTGACTCTGGCTGTTGTTCAGACGTGAGATCAACATGTAAATCTGCTGTAACATGTCGAAAGAAGCTTTTTTTTAAGTTTTTACAAAGACAGAAATGATAAAGAGTTGTAACCTAAAGAAAAAGACAAGACACCTCCACTCCCACGTTTTCTAATTGATGCAGCAGCAGTTGAGGTGTGGTGTCCAAAGGGCGAAGAGGAACGCTGGGCAAACAGAGCACAGGATCCTGCTATCTGCTGCAGTGAGTAGGTGTGTGTTCACGTATCCTCACTCAGACCTTTGTCCTTCTGGGTTCATTCTGCCTCCAACAACAGTCCTATCTGAGCACCGATAGAGACTATCAGCAGTGACTGAGCGTCAGTTGATCACGGGAACACAGCCGCGTTGAACTTGAGGCTTTAAGTAGTTTTAAACTTTTAAACAGCATCAGCCAACAAAACCTCCATTGACAAAAAGGTAAAAAACAAGAAAAAGCATCGTCACTTGGAAAATCTGGTTATTGATTTTATGAGCAGTGTTTTTTCCTTCGACCTCCAGAATAATATCTATGGTTTAAATATGGCCATTGTTCCCCTTCAATTCATATGGGACTTTTATAAAAATGTCAACAGTAGAGCTAAGGGCGCCAACGCAGGGCCACCCACCAAAAAACCGACACAACAGTGCTGTGTACTGTCTCACTGCTACTTTAAAGAACAGCCTTCTGCACTGTTTTACTGCATTATCTGGTGTAAACTAGAAACTAGAATTACCGCCTCGTTGCTGTATGTCTCCATCAATCAGCCAAGTTGTAGTTTCAAGTTGTCAGTCGTTACTATCGTCAGTCGCGTGAGTTGTTAGTCCTGTGAGTCATTAGCATCTTCAGTCCTGTGAGTTGTTAGTCCTGTGAGTCATTAGCATCTTCAGTCCAGTGAGTTGTTAGTCCTGTGAGTCATTAGCATCTTCAGTCCAGTGAGTTGTTAGTCCTGTGAGTCATTAGCATCTTCAGTCCAGTGAGTTGTTAGTCCTGTGAGTCATTAGCATCTTCAGTCCAGTGAGTTGTTAGTCCTGTGAGTCATTAGCATCTTCAGTCCTGTGAGTTGTTAGTCCTGTGAGTTATTAGCATCATCAGTCCTGTGAGTTGTTAGTCCTGTGAGTCATTAGCATCTTCAGTCCTGTGAGTTGTTAGTCCCGTCAGTCGTTTGAGACTAATGGGTCAATTGCTCGGTGAGGGAGGGGTCAAACACACACAAGACTTTCAACCAGGCGACTGCTGTTCGTATCCTGTGTAAAACTAAAAGTAAAGTTGACTAAAAGTTAATTTTTTCACATCAGTCTTTAGTCACATGACTCGGTGGTGTTGTCGGTCCAATGAATCATTAGTCCTGTGAGTTGTTAGTCCTGTAAGTCATTATTATCGACAGTCCCATGAGTTGTTAGTCCCATGAGTCATTAATATCGTCAGTCCTGTGAATTATTAGTCATGTGTGTCGTTAGTATCGTCAGTCCCGGGAGTCATTAATACTGTCAGTCCCATGAGTTGTTAGTCCCATGAGTCGTTAGTATCGTCAGTCCCGGGAGTCATTAATACTGTCAGTCCCATGAGTTGTTAGTCCCATGAGTCGTTAGTATCGTCAGTCCCAGGAGTTGTTAGTCCCATGAGTCGTTAGTGTCGTCAGTCCCAGGAGTTGTTAGTCCCATGAGTTGTTAGTATCGTCAGTCCCAGGAGTTGTTAGTCCCACGAGTCGTTAGTATCATCAGTCCCAGGAGTTGTTAGCCCCTTGAGTCGCTGGTCCCATGAGTTATTAGTATCATTAGTCACGAGTCCTGTGAGTCATGTGAAGTTAATGTCAACCACGACCATTTCCTAACCCTAACTAAGTGGTTGTGTTGCCTAAACCCAACTTCCTGTGAAAATAGAAGTTTATTTTGAAAGTACACTATGTATGTAATTAGTGTATGTTGACACACCGTCCTCGGTCTGTCCAACAGTAATGCTAGAGGGGAATCCTGTGCGTCGGCCTCTGATGCAGAGGCACTGATGAAGCAGCGAGAATGTGTCGTCAGTTTAAATCCATCATCACGTCATCATTTTATTGATATATTTCGCATATGAATTCTTGAGTTATGGACAAAAACATCTTTCGTGAAGTCACAGTGCCAAATGTAAACTACTTTTTGGTTTGAGTTTTTTAACCTCGACCTCAGAAGTAAAGATAAGATTTATATAATGATGTTTACCAGGAGACAACACAGCCTCACTTATACTACAGTTCATCAGATAGTAGACACTCCCAACTCCACTCGATTTACTCTTGATAAGCTCCGTTGGATAGCGAGGAATCATGGCAGCGTGCCCACAACCTTAAAAACAGGTGGACAAGTCCATTTAGTTTAGCTCAATATCACAGTTTTTACATTGGACCTCAACTGTTCAAAGTCAAAGATTTTCCATCTTTGGTTTTCGTTTTGACATTTGTAAGCAACTTGTTTTGTCAATTTAATAACCAAAAGGAGAAATGTAATGCTAGAAAAAAAAAATCATTAAATTTAACAAAAATAATGCTAAAATACATGAATTGAATTAATTAATAAATCAAATGCGACCTTAATATATACAGATTTCCGTAAGGGGGCTACATTAATTTCTAATATTATTTTTACTGAATTGAATGACATATTTATTAATTTATTTAACGAGTCATTTATTTAATTGTTCATTTATTTTGTATTTTGGCAGGTTCTAGCTTCCATAGCTGACTGCCTCCTGCTTAATAGATTGAATTGATAAAATGTGACATAAATTGATATATCTGTTTTAATTAGCTTCTTTAGTTATTTACCTTTGTATTATCTTATTTATTTACTCTTCTGTATCATTTTCCCTTTAATTTTTGTTAATTTTAAAATGTATTTATTTATTTATACATGTATTTATTTAAGCATTTATTTTTTTTATCTATATTTGCATTTTTAATGTTTATATTTATTTTTAAATGTACGTATTAATCTATGTACAATTTCTTTCCCTTTTGCATTTCAACTTATTTATTTCTGTATTCTTTTCTCTATAGATTTCTTTTACATGTCTTTATGCATTTCTGTCTCATTATGCAAACTGAGGGGACTGCATTTATTAGTATTATTGTTTTTGCTGCATTCAATGACATATTTATTTGTTATCGAGTCATTTATTTATTTATTTATTTTGGATTCTGGCAGGTTCTGCCCTCCATAGTTTTAGAGTCCATAGATCTACAAAGATTAGTAACTAAGAGTAAAACCGTGTTACTTAAAGAGGAAATGCGCATTTAAACACGTCTTTAAATGCGAACAAAACCAGGACAAAGAGAGTGGATCCATGCTGTGAGTAGCAACGGCTGCGTTCGTGCCTCATTTTTGGGTAAACAGAGCGTAATGAGAGCGGAGCTGCTCGGCCTCTTCACCGCCATAAACTTTATTGGGGGCTTGGATGCAGTAAAAATGGTTTCACCACAGAGACGCAGATATGTTTGTTGAGGAGGCGTGATGAGCTCTGATAGCGGCCAGAAGATTCACCGCCACAGTTCAGACGACAGGCAGAGATGTTTTATAACATCTGTTCTTGTGTAAGTAAGTCCAGCTGAAAACAAAGGTGGACTCTGGTGGATCTGCTGCTGCATCTGCACAGCGAAACATCTTTACGTGAATCTGGCATGTCTGAATAAACATCCCAGTCACTTTTACATCAAAGACACAATCTTATAGGTCAGACCTGTAAGATATTTTAACATAACCATAACATACACCTCAAACATGACTCTTGTTGTCTTAAAAGCTCACTGTAGCTGTGTAGGCATCATGAAAATCTAATGAATCAACTAGGAAACACGGTGCCAGAGACAACTATAAGATGTTGTGGAGATTCTGGGATCAAATCAGTCTAGACTGGTTTCTGAGGTATGGTTTCAGAATTAGCCGTTAGCTTCGGTGATCAGGTTGGAGCACTGGGGCTTATAAAGGTGGTGGATGGTGTTTAATGAAGAAACATACAACTGAACTGCATTCTCCGGTGCATCTCATTTAAACACTTAAAATAGGGCTGTTAATCACCTCAAATATTTAACACGTTTTGTCTGTTCAAAATGAACCTTAAAGGGAGATTAATCAAGTATTTAATCCTCTTATCAACATGGGAGTGGACAAATATACTGCCTTATGTTAATGTATGTTATATATTTATTATTGTAAATCATTTAACAACACAAAGCAATGACAGATATTGTCCAGAAACCCTCACAGGTTCTGACTTAAGCATAAAATATATGCTAAAATCATAACAAGGCAAACTGCAGCCCAACAGGCAGCAACAGCTGTCAGTGTGTCAGAGTGCTGACTTGACTATGACTTGATCCAAACTGACTGTGATTATTATAAAGTGGGCATGTCTGTAAAGGGGAGACTGGTGGGGACCCAGAGAACCCATTTACATTCACATATCTGGAGGTCAGAGGTCAAGGGACCCCTTTGAAAATGGCTATGACAGTTTTTCCTCAGCAAAATTTAATCTGCAGTGTTATTTAACCTCCTTCACTACCAGCTAGTCTGACCTGGCTGATACCGATGGATCCGTCAGATTATCTAGTGTCATAAGATACTAGTATCTGACTTTTCTTCTGCCTTTCTTTCAGATATTTTTGGGCCACTTTTCATTCTTTTTTTTTAGACATTTAGGACATTTTTGGGACTTTTTTTCTGACATTTTTGGGCTTTTTTCATTTATTTTCAGACATTTTGGACTGACATTCTGAGGACTTTTTTTGGCATTTCTGGGACATTTTTTGTCATATTGTCAGACTTGTTATTGAACACTTTTTGGAGTGGGCAAATATGCTGCTTTATGTAAATGTCTGTCTCTTTATTATTGTAAACAGTTATTGTAAAGGGGACTGGTGGGTACCCATTGAACCCATTTCCATTCACATATGTGGAGGTCAGAGGTCAAGGGACTCGTGGGTAGCCATAGAAAAAACTGTGATTGATTTACGATTAACCTCAATTAAATATGTTAAACAGTAGACAGCCCTATAAAACACATAAGTAAATACATACATTTAGAAATGAATAAATGCAAAACAGAATAAATAAATAAAAAAGCTAAAATAAATATGTACATTTATATTCATAAATTACGAGAGTAAAGAGTAAATAAATATTGTACATAAATAAAAAATGTCAATTTATGTCACATTTTATCATTTAATGAATGGCTGCATTTATTTTAATATTTTTTGCTGCTTATAATGACATATTTATTTATTTATTAAATAAATATTTATTTAATCCGGCCTCTTGTTTCAACAGATGAAGCTGATCAATAAATCAATCAATAAAATATCTGAAGAACAGTTTCGCTGCTGTCACGTGTTTTTTTTTCTCATTTAATCTTGTTAAAACAAAACTCATGATATAAAACGTGATATTTTTACTAAAACTTCATGCTGTGAGGTCATATAGAGTCGATCCACAGTAAATGAGCGTAACGTGGTTAAAGCTGAAGAGAAAGAGTGTTTTTTATGGCTGAGGTCTGATGGCTGCGCTGCGTGTTAATGAGGAACAACATCCTCGGTTGTTATCACTGAGGTCAAATGTTCAGCTGGCAGTAAAGTTCACGACGTTGGTGCAAACCTGCAAAATAGGGATCAACTTATGTAACCTATCAGGTCAGACTCAGTGCCTCACAATCTGTAATATTATGAGCGGCTCAGTAATTTCATGTTTTAAATTCTACTTTGTCATCTTTTAGCTATTGTTAAATGTTTAACAATGGTTATCAATATGATCAATATGAACAGTATAATACCTGTCTCATACACACACACATGACAGTGTGACGATGTGACGGGGCGGCGGCCATTTCAGCACATCTCATCTCTCCTAAACAAAATGGATGACAGGATGACGGCACGGTGACGACCTTGAAGGAATCCCTCCGGCCTCGAGCTGAACGCAGCGTTATGGTTAAACTGAAAAAGTCAAAATATTCCTGTTTTTCATGTTGATGGAGGCTAAATATTAATGGTTTCGTTACTGTGACACATTAAACGCCTCATGTGTTGCATTAAAATCAGGCATGTTTACTGCATCATCTCTGTCAACAATAATTAGAGCAAATCAAAGGAAAAGACAACAAAGTGAGCAAATAACTGTCGCCTCTCAGCGGCGTCCATAAACGCTCCGGGAATCGTCTCTCATCCAGACTTATACAGCCGCACGTTTATGGGCCATTTTACCATAAACTTTCATTTACAATATACTTACTGCCCCTAATACGCCCCTGTATTGGCCACATTGATTGTGGATAAACAGTGGAGTTGTAAAGGAGCAGTGCTGGAACGGTAGTACGCTGTAAAGAACAGATAATACTGAAGACACGACAGGGACTACTGGTATTCCCCCGCCGCCGAGTACTACGAAGCACATTCTCCATGAGGTTTGGTCTGTGCTGCTTTTATGAATGAGAGGCGGGAGGCTGTAAGAAATAAAATACAAAAATAAACTCAAATATTAAAAAAAAAAAAAAAAACAGATCTGAAAATCTGAAAATAAAAACAGAGCTACATATAATTTAAAACATGGATGAATAAATAAAACACAGTAGATTCATAACGGACAAATTAATGATTGAAATATAACCTAATTAAACAGTGAAAATACATGTAACTATATTTTATATCCAAATTATGGTGTGCAGATTTGGCCTTTTGCACCTAATTAAGAAAATGTTGTTAATAATAATAATAATAATAATAATAATAATACACACAGCTAATTAAATTTAAATGCTTATATTATTTGAAATAATATAAGAAAATTAATTAAAAGATTATAAAAAAATGATAGCTAATACAATAAAAATGAAAGAAAAAACAAACAAACAAATGGATAAATAAATAAAACACAGCAGATTCTTAATGAGGTTTCGTCTGTTACGCTGCTTTTTTGAACAATGGCTCCTGAGAGCTGGTGAATAAACGCAGGACGTAAGAAATACAATAAGAACTTAAATTTTCCTCTATAATCATATAAAGTATGTGTAATTTCTTTTTTTAGTTTTGAGATGTATTCTAAATTATTGATTTACACAGACACAAGAAGTCAAAATGACTACAATGAATTAAAAAATATATATGTATACTGTATGTATATATATATATATATATATATATATATATATCTGTTTCCTGCTGTTTGTCTGAGTTAAGTAGTTTTACAGCAGCGACTGCGTATTCAGGTGAAACGAGGAGTTTTATGAAGAGATTATCGTCTATCAGTCAGACAGATTGTTGTCTCCAACTACAGCTCATCACACAGTAAACTGCTGCAGCACCATTAACCTACATCAGATACACAACACACTCCTGTTATCAGCGCAACAATTTCTGTAAAGTGAAGTTTATATTATTGTCATGACGATATGATCCGACAGCTCCGTCATTGCAATAACGAGGCAGAGGAAATAAGAGGTGAGATGCAAAGCAAAAAAAGGTGCATACAAAATTAAATAAATAAAATAAATACATGTAAAAAATAATAAAAATAGATACATAAATAAATAAGAGGGAAGAGCAAATAAGTAAGGGAATTAATACAAAATAAAAAAGAAATAATTAAATACATAATTAAATTTGCTTCGGTATTGTGTATCTTTGTAATAATTTCCTTATTTATTTACTCTTGTTTAATTTTATCTTTCATTTATTTATGTATTATTATTATTTTAAATTATGCACAAAAATCATGCACAATTTTTAAAAAAAATCAGGAATGCATAAATGAATACATGCATTTAAAAATAAATATGAAATAAATTTCTACGGGTTTGTTGTTTGGCTTTGATTTAACTTCTCTTTTAATTCTGTTATATTGATTTCATTGATGAGTATCTGCTTCCACTTTAGCAAAAGTATTTCAATTATTTTATTTAATTTAAATTGCATGTTTTATTAACTGTGAAGCACTTTGGAAGTACTGTTTTGAAATGTGCCACTGAATATAAATAATGTTTATTGTTGTTATGTGTAGAAAGAGGGAATAAATTCATAAACGCAGACTGAGAATCAACAACGTTTTACATACGTTGTCCCGAGGAAATACCAGTCGTCCCCGTCATGTCATATACAGTATTTATACTGTGGTACATATATATATAAATATATATGGAAAGACGTAAATAAATAAAAGAATATAAACACGTTTTTGTTACCTCTGCCGATATGATTTCTATGTGATGAAATAATTTGAACAAATTACTCTGAAGAAAAGAAGAAAAAACATTTTCCTTTATGTCTGAGTTTCCCAAAGACTAGAATGTAATAAATCACACCAGCAGCGTATATAAACCATCCCACAGCACCTCTATAAAACTACAATCATATTTAAACTAAACAACTAAATATACTACTACTACTACTACTACTAGTAATAATAATAATAATAATAATAACAATGTGAGACCTCTACAGGTAGTTTAGAAACACAGCTCACATTAATTCAGAGTAACTTTGAGCAGATCTGACCTGTTTTTACCTGCAGTTAATACAAGCTACTTTAACTGCAGGTGTGTGTGTGTGTGTGTGTGTGTGTGTGTGTGTGTGTGTGTGTGTGTGTGTGTGGGTGTTTGTGTGCGTGTGTGTGTGTGGGTCCTGCCCGCCTTACCTTTCCCCCTCATTAACCTTCGTCCTGGTGATAATGTCGGAGATTTCGACACCACATCATTGCAGAACGCTGATTCCTCCTCAAGTTCATGTTTGGCAACAGCAGATGAAACACAGATAGGTTTCTTCTTCTTCTTCTTCTTCTTCTTCTTCTTCTTCTCCTTCTGCTGCCACCTGTAGAATCACAACACACAGGGCACCACATTTATACATTTATACATTCATTTGTCTTTCCAGTTGCTCTTTAACTCTACTTTTCATCTTTATTTATATATAAATCCTTCATTTAATCAGGTTAAAATACTCATTGAGCGACCTGGCCAAGAGGACAGTCTTTATACTTATTTAGTATTTAAATATGCATGAAATATACATTTTTCACGGCTGCTGTTAGCAGAAAGCTAAATATTATCATTTTCTCTCCATCTCTGAAATGTTTCTCTGATATTGTAGCTCACTAGAGCCTCAAATCACGTTTGTCGTCTCAAATGTTGAGATATTTGGATTCTGGTGACATTTTAGATGTGGAACTTTAGCCCACTGCTAGTTTTAGCCTCTGGTCTTTCAAACAACACGTTTTCATTAGTGAATAATCACCTGGCACTAAGTCCGTTAGCTTCGACTGAGTCCTTCATATCTACACCGGCAGCAGGTCCTCCTCACAGTAGTGATGGGAATTTCGGCTCTTTCGGCTCCCAAACGGCTCTTCAGGTTATTTTGTTGCTTTAATTAATTTATTATCTACAACAATATAAAATTATGCTCAAAATGAATGACTAATGTAATTGTTATGTTAGCTGCATTGTCAGTAACAGCATCCCTCTTTGGCCACTTTGAGCAGCTCTTCTGCTCAGTTCTCAGAAGTGTGTTTGCTGCTATACTCAAAACCATCCAGAAGACAGACCACCATTTTATAATCTTCAATAAAGTGACACGTAACTGACCAGAAGGATGCTGCTGTGGATTTTAAGCCTCTCTTGCAGTGGATGCCGTCATCTGTCATAGAGGCCTGGGATGATTTTTGTTTTCCTGCTTAGAATTGCAGACATACGATTCAGTGCATGAATAAAATTACTGAATCCTTTATCATCCACAGCTGAAAATGGATGGAAATCAAGTGCAATCATTTATGCCAGTTCTTCATCAACTGAGTCTTTCTGGGGTCACAGACTTCTGCACAAACTGTCTCATAGAGCTCTGGGTTGGTTTAGGTGGTTGTGGTGGTGAACAGCATGATGCTGTAGATACTACTACTACTATTACTACTACTACTACTACAGCAGCAGCAACAGTTGCAGTAGACACACTGGCACCTTCATTAATATCACACTCAACTGACTGTTTTATCTTCCCATTGCTCTGATTGGTGGACAGTTGTCAGGTTGTTTACCTGTGCAGGTTGTTTGTGGCTCTATATGATCTTCCTGCAGACTCTACACTCTTCCTTTTATTGTCAGTAAAATTGAAATGGTCCTGGAGTCACTCATTTTCTTTACTATACCTTCCTAATGTGTCCATGTTGTCTCTTCTTGTTGTCCCCGTCTCTCTCTCTCTCTCTCTCTCTCTCTCTGTTCGTGCGCTACTTCTGTTGCTAGGTAACTCTCGCCCCTCCCCCCTCTGCTCAGCGCAAACACAAGGCTCAAACACATATCGACCAATTACGTGCGGCGCGAGGAAAAAAAAAATGAGAGAGAGAGAGAAAAAAACACGGCTCCCAATGAGGAGCCGGATCCCGTCGTTCACTTCAAAGAGCGACTCTAAGAGCCGTTTCGCTCGCGACCGACCCATCACTACTTCACCGAGTCCTCCATGTTTGTACGGTAGCCCAGAACGGACAAACCAAACTGACTCTAGAGACAGACTTTCATGTTTTCACCTAAAGGCCACCGTAGTTCTCAACACGCTTGTGAAACAGCGACACCATGAGGTGCAGAGTGTTAAACCATGCTAAAAACCATGCTTTTTCTTGAAAATGTACCACATAAATATCAATTTCTCAGCAAATTAATGAGTTTAATCTCATAAATTTAGAGTTTTTCTCTAATATTAAACTGTAAATATAAAAGAAAAGCGGTCCCAGCATTGAGCCTTGGGGAACTCCATGTCATGTTGCTTTCTCTGGATGCATAGTAAAGGGTGTAATTTTAAAAATCACATTTCTTCTCCATCCGACTTTGATCCTTCAGGTTGATGTTGTTACTAAAATCTCTCAGATTATTGTCCAGCCGTCATAATCCAGATGACAGAAGACAAATGTTGATAGGCTGCCTATAATCTTATTATGTTATGGTTAATACTTTAATAAAAGCAAAATTTAAGACAGTAAAGCAAAGAGCTCATTGTGGTTTTATTACCTGTCATATAACAATCTCTCATTTTAGGGTGTATTGGTGTTGGGATGTTGTTTATTTGCAAATATTTGATTTTTTAAATGTACGTAACTGTAGGATTTATGTGTTTTTACTTTACTGTATGAAGCGAACACCTTCTGTGTGTTTGAGCTCAGTGTGAGTTCCTCTGTGATCTGCAGGCTGTTAAACACAGTCAATAGTTAACCAATGAAAAAGTAAAAGGAAGTCAGAGTGCTGTCACCTCTGTTATAGTTTTATGTGATGCTCGTGTCCTCATTATGACCCCAATCGAGTTATAGGTTAATATCTGAGAGCTGCAAACACAGAAGCAGAAAAAAATCTGTTAGAAATGCAGAAATAAAGAGCTTTCTGTTTAGTGGAAGCTTGTTTCCTCTGTAGTCATGTATGTGTCAGTGTGCTGATGGTCTCCAGACGTTATAACAGAGAGATAAAAACAGAACTGACACTTTGAAGTTAATTTTTGTATTAATTCCCTTATTTATTTACTATTTTGTTTAACTTTCCATTTAATTTATTTTTGGATTTTTGTATTTATCAATTTATTTTGCATTTCTTTTTTAATTTAATTATTTATGTTTGCACTTATTTTTCATTTGGTTTATTTATTTTTAAATGCATGTATGTATCTATTTATTTATTTATTTCTGCATGATTTTTCCTTAGCATTTCACCCTTATTTATTTCCCCAGACTTATTGATTTCTTTATATATATATATTAGATTTTTTTTATATTATATATATTTACACATTGTTTATGCATTTCAGCCTCATTATGCAAATGAGGGGCCATCTCTCAAAATGTGTGTCAACATATTATATTTTTATTATATATATATATATACACGTATATATATGTATATATATATATATATATGTATATATATATATATATATATATATATATATATATATAATTTCTATTATATTTATTTAATTTTTTTATCTTTATTTTTATCTTTTTTACATGTTCCATCCTCCAAATGTGGCTGCACTGTACAATTACAATTTATATTATAGGAGACAGGACAGAGCTTTAACTACTGCACTTCAGTAAAAGTACTAATAAAACAGTATAAAATATACGGTGTTACAGTCATGTCCTGCATTGAAAATGTTCATTTACATATCAATGCATCAGTGATAAGAATCATTTAATATACAGTATATATACAGTATTTAACACCATGAAAGAAACAATACAGCAAAATAAGTACTTTTGCTGTTGTGAATTATATTGTTGCATTACTACTGTTAAGTAAAGCTACTATGAGGAGTTTTGTGTTGGTTGTGGAGCTCCCTGTGGACAGATGCAGTAGTCTTTCTGAGCACCATATTCTCTTTAGAAAACCTCTTGGTTTACAGCAGCAGGGTCATTAACGTAATCAATCATTCAGAGGCTGCAGCAGTTCAGGATTCAAACTGGAATAAAGATACTGATATCACATGAAACTAGAAAACCTAATAAACGCTCCAGATTTGACCTCTGACCTCCAGATATGTGATAATCACAGTCAGTTTGGATCAAGTCATAGTCAAGTCAGCACACTGACACACTGACAGCTGATGTTGCCTGTTGGGCTGCAGTTTGCCTTGATATGATTTCAGCATATTTTTATGCTAAAGTCAGAAGCTGGGAGGGTTTCTGGACAATATCTGTTTTGTTTTGTGATTGTCATTGATTTACAATTATAAATATATTCCATTTAAAAGAGATAAAAATGTGTCATTAAATATTTTAATTGATTGACAGCCCTAATTTTATTATGATGTTCACTTAAAAACAAACAAATGTAATAAGATAATAGACCCTGTTTGTGAGATGGTGATCAGCAGCTCCATATATGAGCTCCCTTAATGAGTGTGATTATTACTGCAGCCCATCCCTGTGTGCCATGTCACAAATCAAATAGCTGATTTATGTCTGTTTTCTACATATGATTAGCTTACACACACACATGAAAGCAGCCGCTGTGTCTCAGTCGGCTGCTGTAATCTGACGGTGTGTGTGTGTGTCACTGTTTGCCTTGTAATAATCTCATAATTTGACCTCTCACACATGAAGATCGGTGACATTTTAACAACCATATTAACCTGTGTCTTACTTCACTCCTGTCAAAGGTCGCGACTTAAAAATGCTAATGCTGCTAAAGCATGCTAATGGCGTGGGCCCGGCTCTTCCTGGCTTCCCGCTTCCTGCCATTGTTTACCCAGACTGCACCTGTGAAGTGTGAACGGGTGCCCTGCAGCATGGGTTTTAACACCAGGACAGTTTGAAGGAGAGAAACACGTCCTTAAATGTTTTAAAGGTAAAACCTAACTGTAATATGACAGGTGTCAGATAAATGTAGTGGAGGAAAATACAACATTTAGTAGAAGTGTGAAGTGGCAAAATATGGAAACACTGAAGTAAAATCCAAGTAAACCATCAAAGACTGTGTACAGTCGAGTAAATGTAGCTGTCCGTCAAAAAATACCAAAAATGTTTTGTAATTATAAATTCTTTCCTTGCTTTTAAAAACAATGGCATTGAAATATGAATAAAAGTCATTTGGTGATAAATGGGTCGCTTCCTGAGCAGTCAGTGTTTTTTGAAGATATGAGTCTTTATGTTTACGACCCTGAGAGACGAGCAGAGCCGGAGGAGGCCGCCGGGCCGTAAAGGTTAATCATTTTAAAAAGCAGCGTACAGTCGGCGAGGTGTCATGGTTCTCATGGCTTTATAGCGTCCATGTGTGTGAATGTGTCCATAAACACTGGAGGTAAACACAAGGACGTCGTCAGTGACGAGCTGGTGATTCAATCTTTTAAAATGTGTTTGGTGAAGAGCTCAGTGGTGGGAAAAACAACACATGTCTCTTCTTATTGGCAAAGCTACATATCATCACATGTTACAGTCAAGAGGTCAGAGGTCATGTGACTGATATACACCCAATACCAAATATACAAAACATTACCATCGTGCTTTTCTTCGAAAATTACCAGAGGGGGAAAAAGTACTTTATTTCAGTAAAAATACCAATAAAAGTAATACATTCAAAATAATTCTGCAGAAAAAGCTTCATATACTACTAAGTATAACAAGTAAAACTACTGGAAGTACTCAGTTACTTCAATAAAAATACCAATAAGCTAGTCGAAGTAAAACTCCTGCAAAGTCATTCTTAGTAAAAGTACGATCAGCTTCATGTACATAAAGATGAACAACTGAAACGACTGGTTGTGCAGAAAAATAATGGATGACAGAACCTGCCAAAATAAAAAAAATGTAAATAAATAAATATTCTATATTCTATATTCTAACATTCTAAAATAAATAAATAAATACATAAATAAATACGTCATTAAATGCAGAAAAATAATATACATACAGGTAATTGTTGGCATTAATTAATTGATAAAACATGACAATTGATATGTCTGTTTTAATTTGCTTCTTTATTTATATCTTTGTATTAATTCCCTTATTTATTTTTACTCTTGTGTTTAATTTTCTCTTTTATTTATTTATGTATAGCTAGTATATAGTCATGCACCCTGACCCACGATGACACACAGCTCACTCATTTGCATAATGAGGCAGAAATGTAAAAAGAAAATACAGATTTTGTGCATCAATAAATAAATCCATAAATGCACAAATGAAAAGAGGAATTTAAAGATAAATATAAAATAAATGAAGAAATAAGTGCAAAAATATAAAAAAACTAAATAAATACAAAAATAAAAATATGCATTTGAAAAATATTAAAAATAAGCAAATTAAAATAGAAATATCAGTTTAAATCACATGTTATCAATTAATTATTTTGCTACATTTACTGACATTTATTTATTTATCAAGTTATTTATTTATGATTTGTTTTTGGCAGGTTCCATTCTCAATATTTCTCAATATTTTCATCTATTACAGATAAAGAATCTCGTATTATGTATTTCTTACAGAAAAGCAATGAAACGTGTGTGTGAGTGAATGTAAAAGTGAATTTATACAAAAATAAATGCAAAAATAATTAATTAATTAAAAAAAATAATATAAATAAATGCATGATTAAATAAAAGGGAAAATTAGACCGGTTCCGTCCTCTTGTCCCTCCAGTCCTGTCCTCTGGTCCCGTCCTGTGGTCCATCCTCCGGTCCCTCTTGTCCCTCTAGTCCTGTCCTCTGGTCCCGTCCTGTGGTCCATCCTCCGGTCCCTCTTGTCCCTCTAGTCCTGTCCTCTGGTCCCGTCCTGTGGTCCATCCTCCGGTCCCTCTTGTCCCTCTAGTCCTGTCCTCTGGTCCGTCTGGTCCCGTCCTGTGGTCCATCCTCCGGTCCCTCTTGTCCCTCTAGTCCTGTCCTCTGGTCCGTCTGGTCCCGTCCTCTGCTGCCCTCCTGGAGAGGAATTATCTGCTTCTTTATGGATTTATGGGAGATTTATTGTTTTACACTGATGAGTATTTAGTTTAGTCTGCTGCAGTAAAATCACATAAAAGCTACAATAATTCTCATCACACACTATTTGTGTTTTCAAGTGTTTGATAGACGTTATATTGATGTGAGCGTCTGCTGCTTCAGCTAACACATATTTCTTATAAACATTTACAGACATTTCTATAGATTCATATATGTTTTTCTTTCTTTTCATTCCTATTTGTTGACCTGACAATACAATTTATTTTCAGAAATTATTATACTTTGTGAATGGTAAGATTTAAGAAAAATAAAGATGTTGAACTGTTTTGATCAGTTTTATTTATTAATGTTGTCATTATAATGTAAATTGTTCTGTATTTATTTATTTATTTTACACATATGAATCCAGCAGGAAATTGTCTTACAGCTAAAATTTTATTTTACATTTGATTCAGAAAACTCACGTTATTGTGATACAGTATTTTGTTTGTATTATTTTATTGATCCAATATTTGATTATTAAAGTCTGATTAATTCATTTATTCTTTGGAGAGCTCATAAATCACATAAACATGCAACTTGAAGTGAAACACATTTTAACAGCAGCATAATTTAACCTAATAAAAGTGTTTTAATAATTCAGCGCACGATTAAATACTGTATACAGCCGGATATTAGAGCTGACGTTTGACCTGCTCATAGCTGAACTTTTGTGAATTAAAGATATTTTGATATATTAAGATATTTTCAGTGACACTGAACAAGAGACATTTTCAAATGTAGAATCTGAGAATAAAGTGAAAGCAGAAGAATTCACGAATTTATGAATATATGTAACTTAAAGAGAAAATAAAACTCATTTAAGAAATTATTAATTGACTCATAATTTCACTCTGAATAATGAAACAGAAAACAGAATTGTAAACTTTTTGTTCAAATTCAACTTTAATATTGATTTACATTTATTGTAAAATTAATGGAGGATGTTTTAATTTCAAAATATACGTTTTATAGAATAAATACAGTATATGACTTGATTATCCACCAAAATTAAGTATTTTCTTTGTCTCATTTAGTTCATTAAAACATTAAAACACATATCACACAACAGCACTGACAATAATAATAATAATAATAATAATAATAATAACAATAATAATAATAATAATAATAATAATAATCATTTACAGTCTTTAATGCATATTTTTGCACATTCTTTAAAATTAAAACTTAAATGATCCATAATTAGAAATCTGAATTTCTGAAACAGAAAACACACTTACAATGTTTTTAAACAATAGTTCATATTTATAAATTTTATATTGACTTAAATTAATTGCAAAATTATAATGAGATTATTTTATTTTCACTAAATACATTTTACAGAATATTATGACTTAATTATCCAACAAAGTGAAGTATTTTCTTTCAAGTAGTTCATTAAAACATTAAAACACACATGACACAACCACACTTGCAGTTCTAATGATAATCAATAAGAATCATAAGTAATAATAATCAATAATAGTAATAATAAATACATATAGTACAGAAATACAATAGATAGACAAAATGAAAGGAATAAAACAATGTAAACCTAACATAAAAAACATAAGATACATATAGTTTACTATAATACAAAAAGATGATATTTTTGTAATAAAAAATGCATTCATATGTTTCAAATAAAATAATGTAAAACACTATTTGAATTCCTTTCAGCACAAAGTTGACCTGTGACACAACATCTCCATAGAAAAACCTCAGACAATTACTTCAGTAATAATCAATAATAATAAAAAGAGTGCAGGTCAGACGGTGATGTTCAGATAATCACCTCATCTTTCTTTTTCTTTATTTAACCAGACCAAAGTCTCATAAACAATTAGGACAATAAATACAAGCAGTCTGTCAAATGTTACTAAACAACAGGAATAAAAAGCAAGAGCAGAATAACGCTCCAACATTCATTAGAAATAATTAAGATTTGTAACATTATTTATTTTACATTTCACAGCAAATCCAAAAGCTTTAAATGAGCGATACTGTGTCTGAGCTTTGGTTTGTATCTACGTCTAAAGAGAGAAGAAGAGAAGAAGGAAGGAGGACATTTGAGAAGACGAGATAAGGAGGATTGTGTGTGTGAACTGGGCGTCCATCTTGTTTCTGTTTCCCCCCTGTCACCTGTCCTCAGGTAAAGCATTAACCAGCTAACGGCAATAAAACTCCATTTTATGGAAAGTTTGATGATGCGGCGGGTCGTAAACACTGAAGCCTTTTATAGCCTCGCTGGCTGTTGCTGCTCACCTTGACACAGTCTGAACGTAGATGACCCAAAACTGCTGCTACTCTCTTGCTAGCTTAGCTTTTATCCAGCTAGCTAGGCTAGTTGGGATGCTACAAAGCTGCTTATCAAGAAAGTTTCATTTTAAAATTAAAGCGTAAAATGATTTTAATGTAACATAATAGCCCCCCTTTCCTGTTAGTAACCATGGTGGCGTATTTAGTGGACAGAGTGTTAAGTGGAGGCAGAACGATTCTCTGAACATGTTAGTTATCGCTGGCTAGCAAGTATTGTTGTCCTGTTTTTTTTTTTTTTTTAACAATGGCTGAAGAAAATACTAGTTTCTCTCAATATGTACTGTCACTCACTCTCCAAGATCACCAGTGTTAGTTGAGAAAGTTAACATTAACCAACAAGACCAGATTAGCCGACCCCTACACTGCTGGAGACTACTTCAGGAGGAGGAGACGGCTGGCTAACACTAGTTGGCTAGCTAGCTAGCTTGTCTGTTGGTGCCTTTGTGTTTACCATGTTTAAGAGATGGGAAGTCCTGTATACGATATGCTTGGCGTTCAAGTGGTTAAGTTGTGAGGAACACCTCTGCTAAGCAACGGCAATGTAAACGTTACTGTTGGTGTCATAAAAGCCATGGAGGCTAACAGTTTAGCAAGCTAGCACGTGAATAACACAATGCAGGAAATACAAAGACATAACGATGGAGGAGAAAGATGAAGTCATTGGGAATATCACCATTTTCCTTGGACAGATTAGAAAATTGCTAAGAAAAAAATATCCAACAAAATATATTGACAATATATTAACTGATTATGCACTGAATTTGAACTTCCATGAGCTCCACCGTTTTCTCACAACTTCAACAAACACGTTACAACTCAGAGCTTTCAGAAACGTTCCGCTTATGAGGTCGAGAATACAACATGAGGGGGGCGTTCCTATAGGCTCAATTTGTCGACATGGTAAACACCACCACATCTGGAGGAACCATGTCTACGGAACTGGATAGTTGGCTAGTTGGCTAGCTAGCTTGTCCAAGGACTGACTAGCTAGTTAGCTAATGCCTGCTCTGAAGTAAGTAGTCTCCTAGCAGTGAGGAGCGAGGCAGAAGAGCCGTGACCCAGCGCTGTCTGCTGTTGGGCTCATTTTCTGTGGCATGGTGGCATTAGCTAGCTAATTAGCCATTGGATAAATAAGTAAAATTTAACAACTTAATGCTTCATCCACATACTCTTGTCACAGTGTATGAAAGCACAGTGCTATCACCAGATGAGAGACAACTTTGTTCACCTCATTTTCTGTGTTTCATGACAGCATGGTGGAATTAGCAAGCTAAGCTAGCTAAGTAGCCAGCTGTCTGACCAGTGGGCTGGTGGCCAATGGCAGCGCTGTGAAGATAAATTGAGGGCATATAAATCTTTGGATGCCTATAGTTAGCTATCCTTCAGTAAAGTCAGTCAAAAAGAGGGTTGTCAATATCAGAGGAATGTTTAGGAGTTGGAGAGAAAGGGTTGCTAATAGTTTAGCCTAAATATTAGCAACAACTGTAACTTTAGCCCACTGTTAGTGTTAGACTCCAGTTTTTCCTTTAGTTAGCCTCCAGCCAAAACTGTGACCTCATGACATCATCATGACATCATCACGACATCATCATTTCATTCATCTATAATCAGCTGAAACTAAGACTGAAGTGTTTTTATCAGCTATTTTGTTTGTCATATATTTACTATTTAAAATATACAACAAAACTAGATAAAAGACTGGATGTAAGAGGCTGTAGTGTCAAAAAGAAGTCTGATTTGACAAACTTTTGTGAACAAATCAATTTATAAAGTAATTTGCTGCTAATTAAAATGAGTTGAATATGCATGAAGTGAGGTGTGTTTTCCTGCTCAGGCTCTGTTCATATGAACATATAAAGTGTGATCAGCTCGCCATCATGTTATCTCCTGCTGCCATCTGCTGTTCAGTCATGTTACTACAAGTTCATAAATGACAGCAGTTATAAACCTCTGAAAATATCAATAAATAACTCATATTCAGACAGATTATACTCCAGTAATATGAAGTATTTATCTGGGAAAAAAAGAGGCTGCAGTGCTAGACCCAGGAAAATAAAGAAATACCTGATACTAGTCTAAATATTTTTACTCACTTTTAATCACTTTTATTTCACCATGTATATACTGTATACAAGTGAAATGTGACTGGTTTTATGCAGCTCTCTCAATATACTTACACAGAACATAAATAACAGAATAGAATAAATAAATAATTTCGTTATTTATTTACTCTTGTTTAATCTTGCCTTTAATTCATTAAAGTATTCATTTTTAGTAAAAACTGCACAGGAGTGAGTAAAGAAATGCATAAATACACAATTATGAAAATAAATATATAAAAAATAAACACAAAAAAATTGATACAAAGTAAATAAAAAACAGAAACAATCTAAAAAAAAAGGAATGAATAAAGAAGCCAATTAAAATGTCTGTCACTTCTACATGATTTTGTTACATTTAATGACCCATCTATATCTCAGTCATTTATTGCTATAATTATTTTATGTCGGAATGGTTTGCCCTCCATATTGTAACCAATATAACTAAGCACGTCTATCTATTGTAGATTATAAAAGCCATCAGCAGCATGAATTAAGCTACAATAAATTCTGTTATAATGATTATTATTGACATTATAGAGTCATAAACAGCAGATGAGGAGGTCTCTTTAGATCGGGGTGTGTGGCTCTGAAAAGAGCCGTTATTGTGTTGGCCTCAGCTGGATCCGGGTTTTTACTTCTTAGCGGCCTTGTCGGTCTTTTTGGGCAGCAGGACCGCCTGGATGTTGGGCAGGACGCCTCCCTGAGCGATGGTGACTCCGTTCAACAGCTTGTTGAGCTCCTCATCGTTGCGGACGGCCAGCTGCAGGTGACGGGGGATGATCCTGGTCTTCTTGTTGTCGCGGGCAGCGTTCCCAGCCAGCTCCAGGATCTCAGCGGTCAGATACTCCAGCACTGCCGCCAGGTACACCGGAGCTCCGCCACCGACACGCTGAGCGTAGTTTCCTTTCCTCAAGTGTCTGTGGACGCGGCCCACGGGAAACTGGAGCCCGGCCCGAGAAGAGCGGGACTTAGACTTGGCGCGAACTTTTCCTCCCTTACCACGTCCAGACATCTTGTGTTCGCTGTTTTTGATTTGTTCAAGAGAACTGTACTGAGATAGCAGCGAAACTGGAAATATATACTCACTCAGCTGCTCTCTGATTGGTTACACTGAGAGTATCTATGATCGACCAATCAGAAAGGAGCTACGCCAAGTCCCTGTAGTTTCACTGCTACTTCAAAATGAACGTGACGAATCAAACCGGAAGTTATGCATTGCAGATATCTTTTCTCTCTCTCATTCAGGAAGGTGTATTTTGTATTGTTTGATAAAAGTTACAGGGAAACAAAAAGTCTCTCTGATCATTTAGAATACATCAACAACGAGGCCGAGACACAATAATGGAAACACAAACAGCATTTCTAAATAAAATGTGACAGATTACATCAGATATATTCAATGCACTGTAAATAAAATTCATGTGTATTTGAAAAGTCGGTTATGCCCACAGATTAGAGAAATAAAACAGATGTGACGGCGGAGTTTTATTCAAGCCTTCAACACAATTTAATAAGAATATAAAGAAAATAAGCGACTTAAAACAGAGGTACTGAGTGTTAATCCATCAGTTACTGTTCTAGATATAATACCGACATTAAAAACATCATGAAATTCTTCTTGAACAGAATAAATCAACTAAGGTGAAATCGTATGAGAAATATTACAAGCAACAAACACATGAAACCATATCAAACTTGGAGTATTTGTGTTGTCGAGGGAAATGTTTATGATGTGGATTAGTGAAAATAAAACATTTTTCAATGTAATCTCAAATAAAAGTAGTAACGTTATACTGACAGCTGTTTGAATTATTCTGTCCACCCTATAGTAACCAGGATTAACAGGGTGTACCTAATAAAATGGTGACTAACTCTCACTGGAGCAGCTGTGATTCATTTGAAATCACATTCAACATTTTAGCTGGTGTAAAATAATTCCCATATTTAATAATAAGATGTTTTATTAAAATATGTAATTACATCTACATTATAGGAGTCTGTAGTGGCACTCTGGCTGGTCTCGGGTCAGTTCATCTAGTGATGTGGTGTTTTTCCATTGAGTGTTTGCAGTTTCGCCACGACAGGCTGATCTAACGTCAGTTAATACCCTGTTGTTTAAGTTAACTGTGTCATATTAATTCACAGGAGCCTGTTGTTCTTTTACAGTGTTTGTGTGGCTCTTAAAAGAGCCGTTTTGCCGCTGCGGGCTGGTCTCAGGTCTGTCTAAGCCCTCTCTCCGCGGATCCGGCGGGCCAGCTGGATATCTTTGGGCATGATGGTGACCCTCTTGGCGTGGATGGCGCACAGGTTGGTGTCCTCGAACAAGCCGACCAGGTAAGCCTCGCTGGACTCCTGCAGAGCCATGACGGCGGAGCTCTGGAAGCGCAGGTCGGTCTTGAAGTCCTGAGCGATCTCCCTCACCAGGCGCTGGAAGGGCAGCTTGCGGATCAGCAGCTCGGTGGACTTCTGGTAGCGGCGGATTTCTCTGAGAGCCACGGTACCGGGCCTGTAGCGGTGAGGCTTCTTCACTCCGCCGGTAGCCGGGGCGCTCTTCCGGGCAGCTTTGGTCGCCAGCTGCTTCCTGGGAGCTTTTCCTCCGGTGGATTTACGGGCAGTTTGCTTGGTTCTGGCCATTCTGGTCCTTTAGTCTTCAAAAAGGAGTACTGACTAGATAGAGGTAGACGGCGTGTTATAAAGGAGCCGCCGGAGGTAGGGCGGCGCTGATTGGTCCAGATAGTCATGTGCTGAGTAGCGCATCAACTATTGGACAAAAGGAATTCAAACTAACAGGGCGGTTAACAAAGAAACTACCGGAGCCGGGGCAGCTCTGACTGGTCCGGTAAGTCACGTGCGCTGTATCTCATCAACTATTGGACAAAAGGAATTTAAACCAGTCCCAGAGCGGCTGGTATGATGGCTCCTGAAAGAGCAAGTTTATGACTCTTTTCTTGTGAATGAAACATTCACAATTCTATTTCTATAAAATAGAACTCCTTAATTCTATAAAACTGTTTATAAATTATGGAGGACCAGAAGAGTCACGAAAATAGTAATAAAGCATTTCACTAATTAATAACTAATTGTACAGTAAAAATAATCGTTTACAAACTGATTTATTATTCCATGACTGAAAGAAAGGTGATATTGAAACCAGAGAGCATATCTTTGTTTCAGTTGTTCTGGAAACAGGTCCTGAACAAGTCAGAAACAAATCCACAACAATACCTACTATCACAACAGGATTATATTTGTTATATTTATTATTATGTTACATGTTAATGATAATTTCAATAATTTTCTCCTGTGTTATCTAAGCCTACTATTAAATTATTAAATTATAATCCAAGACGTGTAGCAAAACACATGACTGAAAAGACGATTTTAAAATAATTAAATTAAGAAAAGTCTTCCACTGTCCGATAATTAACGTCAAAAGCGGGATCACAATGAGGTCTTTAGACTGAGTGAGTGGCTCTTAAAAGAGCCTTTGAGTTGTTGGCGTTTCAACAGCGGGTCTACTTAGAGCTGGTGTACTTGGTCACGGCTTTGGTACCCTCAGACACGGCGTGCTTGGCCAACTCCCCGGGCAGCAGCAGGCGGACGGCGGTCTGGATCTCCCTGGAGGTGATGGTGGAGCGCTTGTTGTAGTGGGCCAGACGGGAGGCTTCACCGGCGATGCGCTCGAAGATGTCGCCCACGAAGGAGTTCATGATACCCATGGCTTTGGAGGAGATGCCGGTATCGGGGTGGACCTGCTTCAGCACCTTGTACACGTAGATGGCATAGCTCTCCTTCCTCTTCAACCTCCTCTTCTTCCCGCCCTTCGTAGCTTTAGCGACGCCTTTCTTTGAGCCTTTTCTCGCCGCCTTGGGTGCCTGATCGCCAGCCATTGTTTCTCAATATAAAACTTCTCAAACGAGTGATGCTTCCCCTCTTCAGATGGTGATATTTATGTGCGCTCTATGCAAAACACATTGTGCTGTTGCTCGCACACGATTGGCTGAGCTTTATACACGACTGAGTGTGCGCGCTACTCGAGAGACTTGACTGAAGATGTGAAACCAGAAACACTGTAGTAATATCAATACAATATGTCCCTGAAACACTGTAGTAGTATCAATACAATATGTCCCTGAAACACTGTAGGATCAATACAGTATGTCCCTGAATACTGCAGTATCAATACAATATGTCCCAGAAACACAGTAGTAGTATCAATACAATATGTCTCTGAAACACTATAGTGGTATTATTACAATATGTCCCAGAAACACTGTAGTAGTATCAATACAATATGTCCCTGAAACACTGTAGGATCAATACAGTATGTCTCAGAAACACTATAGTAGTATTATTACAATATGTCCCAGAAACAGTAGTAGTATCAATACAATATGTCCCTGAAACACTGTAGTAGTATCAATACAATATGTCCCTGAAACACTGTAGTAGTATCAATACAATATGTCTCTGAAACACTATAGTAGTATTATTACAATATGTCCCAGAAACAGTAGTAGTATCAATACAATATGTCCCTGAAATACTGTAGTATCAATACAATATGTCCCTGAATACTGCAGTATCAATACAATATGTCCCAGAAACACAGTAGTAGTATCAATACAATATGTCTCTGAAACACTATAGTAGTATTATTACAATATGTCCCAGAAACACTGTAGTAGTATCAATTCATTATGTCCCTGAAATACTGTGGAATTAATATTACAGTATGCCCCAAAAACACTGTAGCACAATACGTTCCTGAAATACTGTAGTATTATTATATGCCCCTGAAACACTGTAGTATGAATATTATGTCACTGAAGCTATACTACTTCTCTATTATGTATATATTGTTTTACTTATTTGTATTAATACTCTTAAAATCTATGCTTCTTGTTTATTGCACTATCCAGTTTGCTGCTGTAACATGTAAATTTCTCCACTATGGGACAAATAAAGGAATATCTTATCCTATACTGTGGTATTAATATTACAATGTCACAAAAAATACATCCCCAAAATACTGTAGTATTAATATTGTGTTCCCAAAACATTGTATTTTTGTCCCTGAAATACTGTAATATTACATCTCTAAAACACTGTATTCTTTATTATATCTCTGAAATATTTAAGTTTTAATATTGTCCTTGAAATACTGTAGTATTTTTGACACTCATCTCTTTAGGCCCATTGTACACTGCCTTATTACTATTAGTCAGCGACTGATGTGATGCAATATTGGCAGCTTCCGTCCTCCATACAGCACAGACTTAACCAACTAGTTAAATCTATTAAACCACAACGCACTCGACATATTCTTCTAGCATTAATAAACATTAATGGAATATTTCTCTTTCTGATTCGGTGGGCGGCTCTTAAAAGAGCCTTTGTGGTTTTGTATCAGTGGGTCTGTAACGGGTCTAGCCTCCGAAGCCATACAGGGTTCGGCCCTGCCTCTTCAGAGCGTACACCACGTCCATGGCGGTCACGGTCTTCCTCTTAGCGTGCTCGGTGTAGGTGACGGCGTCCCGGATCACGTTCTCCAGGAAGACCTTCAGCACACCGCGGGTTTCCTCATAGATCAGACCGGAGATCCGCTTCACTCCGCCGCGGCGGGCCAGCCTGCGGATGGCAGGTTTGGTGATTCCCTGGATGTTATCACGGAGAACCTTCCGGTGCCGCTTCGCGCCTCCCTTACCGAGCCCCTTTCCGCCTTTGCCTCGTCCGCTCATCGTGTGTCAGCTAATGATGAATGTGCTGACTACCAGCCGACCGCCGCCTTTTATATCTGCTCTGCGGACGTAAGAGAGGACAAGCAATGTCACAGTAGTGGGCGGGGCCAAAATCAGCAGCTCCTCCTACATGTTTTTCTTTCCTTTTTGATTATATTATATTATATTATATTATATTATATTATATTATATTATATTATATTATATTATATTATATTATACATATAATGTATTTTGATCCCTAAAGTTAAGTTGTATACTTCTGAAGTTGGTTATCATTTATCACAAAGCCTCCTGAGAATCAGCCTGCTGATATGTGTCCTCTGCAGTGGACATTTTGTCCACATGAATCTCCTTCTACTCCTCTGAGCTGCTCTATCACCTCCTGGTCATGTCCTGGTGTCATGTAATAGACTGGGATGTTGGGATCCTCCTCTTTTTACCATCTAAAATGGATGCCATATAAAGAAAGGTAAATCAAAGACTGTTGAACTGTTGTTCTTTTCTACTATGATAATCATGTGGTTTTTGCCAACATGTCAGGAATAATATACTCACCTCTGAAAGCAGTTACATGATTTGTCTTTTGAAATAACAGGCACTTTTATGAATGTCACTGGTAGCGGACCTTGTTTCTAAGGACAGATCAGGATGAGTCTGAACTCATAGCAGAAGACATACAGCGCAATAGAGGATATACGTATCACCCATAATGCACATATATTGTTATGTATCACTGACATTTATCAGTGATTATTGAGGTTTGACCCAAGTATAAATGCCATTTGCCTCAAGAATGAATAGTGTGCTTATAAGTATGAGTTTGGTAAATGGGAGACTGTAACACTGGAACTGTCTTAGCACTGCACTACTACCTGACTGTGTTTAAAGGGATAGTTCAGGTGTTTCTCCATAGTCAGTGTATTACTATAGTAGATGGAGTTACCAGTTTCAGTGTAAGTTTTGTAATTTTGGGGTGTAGTTGGGCCAGGACCGTCAGGAGCAGGTGCTGCACCCGGGGCAAAGGTGCGGCGCTGGCGAGCCATGTCAGGTTTGAGAGACGTTATGGCACATGTCCACAGGGGTGTCTTTTATGGTGAGGGATCGCCTCACTTCCCAGCAGTGGACACTTGATACGCTGCAACTAGACAACTGATTGGACAAACACTTTCCTTCGAGGGCTGCTGCTTCCAGCTTTGAAACCGGAACCAACATGGCGGCTCTCAAAGACAAAAATATCAGAAAAATGCCTGGCAAATGTCAGGAAAATGTCCAAACAAATGTCAGAAAAAATATCGGAAAAAAAGTCTGAAAAAGTTAAAAAAAAAATGTAAAAAAAAAACAAAAAAAAACCAAACATTTTGAAAATATAAGGAAGAAAGGCAGAAGTTAAAAGAGTCAGAAAACAAAAATAACAATGGAGTAATAATGATGCAAAATAATCTGAAAAACAATCCCAAAATGTCTCAAAAAAGTCAGAAAAATGTCAGGTTTGGTGCTGGATCTCGATGAAGGTGTTATTTGTATATATACTGTAGTTAGTTCTTGGTTGAGAGGTGGACAGTAACAGCGTTCAGGTCAGAGGTCGTCCAGCAGCACACACACCAAATAAAGTCAGAGTAGAAATACTTTCTATTGTCTGTTCACATGTTTCTCTGCTGATGAAGACTCATTAGAATAAAACTACAAGCAGCTGAGGACTCAGTGAAAACAAAGATGGATTCCACCAGTTTGTGTAGATTTAGTGTTTAGATATATTGATAGTCTGGTCTGGGAGGAGAGCCTGAACAGACCCTGGATCAGCAGATGACGATGGATGTTGACATTTTCTTTAACATAGCCAGTTTTCAGCTGGAGGTATATTAATATTTATTTTTAGTCGGTATATTCACTGTGGCCTGCTGTACATATTTAAGAAAATGAAATAAAACCTGATTTATGAAGAAAGATTTCAGTGGTCAGAATGAGGCGGCTGTAGCTCAGAGGTAGAGACACACTTCACCAACCTTCAGACCTTAAAAAAGGGAGGATTTCAAAAACAAAGGCGGTGGGTGAATGTTGACATGCAGCGTAAAGCACTTTGAGTGGCTGGTAGACTAGAGAGCAGCTTCATGAATACAAGTCCATCTAACATCCAGGCTTCGTTTCAGAGTTTTATTCTGAAACCAGAAACTGTGTGTGTGTGTGTGTGTGTGTGTGTGTGTGTGTGTGTGTGTGTGTGTGTGTGTGTGTGTGTGGGTGTGTTGGACGGGGTTCACTTCCTGTCAGAGAGGGGAGGGGGGGGGCGAACGACAGAGAGACAGATTGAAAACAGACATTGGCGCTGCCCCCCCTCCCCTCCCACTGTGAGTCAGTCTGCTGGTTTCCATTCGTCGTCCGTTTGGAATGAGCTGAGGAGAAGAAGAAGGAGGTGAAGAAGGAGAGGGAGAAGAAGAAGAGGAGGAGAGGAGCGGAGCAGCATTGGAAGGTCTGAACAAACTAAATGTCTCTTTTCTCTCATCAGGATCTTAATTTTCAGTCTTTAACTTGGTCTCCGTGGCGACCAGCGTTCTCTGATTCTGCTGAGTCGACTTGTTTTGTAGACTGTGTACTCCATCAACTACTGCAGTAAATGTACCAGTACGACTGTGTACAAAGACTCACTGCATTCATAGTGTACGTGAAGTTATGATTATTATTAATGATGCATTCATACGTTTTGTAAACATGTTCATATGCAGTTTGTAGTTTCATGTGTCTGAGAGTCATGAGATGTCCAATAAAATGAACTATTCATATAAAAGTTGGCTGATTCACAGACTCACAACACTGATTATTATTATTATTATTATTGTTGTTGTTGTTGTTGTTGTTGTTATTATTATTATTATTATTATTATTGTTGTTGTTGTTGTTGTTGTTGTTATTATTATTATTATTATTATTATTATTATTACTACTATGTCCCACTCTTATTGTGAAACCCTACAGGAAGTGAGTTGATTGATCTTTAGATACACGGGTTGATCAACTTGACTGGATTATTTCTGTCTCTAAAGGTCAGAGGTCATTGACGTCACACTGTTACTGACAGCTGTCAATCATCTGATCTGAACCAACCAGGAGACAGAAAACAACCTTCAACATGGTCGAGTGATGGACAGGTGAGACACCTGGAGACATGCATGCATACACACACACAGTACACAGTATAGATAGATAGATAGATAGATAGATAGATAGATAGATAGATGGATGGATGGATAGATAGATAGATAGATAGATAGATAGATAGATAGATAGATAGATGGATGGATGGATAGATAGATAGATAGATAGATAGATAGATAGATGGATGATAGATAGATGGATGGATGGATAGATAGATAGATAGATAGATAGATAGATAGATAGATAGATGGATGATAGATAGATGGATGGATAGATAGATAGATAGATAGATAGATAGATAGATAGATGGATAGATGGATGGATAGATGGATGGCTAGATGGATAGATAGATAGATAGATGGACGGATAGATAGATAGATAGATGGATAGATGGATAGATGGATGGCTAGATAGATAGATAGATAGATAGATAGATGGATAGATAGATGGATGGCTAGATAGATCGATGGATAGATGGATGGATAGATGGATGGCTAGATAGATAGATAGATGGATGGATGGATAGATAGATAGATAGATAGATAGATAGATAGATAGATAGATAGATAGATAGATAGATAGATGGATAGATGGATGGCTAGATAGATAGATAGATAGATAGATAGATAGATGGATAGATAGATGGATGGCTAGATAGATAGATGGATAGATGGATGGATAGATGGATGGCTAGATAGATAGATAGATAGATAGATAGATAGATAGATAGATAGATAGATGTTTGTCTTTCAGCATGTATGTAGAGATGTCCTGAAGTCAAATATATCTGGATCATCATCAGAAATTATTTATTACATTTTTTATCTAGCAACCCTAAAATCAAAGAATAAAGACATTTCCCTCATAAATTAGTGGCATTTTCTTTTTTAATTTATAAGGGACATGTAATGTTTATACTTCTGCTAAATATCATCCAATCAATCTGATTTCCATAGCTGCTTTCTGTATATACAGGTCCCTTTGTTAACACCTTATTTTGAAAAGCAGATGTAGTCTCAGGTGTCTACTTCCTCTAACTTCTCCAAGGTGGTCTCTATCTCTCTGTCAGCTCCGTTCTCTTTATCCATCCATGTTCAGCTCCTTCAGGGCCGTCTGAATGCATCTAACATAAACGTCAGTATATGGGAGCTCGACAGTTGTAGCATCAGCATGTTTGACCACAGAGATGAGAGCGACGGCCGGACCGCATGTTACCGCCATACTATAACGTTTCCTGTCCATGACAGAGTCAGCATGCAGCTTTAGTCGTGATGTCTAGCTCTGCTTTTCCTGCAGTGTGTGAAACCCAAAGTGTTTCCATCCTTTACTGGATGTGTAGTGTTTACCACGCTGGATTTAACATGGGCTTTGAAAACTTAAAAAGGCTGTGATTGGCTGAAACCTGCTGGACAGGCTGCCCTCTCTGCTGCCCAAAGGAAATACTTTCCTGTTTATTTTCTTCTTCAGTGGTGGAGTCACATTCCTAAGGCACACACCATCAACGAGACATGTGATTGGCCGAATCCCCAGGGACACGTTCTGATTGGATGACTGGAGTCAGTCTCTTTTTTCTCTTAAAGGAGAAGGAGAAAAAAAAAATCCCCCCTGCCCCCCCCCCCCCCCTCTCCCCCCAGAGGAATGTGTGACTGGGTCTGTTTGAACCATCAGAGCTCTGAAACCACTGAAATGATTAAAACAGTTTGTTTCTGTGATGTAAACAGACTGCACACAGATATCAGAATAAAAGTCTTCATTCAGCATACACATTTCCCATAATTCCTTGCCTGGTAAACAGACTGTAGAGCTCTGGTATGGCCTGTGCAGTAGATCTTATAATATCAGAAGAGGACGTGGTTTGGGAACTGCTCTTTGAAGCCTCGAGTTTGGCATTTTGGTTGTTGACATCGTAGTTATTTACAACCAGAAAATCAAACATTTTTAATGAATTAATTTAGAGAATTTCCAAAGTAAAAGTCCCTAGAAGTGTATGAGTCAATGAATAGTTTACTCTCTGTACTTTTCCCACCTTTTGTTTAAAACCTCTGTGCTTCCCCAGATGTTCTCCTCATGCTCATTATCCTTATGATCTCCTCAAAGAGGAGGTTATTATGAGAGACCAATGTCCTCATCGTTGTGTTGCAGCATGAACAGAATCGTATGAGCAAAAGTCTGTATTTTAGTGGCTGGGTGTTTTTTTATCAGCATCTGAAATTTGCTTAAATTAAAATCAGCTGCAGAAAAAAAAATACTATAATACTGAAGTATAAAAATTTCTGACACATGACATGCATTTATTCACATCTGGTCTGGAGCGACCGTTAAATTTGATCTCTTTGACCTTTAAATGTCTCCTGTGTTGTTATTGGTCAGGATCAGCGGCCGTGATGGATTCTACCAGAAGAAGTCTGAACGTGCTGCACTTCCTGTTAGGTGGGTAACCCGTCTGTCTGCCTGTCTGACTGCCCATCTGTTTGACTCTCTGACTGTCTGTCTATCTGATTGTCTGTCTGTCTGACTGACTGTCAGCCTATATCTGACTGTCTGTCTGCCTGTCTATATCTGACTGTTTGACTACCTGTCTATCTGTCTGTCTGTCTGCAGTTGTGTTCCTGGTTCATCCTGAAGGGGGCGTCTGTCTGGAGCTGCTGCCTTCAACCTCTGAAGTTCTGCTCGACTCAAACTCCAATTTCACTGTGGTCAGTACCTGTCTGTCTCTCTGCAGGTGTGTTCAGGTACCTGTCTGTTTCTCTGCGGGTGTGTTCAGGTACCTGTCTGTCTCTTTACAGGTGTGTTCAGGTACCTGCCTGTTTCTCTGCAGGTGTGTCTAGGTACCTGTCTGTCTCTGCAGGTGTGGCTAGGTACCTGTCTGTGTCTGCAGGGTTGTTCAGATACCTGTCTGTCTGCAGGTGTGTTCGGGGTGGAGTCAGGTGACGTGGCGGTTACCTCAGGACTCTCAGGTGGATGGCGTTATTGTGGAGACTCATGGGTCCAGCAGTGAGCTGCAGCTCTTTAACGCCACCTGGAAACATTCTGGGAGGTACACCTGTGAGGAGGCGTCGTCCTATCAAAGCAGAGAGATCGACATCTTCATACCTGGTCAAGGTGATTATATTTATCATATAGTGATCCTATCTGTCCAACCGGTGAGACCAGTTTCTCCTGATCCAAACCCCCCCCCCCCCCAGGTCCAGAGGAATGGTTCGTTCCACTGGGTCCAGGTGTGGTGATGAAGGAGGCAGAGGAAGATACCATCCCCTGCGTAGTGTCCGACCCGCGGCTCAACGTCTCGCTCTACGAACGTCCCGGCAGGATGCCGGTTACCGGGACAACATATGAGCCGGGCCGTGGCTTCACGGGTCGTCTGAATGACACGTCATACGTGTGCTCTGCTGCCCGTGGAGACCAAGAGAGAGAGTCACAGGTGTACTACGTCTTCAGCATCATAGGTGAATCAATATATTAGATTAAGATTAGATTGTGTTACATTAGATTAGATCAAATTAAGATTAAGATTAGACCACGGTAGATTAGATCATATTAAGATTAAGATTATATTATGTTAGATTAGGTTAGATCAGATTAAGATTATATTATGTTAGATTAGGTTAGATCAGATTAAGATTAGATTACGGTAGATTAGAGCAGATTAAGATAAAGATTAGATTGTTAGATTAGGTTAGATCAGATTAAGATTGTATTATGTTAGATTAGATTAAATCGGATTAAGATTAGATTATGTTAGATTAGATCAGGTCAGATTAATATTAGATTATGTTAGACTGATTAGATAAGATTAAAAGTTAGTCGGATAAAAACTGGATTGGATTAGATTAGATTACATTAGATTGTGTTAGATTATATTATATTATGTTATATTTTATTATATTAGATTAGATTTGATTGGATTAGATTAGACTTTATTTGATTAGATTAGATTCCATTAGATTATATTGGACTAGATTATGTTAAATTGGATTAGTGTACACAATTGAGTCTGAGCAGCTGATCCGTCTGTCTCTCTACCTGTCTGTCTGTCAGTTCCTAAGGTGATGGAGGTGGACCTGAGGGTATCCAGCAGTGTGTTGAAGCAGGGGGAGGTTCTCACTGTAAACTGCACCGTAAAAGACACTGAGATGGTCTTCTTCTCCTGGGACTTCCCCCGCCGACAGGTACCTGTCTCTCTCCACCTGCCTGTCTCTCTCTCCAGTGTTTATTCTGTGGTTAAAGTGTTTCTCCTGTGTTGCCTCAGGAAATTGAGCCTCTGACAGACTTTCTGCCCAATCGGATCCGCTCCTTTGTTAACATCTCCACGGCAACAGTGGCAGATTCTGGTGGGTCACTCTCCTGACAGACCATACTGGTCGGACCATAGTTTGTTGTTCATAACAGCAAATTAGTGACATAATGATCAGTTGCTATGATGACTTGGTTGTTTGGTTTCTTGGCAACCATAGCAATGGGGATGTGTGTTTCCTGTAGGCGTGTATGTGTGTGTTGTGCAGGAGACGATGCAGGGTCAAACTGTGAAGAAAAACGTCACAGTAACAGTACTGGGTGAGTACACATA
Organism: Pterois miles; assembly: GCA_947000775.1. Lineage (NCBI taxonomy): Eukaryota > Metazoa > Chordata > Actinopteri > Perciformes > Scorpaenidae > Pterois > Pterois miles. The sequence continues at coordinate 28,268,990 of CAMQGK010000052.1, read as the reverse complement.
CGCACACACACAACACACACACACACACACACACACACACACACACACACACACACACACACACAGACTGGTAACCTGTCTGTCTCCCTGCAGATCGAGGTTACGTCTACCTGTGGCCCTCAGGCGAGACCAACGTGTCATCACTCCTTCACCATACGGTGGAGTTCAGCGTGGAGGTCGACGCCCATCCCGCTCCCACCATCCTCTGGACCAAAGACAACAACACCCTGGCCACAGAAACAACCTCCATCACCACCACACCCATGACTGGAAGCAGGTAGGTCAATAATGAAAATTACATCGGTCTGATCGTCCTGACTGCCTGATTGTTTCTTTGATTGGTTGATTGGTTGATTGGCTGATTGGTTGGTTGGCTGCTTGTTTGATTTGATGATTGGTTGGTTGGGTGATTGATTGGTTGATTGGGCGACTGGGTGATTAGTTGGTTGATTGGGTGATTGAGTGGTTAGTTGGTTGGCTGATTGGTTGATTGGCTGGTGGGTTGATTGTGTGATTGGTTGATTGGTTGGCTGGCTGGTTGGCTGGTTGGTTTTATTTGATGATTGGTTGGTTGGGTGATTGATTGGTTGATTCGGTGACTGGGTGGTTTCTTGGGCGATTTGTTGGTTGATTGCTTGGGTGGATAATTGTTTGATTGATTGACTGACTGATTGATTGATGCAGGTATGTGAGCGTGCTGACACTGGTTCGAGTCCAGATGGATCAGACTGGAAGTTACACTGCAACTGTTTTCAATGAAGACGATGTTGAGGAGGTCGTCTTCAACCTGGAGGTCAAAGGTCAGATGGAAAGAGAGAGAGACAGGATGATTGATAGACAGTGTGTGTAACATGTAATGTTTACCTTTGTGTGTGTTTTGTGTGTGTGTGTGTGTGTGTGTGTGTGTGTGTGTGTGTGCAGCGCCCCCCAGGATCACGTCCCTGTCGGAGGTCAGCAGCAAGGCGATGCTGTGCGTCAGCGAGGGAGCTCCGCCCCCATCTGTCACCTGGTACACCTGTCACAGCTCACACAGGTAAACATACTCAGGTAAACCTGGGTCATTCATTGCGTCCATCGTCAGTCCACTGTTTACAGTCACAGATGTGATAGTAGATGACTAGGTGACTTAATATGACCCGTCAATGAACATCGACAAATTTTAATATTTCCTCCAGTAAACAGAATATGAAAGTCATCATTATAAGACAATAAGTCATCTATAAATCAAGACAAAGCTGTTATTGAGCCACATAGGCAGCACGAGAAGATCAGTCTTTAATTAAAAACCCACAAAACTCACAGGTAAAGAACCGGTTTAAATGTGGGCTGGGGGTTTGGAGTCCTCAACATTTGATCAAAATTAGTTTATGCTACATTACGTTCAATTAGATTAGATTACTTTATATGTGATTAGATTACATTACATCAGATTATATTACTTTACATTGGATTAGATTAAATTGTTAGATTACTTTACATTGGAGTAGATTACATTACATTACGTTACATTAGATTACTTTACAATGGATTATATTATGTTACATTATGTTAGATTAGATTAAATTACATTACATTAGATTACGTTACATTACATTACATTAGATTACTTTACATTGGACTAGATTAGATTATGTGAGATTACTTTATATTTGATTACATTACATTGGACCAGAGTATGTTACATTATGTTAGATTAGATTATTTTACATTGGATTAGATTAGATTGTTAGATTACGTCAAATTAGATTCGATTTTAGACAGACTTTAGATAGACTTTACATTGGATTAGATTATGATAGATTACATTAGATTAGATCACTTTACATTGGTGTGATTACATTACATTAGACTATGTTAGATTAGATTACTTACATTGGATTAGATTATATCACCACATACAGTATATTGTATATCATCATACACACACAGGAAGGAAGTACAAGATATATAGCTTCTTTTAAATAGATGAATTTATTAAAACAAGGACACCACAAGGCAGAAAGCCTGCACAGATGTCAACCCCTGTGGACTCAGGTACTCACCCTACAACCCGAACACACACCCTTGAAAAAACACTGCACACTGTGGCAAACTGCCGTATTAAGGACCACTTCATATTATGGGGTGGTGAAAACCACTTCTACCACTAGGGAGAGGCAGAGGACTCACTTATTCACCAAGGTGCCTCTCATTAAGCCACTGCAGGGTATCAAATTATTACTGTATATCTACACTAAATCATTTATGGACCAAGACAAAAAACACTTAACAAGACATTCATTGAATATGAAAATGTTAAGACTTATTTCGCCCTGGTCTGTTTTTTTTTTTTTTTTTTTAGGTGTATCAACTCCCCGCTACAAACACTCTAGTAGTCCTTATTTAAAGCATTGGGTCCTAAAAGGTGTAAAACACTGAATTCAGAGTTTCAGAAAGAACCATCAGTGAACTATTTTATAAGAGAAGAAAGTTTCTAAACGAGCTGCCATGTTGGTTCCGGTTTCAAAGCTGGAAGCAGCAGCCCTTGAGGGAAAGCAATCGTCCAATCAGGTGTCTAACAGCGTATCAAGCATCCAGTGCTGGGAAAGAGGAGATCCCTCGCCATAAAAACACCCTTGTGGACACAAACCATTCGACCAACCAACAAGACAGCAGAACACACACACACACACACACACACACACACACACACACACATCAGGGTAACATTACACGTGTTGCTATAGTAACCATGTTTGTCTCCCACAGGTGCAGCAATGTGACGGGCAGCTGGAGGAGCCTATCAGCAACCTCGGAGGGCGTGCATCTGCAGGAGAACATCACTGAGGTGGAGGAGAGAGGCGTCACCCAGGTAACCAGTGACATCATCAATGTGATGTCATCAGTGCGATGTCATGATGTGAGAATGATTGACAGCTGTGTGTGTGTCTCACCTGTGCAGGTACGCAGTGAGTTGACTCTGCAGAGTCTCACCTCTGTGTCAGCTGTTCGCTGTGAAGCTAAAAACTCTGCAGGACGACGAGCCAGAGACCTGCGAGTACTGTCCAACTGTAAGTACTAATACTGCAGTACTACTGTCCAACAGTAAGTAGTAATACTGCAGTTCTATTGTCCAACTGTAAGTACTAATACTGTAGTACTTTTGTCCAACTATATATACTAATACTGCAGTACTGTCCAACTGTATGTTCTAGAACTACAGTACTGTCCAACTGTACATACTAATACTGCAGTACTGTCCAACTGTATATACTAATATCGCAGTACTGCTGTGATTACAGAACAAAAGCTGCATGTGTGTACATACAGTATATCTCCAGTCTCTCTCTCTCTCTCTCTCTCTCTCTTTCTCTCTCTCTCTCTCCCTTTCTCTCTCTCTCTCTCTCTCTCTCTCTCTCTCTCTCTCTACCTGTCTCCAGCTCTCCTGTCTCAGGTAGCAGTGTTGGCAGCAGTCCTGGTTCTGGTGGTCATTGCCGTCATCTTCCTCATCATCCTCATCCTCCTCTGGAGAAAAGTCAGTATTAAGTGCTAGTTGGCTAAGTTATCTAAGTTAAGTTAAGTTTACAAAGTTAAGTTATCCATTGTATGTTATATTATATACAGTAAGTTAAGTTAACTCAGTTAAGTGCTAGTTAGCTAAGTCATCTAAGTTAAGTTAAGTTATCTATCTTATGCTAAGTTAAATTATCTATGTTAAGTTAATCAACAGTAACTCACTAGTATCTTTCATTTCTGTGACCTGACTTCTTCCTGTTTGTAAGAAACCTCGTTATGAAGTTCGCTGGAAGGTGATTGAGTCAGTGAGTCCTGACGGAGAGCAGTACACCTACCTTGACCCCACCCAACTGCCCTACAACTCCACCTGGGAAGTACCACGAGACAATGTAGTATTAGGTAGTACTGTGAGAACACCCCAGATACAACATTGTCATAGGAAATCCCCCAAGATGTAGTGCTAAAGTATGAAGTAATACTAAATGAATCTTAAAATATTTCTAGTCCTGACCCCGTCTGCCTGTCTGTCTGTCTGTCTGTCTGTCTCTAGGACAGGTGTTGGGTTCAGGTGCGTTCGGTCGTGTTGTCGAGGCGACTGTCTCTGGTCTGCGTCACTCTCATTCTACAACTAAAGTGGCCATCAAGATGGTCAAACGTACGTTTGAATCAAAATATCAACATCAGCATGTTATGTAGAGTGAATCAATCTGACTGATTATTGATTATAATTCCATACCTGAAATCAATAACATCTGTGTGTGTGTTCAGCCAGCAGCGGTGCAGTTCAGTCTTTGATGTCGGAGTTAAAGGTTATGGTTCATCTTGGTCCACACCTGAACGTGGTCAACCTGCTGGGAGCGTGCACGAGAGGAGGTGTACACTCAAGCTTAAATAAACTAAGCTTAACTTAATCCTGAAACAATTCTAAACTAAATCTAAACTAATCTTGAAACAATCCTGACTTAATACTAAATAGTAACATAGTAACTGAACATACAGGATAATCTGTCTGTCTGTCTGTCTGTCTGACCGTCTGTCCAGGCCCTGTCTATCTGATCACTGAGTTCTGTCGTCATGGAGACCTGGTGAACTACCTGCAGAGGAACAAACACACCTTCCTCCAGAGTGACACACACACCAAGAGGTCAACACACCTACCTGTCTCTCTCTCTACCTGTCAGTGTATTGATGGCATCCCTCACCCTACCTGTCTCTCTCTCTACCTGTCAGTGTATTGATGGCATCCCTCACCCTACCTGTCTCTCTCTTTACCTGTCTGTGTACTGATGGTGTCCCTCGCCCTACCTGTCTCTCTCTCTATCTGTCTGTGTACTGATGGTGTCCCTCACCCTACCTGTCTCTCTCTCTACCTGTCTTGCCCTCAGTGACAGTGATGGAGGTTACATGGACATGAATAAAGAGGAGAGCGTCCAGTACGTCGCCATGAAGGAGCTCAGCTATGCCGACATTGAACCTGCTGTGTACGAGACGCCGTACACACCGGCAGGTGATACATGTAGTACATAATATATGTAGTACACCATGTACAAGTACTGCATCTGTATCATTTGTATGTATTCATACATTTGATATGTCTAAGTTTATTCATGCTGGGAAAAAATACTAATGTGAATTGTTCTTAATTTTGATCTTCTGAAAATAATGTCCCTGTCTGTCTGTTTGCCTGTCTGGCTGTTGTCTGTCTGTTGTCTCTGTCTGTCTGTCGTCTGTCTGTCCCTCTGTCTGTCTGCTGTCTCTGTCTGTCTGTGGTCTCTGTCTGTCTGTTGTCTGTCTGTCTGTCTCTGTCTGTCTGTCTGTCTATCTGTTGTCTCTGTATGTCTGTCTGTCTGTTGTCTCTGTCTGTCTGTTGTCTCTGTCTCTCGGTCTGTCTGTCTGTCTGTCTGTCTGTGGTCTCTGTCTATCTGTTGTCTCTGTCTGTCTGTCTGTCTGTTGTCTCTGTCTGTCTGTTGTCTCTGTCTCTCGGTCTGTCTGTCTGTCTGTCTGTCTGTGGTCTCTGTCTGTCTGTCTATCTGTTGTCTCTGTGTGTCTGTCTGTCTGTTGTCTCTGTCTGTCTGTTGTCTCTGTCTCTCGGTCTGTCTGTCTGTGGTCTCTGTCTATCTGTTGTCTCTGTCTGTCTGTCTGTCTGTCTGTTGTCTCTGTCTCTCGGTCTGTCTGTCTGTCTGTCTGTGATGTAACTGGTCCTGTCTTTCTCTCTCAGATCAGCAGGAGGCGTCGTCTCTCCCCCTCAGTGACTCTCCTCTCCTCAGCCTCAATGACCTCCTCAGTTTCTCCTACCAGGTCTCTCAGGCCATGGACTTCCTCTCCTCCAGAAATGTATGATAACTGATCAATACATCACTAATCAATACATCAGGGGTCAGTACATCACTGACAAATGATTGCTGTGTGTTGTGTGTCCCACAGTGTGTCCACAGAGACCTCGCAGCGAGGAATGTCCTGGTCTGTGAGGGGAAGCTAGTGAAGATCTGTGACTTTGGATTGGCCAGAGATTTGACGAAGGACCAGGACTACATTGCCAGAGGAAACGTCAGTTAATCACATCAATTAACTTTATTGACAAAATGATTTTTGTCGATATAGTTTTTAAAAAATTCATGTGTTCATTATCAGAGCTTCCTGCCGGTGAAGTGGATGTCTCCAGAGAGTATTTTCCAGAACATTTACAGCTCTCAGAGTGACGTCTGGTCCTACGGGGTCTTATTGTGGGAGATCTTCTCACTGGGTAAACCAGTTTGAACCAGTATACATCAACACACACCAGTCTAAACTAGTATACTGTACATCAAGACACACATTAAGATATGTCTGATTCAAATTCAAACAAACATAAGCTAATGTAAGCTTCCACAGCTGCTTGTTGCTGTGACCGTGGGGTAGTGGGAGTGGCTGCCTGGGTAGACTACCAGACATTTTCCCTTCAAAATGTAACATTACAGCGAGTGAGCTTTCCCTGCAGTAGTCACGTAACATTACAGAAATTTAGTGGCAGAAAAGTCTGGCATCACTTTTGATTTTTAATGCATCCTAGATGTGAATATTTCCTTAGATTTTGGGTCAACTTTTTATCAATCTGTAGACAGCTGTCAGCTCGCCATGACCACCCACTGCTTTGCTAGCGCTGTGTGACTAGAGTGATGTTTTGTGTGTGTTTTGTCCCAGGTGGGAGCCCGTACCCTGACCTCCCTCTGACCCAGGAGTTTTACTCTGCTCTGAAGAGAGGCTACAGGATGAGTCAGCCTGATCACGCTCCTCACAGCATGTATGAACCTCTGGATGCTTCTCTCCATGTTTAGCTCCTCTGTGACCTACAGATCCGCTCTGACACTCTCTTTGTCTTCAGTTATGATCTGATGAAACAGTGTTGGGAGGCCAAACCTCAGTCCAGACCTTCTTTCTCGTCATTGGTCCTCTCCGTGGGAAACATGTTGACCGATGACTACAAAAAGGTACCAAATTACTTCATCTTCAATCCGACCTGAGTCTCTCAGAACCAATTCAAACTGTTCACAAGAAGTCTGACCTGTTACTGATCATTGCTTAATAAACCTGAGAGCTCCTGGTACTGGAGGAAACACGTCATGTAGTTGAGTGTGTAGCTTTGGATGACATAGGCTAATACAGTGTTTTCCCGCCCCAGGATTTTGTGAGACTGCGGTGGGTGGGCCTTGAACCTTTTAGGGGGGTTCAAGGTCATGCTCCCTCAGACTGACTGACTGATTGATTGATTGTTAAATGTTGTTGTGTGTCAGCGTTACCTCCAGCTGACAGAGGACTTTCTGAGAGGTGAAAGTCCAGCTGTTGTTGGATCCAGACTGAGTCCATCCGGAGCTGCTGAAGATCAGACAGACAGACAGACGGACACAAATGGTCAGAAACACAACACAGATCACTTTATTGATCAGTTTTTTAATCAGTTTATCAACCAGTTTATCAATCAAGGAAGCGAAACTCATGAGATCACCCCACCCTCTGTGCTATTCACAGGAAGCCCCGCCTCACAGGTGAATATTCACCTGTTGGAGGCGGAGCCAGAGGAGGCAGGCCCCTCCCACGGCACTTACATCATCCCTAGCACCGACGTCACCATAGAAACCAGCAGCGGCGCTGCGCTGGACGCAGTCAGGTACGGACAAATGTACATAAGGCTTTCTACATTTTAAAGTCCTAGCAATGAAATTTTGGATTAATGTTAAAATTTGCAGTGCAGTACTTGATAAATATATACACAGTGTTATTACCCATCTGGACGTGAAAAATAATGACTAAATAGTGTGATTTAATAAAACGTACGAAGCATTTTAGAGGTTCAAACACCACATTTCTTCATGATAAGATACTTAATATGAGCTAATTCAATTATTATATAACATTATTAAATGTAATAGTTTCATATTACTATACACCATATTAACATTACTTGTTGATGATTTGTTTTCACCTAAATGCACCTGTCCCACACTTCTGAGACCTTACTGCCACACTGAACAAATACCACAGTAAATATATGGTGATGATGACGATGACAAGGATGGTGATGATGATGATGATGATGATGGTGATGATGATGATGACGGTATCTCAACTGCAGCCCTCAGCTGCCAGAGTCTCAGGAGAACCTAGGAGCACAGGAAGTGACAGAGGACAGACAGGAAGCTGAGCAGCCTCCCGATTCATCCCGCCGCCATGAGGAAGAGGAGGAGAGCTGCCTGTGAACAGATCAGCTGCTTTTCAGATGAATGGAGAGTCTAATAAACCCATGAGTCCTCCTGCCAGTCAGGGCCAAGGGCTTAAATACTCCTGAGATAAAAACATGCCATCATCAAGACTGTGGCAAATAATGCATGGGTTGTTGTACCCACAGTAAAGACTGTAAGGCTGCTGAACAAAAAGTGTTTTGTTTTTTATTATTGTTATTTTTTTTTTTTTAAATAATTTCATATCGTCTCCAAAAGCAGGATGCATAAATATTATTCCTTTTTAAGGAAAGTAAACTGCAGCAGGTCCTGATCTGATTTATAACTTTAAAAAATTCCACTGCGTATTGTGTATTTACGTAGTATTATTCAGAATTGTCTATGTATATCTGCGTTCTAATCTGTGTTATTATCTGCATAATTATCTACTCTCTGTTTATTCAAACTGCTTCTAGACAAACAGATCTGATTCATGTTGGAACTGAAACTTTATTAAAATAAAAATCAAAATAAAGTCCAAGGATCAGTTTGTTTTATTTGTTTATATATATAAACATTCCATTAATGTCTTATAATTGATCTATAAAAACGTATTAAATCATTTACGAACCATCGGCTGGATTAAAGGTTTAACAGTGAAGGAAATCTTTTGAAGAGTAATGTGATGGACTAAGAGACGCCCCCCCCCCTCCCCGTTTTTTTCCTACTTCCTGTTGTCATGTGGAACAAAAAGAAGTTCAGAAAAGTGCTGAATGTTAAAAACTGTTTCCTCTGACAGAAGCGCACTAAACAAAAAGAGCTTCCTCATTTTCTGTCAAAGTTTCTGTTCAGTTTGTTTCATTTATTTATAAAAACATCTACTTAACATCTACTGTAGCTAATTACATCTACTGAAACTAACTACATCTATTGTAACTAATTACATCTACTGAAGCTAACTACATCTACTGTAACTAATTACATCTACTGAAACTAACTACATCTACTGTAACTAATTACATCTACTGAAACTAACTACATCTATTGTAACTAATTACATCTACTGAAACTAACTACATCTACTGTAACTAATTACATCTACTGAAACTAACTACATCTACTGTAACTAATTACATCTACTGAAACTAACTACATCTACTGTAACTAATTACATCTACTGAAACTAACTACATCTATTGTAACTAATTACATCTACTGAAGCTAACTACATCTATTGTAACTAATTACATCTACTGAAACTAACTACATCTATTGTAACTAATTACATCTACTGAAACTAACTACATCTATTGTAACTAATTACATCTACTGAAACTAACTACATCTACTGTAACTAATTACATCTATCTACTGAAACTAACTACATCTATTGTAACTAATTACATATACTATAACTAATTAATATCTACTGTAATTATCTACATCTACTGTAACTAATTACATCTATCTACTGAAACTAACTACATCTACTGTAACTAATTAATATCTACTGTAATTATCTACATCTACTGTAACTAATTACATCTATTGAAACTAACTACATCTACTGTAACTAAATACATCTATCTACTGAAACTAACGACATCTACTGTAACTAAATACATCAACTGTAACTAATTACATCTAGTGTAACTAATTACATATACTGTAACTAATTAATATCTAGTGTAACTAATTACATATACTGTAACTAATTACATTAACATCTACTGTAACTAATTACATCTATTGCCTAGTAACCTGACATCACACACATCCACCTACTTCCTCTTCTCGTCAAATTATTCCTAATCTATTTTTAATATTAGTTTTAGTACATTTAATGGCACATTTGTTTATTTATTTATCTATTTATTTGTTTATTTTTTCATTCAGATTTCGGCAGCTTCCGTCCTCCATAGATATCCTGCTGCCTCAACTTTGTGCGCCATGTCCCTCCTGTTCCTGTCTCTGTGTCTCTACATTATCTAACGTCGCTCTGTGATGTCTTCTTCATAGGATCTTAAACGTCTCCTGAACTAGGCCTTATGGAAACCCAGAGAAGACTCAGACAGGGTGGTGGGTGGAGGGTCGAGGGTGTAGCGTGGTCTGGGTGGAACGTGGTCTGGGTGAAAGGGTGGAGCGTGGCGGGTGGCGTCAGGTTGTGGAGAGGAAGTCGGTCTCCTTCAGTTTGACTTGAGCAGTGTGAAGAACAACAGAGAAGAAGATGAAGGTCGGTTCTCTGCTGCTGTCCATCGCCCTCAGCTGCTGCTGCTGCTCTGCTGAAGGTCAGAAAACAAGATAAACACGCTTTATTTACTGTTTATTAAACTTCTATTAATGCCTCATTAATGGGTAATTAAACATTTAATAATGCTTCATTAAGGGTTCATTAAACATGTATTAATTCTTCAGAAAGAGTTATTTAAACTTCTAATAATGCTTCATTAAGGGTGATTAAACATTTAATAATACTTCATTAAGGGTGATTTAACATTTAATAATACTTCATTAAGGGTGATTAAACATTTAATAATACTTCATTAAGGGTTGAGTAATGTTCACAAACTACTACTATCACTACTACTATCACTTCAACTACCACTATCACTACAACTACTACTATCACTACAACTACTGTCACAACTACTACTATCACTACTACTATCACTTCAACTACCACTATCACTACAACTACTACTATCACTACTACTTCTACTACTACTATCACTACAACTACTGACACTACTACTACTATCACTTCAGCTACCACTATCACTGCAACTGCTACTATCACTACAACTACTGTCACAACTACTACTATCACTACTACTATCACTTCAACTACCACTATCACTTCAACTACCACTATAACTGCAACTACTACTATCACTACAACTACTGTCACTACTACTACTACTATCACTTCTACTACTACTATCACTACTACTACTACTATCACTACCACAAACTACTGTCACTACTACTTCTACTACTACTGTCACTACTAATACTACTCAGATGGTAGTGGAGTGAATGTAAACATAGATGTTGCTATGGTAACCCCCCCCCCCCCTCCAGTCTCAACAAAGAAGAAGTGAGACAAGGAAGTGGGACAAGAGACCCTCCAACACACACACACACACACACTGTGTTGTGTGTGTTATAATGTGTGTGTTAACCGGTATAAATGTGTTTCCTGACCCTGTGAAGTTTCATCACCCCCCCCCCCCCCCCCCCCCCCCCCCCCATTAACTGCAGGACTTTATCCAGAACAAAACTCAGATCTGCTTCTCTAGAAAACTTTTATCTCCATGTTCAACACAACCAGATGATCAATGACTGATTGACCCAGTACTCAGTCAGACAGATGTTGTTATTATTGATGATGTTTTAGAAACTGGAAGAATAAAACTATAATATATAATAAGAAAAAACACACAGTGAGGTTTCTGTGTGGCGATACAAGGGTTACACACACTGACAGGATGCATTAAAACAAATTGAACATTGTGTCTTTAATGATCTACTGTAGATATTTATTAATTATATTGTTAATTATTGTTGTTAATAAGAGAGTTGTGGAAGAGTTTTTTATAATCTTAACAATATTAATATATTATATTTACATTTTTATATTAATACAGTTAATAACTAGAATGGCACTCGGAGAGCTCAGACCTCTGCCAAGGTGTCTGAGTAAGATTTTCTTCAGTAGTTTTTATTTAGTGACTGTTTTTGTGCTATGTAAGTTTATTAGTTTATTAACTACGACCTCCTACTATAACCTGTCTGTCATCAATATGAAGCGGTTCTGTAGAAACACCACCAGGTCCATTTAACAGCTGTTTCAGAGCTTTCAATCACATCACATCATTTCTTTTAAAAATCCTTTCACAAGTCAAGAATTTGAACTTAAAGCTCAAATCATATGATCAAACGTTGTGTCGTATCATTTACATATCTGAAGAGTTTGTAGACGTTTTCTGTCTTTATTACAGACTGTAAAGGAGGAGAGAAATAAGGAACGTGTGGTTTTGTGGTCATGGGACCTTCAACCACCGGGACGGGTTTTTACAGTGGTTTACATATTTACTCTATGTTGTTGAGCCCTGAACGCAGCAGCTATCAGCTCAATGTGTTGTGTTTGCACACACCGAGGAGAAATAATGTCACTATATGTGTTTTGAACAGTATACTGTGTATGAATAAAACCCTGTAAACCATCAACATGAAGCATCAAAAACCTGTTAATAACCCCACCAGTCTGTCACAAACTGCTGTGACATGTTGAGCTGTGAGTCACAAACACAGTCAGAGACGCTGAAGTTACACAACGTCGTCATCACGATGTGGTTAAAGGCTCCGACTGTTTCCCAGCAAGCTTCAGGAAGGAGTTTATGTGAACGAGAGGTTTCAGTTCCACCCATTTTCAGAGCTTCAGCCTTTAATTAAAAAAAAATAGAGTGTGACCACATCACCTGGACCGACTTCACGTCACCTGGACTGATTTTATGTCACCTGGACTAGCTTCACCTCAATAGGCTTCACGTCATCTGGACCTGCTACATGTCACCGGGACCAGCTTCACATCACCTGGACTGGCTTCATGTCACCTGGACTGGCTTCATGTCACCTGGACTGATTTCTTGTCACCTGGACCGACCCCATGTCACCTGGACTGATTTCTTGTCACCTGGACCGAACCCATGTCACCTGTATCAACTTCACATCACCTGGACCAGCATCACCTTACCTGGACTGACATCACATTACCTGGACCATTTCACCTGTTCTGGCTTCATGTCACCTGGACCATGTCACCTGGACCGTGTCACCTGAACCAGCTTCATGTTATCTGGACCTGCTTCATGTCATCTGGACCATGTGACCTGGACCGGCTTCACGTCACCTGGACCGACTTCATGTCACCGGGACTGACTTCTTGCCAACAGGACCAACTTCACTTTACCTGGACAAACTTCACATCACCTGGGCTGATTTAATGTCACCTGGACCAGCTTCATGTTACCTGGACCCACTTCATGTCACCTGTACCAGCTTCACATCACCGGGACCCTCTTCCTGTCACCTAGACTGGCTTCATGTCACCTGGGCCATGTCATCTGGATCATTTCGCCTGGACTATGTTACCTGGGCCAGCTTTACATCACCTGGACCCTCATCATGTCACCTGAACTGGCTTCACATCACTTTGACCTGTTTTACTGTCATCTGGACATTGTCACCTGGACCAACTTCATGTCACCTGGGCCAGCTTTACGTTACCTGGACTGTCTTCACGTCTTCTGGACCGGCTTCATGTCTTCTAGACCCGCCTCATGTGTTGCTCTGGTTGGGTTCGGGCTATGTTCTGGTGAGGTTTGGCGCTATATTCAGGTGGGGTTCAGGCTATATCCTGGTGATGTCCAAGCTATAATCTATATATATTTATTTAGGTCTGCCATGCTAGGACAAACTTTAAAGCGTTATTTTAGTGTCTTTAACATTAGTAAAGCTGTAACATCAGTCTAGGCCAATGGGATGTGCCTAACTTAACATGGTTGTAGTGTCCGTCAACCATTGGCTGACACACCTGTCAATCAAACCAAACACACCTCTAAACTTCCTCTGGAACTCTACATCTAAGGACCTTTATTCTGAAAACCAGAGGAAGCTGAATGCTGTACGTGTCGTGTAAAAACTGAAGTTTTGACTTCAGTGGTCTTCACTGCAGGTGATCACCATGACAACCCACCCGCTACAATGACGATGGGTGCCGCCCAGTCACCCAAACAATCAGACGTCGACCCCACCCCCGAGCTGTTGGAAATGGTCCAGGATCAGGAGCCGGAGGTGCTCTGGAGGAAGGAGGTCCTAGATCTGCTGACACAGCTGGTCCTGGTCCAGAAGGAAGTTGCCATGGGCCAGGTCCAGGTGATCCAACTGCTCAGCACGCTGAGAACTCAGGTGGGTTTACATTCATTTAGTTTAAGTTTAGGTAGGATCTAGTTTAGTTTATCTCAGGTTTAGTTTAGTTTTAGTTAAGAGAGGAAATAGTTTATCTCAGCTTTAGTTTTGTTTTAGTTTAGAGATGGTTTGATTTATCTCAGGTTTAGTTTAGTTTAAGTGAGGTTTAGTTTATTTCAGGTCTAGTTTAGTTTATCTCATCTCTATTAGTTGGTTTGGAAAGTTTTAGTTTATGTCAGATTAGTTTGGTTTAGGCTAACGTCAGACTCGAGTAGGATTATTTTAGCGGTGTCCCATTTACAGTCTGGACTTCCAGAACAAAACTGACCATAACCGGTCCACTAGTCCGACCCGATCTGATCTAAAGATCTGAACTGGCCCACTGATTGAAACAAGATCACATTTTCATTACCTCATCATCTTTAGGTCACATGACGTCTAGTCTGATCCAGTCTAACCAATTTAACCAGTGTTTTGACATTGTGTTGTCAGGGTGCCCAGCAGATCCAGGACCTGCAGAATGTGGCTCGTCACCAGAGTCTGCTGGTGGAAAACCATCAGGCTTTACTGCTGCAGACGTCCCGCATCGCCACCCAGCTGCAGGAAGTCACCAAGAAACCTGCTGCTGCTTGAGCCAATGAGATGCTCCCATTCTCCTCAGGCAGCCAATGAGATCCTTGTGGAATATGTTCTAAACCAGCCAATCAGTTTGATTTATTCTTTATCAACTGGCCAATCATTTACATGTGTTTATAACCAATGAGACTGTTGTTAACCAGTTAACCACTAACCTGTAAATCAGTGAGAATGATTATTTAAACATAGTGATAATCAAACAATCTGATTAGATAAAAACTGTTTCATAAAATCAACAGTAGAAGTGAACAAGTGTTGTCTTTTTCAATCACATTGATTTGTTGTATTTTGTATTGTCTCATTTTAAATAAAATCATGTTGTATCATCTGTCCTGTGGAGTGTTTCTGTGTATTATATTAGTAATTTTAAAGATATGCTTGCGTTCTTTCAGTGCATCCTCACTCTCAACTCATCAAATACTATTGCTTGGTCAGCGCCCTCGGCATCAGAGACCGCTGCACAGGTTACCCCTCTTACGTTACTGTTGGACGGACCAGGAATGATGTGTCAATACATGCTCGTTAAATACATAGTGTCCTTTCAAAATAAACTTCCCATTTTCACAGGATCTTCAATGAAGGTTTAGGCAACACAACCACTTAGGCAGGGTTAGGAATCAGTTGTGGCTGATGTTAACTTCACTGACTAGAGACATGACTAATGACTCACATGAGTCACACAAATGATATGAACGACACATGATTCAGGACTTATGATACTATTGACATATGCAGAGTTGTTATTGAGCTGATTTTCTGTTTGTTTGTTTCAGATCGTCCTGATCCTCCATCAATCCGCCTGAACTCTGACTTTCTGCCCAACCAAACCGAGGTGGTTCTGATGGCTGGCTCTGCCTTCAACCTCAGCTGTCACGGTAACCTTTTGGTCCACTGGACAAGCACAGCATTTAATTTGTTGTACAAGGACAGACGGGTGGAGCCGTTAGAGGTAAAGAAGTCGGACCCCAGACACACCGGGACGTACCGCTGTGAGTACATCAACCAGAGCCTGCAACACCTGGGCGTCTGGATACACCTGTATGTCACAGGTAAGATTAGCTGAGGCTACGCACCCTGCCAGAGTCTCAGAGGCTGGATCCAAACGTCCCCCTCTGGGCCTGCAGGGTCTCATAGCCTTGTTCATGACTCACCTGCTGCTACCAATAGTTTTTGTAGAACTTATCATCTGGTTAAAAAAATGACCTCCATTTCCCATAAAGCCCCACTCTCAGAGCCAGCTGATGCCTCCAGCGTATTTGTCACACCACATCGCAAATTCTACGGTCTCAAAGAGGGCCAGGACTTCCTATTCAGGTGTCTCCTTACCGACCCCTCCGTCACTAACCTCACCCTTCAATCAGCGGACAGTACCAGTGGAGAGGGGCGGAGCCTGCCCCAGGGGATGAACGTGACCTTTGACCCCCGGAGAGGAGCCCTGATCCAAGACCTGCAGCTGTCCTTTAAAGGACGCTATGTTTGTTCGGGCTGGAAGAATGGAAGACAGTTCAGATCCAGACCTGTCACCTTGCTGGTGGTCCCCAGTAAGACCTGTCTGTCTGTCTGTCTGTGGTTATCTAATTTCCATTCCTACCTGTCTCCCCAGTGACCTGTCTGTCTACCTGTCTGTCTGCAGGGCTCCGTCATCCTCCCACTGTGTCTGTCAGTCAGGATGAATTGGTCCGTCTGGAAGGAGAAAGCTTTGAGGTCACCTGTCTGAGCAGTAACCCCTCCCATTTCTACAAAGTCACCTGGACAGACCAACACCTAAAGGTCAGAGGTCACCTGTGTGTCCTTCCTCATGACACACTTCCTGTTTGATACTCATTGTTTGTTTGGTTTGTTCCAGATTCTGAACGCCACCGTCCGTTCAGACTACAGGAACGGCCGTCTGTACAAAAACAGCACCCTGACCACCTCTGCTGTCAGTCGGACTCACAGCGGGACCTACACCTGTACCGCTGTCAATGACGATGGAGGAGTTGCCACGGCAACCATGCACCTCACAGTTCTAGGTAAGAGCGGGTGGTGGAAACACAACATAATAAAGCATAGGAACAAAATAGTAACTATTTGGAATAAGAAAATAGGTTTTGGGAACAAGATAAGCCATGGGAATAAGATTAAACATTTTTGGAATAAGATAATAACTTGTGTGAACAAGATAATAAGTTGTGGGAGCAAGATAATAACTCAATATGAAAATCCACCAAATGAGCCTCAGTACAACAAAGGACAGACTGAACGTAGACTAATATTTACTGTCTCTCTTCTTCCTCTTCTTCCTCACCAGATGGTCCCTACCTGAGGATCTACCTGCAACTAATGCAGCAAGCTAATGCTAACACCAAGACTATAAAGGTCTATGAGGACCCGATTACTAACGTTACCAGAATGGCGATGGAGGTGCAAGGAGAGCTAGAAGCTAACATTAGTAGCGGTTCCCTAGGAGTGAACAGGGAACTAATTGCTAATGTTAGCACCAATAAAAAGTTTGTGAATGGCGATAGCAGTGCTAACATCAGCGGCAGTAGCACAATGGAGGTGTATGAAGGTCAAGATGTGATGCTGACATTCATGATGGAGGCTTATCCTCCAATCAGGCACCAGCGGTGGACAACACAGGTCAACAACGACAACAATAGCACAGTGTACCAGGAGAGCTACACTGCAAACGGCTACAGGTTAGCATGTTAACAGTTACAGGCTAGCACTATCAAATTTCTACTGCCGGTCAGACAGAGACCTGCTTCACCAACAATACCACCTTGTTACGGTGGTACTTTTGGTGTTGCAGTTTCTTAAGGTGGTATTTTTGATATGAATGTGTGTGTTAAGGTGGTATTGTTGCTATGACGGTGGTGTTCTCCATGTTGCAGGTCAGAGGCAAGCTTGCTGCTGCCACGGGTACGTCAGGAGGATCGAGGTCGATACTCGTTCCACTTTGTTAACTCGTTCTTCAACGGCTTTGAGAACATCGACCTCCGAATTTATTGTAAGAAACTTTTCCTCCTCCTCTTCTTCTTCCTCTTGCTCACTGCTGCAACTTACCCTTTTTTCTTATTCTGATTATCAAATGATCTATAAGCTTTGATAACTTTTAATCTATTAATCTGTCATCAATATTTCGTCATATTTTATTACTATTTATTTCTGTTTTTTCAGGTTCTCCGAATGTTGTTGTCAGTCTGGAGAACAACACTCTGACCTGCAGCAGCTCTGGATATCCACTACCCAAAATCCTCTGGTACACCTGCCCCGGCGTCCATGACACGTATGTACCACATATGAGAGTGAAGCTAAAGGTCAGATGGTGGCGTCAAATCAATTAACCTGTTTCATGATTTATTTTATTATTTTTTTTTTTTTTACAATTTTGAAATCAATATTTTAATGCCAGAATCAATATATTTGCTTCAGCTGAGACTGTGTCGATGTAGAAGGAAGTTGTTGCTTTTATTGTGTTAGTCTGAGTAATATGACATCATATCCCTTCCACATCTGTCAACCAAAACAAACCCCAGAAAGTATTAAAGGTTGGAGGGTCAGCATGGATACAACCTGCACCCTCCCATGTTAAATCCAGTGTGGTAAACACTACACATCCAGTAAAGGATGGAAACACTTTGGGTTTCACAATTGCAAGAAAAGCAGAGCTGAACATCACGGCTAAAGCTGCAGCTAACTCTGTCAGGGACAGGAAACGTTATCGAATCGCAGTAACGTGCGGTCTGGCCGGACGTCGCTCTTATCTCCATGGTCAAATGGGCCGACGCTACAACTGTAGAGCTCACTCAGAGAACATTTATGTTAAATGCATTCTTTTTGTTGAGCACTGCGCCAAGAAAGTGCCTGACCACACTTCACTTTCAGACCAACATGCCCATGGGTGCACAGATGGGTGCCAGTACATTTGCTATTCGCACAATGTAGCCAACTGCATCAGTCTGAAACTAGCGATGACAGTTGTGCTGAACTGTGCGCCGCGTGTCAGATAGGGACCTTGATGTATATTATAATACTGTATAATGAAGGCAGCCTGTCCATAGCTCATGTGGAGCCTCCAACACGGGTGAGGCCATGAGGTCAGATGAAGTCAGATGGAGTAGTTGATGGGACAAAGGACTGAGACTCCCATCACAACACACCACAAAAACATTAATTCAGCACCAGTGGACAGAGATATACAGTACAGCTGTGAAGCTTCATTAACAACATTTATTTTTGAATTCTAAATGGACATTCGAGTGTTGCACAACTTTTCTTTCTGCATGTCTCTCCATGCACAAAAAGTCTCCAACATATACTGCACCCTTACACCAAGTTTCATGAAACCTGGATCAGTAAAGAGAATGACCTTGACCTTGACCTCCTCTGCAGGTGTGGAGACGTTGCCAATTATCAGCTTCCTCCAACTGCATTGACCTCACAGGAAGAGGAAGTGAGGAGTCACTTCACCCTCCCTCTGTCCCCTGGTGATGATGTCACTGTGGAGTGTGTCGCCTACAACCAGATGGGAGAGTCTCGTGACATCTTTCATCCTCGTAAGTGTCTCAGTATGAACATGTCGGCTCATCAGATCAACCTCGTATCAGTTAAATAAATTAATGTGTTTTTCTGCAGGAAAACAACAGACTTTCTTCACGCCGGCTCTGTGTGGAGCTCTGAGTGCTGCCGTAGTCTTCTTCCTGCTCTTACTGGTTATCATCTACAAGTGGAGACAGGTATCTTTATCTCATGTTTATTAGGGATCATACATAACAGTATATATCATGGACCAATGGTCGTAGCAGCTAGACTGTAATGCTTATCCCTTTATCCAAACACACTAAACCAAACAAGAAATGGCACAAAACAACAACAAAAACACAATGCAATGACCAGATATATAATCAACCCATTTTCATTCCCAGGACGTCAAATACCAGCCGTTGGCGTTCTATAGAGCCGCACAAGGCACTCTTTAGCGCCGCATGACATGCACCAGGCTTTCCATAAACTACAATGTAAACCCATCCTCAGCAGTGGTGCTGTGGTGATGTGAGACACACGGTGGAGGGGAGATGGGTGGGTCCAAACTAGGGCTGTCAATCAATTCAAATATTGAATAGCGATTCATTTCAAATTGATCGAGCCCAAGAGGCAACAACAGCTGTCAGTATGTCAGTGTGCTGACTTGACTATGACTAAACTGCATGTGATTATCATAAAGTGGGCGTGTCTGTAAAAAGGAGAGTGGTGGGTACCCAGAGAACCCATTTACATTCACAGATCTGGAGGTCAGAGGTCAAAGGACCCCTTTGGAAATGGCCATGACAGTTTTTCCTCACCAAAATTTAGCATATATTTGCATTATTTAAGCTCCTTCCTGACAAGCTAGTATGACCTGGTTGGTACCCATGGATTCCTTAGGTTTTCTAGTTTCATATACCAGCAGACATCTAGTGATAATAGTAACTTCACTTTACTTTTACAACTGAGCTGCTGCAACCTAAAAATCGCAAGTTGTGGTGTTAAAGTCAAGGTGTTTATGCATTATAGAAATTAGCTTTCATCCAGGAGACAACTGTTCCTGGCCTGTGCTCACAATGTTCAGTTTCATTTTCACTCCTTCTTCTTAAAACTAACTTCAGGTTTTATTGTCTGAATCAAAGTCATAGCCATGCTACAACGGTAAACCCACAGAGAAAAAATAGGACTCAGCAGTAATTAAACAAAATCAGGTTCAGTGCAGTTGAACAGTCAGATCAGGCAACCAGGGCCCTGTACTTGGAAGCAGGACTCGGGGTTAGCGAAGTAACTTCAGGCCTAACCCTTCAGTTCACACATTCATTTCACGCTCAATTTGCCTCTGATCTCAGGCTTTTGTCAGGTAGCTCCAGAAACTGTCAGGGGGCAGAAAATAAGCACTAAAGTTGTGTCGTGTGAACTACATATAACACGTCTCTACCTTTCTTCTCTCAGAAACCCAAATACGAGATTCGCTGGAAGATCATCGAGAGCACCGATGGAAACAACTACACCTTTGTTGACCCCGCCCAGCTGCCGTACAACCACAAATGGGAGTTTCCTCGAGACAAACTGCGTCTCGGTAAGAGACTGTGCTCAGCAATGTTTAACTTTACAAACTATCATCATAGAGCTAGTATTATTGATTATAATGATCAATAGCACAATTTATTACTCAAGTGAAGAAAATTGTATTCTGTTCTATTCTATTCTATTCTATTCTATTCTATTATATTACCGTATTTTTATACTGTATGACTATAAGGCGCACTTAAAATCCTTTAATTTTCTCAAAAATTGACAGTGCGCCTTATAATCCGGTGCGCCTTATAATGTGAAAAATATATTATATTATATTATATTATATCATATTATGTACAACCCTCTGTGTGTCTGTCAGGTGCTGTTGTGGGTTCAGGGGCGTTCGGGAAGGTTGTCGAAGCGACAGCGTACGGTCTGGGAACCAACAACGTCACCCGAGTCGCCGTCAAGATGCTCAAGCGTCAGTCCACAGATTTTCACCACCGTCATCATCATCATCATCATCATCATCACCATTATCATCATCATCATCATCTTTACATTACTGTTGTAATTCATATTATTTATTTCATGTGTTGATGAACAGCGAGCGCTCACTTGGAGGAACGTGAAGCTCTGATGTCAGAGCTGAAGATCCTGGGCCATCTTGGTTACCATGACAATATCGTCAACCTGCTAGGAGCCTGCACTCGAGGAGGTGATTCAAGTATTAATCACTAATATAAAACTATCAGGGTCGAGGCGTGATAAACATAAATATGGATTAATCCGCAGTTGAAAACAATCCCTAACAGTGTCTTTTTCAATGACTTTTTCCTGTTTGATCAAAACGGCAGCAAGTAGCTATTTGAGGGAATTACTGATGAAACCATAGACATACAGTACATATAGTACAAAGACATAGAGGCTGAGTAATGTGATACCTCTGAGATTTGTTCACCACTGCCACCTTGGCAGTGGAAGCTTTGAACATTGCCCACTCGGGTTCAATGCCCCCAGCTTCCACAGGGATGCCAGAAAAGCTCTGCTGGAAGTGAGTTGAATATCTCTCAGAAAGGGGCCTCCTCCAGATGTTCTCAGCTCACCAGCGCTACTGTTTGGGTTCACCAGGACTGTCCCCCACCGTCTGACCCAACTCACCACCAGATGGTAATCGGTTGACAGCACAGCCACTCTCTTCACCCGAATGTCCAAATGCGGCCTCAGATTAGATGATATGACCACAAAATCGATCTTTGGCCTGGGATGCTCTGGTACCATGTACCCTTATGAGCTTCCCTAAGTTTGAACATGGTGTCCATGATGAGCACAGTAATCGACCACGTGGGTTTAGATCAGGGAGGTCATTCCTCTCAATCATGCCTCTCTAGGTGCCTCCATTGTTGCCCATGTGTGCATTGAAGTCTCCCAGCAGAACTATGGAGTACCCTACTGGAGCCCCATACAAGACTCCATTCAGGATCTCCAAGAAGGCCAAATACTGCGAGCTGCTGTTCAGTGCATATGCACAGGCCACAGTCAGAGTTCTCACCCCCATAACCCGAAGGCGTAGGGAGGTGACCCTTTTGTCCAAAGTCCAACCAGGGATTTGTGAGTAGTTTTAACCTTTGACCTCTCTGCCCCCCCCCCCAGGCCCCATGTTGATGATCACAGAGTACTGTAGCCATGGCGACCTGCTCAACTTCCTGCGGGCACACGCTCAGGACTTCATGGCGTCCGTTTTGAGTGTGGACGAGGTGGAGGGGGAGGCCTTCTATAAGAACATGGCCGCCCAGCATGCCAGGCTCAGGAGGTCTGAAGCTTCTTCTTCTCCTCACATTAAATTAATGAAATAGCCAGTTTATAGTTTATCGTTATCCTGTGGACACTAACTATGGTAGAAATATATAGTAGATGTCAGGTAGATCCTCATCTGATGGAATATGCAGCTTGATGTAGCTTGTACTTTGACCTTTGATACTTTTGTATGTTCGTACCTCATCTCACCTGTGATGATGTCACTGTGATGTCACTGTGTTTTGCAGTGACAGTGGGATCTCATGCTGTTCAGAGTATCAGGAAATGCAGCCAGTTCTGAATCCAGGACAAACACACCAAGGTAAGAACTTGGACACACCTGAACTCACCTGAGCTTTTGTCTCTGAGGTCAAACCTGTCTACAGTCCTGTCTGTCTGTCTCTCAGGTGTGCAGACCAACTGTGTCTCTGTGACTGACCTCATGAGGTTTTCCTACCAGGTGGCTCAGGGTCTGGACTTCCTGTCCACCAGGAATGTAAGAACACACGTTTGTCTTTCTAGACTTTTGTGGACCATCATCAACATGAAGTCTTAACCTAACCTTGATCCTAACCTGTCTGTCTGTCTGTCTGTTTCTCAGTGTATCCACAGAGACGTAGCAGCAAGAAACGTCCTGCTCACGGATCGCCATGTTGCAAAGATCTGTGACTTTGGTTTGGCCAGAGACATCCGCAACGATGACAGCTACATCGTACAGGGAAATGTCAGTACACTCAGCAACCAGTCTCATCTAGTACCCCTTAAAGAACTACCACCACCTTGTTTGTTGCCCGTTAAAGAACTACAATCAGCCTTATCGCTTATCAGTTAAAGAACTACAAACTCAATAACAATGTTTGGTGACCCTCTTGTTTTTCTGTGACAGCAGTTTCTAAAGCAATAGATAGAACCAGGTAGAATCAGGTGTAACAGACAACTCTGACCTTTATTTTGACATCTTTCTGTGTTTTATTTTGACAGGCCCGTCTGCCAGTGAAGTGGATGGCTCCAGAGAGCATATTTCAATGTGTTTACACTGTCCAGAGTGATGTCTGGTCCTACGGAGTCTTATTGTGGGAGACCTTCTCACTGGGTAACCACCACATTGACTGATTATTGATTGATGTATTAAATACTTCGCTGGTAGTCAGGTACAGTACCCATGAGCCTGAGCAGTGGTTGCTATGGAGACATACTGTATCCACCCAGAACTGTGACATCAGTTACATCACATTCAGATTGATTTCATTGTGTGTGTACATTCTAAATATCTATATATATATATAAATATATAAATATAAATATATATAGAAACTATAATTTACATACTATAATATAACACTATAAAGTACACACTACAAAGCACACAAATTCAAACTGATTAAAATGTCCGCCATTATCCGCCTGGTAACAGAGTCTGAAGCTCATTGATTGGATGACAGCAATGCGCACCTCTGACTGTGTGTGTCTACCTGTTCAGGTAAGAGTCCGTACCCAAACGTTGCTGTGGATACCAACTTCTACAAGATGATCCAAAATGGCCGCCACATGGACCAGCCAGACTTTGCTCCAGCAGAGATGTGAGCAGGCAGACAGACACTAATTTTTATAAAGTTATTTTGAATCTAACAGACACCTGTCCTCTCAGGTACGAGCTGATGAAACGCTGCTGGAGTTTGGAGCCAACAGACAGACCTACCTTTAAAATGATTGGTCAGCTGATTAACAGGCTCCTCCCCTCCACCAATGACACATGGCCATATCACAGTGACCAGTCGACGTACAAGAACATCGACGAGTGCAGAGAGGAAGAGGAGGAGGAGGTCAGAGGAGGAGGTGCACTGAAGAGAGGAGAAGAAGAAGAGTGCGGCCAGACAGGTAATTAAAC
This sequence comes from Pterois miles, assembly GCA_947000775.1. Classification (NCBI taxonomy): domain Eukaryota; kingdom Metazoa; phylum Chordata; class Actinopteri; order Perciformes; family Scorpaenidae; genus Pterois; species Pterois miles. The sequence goes on along the minus strand of CAMQGK010000052.1, from coordinate 28,244,483 downwards.
CATCAGCTGTTGCTAAGAGACAGTTTACCTGTACAAATCTGTCCTGATTATTCCCCCTTTTGATCCTCTCAGAGCACCGTGACGATGACGACGAAGCTGATGATGAAGAGGAGAAGCCGATGATGAAGAACATCTACCAGCTGTCCTGATAGTCTTGTCCAATCAAACTGTTTCAGTGCCTCGTGTTGTCTCCTCCCTCGTTCAAAATGAACAACGACTTGAAACCAACAGAGCTGATCATACGAATACTGACATCATGAGACGCAATGTTCTCGTCTCAGTACTAGCGCTGAAAACACGCCTGTTCAGAACCAACCGATCCTTCTGGGGAACCGCTCATACAAACAACTTCAACAATTTCAACTTCAACTCTGCAGTGAGAAAATACACCTGGCATGATACAGTAGCACCACACACTGAACCAAGTTTATTCAAGTGTGCTATCAGCATACTTCTTTTAAACTTAAAATAAGAGGGTATGCTTTCAGTTTACTTTTTAAGTACTTAACAAAATTATACTTAATAAGTATACTTGGCTTAGACTGACAAGTATACAGAAAACTGTCCTTGGCTTATACTGACAAGTGTACCAAAAAAAGTATACTTGGCTTGTACTGACAAATATTCAGAAAAAGTCCATGTATACTTGGCTTAGACTGACAAGTATACCAAGAAGTCTAAGTATACTTGGCTAGTACTGACAAGTATACAGAAAAAGTCTAAGTATACTTGGCTTAGACTGACAAGTATACCAAGAAGTCTAAGTATACTTGGCTAGTACTGACAAGTATACCGAAAAGTCTAAGTTTAGTTGGCTTGTGCTGACAAGTATACAGAAAAAGTCAAAGTATACTTGGCTTGTACTGACAAGTATACAGAGAATGTTAAGGTATACTTGGCTTGTAGTGACAGGTATACAGAAAAATCTGTATACTGACAAGTATACAGAAAAAGTCTACTTGGCTTATACTGACAAGTATACAGTAAAGTCTAAGTATACAGTACTTGGCTTATACTGACAACTATACAGAAAAAGTCTAAGGTCACTTGGCTTGGCTTTACATGACCTCCTCTCCACCATGGACCCAAGAGAGAGGACCAGATTTTTGTTTTTAGTACACAGTTGTTTGATATTGTAAACCGAGATGTAATCCATGCCAATAAGCCCACTTGGACTTAATAAGATTGACAGAGAGGCTGAATCTCTTGGAGGACGGAGGTCCAGGTCCATCGTGTGGAATGAACAAAAGGGAAATTTGTGTTTATCAACACAAATCGAATAGATTATATTTTGCGATTATTTCACAAACTGCCATGAGACTGGGTTGGGTGTTGCTATTTGCTGCATTGACTGACGCTGAGCGGACGACATGCTGAAGCCCCGCCCTCCCACTGCTGCACTGTTGCCCCAAATTCGACACTGTACGTCCTCGGGACCTCAGCAATACACCCGGCAAGTGTGACGTCAGCTCGGTCACGCATAAAGGCGTGTAAATACACAAGGCGTTTAGCATGCAATAAGAACGTCTTTCTTGATTTGTGTGTCTTTTGTACTTCATGTATCCTGTACTGACTGCAGTGTAAATGCATCCACGTATAAATGCTACGGTAACAGTTAGTGACGTACGTAGAATAAAAAGTACTACACCACTAGACTCGTGTTCAAGACTGCTGTTGACAGGTGTTTTCTTGACAAAGTTACGTTAGTTAAATTTATCATGTGACGTTTGTTACGTGTTTTATTGACTTTTGTGACATTTTCCGTAGTTCTTTCATATTTTACTAAGTTATTTTACTTATTTTAAGTCCAACCATGACGTTTTTTCTTGCCAAAACCTATATTAGAATATTTGCATGATGTACAAATGACACACAAACAGCTGAAATGCGTACTTATTTGCGTATGCATATTTATATGCCTTCCTGTGAGACCAGGTTGGTGAAGTAGATCAGATGAACAGTTCTCGACATCTGTGAAGGACACCGACAGATATTCCTCACTTTATAGATTGCTTTGAAACTAACACACTAAACAGTCTGGATCAGTTTGATCAGGTCTCATGTGGACCATTTTATTCTACTGATTTTAACAACATTTAACCAAAGCTTATTTTTGTTTTTCTTGCATGTGTAACTTTTTTTTTATTAATATAGACTTTCTCCTCTGTGATTGATCACAATTTTAATTTTCGTATTTTGTATTTTTACAGTGTGAAAATAAATTCAGACTAACCACAGATTGCTTTGGAGAATCAGTTAAACAGCTGCAGGATTTATGACATCACAACACACATTTACTTATTAATAGATCCTTTGTTTTTGATAATTTTATGATTTAATAAACAGTATATAAAATATAACACACGATTTCTACCAGATTATAATGGAGCTGTAAATGATAATTCATGTGTTTATTAACTCCTAAGTGTTGTCTGCTGTATACACAGACAATAAATGATAATATAGTAAAATGTCTAATAATAATTCTAATAATAAAAATATGTCGTCATAGGAGAAGTTGTAACAAATATCGTCCATTAAAAGATACTTAATATGTCCTTATATCTTATTACTACATCATAGTCTGTTATAATCAATATTCAACAGTTTATTATTCCCAACAGAGCATTTCAGTACGTTGATGTTTTAAAGTACCTGTAATTATTGATCTGTATAATGAAAAAAAAAAGGGCCGACAGGTGACAGGTGAGTGCAGGGGGGCAGGGCCACATTGAGGGAGATTATTTGACAGGTTTACTGCTGCTGGACTTCAATCTTTGATAAACACAGCAGGAAGTACTTCAGGTAGGTGAGCTTGGTAAAGTCCCCTTTTAATGGATATTTGATCCAAACGTATATTAATTATTGATTTTTGAATTTATTTATTAACTAAGGATTATTCAATGTTTGACTGACTGCTGCGACAAGCAAAAAGTGCTATTTTCATTTCAAAGGGGAACCATGTTTCTGTTATTTTAAAGATGATATTTTATAATATTCCTAGAGTCAGCAATTTTTCTCCTCTGGCTCCGTAACATTATAATGATTATCAGCTGCTGTGTTGATAATGAGTCATTAGTCATCTACAGCTCAATAAAAGCTGATCACAGATCAGATTCAGTCAGTTTGTGAAGTTGCCAGGTGAGAGACAGAAGAGCTGACCTGAAGTCTGCAGCAGGTAAGACAGTTGAGTCTGTTTCTTCATACTGACGGGAAGTTAAAAAAAAAAAACTTTTAAAGGATTCAGATTTAAAATCAGTTTAGTTTTTGAATGTTTGAAGTGATTTTATTGGTTACAGATTATAGATCATTATGTTTGTAGTCAGATGGACTCTTTATATTCAGTTTAAGATCATGGTTCCTCAGGTATAAAAAATCTGCAGTCCAATCTATAATTATATCTATTATCATTAGAAAATATAGATGATATACTGTATGTTGTATATTCTTTCTACTGACTGACCGACTGACTGTTTGACTGACTGTCATTATGTCTTTACATTTCCTTTGTTATGTTACCCACTAGCTAGCTTGCTAAATTGTTAGCCTCTTTGGCTTCTAGACGCTGACAGCAATGTTAATATTAACCACCTGAATGCCAAACATATTGTGTACACGATGTCCCATGTTGTAAACATGAGTTCAGCAGTATCATTTGAAGGAACCAAAAGTACACACTAAGTATAGACACTGTATAGTACACACTAACTTTAGACACTGTAGGTACACACTAAATATAGACACTAAAGTACAGATTAAGTAGAGACACTGTAAAGTACACACTAACTTTAGACACTGTAAGTACACACTACGTATAGACACTAAAGTACAGATTAAGTATACACACTGGAAAGTACATACTAAGTATACACGCTGTAAAGTACACATTAAATATAGGCACTATAAAGTGCACACTAAGTATAGACACTGTAAAGTACAAACTAAGTATAGACACTAAAAAGTACACACTAAGTATAAACACCATAAAATGCACAGTAAATATGGACATTATAAAGTACACATTAAGTAGAGACACTGTAAAGTACACACTATATAGACATTATACATACTTTACATCATAGTGTCTATATTTAGTGTGTACTTCATAGTGCCTATATTTAGTGTGTGCTTCAAGTCCTGTCAAGTTTTATACTTCAGGTCAGATACCTGATCAATCACATCATCACTGATCAATGATCCACTGACTGATCAGATTCATCAAACAACAACAGCTCCTGTCTGATTGATTGATTGACTGACTGACTAATTGTTTGAGTGATCAATTGATCGATTGATTGATTAATCGATCATGTGTGGCAGCTGGCAATATGAAGCGCAGTCTGTCGTCTCTGGAGTTCCTCCTCACCATTGTGTCATCACTTCTTCTCACCTGTTGTGTTGGACTGATGGTCATTTCATGGATCAGCCTGAAGCCTGAAGGTGAACACTTAGTCTGGTTTTAATAAACTGATCAGGTGTCAGATCAGATATTATTGATCAGTATGTTTTTGGTGTTTGTGTGCTCAGTTGCCGTCAAGCCAGCAGCGCTGAGTGGTCGGATGTTGATCACAGAGGGAGTGGTTTTCTCTGAGGACCTGAAAAATTCCAGCAGTCTGCAGTTTAAATCATTGGCCTTCGATGTCCAACACCTGGTAAGATCACAAGCTTTTATTTTGAAAATAACAGGCGTCTTTAACATCCAGCAACTGCTTAGATCATCAGCTTTTATTGTGAAAGATAGTAGGGCACTAAGTATGGACACTATGAAGTACACATTAAGTATGGACATTGTGAAGTAAGCACTAGTCATTGACACTATAAAGTACATACCAAGTATGGACATTATGAAATAAGGACTAAGTATAGACACTATGAAGTACACATTAAGTGTGGACATTATGAAGTAAGCAATAAGTATTGACATTATGAAGTACACATTAAGTATGGACATTATGAAGTAAGCACTAAGTATGCACACCATGAACTACACACTATATGGTAAATGGATTTGCATTTCTGCTCTTCTAACCACTCAAAGCTGCTGACACTACATGTCAGTGTTCACACATATTCATACACCTGATCACAGTCTGCCCTCTGATTGGTCGGCAGGTATCGGAGGCGTTCAGTCACAGTGAGCTCAGACTGGACTTCAAGTCCTGTCAGGTTTTATACTTCAGGTCAGATATCTGATCAATCACATCATCACTGATCAATGATCCACTGACTGATCAGATTCATCCAACAACAGCTCCTGCTCCTATCTGATTGATTGATTGATTGATTGATTGATTGATTGATTGATTGATTGATTGATGAAACACAGTGACTGTAACAGTTTCACTAATAAAAGTTGTGATAAATGTAAATTATTTATTAGCTGATTACTGAATCTTTATTTATGTGTCTGTTTGCAGTCGGGGCAGTGTGGTGGTGAACTTTGACCTCTGGTTCAATCAGCTCATCGACGTGAAAGTGGTGGAGCAGCAGCTGGGGGCGGGACTTCAGGAGGCTGGGACCGCAGGATTGGAGATCGACAGAAACAGCATCCAGGTCAAAGGTGACTATGAAGTCACGAGAGTCACTGAGGTCACCGTGAGATCACTGTGAGGTCATAGGAGTCAATGAGGTCACCGTGAGATCACTGTGAGGTCATAGGAGTCAATGAGGTCACCTAGGTCACTGTGAGGTCACAGTCGTATATTTATTATATGGCTTTGTTGAATACTCGATTCAAATGTCTGTCTGTTATTTCTTTGTAACAGACCACTGCTATGTATAACATACCGTTGCTATGGATACAGTTGTGATGACTCTGGAGGTCCATTTTTGTGTCAGATTACTGATTTCTTTAGTAAGTAGCCGTGTAATAATCAGGATAATGTACAGCTAGTGGGTCATTGTTGTGAAATAAACCCCCTCAGGATGATGCTGTACCGCTCCACTGTGGGTCACAGTGCAGCATTGCCCTGTCTGGATTCTTTCACCACAATGACCCACTGGCTGTACATGAGCTCTTCCTTATTACTGAGAAGTGAAAGACTTACCTGTGTTCATGCAGAGAAACAAGAGCAGACAACAGCTACTCCCATGAGTGTCACACCTACCACAGGTGAGAAAACTCTAAAGCTCTGAAAAACTTTCTTTAAATTATTTCTGAAGCTTACTTTGAACTCTATTTAATCTCTATAAATTCTCATAAAATTGTCTTTGAACTATTTAATCTCTTTAAATTCTTGTTAAACTTCTTTGAACTCTATTTAATCTCTAAATTCTCAATAAACTTTCGTTGAACTTTATTTAAACTTTAAATTCTCATTAAATTTTTTTGAACTCTATTTAAACTCTTTTAAATCATTTATTATTGAGAAGTGACAGACTTACCTGTGTTCATGCAGAGAAACAAGAGCAGACAGCAGCTACTCCCACGAGTGTCACACCTACAACAGGTAAGAAAACTCTGTAAACTCCCTTTTTTTAGAATATTTCATTTTCTATTTTTTAGTTAACAAAACAAAACATACAGAATACAAGCAAATACAAATGTAACTCTCCCACCCATATGCAAACTGAGATGACACCCTTACCCAAAAGGGGTAAGGTAGTTAACTATCAATTACATTAAAAATGATAAAATTAAAATAAATACACAAGTAAATAAAGAAATCATAAATAACGGGATGCAGTGTTTTAACTTATTCAGACAGCCAGTGATGTATCACGTCAGATCATTTGTCATATAAAATCCAATATCGGTGTAGGCAAGGAGTCCATATAGGTTAAATAGGGTTGCCAAGTCTTCAAGAAGATGCTGTAGTCATTTCTGAGGGTATATGTGATCTTTTCAAATACATTGCAGCTATTCATTTCAAGAACCATCAAGATATAAGGAGATGGGAATCAGACTCCCATGTGATTACTATACACTTCCATAGAGCTATTTCTATAAGCTGTTTTTGATAATTTCTTAAAGGTGTATTAATGACTGAGATTCCCTAATAACCAAATTTGTGGGTCCGATGGAAATATGAATCCTGTAAGTTTTGACATAATGTCAACAAAAGCTACTGGCAGAGGATCTATTTTGTATAAAACCAGTTTGGTCAGAGTGTATCAATTTTGATAAATGTAAAATGTAAACAGTGGTCAGAAAACAGCTTTACAAGGATCAGAATAAAGAATATCTATAATAAGTGAAATTACACCAAATTCTGCTCAACGAAACTCTAATCACTTGTATTTGATCTCTTTGTGTCGGCAGTAACGTGTCCTCCTCATCAGACACCATGCGCCGATCAGTCGACGTGTGTTCTGATTGATCGGCTCTGTGACGGAGTCCATGACTGTCCTGACGCGTCCGATGAAGACGCCGCTCGCTGCGGTCAGTGGTGATGATGTCACATCTGATTTATATTAAGGCATCATGTTAGAAACATTAACGGCAGATGATAATCACCAGGGTTTGATCATAAATGTAAGTAGATATTAATAAATAATAATCAAACCGGGACGTTACCCGTAAATGTTAGGTCTCGGATGTTTAAGTGACATCATCATTCTGGTCTCCATAGTAACAAGGTGTGATGGACAGTTCGTGCTGAGCGGTCCGAGCGGTTCGTTCAGTTCATCAGACGTCTCTGAGACGTACGACAGCAACAGCTTCTGTCGCTGGATCATCAGGTGCGACGTCAACTCACACACTACAAACTGCACACACACACAAATAAATCAATTAACTAACAAATTCCTAAAAATAAATACCGTATTTTCTGGATTATAAGGCGCACCAGATTATAAATCGATTTTTGAGAAAATTAAAGGATTAAAGTGCGCCTTATAGTCCGGAAAATACAATACATGAATAAATAAAAGTACAAATTAAACAGAAGAGTGAATAAATAAGGAAATTAACACCAAGACAATATGGATATAAACTAAAACAGAAATATCAATCTATGTCACATTTTATCAACTAATTAATAACTATGTTTATTTTTAACATTATTTTTGTTGCTTTTAATGACATTTATTTATTTATTTTATTTTGTTGTGGCAGGTTCCGTCCTACATAGGCACACTGTACACACACACACACTGACTGTAGTGAAGTGATTTTGAAAACCTCCCCAGACAGTCAAGTACGGAGACTTTCACAATAAAAGTGTTTTTTTTTCAGACAGCCAGTACATTACAGACTTTCACAATAAAAATGTCTCTAGTCAGTAGTGTAAATACCTTCATGATACGTGTTTCTGTCTGACAGTCAGCACAGTATAGAGACTTTCACAATAAAAGTTTCTGTCTGACAGTTAAGAGTTGTTTTCAGGGTCGATCAGGGATTTTCTGTCCAGATCAAATTCCAGCAGTTTGAAACAGAAGAAAACATCGACATGCTCAGACTGTATGAAGGCGTCGGCGCAGATAAACACCTGACAGGTGCACACACACACACACACACACACACACACACACACAGACACACACAGGAAGTGTGTTTCGTGTTAACACATTAACTCACATTTTAATATGACTGGCAGCTGAGCTCTCAGGCTCCACCCCCCCTGGCACTGTGTGGCTGCTGACCAACCAATCAACGGTGGAGTTCACCTCTGATGACGTCATCAGTCTGTCAGGGTTCAACGCCACTTACACCGCTGTCAACCTCTCCAACCTCTCTAGTAACAATACTACACCTCTGAACAGCATATAGACAAGTGGAGAGTGTGTTACTGTACCTAACCAGTGTGTGTGTGTGTGTGTGTGTGTGTGTGTGTGTGTGTGTGTGTGTGTGTGTGTGTGTGTACGCGCTCAGGTGAGGAGAAGCTGACGTGTACATTTGAGCAGGGCATGTGTTTCTGGAGGCAGCAGCAGGACGGCGATGACGGAGACTGGATTCGAACCAGCGGCTCCACGTTCCCTCCTCTGAGCGGCCCGAGTCATGACCACACACTGAGTAACAGCTCAGGCGAGTTCAATTATAATGATCAGTCAATCAATCAGTTAATCCCACTTATTTTACATGGCATCTTACCAACGAATCAAATGCACCTCAGAGTGTTTTATAATGAAATAGTAAGTTCACTAAGTCAGTCAGGTAAGTTAATTTAAATTGCCACGGTAACTGAACCCGAGTAACTGATCCTGAGTTTAAGTTGCCGCAGTAACTGACCCAGAGTTTTAAGTTGCCACGGTAACTGACCCCAAGTAACTTACCCTGAGTTTCCATGGTAACTGACTTGTGTAACTGACCCTGAATTTAAGTTGCCATGGTAACTGACCCAGAATTTTAAGTTGCCACGGTAACTGACCCTGAGTATCTGACCTCAAGTTTCACATTGCCATGGTAACTGACCCAGAGTAACTGAGTTTAATATAGTAGTATTAGTAGAAATAGTAGTAATAGTAGTAGTAGTAGTAGTAGTTGTAGTAATAGCAGCAGTAGTAGTAACAGTAATAGTAGTCGTAGTAGTAGTTGTAGTAATAGCAGCAGTAGTAGTAACAGTAATAGTAGTGACAGTAGTATTATTAGTATTAGTAGTAGTAATAATAGTAGTAGTAATAGTAGAACTGGTAATAGTAGTAGTAATAGCGTATTAATCAAAATGTGTGTGACTGTCAGGTTTCTACATCGTCACTCCTCTGAGTCCTGGCCAATGGCTGAAGAGCTTCAGGATCCACAGCCTTCCTCTGTCTCCACCCACGCAGCCCATGTGTCTGAGCTTTTGGTAAATAACAGATAAACATGTAAACAACAGGGAAATGAATTAATTAATTAGAAAGACAAAAAGTAAACTAGAGAACTGGTTATTTAAACAAAGTACAAGTAAACCAACAAACAATGTAATTAAATAAATAAAGAAGTGTAACTGTCTTCAGGTACCACATGTTTGGAGAGGATGTCCACCGTCTCAGGGTCCTGCTGGCTGAACCTGCCGTTACTGTGGTGTTCCAGAAAGACGGTAACTATGGAGACAACTGGAACTATGGCCAGGTGGCCCTCAACCTGACAACAAACACCACGGTCAGTGACACCATACATGAAGTCTGATCAGCAATACATTTAGTCCGCTGATCAATAACCATCAATCATTGTGACCTCTGACTCCTGCAGGTGGTGTTTGAAGCGCTGAAGAAGGGGGGTATGAGGAACGACATCGCTCTGGATGACATCACACTGACCTCTGATCCCTGTAGCCCTGCCCCCCCAGAACCAACCAATGTACCGCCTCCAACGACCACGCCCCCTATACCAGGTAAGACAGACCACGGCCCTTATGCCAGGTATGACACAAACCATGCTCATTATTCCAGGTGATGGTAATGAATACACTTGTAATCTCACTCCGCCTCCTCTTTGCTCTGATTGGTGTAGCTGACTGTGGAGGACCCTTTGACCTCTGGGAGCCAAACTCCACCTTCAGCTCTCCGAATTACCCACAATCCTACGGGAACAAGGCTCAGTGTGAGTACACGTCTGCCCAGGCTCACTTTCAACTTTTGCTTCTTACATGGACAAAATACATGTACTTGTACTAATTACTAACACACTTGTACTAATTACTACACCACTTTTGAAAATGTATACCTGATGCTGTCAACTTCACATCAGCTTACCCATGATCCTTTGCTCTCGCAGGTCTGTGGACTCTGCATACCGCCAGGGGTTGGAACATCCAGCTCCACTTCCTGGACTTTGACGTAGAAGCAACCTTCGATGTCGTAGAGGTGCGGGATGGGGCGGGACCAAACTCCACCTTACTGGGTGAGGATGTGATTTACCCATAGTCCCTTTCAGTTTCGCCCTAACCAGGAGTGTGTGTGTACAGGTGACTTTTTTTCTGCTTCAGGTAATAACTTGTTTTATTGTCCAGCTGTCCTCACTGGCAGCGATGGCCCCGCTCATGAGTTGATCTCAACAACCAATCAGATGACAGTCTGGTTCTTTACGGACACCTCGGGGCACGGCCGAGGATTCAGAGCTAACTTCACCTCAGGGATCAACCTGGGGTCACCAGGTGAGCTCAGGGTCAGAGGTCAGGGTTGAACCTCTAAACACCAGTATCATTTATTGATTGTTGATTGTTTGTGAACAGCTGCGTGTGCAGTTGGACAGTTCCAGTGTCGGACAGGAAGTTGTATCCATGGTAACGGTCAGTGTGACGGTGAGGTCGACTGTCCTGACGCCTCTGATGAAGCCGACTGTGGTGAGTCAATCAGGTGGAGCTTCTGTGATGGTCAAAACATGGGATCAATTAGTTACCTTTAACTCAATATCATGTACCTGTATTCATCTATAAATCACATGACGTGTGTGTCTGTGTTTCAGTCGTGTTGCAGGTGAACGGTTCCAGTCTTCTCCAGTTTCAGCTTGTTTCCTCTCTGCTCACCGTATGTGCTGACACCTGGAACTCTCACCTGTCTGACTTCACCTGTCAGTACTTGGGATACAGGTAACTCTCACCTGTTGTTGCAGGTGGACTAAATTAAGGTTCTCATAAGAAAAACAAATGTAGCGTTTGATATGCAGACTCAGATCTAGTTTTTGTCCCTGACTGTGCAGGTCGGGGGAGGCCACACTGCTGCCGGCTCTGCCACAAAATTCACCCTTTACAACCATCACAGTCACCAGCAACGGAACACTGGAAACCAGTGTCAGGTACTGAAGACCAGAACCTGAACTAGAACCAGAACATAACTGTAGTAGACCAGGACCAGAACTAGAACTAGAACCAGGCTGGAACCAGACCTAAGGAAAGAATTACAACCAGAACCAGAGTCAGGAACTAAAGCAGAGGAAGAACGAGTCAAATGACGTGAGTTGAGCCAAGAGTCACATAATGAAGACTATTAATGTTTGTGTGTTTTTATAGTGAAACCTGCATCAGTGAGAAAGTGGTTTCTCTGAACTGTGACAACCAGCGTGAGTCCACTCATTAACACTAACTATTAAAACAACACACGCCTGTACTCATGTAATTTTTATTAACTGCTGTATATGTGAGGATTTGACTCTGTGTTTTAGCTTGTGGTGCTCGACAGATCACTAACTACACGAGGGACACCGACCAATCAGATGAGAGGAAACCTGGTGAAGGTAAAAGAGAGATTTCTGTTTCCAGTTTGAATCTGACTTCTTCCTCTTGATCGTATCCTGTTTTTTTTTTTTGTTTGTTTGTTTTCAGTCTGACTGTACTTTGTGTTTGTTGTTACCTGTCAGGTGAGGTCAGAATAGTAGGTGGGGTTAACGCTGTGAAGGGGGCGTGGCCATGGATAGTATCTCTGCAGTGGAGAGGGCGTCATGTGTGTGGGGCCTCACTGATTGGCAGAGATTGGCTGCTGACTGCTGCCCATTGTGTCTACGGGTGAGATAACACGAATGCTTTATTTATACCTAGATAATACCTCAGAAACCATAAAAGACAGAGTGGCTGGTGTTTATACAAGAACGCCTTTGACAGAATGCAGGTGCATGGTTTAATTACAGTATTAATGTTAGTATTCTGACCTTTGCCAATGTCAGACTGCTGAATAATTGACTGATAAACATGTTTTACCTGAGGATCAGAGTGGGATCTAGATCTAGACCTCAAAGTGATAGTAACAACTTTTAATAAAGGAAGAAGAGGTAGTGTAGATATTTAAAATGTCAGTGTTCAGCTATATACTGTATAAATATATATTAGATATAATAGTATAATATAATATATGATATATAGTAGATAGAGGAGTGATATATCGTGCCGTGATATTTCGCGATATAACAACATGACGATATGCGTCGTCGAGTCAAAAAATGTATGATGATATTTTGGCGATGTGATAAATGAATTCAAAAATCTGCTTCTTTAGCTCTGATCAGCATCCTCTCTGTCAGTGAGCTCCACTCAGTGCCCCGCCCACATCACTATCTGATTGGTTTACACCTCATTAGTAACAGCCAATCAACACTGAGGATTATCGTGCTTCAGACAGGCAGCAGAAAACACAGAAGCTGGGCTGTCTGTGTTCTCTCCTGTTTGTAAGGAAGTTGTTATAAAAATCACAGTCCTGTATGCTGAAGTTGCAAAAACACCACAATCTATTTATATGGTGACATCATGTCCAGTTTCCCAGTTACACTGCTGAAAATGTCTGAAAAGTGCACTTTGTTGCCGTGACATACAGTCAACTATCAGGAGTTTATTGGTGTTTATTTATGTAGTCTTATTATATCTCTGAGTCATGTTGGTGGCAGAGCAACTGAAACTTGTTTTAGCAGCTGATTGGTGAACGTAACATTACTCACCGTATGACCTGGTTTACATGGACAACCAGGACTACTAACTAACACACTGAATCTGTCCTCTTAATCTGAACCATTTAAATTGTTGTTGGTAAATTATAGTTATAATATCGTGTATCGTATCGTGAGTGTATCGTCACACCCCTAATAATAATAAAGTACACATAGTAAGAGTAGTATGTATAGTATACTGTATACAGTATAGTGGAGTATATATAGTAAGTTTAGTATGCATAGTATATATATATATATATATATATATATATATATATATATATATATATGTATGTATGTATGTATGTTTATTAATTTATTTATTTTTTGTTTTGTTTTTGCTCCACAGGAAGAACGTGCACCTTCAGTGGTGGTCAGCCATTTTCGGTCTTCACTCTCAAAGTGACATAAACTCTTTGGACGTTCACACCCGACGAGTCGATCGCATCGTCATCAACAGACAGTACAACAGGCAAACTAAACAAGCTGACATCGCCATGATGCATCTGGAGCAGCCAATCAGCTTCACCCGTTAGTAACAGCACAGGGCAGATACATCAGAAGCACCTCACCTGATCATTTATTGAACCCTTCTTGAGATCATTTTTCATAAGGTCCTGACAGAACAACATGGCAAACAAAAACTTAAACATTATGACAATAAATTATAATTCTAAAAATTAGGTACAAGTGAATGCATGTTTTCAAAATAATTAATTCATAAAAGAATATGTGCTAATGAGTATATTTGAATATATTATACAGAACATCAGTATTATCCAGTATCAGTATGACAACAGCTTTGTAGAAAATCAGCACCGTACTGAGTGAATTTATGAAGTATAAATAATTATGTCATCTGCATACAGTTTGGGTACTGTAGAGTGTATGAATACAAAATCTTCAAATTCTACGGAGCAATGATCACAATAATAATAATACAAATAATTCACATAATATAAATAATACAAATACTAACAATAATAATAATAATTATAAGTAGAAGAAGAAAGAAACAAAGTTTGTTAGTAGTAAAATTTTAGTTCATGTTCAAAATGAATTAAAAAAAAATGTTCTCATTGTAAAGAGTTATGTTAACCCTTTTTCTGAGATCTAGATAGTAAATGAATAAAGTAGTGAGAATGAAAGGAGTGGAGGTGGATATGAACACAAGTGTGTGTTTTCCAGAGTTCATCCAGCCGCTGTGTTTACCTGCTGAGGGTCAGGACTTCACAGCTGGAACCAGATGTTTGATCGCTGGATGGGGACGGGAAACTGAGCAGGGTGACAAACACACCATTTACTATACTATACTGTATATACTGTACTATACACACTAGTCATACTATACTGTATATACTCCCCTATACTGTATATACTATACATACTACTCCTACTATACAGTATATACTCCACTATACTATATATTCCATACATACTACTCCTACTAGATAGAGTATACTCCACTATATTGTATATACCATATGTATTGGTCATACTATACAGTATACTATACATACAATACATAATATTTTTACTATATATACTATACTTTATATACTTGACATACTCCTCTTACTATATACTATATACTGTACTGTATATACTATACATACTACACTTACTTTACAGTACTATACTGTACTGTCTTTCTCAGGTTCCCTCCCTGATGTTCTCCAGGAGGCCGAGGTTCCTCTGGTGGTTCAGGATCAGTGTCAGCTTCAGTTACCTGAGTACACCATCACCTCCAGCATGCTGTGTGCTGGCTACCCTGAGGGAGGGGTTGACACCTGTCAGGTAACTGCCTACCTGGACTCACCTGGTCTCAGCTGGACTCATGTCTTGTTGTTTTCTTGTTACTAAAGTTTGAACATATTTTTTCTAGGGCGACTCTGGAGGTCCACTGATCTGTCTGGACAATGGACACTGGACTCTGATTGGTCAGTCTCTCTCTCACACACACCCTGTCCTGCTGCTCTCTGTGACGTCATGAGGTCTGAGGTAATGATGTGCTCTAATTGGTCCCTGATAGGTGTGACATCTTTTGGGGTTGGCTGTGGCCGTCCTCAGAGACCTGGAGTCTACGCCCGAGTCTCTGCCTTCATGTCCTGGATTGCCCAGACCAGACGCTCCTCGTCATCCTCCTCTTCCTCCAGCTAATCATTGTTCTTTTCTTTCTGCTATTCCTCCTGCTAATCCTCCTCCTCCATACATAGGTATATTTTATATTTTGCACACTTTAAATGCTCAATTGAGGAATATTATGATGAATTTTATTTTCTGAATACTGAGATGAATATCAGATGTTGAGTCTACTTTTCTACTTCTATGAAATCTTGCTGTTAATTATATTATTATAATATGTACTGTATATACAGTATATATTTAAATATCTTGTATATTGTTGTAACATTGTGAAATTAATAAATTTATTGGAAGATGAAAGACCACACCATATTGCTTTATGTACTGTGTCAAGTATTTTAATATATTGTGTTATTTTTACGTATTAAAATTCAGATCACGCTACTCTATGATTGTATTTTTATAAATAAAAAAATAGTTTTTAGAAACAGACTCAACAGGGGGCGGAAATGAGTCGCAATAGACTTAAAATACTTGAAGAAGAAGAAGCGGGTCATCGTCCCGGAAGTGTTATCATCGTGAATCGTTGGCAGGCTAACCGGTGTTAGCCTTAGAAGGTACGAAAATAAATGTTATTAGCATTGAAATCTTGTGTAACCCGCCACAACAATGTCCTCACAATGGTCTGTGACGTAGCAGGTGGTTGACAACATGACTACAGCCCGGAGTGTCTGTTAGCTTAGCAGTTAGCTGTGTGTTAGCAGTTAGCTGTTTATTAGCTTCGTCACTGAGGCTAAACACACTGACAGTCCGTATAGCTAACTGTCCGTTCAGAACTCCCATTGGAAATGTGCTGATTTAAGCCCGCAGCTGATACACAGAGAGAACAGAGAAACTGCACGTAAGACACGAAAAAGTAGTGGAAGTACATGTGTGTACACTATGTATTTACTTGAATTACTCTGATTAATACTTCAGTCTGAATCGTCTCTCCTCTCGTTTGTGCTGACAGTGAGGTGTCTTTTAACATACCACGATGCCTTCATGGACAAACTGAGTTTTCTAGTAGATGGATAGATATAGAGATAAATAGGTAGACTAAATAACAATCAGTATAGTACTGCAGTGTGTTCTGTGACAGTATATGGTACTGTGTACCATACTACAGTGTGTACTGAACTACAGTGTGCACTGATACTATTTATCTAAACAACAAGAGTGGTGTTTCAAACTAAATTTCATAAAAATCTCAGTGGAGTTTTGTATACAGTGAAGTTTGATGAACAGTAATAAAACAAACTGAGTTAAAGGATTAAACATGAAAGTGAAACATTCCGTTTTAATGTGATTGAATGATTTCAATATCTGTATAGTCTAATCTTAAGCTTATTTTGTGTCACAGAGCTTCAACATGAGCAGCCAAGGAGCTGGAAAACCCAGAGAGCAGGAGGAGAAGGAGCAGGACGAGGACTTCTACGACTGCCAGGAGACCCTAGAGCCTCCATGCCCGAGAGGAGGGCAGGAGGAGGAGACCCAGCAGGAGGCAGTAGGGGTGGAGGACTTTCACATTAAATTTGACAGACTGACTGACAGAAGAGACATCAAAGAGAGAGAGGGAGGACGAGGAGGACATGAGGAGGAGCAAGACGACAAGCTGAAGGACGACAAGTTGAAGGACGAGGAACAGGGCGACAGGCTGAAGAAGGAGGAGCAGGGAGACAGGTTGCAGGAGAAGCAGGAGCAGGGAGACAGAATGCAGGAGGAGGAGGAGCGGGGAGACAGGCTGCAGGAGGAGGTGCAGGGAGACAGGTTGCAGGAGGAGGAGGAGCAGGGAGACGGGCTGCAGGAGGACTCAGACTCAGAAATGAAGGACAACAGCCTGGAGGTGGAGTTCGATGATGTCTACCTGAGGGAGGTGGAGAAGGCGCTGACAGAGGAGGAGAAAGAGGTGATACCTATTTATTAACTGAGAGGTTATCAACGCTGTGGCTAACAACATGCTAACTGTGAGGTTATGAACATTGTAGCTAACAACATGCTAACTGAGAGGTTATCAACACTGTGTTTAACAACATGCGAACTGAGAGGTTATCAACATTGGAGCTCACAATTTGCTAACTGAAAGGTTATCAACATTGTAGCTAACAACATGCTAACTCAGAGGTTATCAGCACTGTAGCTAACAACATGTTAACTGAGAGGTTATCAACGCTGTAGCTAACAACATGCTAACTGAGAGGTTATTAGCACTGTGGCTAACAACATGCTGACTGAGAGGTTATCAACGCTGTAATTAACAACATGCTAACTGAGAGGTTATCAACACTGTGGCTAACAATATGCTAACTGAGAGGTTATCAACACTGTGGCTAACAACATGCTGATTAAGAGGCGTCATGCTCTCAGATTTCCTAAACCTTCTGCTCTATTTCAGGGTCGACGGCAACAAAGTTTAACTCTGAAGGAAAAAGGCAACGGCCAGTTTAAAGCTGGAGGTGAGTAACATCATCACCATAACATTGTTCAGAATATAAACCAGTACAAACCAGTATGACCAGTATAAACATGTCTTCCTACAGACTGGTTAGATGCGGAGCGGAGCTACACAGAGGCGTTGGTTTTATGTCCAGTTTGTTTCAGCCGAGAAAGAGCCGTTTTGTTCTCCAACAGAGCTGCTGCAAGACTGCACCTGGTAACAAGGAGCATGCTAACTACATGCCAACAGCACACTGATTGTCACACTGTCAACGCTGTGGCTAACAACATGCTTACTGGCAGGCTATCAACACTGTGGCTAACAACATGATAATAATATGCTACCTGACAGGCTATGTGGCTAACAACATGCTAACTGACAGGCTGTCAACACAGTGGCTAACAACATGCTACCTGAGAGGCTATCAACACTGCGCTTAACAACATGCTAAGAACGTGCTATGGACAATAAAATCTAACATCTAAACATTCAAGTCTAACAGCATGCTAACACAAAGGTTAACAACATGCTAATAGAGTCCATCTTTCCCTTTCAGGATCTGAAAGATAAGGCAATCTCAGACTGCACTAGAGGTGAGCGATAACATCATTCTTTACTTGGTCACTGATTGATCTCTGTATTGATTTGTTGCCTGTGGTTGCCATAGCGTTAGAGCTGAATCCAGACTATGTGCGGGCGTGGCTGAGGAGGGCGGAGCTTCACGAGCAGACGGAGAAGCTGGACGAAGCTCTGGAGGACTACAAGAAGGTTCTGGACTTGGACCCAAACCAGACCAGCGCCAGACAGGCCTGCATGGTGAGTTCACTGACCGGAACTAGACCAGTACCAAATAGGCCTGGTAGATACAGGTAATAGTTCACATTTATGACCTCATACTATACTAGTAGTATAACCACATACTGTACTAGTAGTACAACCTCATACTATACTAGTAGTACAACCTCATACTATACTAGCAGTACAACCACATACTATGCTAGTAGTACAGCCTCATACTATACTAGCAGTATAACCACATACCATACTAATAGTACAACCTCATACTATACTAGTAGTATAACCACATACTATACTAGTAGTACAACCTCGTACTATACTAGTAGTATAACCACATACTATACTAGTAGTACAATCTCGTACTATACTAGTAGTATAGCCCCATACTATATTTGTAGTACAGCCTCATACTATACTAGTAGTATAACCACATACTATACTAGTAGTACAACCTCATACTATACTAGTAGTACAATCACATCCTATATTAGGAGTACAATTTAATAATATACTAGTAGTATAACCTCACACTATAGTAGTAGTATAACCTCATACTATACTAGTAGTACAGCATCATACTATACTAGTAGTACAACATCATACAACCTCAATAATCCAACCTCATAATATACTAGTGGTGTAACCTCATACTATACAGGTAGTACTACCTCATGCTATACTAGTAGTATAACCTCATACTATACTAGTAGTACTACCTCATGCTATACTAGTAATATAACCTCATACTATACTAGTAGTATAACCTTATACTATACTAGTAGTACAACCTCATACTATACAAGCAGTACTTACTGATTTGGCCAATATGTGGTATACACCAAAAGTACCTGGATGTGGTACTGATCTGTTGTAAGTCTCCAGTCTCCATCAGACCAGTCTCCCTCTCCTACTGTATGCAGTATGCAGTACATACTGTGTACTGTATACAGCCTAATACATCACTTTGCTAAATACTACTGAGGTACGCAGTATGCAGTATGTACTATGTACTGTCCGTTTTGAGTACAGCCTCTGTGCTGACTGTAACCTGACTGACTGTAACCTGTAACCTGTGTCTCTCTCTCTCTCTCTCTCTCTCTCTCTCTCTCTCTCTCTCTCTCTCTCTCTCTCTCTCTCTCTCTCTCTCACTGTCTATCTCTCTCTACCTGTCTGTCTCTCAGAGGTTGCCTCAGCAGATTCAGGAGAGGAATGAGAAGTTGAAGGAGGAGATGATGAGTACGTACTGCACCTGAACACACCACCTTAAAGGAACACTATACAGCGTATTGATCAGCCCCTTCAGGAATCCTCCATGTTGTTGTGTCTCAGTGTTTGTTAGTCTGTTTGGTCCCAGTCACAGTAAACTGATATGGTTCAGTTTCACACTGCACTAATTAAAAACAGCCAAATGAATAAAATAATTAACTGAGGGCTGTGCAGGAAGGACTGAATTCAGCTTTTTCATGTGGAGTGCTGCCACTTCTCTGATAGATGATTAGAAGTGTTTCCACTTAAACTGGTCACTGATCACCGGTGAATCTCTCCTGTAGTTTATTTTACTGTAGCTGCATCTCATTTCACCATTTTTTACCTCCTTGTCTCCTCATCTCCTCGATCCTCCGGCTTGTGACCCGGAAATTGATCTCAGCGCTCCATCTCGGAGGACATCCCAATTCCTAAAATGCCCTTATTGGATATCAGTTACTGATTGGACGGTGCTGTGATACACGTCAGCATTACTGGAGTTTTATACCGGAGTGAAGACAGATCACAGATTAACAGTTTTACAGTTTGTCATCTGATTCACCATCTAGTTAAAATCTGTGTTAATTTGTTTGTCTGAATAACAAACAGACCATGTTGATGGTGAAGTGTTCCAGCAGCAGAAGGACCTGCAGTATCTCTCCTTCACACCGCGACTGAAGCAGCCTGTTACTGCTAGAGCTTTATAAGACCTGACGACAAACAGGCTTCAGACAATTTTCTTCATTTATTAGAAAGATTTTTCCTTTCATGATGTGTTATTTACCCCATTATTAAGGATACAGTTCAAGTCAGAGAGAGAAAGGTTTGTCTTTTATTTCCATGCACATGAGGCTGATAATTCCCGAGCATCACGTTTGATATGAGGTGCATCATTTCAATTTGCCCTCAAACATTTAGCCTAATAAATCATTTCTACTGCCAGAATATCAATAACTACAGCCGCTAATACTGAATAACTAATATAAAGGTATGTCGACACAATCCACAGTCTAATACAGATTGCAGCTGTTATTCATGTGCAGGTGTTTGTTAAACAGGTAACAGGCTACAGAAAGAAAACACTGTGTCTCTTTATTAGTATTAGATCAGTTCAAACATAAACAGCTGTTAAAGCTGACAAGACAGCTGATCCAGCTGTGATCAGCTGTTGCTGTCATCAGAAACAGATGTGGCTTCATGTGACACTTCAGAGGAAAGGACATCTCATGTCTCTAAAAACATATTTGCTCTCTCCTCGTGTCTTTTCCTCGCCTCCTCTGTTCACATCTCCCATGGGCGGGACTAAGAGTCAAGGAGAGGAGTCGAGGAGAGGACGCAAGTCGAGCCATACGATTTGGGAAATGGGAAAGGCCTTGTGACCTGAAACACCTGTGACATCTGACCTCTGACCCTTGCTGCAGGTAAACTGAAGGACTTGGGGAACCTGGTCCTGAGACCGTTCGGACTTTCCACTAACAACTTCCAGGTGAACCAGGACGCAGACACCGGCTCCTACTCCATCAACTTCATCCAGAACCCCAACAACAACAACAGATGACATCACTCGTGGTGGTGATGATGTCACCCACAACAGTGATGATGTCACAGATGACCTTGTGTGTGTCCAGAGGAAAATAAAAGCTGACTGATTTGTTTGCTGCTTGTGTTTTGTGTTGTTTGTTCTCTGGTGTCCATGGTAACGAGACTTCAATGGATCAACAGCCCAACTGCTGACCAATCAGATCACAAGAAACATTGTGATATCATTCCTTCAGGATCCTCACAAGATAATAAAGGCCAGTCAATAGTTCTGTTGTATTTAAGTTGTTTAAATAAAGTTGGTTTGACTCCTATATGTACCATACTATACTATACTATACTATTACTACATTATAAAGCTATATACTATATAATAAAGTATATTATACTATACTATGCTATATTGTATTGTACTGTACTATCCTATACTAAATTATACTATGCTATTGTATATTATGCTATGCTATACTACACTAAATTATACTATATTATGCTATACTATATTATACTATGCTATGCTATACTAAGTTATTCTATAATATGCTATTCTACATTATACTATACTACACCATACTATGCTAAAAAGAAGACCAGGAAGAACGCCCTCGCACATGCGCAGTGTGTGTACTGGTTCAGTGCTGAAGATGGCTGCGCCCATAGACCTGGAGCTGAAGAAGGTAAGATAATGATCATTTACAACATGCTACCTGCTGGTGTTACCTGGTAGTGTTACCAGGTATCTGTCACTTGCTCTCTGTGTTCACCGAAGAGCCGGTGGATCAGACTACCGCTGTTTATCGGCCGGTTAGCAACACCGTGAGCAGCTAACACCGGAGCTAACTGTTAGCACGAGGAGCTAAGCACACTAAACACAGATAACAGGAGAGAGGAGGAGGGATCAATATAATGTATGTATTGTAGAATATGTCGTTAAAGGGAGTTGGTGTGAACATGTGTGTTGTGACGTTCTGGGCCGATGCTGATGTTTGTGTTATTATTCATCCCCCAGAAAACTATAACTTATTACAGCACCTCTGACTGAGAATATTATCAATCATACTCATTTATGAACCACCATTCACAAGAAAAAGGTCCTTTTTGTGAAGCATAAATGTAGGTCTCCGTGTAGAAGCTATTAGAAAAGCAATACTATACTAGTAGTACTTAGAAGTATAACCTCATACCATACTTGTACTACAACATCATGCTATACTAGTAGTATAACCTGATACTATACTAGTAGTACTACCTCATGCTATACTAGTAGTATAACCTGATACTATACTAGTAGTACAACCTCATACTATACTAGTAGTATAAGCTCATACTAGGGTTAGGGTTAGTGCAACCTCAACCTAATGTTGTTGAAGTGTTTTTTTATCAGAGTGATACCTCCCTCTTGTAGGCGTTCACAGAGCTGCAGGTGAAGATGATCGACACGCAGCAGAAGGTGAAGCTGGCCGACCTGCAGATCGATCAGCTGACTCGGGTTCAGAAACATGCTAAGCTAACTCACACGGAGCTCGCCACACTGTCAGACAACACGCGACTCTACGAGGGAGTCGGACGCATGTGAGTCTCCTTGACAACCAGGATCTTTGTTCACCTGGACAGGTTACACCATGACTTGGGTGTTATGATACTGAGGATCTGATTGATGTGAGAACAGAAGACTCGTCACTCTGTTGGTGTTTTATGAGCACTAAAGACAATATCCAGTTTTTCTCGTGAACGCGATATCTCAGGAATGCCTGGAGGGAACATTTGGTACAAACGTCCACATTGATTCAAGAATGACCTGATTCGCTTTTAGTTGTCAAAGGTCACTGTGACCTCATATAACATGTTTTTGGCCCTAACTAAATAATTTACATGCTAATTATGGCAATTTAATTAATTCAATTTAAATGAGAAAGTGATGATGGATGTAAACATGTAAACTGACATTTGACTGGTTGGTGGAGGAATACAACCATGAGGTGATAATTCTAGTGTGTGTGTGTGTGTGTGTGTGTGTGTGTTTCAGGTTCATTCTTCGGTCGAAGGAGGACATCAACAATCAGCTGATGGACAAACAGAAAACAGCTGATGAGAAAATTAAAGAGCTTGAGGTACAAATACACATTGAGATACACAGTGACATGTACAAGAGTACAGAAGCAAAGAGATGAAACTCTGTGAGTATATTTGTTTGGTGGATTAATTTTCTGTTGTTCCAATGCTAATTGTCATTGTAGTTTACATTGTTGGAAAGCCTGTTTATTTACCTTCACAATGATGTCCAACTTGTAAGGATCATGCATTTGTGGGTTGAGCAGCACAGCTGATTATGTGGGTAGCGCCCAGGTGAAATTAGCCAAGATTTTCTGCCACTGCTAAACAGCGTGTTCTCCTGTTGGTACTGACTCTTGTTCAGAGCTCCATGTCCTGTGTACACGAGGTCTGCTGGGTGCTACGCCCTACTAAAGTAATCATTTGGTGTCTGCTCCAAGCATCAGCTTGCCACGTTTGTCTAATCTGGATAAGGCGATAGGGCAAGTTGAAGCTGGTGTTCCACAGAGCCAAGTTGCAGCGTTATTTAGAGTCAGCAATGGTACCATCTCCAAACTGAAGGCCGAGTTCTGTGAAACTGGTGATGTCAAAAACACACCATGAAGTGGGAAGACAAGAAGGAAGACAATACTCTAAGAAGACCACCAAACTGTTCAAAGCAAAAGTCAATAGTAACAGGAAAATACAGTGTTGAGCACTGGCCGAGAATTTTGGCTAATTTCACCGGGGCGCTACCTACATAATCAACTGTGCTGCTCATCTAACAAGTGCATGATCCTTACAAGATGGACATCATTGTGAAGGTAAATAAACAGTCTTTCCAACCATGTCAAATACAATTAAAAAATTAGCATTGGAATAACAGAGAAATAATCCACCAAACACTAATTTACAACCTTTTTTTCCTGAGTTTATTTATAATATTTTACTGTTCAACACAGGACATTTCAGTAGAAACGTTAAATATGACAATAGAATATTTAATCATTTAGTTTTCGGCTGGGAGCTCTCAGTGATGGTGAAAACAAGGAAAAATATACGTTTATATATATTTCTTAATTTATGCAATAGCCTCAAATTATTTTTTTTTAAATAATTTAACAATTTATATTTTTTCATGATTTAATAACATGTATTTCATATATACAGGATATAAAAAATCCCTAGCGTATTCGGGTGTGTTTTACCTGCAGTGTATGACACTAGTCTTACTGTGCTTGTGTTATTTCCAGCAAAAGAAGGTGTACCTTGAACGCAGCGTGAAAGAAGCTGAAGACAACATCAGAGAGATGCTGCTGTCCAGAAGAGCTCAGTGATAATCTAATCAATAATCAATAACACACCTCATCAATAACACACACGTTTATGTCAGTAACTGTTTGTTAGTTGTTCATATTAAAAATGTTGAACCTTCAGTCTGTGTTTGTTTCTTCAGAGTGAGACATCTTTATTTAACTCTGTAAACCGGAGCAAAGTGAGACATCTTTATTGAACTGTAAACGGGAACAGAGTGAGACATCTTTATTTCACTCTGTAAAGAGGAGCAGAGTGAGATGTCCTCTCTGTGTAGTAGTTACAACAGAATATCTTTGTTCAGTTTAGTCCCGCCCCCGGAAACGGAACTCAATCTGCGGCGCGCGCGGGATTTAATTTAAGAAGCAGTGCGCGGCTGTGGATCTCTTTGTGCATCTATGTGCGGCCGTTAGCCCACGGTCAGTCGGTCAGTTTCCCGCCACTCGGAGTAAATAAATAAACAAACAAACAAAGACCGAGAAGAGACTGCTGTCAGCATGGCGACTCCACCGAAGAGGCCGTTCTGTGTTCCCGTCAGTCCGACCGGCAGCGTCTCCCGCAAAGAGAAGAAGATCTCCATCGAGGGAAACATCGGTGAGTTCCGGCCTGATCAGTGCTGATCACCGATCACCGGGGTGAAACCTGGTAAACGGTCTGTTCTCCGGTGAACACCGAGTGATGAGCGGTCAGTGGACCGTTTGTAGTTTTAAACCCGGTAAAGTCCGTTTATGTTGGCTGGGGAGATTGGCGCCAAATGAAAGATAGCCAGGGCCTAAACGGTTTTATTCATGATCAGTAATCAATAAGTGGAGCTGGTGGATAAAGTATTAAAGGAGCAGTGCCTCAACTTATCCTGTAACGATGTTTTTACTGGTGTAAAAGTACACAAGTATCAGCTGATTGACATAGGTTGTCAAAGTAAAAGTACTCTATACTATATATATATATATATATATATATACATATATCTGTGTCTCATTTCTAACTATCTCTCTCTCTCTACCTATCTGTCTCTCTGCCTGTCTCACTCTGTATCCGTCTCTCTCTACCTGTATGTTTCTCTTTGTCCATCTGTCTCACTCTTTACCCTTTTGTCTCTCTCTCTGTCCATCTGTCTCACTCTCTCTACCCCTCTGTCTCTCTCTCTGTCCATCTATCTCACTCTACCCTTCTGTCTCTCTCTGTCCATCTCTCACTCTCTCTCTACCCCTCTGTCTCTCTTTCTGTCCACCCCTCTGTCTCTCTCTCTGTCCATCTGTCTCACTCTCTCTCTACCCTTCTGTCTCTCTCTGTCCATCTGTCTCACTGTCTCTCTACCCTTCTGTCTCTCTCTCTATAATCTGTCTCTCTCTCTGTCCATCTGTCTTACTCTCTCTCCACCCGTCTGTCTCTCTCTGTTCATCTCTCTCACTCTCTACTCGTCTGTCTCTCACTCTCTACCCATCTGTCTCATTCTCTACCTGTCTGTCTCTCAGCTGCAGGAAAGTCCACCTTCGTGCGCCTCCTTCAGGGGGCATCAGATGACTGGGATGTGATCCCTGAACCCATCGGGAAATGGTGCAATGTTCAGAACGACAGCGGCGACATTTACCAGGTGAACAAACAGCACCTGAACACAACACACTGTACAATGACATCACAAAAGACCAGACAGAGGAGTTCCTGTCTTTTCACAATAAAAGCTGTGTGTTTGCATGCTTGTCTGTGTGGGTTTTCCTGAGTTCCCTGAGTTTACCTGTGTTTACTTAGGGATGCTAATTTTGAAAAATGTTCTTAACCGATAACCGACCCTCGTTAACCGATAATTAACCATTAACCACAAGAATAGTGCGTCTTATGCAGCGATGCGTCAGCTGCAGTATATGAGCACCACAGTTGAGTCAACAGTTCACCGTCAGGAGAGTTACTGTAGCGGCCACGACGCTGCGTTCACTGTCCCCAGTTCACCGTCAGGAGAGTTACTGTAGCGGCCACGACGCTGCGTTCACTGTCCCCAGTTCACCGTCAGGAGAGTTACTGTAGCGGCCACGACGCTGCGTTCACTGTCCCCAGTTCACCGTCAGGAGAGTTACTGTAGCGGCCACGACGCTGCGTTCACTGTACCCAGTTCACCGTCAGGAGAGTTACTGTAGCGGCCACAACGCTGCGTTCACTGTCCCCAGTTCACCGTCAGGAGAGTTACTGTAGCGGCCACGACGCTGCGTTCACTGTCCCCAGTTCACCATCAGGAGAGTTACTGTAGCGGCCACGACGCTGCGTTCACCGTCCCCAGTTCACCGTCAGGAGAGTTACTGTAGCAGCCACGACGCTGCGTTCACTGTCTCCAGTTCACCGTCAGGAGAACTGCCAGCTCTCTCTAAAGGTGGACCAGATTTTCTCCTACACGTGACGAGCCGCTCCTCTGGTTTTTCTCAGTTTTTTAATTAATTATTAATATTTCTTTTAACCCTTTAATTGATAGCGTCGATCACTTAAAATGCTTAATGCCGGTTATTGGTTAAACGGTTATCAACATCCTAGTTTACCTGTATGTTTACCTGTATGTTTACCTGTATGTTTACCTGTATGTTTACCTGTGTGTTTACAGGAGTTGAGTTCCTCTCAGAAGAGTGGAGGAAACCTGTTGCAGATGTTGTATAATAAACCCAGCCGCTGGTCCTACACCTTCCAGGTAACTAATCTTTACTCCGCCCACTCAGGTGATGAAGATGAGCTGTGAAGCTGTGTCACTAACATTTACCTGTCTGTTTGTCTGTCTCTACCTGTCTGTCTGTCAGAGCTATGCGTCTCTCAGCAGAGTTCGTTCTCAGCTTCAGTCTCCATCAGTCAAACTTCAGCAGGCTGAAAACCCCGTACAGTTCTACGAACGCTCCGTCTACTCAGACAGGTAACTATAGACCCACCTGAAACACTGTAGACCCACCTGAAGAAGTCCTATACACACAGACAGGGTTAGGGTACTGCAGTAACCTGGTGTACCGTGTATACTGTGTGTACAGGTACGTGTTTGCGTCCTGCTTGTTTGAGTGTGGTAGCATGACGGAAACAGAGATGAGTGTCTTTGAGGACTGGCACACCTGGTTATTGAACCAGTTTGAACCGGACATCGCCCTCGACGGCATCATCTACCTGAGAGCTCAGCCGCAGGTACTACCATTAATACTACTGCTGCTACTACTACAATATATTGCTAATACTAATACCACTGATACTGTACATCTGTTCTACAGATTTTATTTGTGTCATTTTCTAGCGCTGCTTTCAAGCTCCTTGATTCTCTCTGTAAATTTCAGCGCTGTATGCAGCGCCTGCTACATCGGGGCAGGGAGGAGGAGCAGGAGATTCCTCTGGAGTATCTGGAGCAGCTTCACTTCAAACATGAATCCTGGCTCTTCCACAGGAACCTCAGGTAACAACACTACTGAGCACGCCCAGAAACTCACACATATGCTCTATATGTACAATATATACTGTATGTTTGTGTAGAAGTATATAAATATTTGTATATGTATAAAAGTACTGTATGTGTAGATGTGTCAGGGGCCATACAAGAAATAATACTGGCACACTCACACACATTCTCCTTTCATATACATCTATTTTCTCTCACATTCATGCATTTTATGCTCATTTATATATAGATATATATTTACTCACATTTATATATTATACACTCATTTTATATAAATTCACCCACACATTCATGCATTTTCACACAAATGTTTCTATTTTGTTCAGGTTGGACTTTGAGTACCTGAATGAACTTCCTGTTCTCATTCTGGACGTCGACGACGACTTCAAGAACGATCGCATCAGACAGGAAGCCATCATCGACAAGGTTCCTGTTTATTTCCCTCTACTGAGTTCTACTGAGTTCTAGTGTTCACTGTGATCTGACCTGGGGTCTGTTTTCCTCCTGCAGGTCAGAGAGTTCCTCAACACCCTGTAGAGCTTCGTCCACCAATCACAGCTCGCCATGCAAGCAGCTGGCTTGTCTGATTGGACGACCCACTTTGTACATTTTTTTTTAACTTTTTCTGTTTTTAATGCAGAGTTTTAGTCTTTTCCTAACTTCATGTTTACTGTGTGTGTGTGTGTGTGTGTGTGTGTGTGTGTGTGTGTGTGCGCACACTATGTATTTACTTGAATTACTTTGATATTTATACTTTAGTCTGAATCCTCTCCTCGGAGATAAGACCTGTAAAAATACTAATTTGTCCTGACAGTGAGGTGTCTTTAACACACCACGATGCCTTCAGAGACCAACCCAGTCTTTTGCTGGAATAAAGAAACTCAGACCTACTGTGTGTCGTGTTTCATCTGAAATCCTCTTTTAATATTTTGAGTGTTTAAAGTTTTTAGTTCAGACTTGAGACATCGTCACACCAAACTTCACTGAGAAATCACTTCTTTTGAAAATCAGTACAGTACTACAGTGTGTACTGTATTAGTGTGTACCATAACAGTATACAGTGCTGTCAAGCGTATTAGTGTGTACTGTAACAGTATACGGTAGTGTGTAGCGTATTACAGTGTGTACTGTAACAGTATACAGTACTGTGTAGTGTATTAGTGTGTACGGTAATAGTATACAATACTGTGTAGCGTATTACAGTGTGTACTGTAACAGTATACAGTACTGTGTAGTGTATTACTGTGTACTTTAACAGTACACAGTACTGTGTAGCGTATTACAGTGTGTACTGTAACAGTATACAGTACTGTGTAGCATATTAGTGTGTACATTAACAGTATACAGTACTGTGTAGCGTATTACAGTGTGTACTGTAACAGTATGCAGTACTGTGTAACGTATTAGTGTGTACTGTAACAGTATACAGTACTGTGTAGCGTATTACAGCGTGTACTGTAACAAATACAGTGTGTACTGATACTATTTATTTGTACATGTCGTGTTTCAAACCATACTTCAGAAGAGTTGAAGTGCAGCTGAGTGACCGAATGATCTGAATCTATTCAGTGTGATTTGCTGTGATGTCACAAACTGACAGCCAATCGTCTGGAGGCTGTCAGCAGGTCACCTGCTGACAGCGTGTTAGCTGGTGCTAACACGCTAACAGCAGCTGACAATGATTGTAGAGTTTAACTCTTCAGGTAATGTTCAACATCCAGACACGATGTCTGACAACCACTAAATCCCTGCTACACACACCCTAGTGTGTGTGTGTGTGTGTGTTAAAGAGGAAAGCACGTCTGTTACACCTATATATAAATAATGCTTATTATTATTATTATTATTATTGTTATTATTCTGTACACACAATTAATTATGTACATTAT
The DNA here is from genome assembly GCA_947000775.1 of Pterois miles. Classification (NCBI taxonomy): domain Eukaryota; kingdom Metazoa; phylum Chordata; class Actinopteri; order Perciformes; family Scorpaenidae; genus Pterois; species Pterois miles. The sequence continues at coordinate 28,214,418 of CAMQGK010000052.1, read as the reverse complement.
TAAATTAAAATGTCTGATATTACAGAAATGCTTCATTAAACATGTTGACTTTCAGCCAGCGTGACAGGAAAAGTTCAGTGTCCTGCTAAAATACTGATCTCATAATGTTTCAGTGTGGCATCACAACACTATATACTGTCTATATGCAGGTATAACACTTTATACTGTACTGTATGTATATCTATAAATCTATGTATATATAGTTTAATTGTGGGTATGTTTAATGTATGTAAGGTCACTGCAAATATTTGTTTGACAGACTTCTGTCCTCGTCTTCCGTCTCTCTGGGTGAATAGCCTTTTGGGGGGATTATTTAAAATCCAAAACATTGTTCAACTGACCTGCAAACATCAACACCACCGAATGTGGAGATAAGAGGTTTAATGAGTGACAGGTCAAATGACTCAGCATGTGACCTTTGACCTCTGCAGGGTCACAGGGTCTATGAATGTCTTACCTGCAGCAGGTAAATAAATCACGGTTGTCCCTCACCGTCCCAGTCACCTGCTCCTTAATGTCTTCATCACCTTGGACGGTCGGGAGCTCCGACACCTCAACGTCTCGACGACAACGACATACAGGTTTTATGCATTATTTATACACTAATATGTTAACATAGACTATATAATAATAATAATCTTTATTTATATAGCACCTTTCGAAACAGTTGTAAAGTGCTTGTACAGATAAAATATAATACAGACGTTAAAAAACAACAACAAAGGAGACAAAATAATGAGAAAACTCCATCCATCCATCGTCAACCGCTTATCCCCTTAGGGGTCGCTGGGGGGCTGGAGCCGATCCCAGCTAGCATTGGGCGAAGGCGGGGTTCACCCTGTACAGGACGCCAGTCCATCGCAGGGCACATAGACACAGACAAAATATAGACAAACAACCATTCACGCCCACATCCACACCTTCGGGCAATTTAGAGTCATCAATTAACCTAAACAGCATGTCTTTGGACTGTGGGAGGAAGCCGGAGTACCTGGAGAAAACCCACGCTTACACGGGGAGAACATGCAAACTCCACACAGAAGAGTCCCAAGCCGGATTGAACCTGCGGCCCTCTTGCTGTGAGGCACCACCATGCAGCCCCAATGAGAAAACTCAAACCAGTAGAATCACACAATATCTTACAGAGACAACACATCTTCCAGAAGAGGACAATGTGGGGTGTTTAAAAAGGTGCACCCAGCTGTTGCCTCAAGGGGCAAAAAAGCCTTTTTATATAAATGGGTTTTTAAAAGAGATTTAAAATTTGTTAATGAGTGAGCTAACCTGGGGTCCTCGCGGAGGCTGTCCCAGAGTCTGGGGACATTGATGGCAAAGACTCCCTTAGTCACCAGCCTAGACCTGGTACAACCAGTAACGCCTTGTCAGAGGACTTCCGGTTAGAAGGAAGCATGTATGGAGTAAGGAGCTCGGTGAGGTACTTCAGTGCGAAACCATGCAGAGCTTTAAAAGTTAGCAGTAAAATCTTAAAATCAATTCTAAATTTGACGTGAAGCCGGTGAAGATCTGATAAAACTGTAGATAATTTAACTGAAGAAAATTCTGGGACATCCAACAATGTGTATCGGCCAGGCAGGCCTTGAGAGAAGTTAAAGGTGGAATCAGAGGTTTTGAGTTTTGAGTGACATACAGCTGTGTGTCATCTGCATAGCAGTGAAATTGGATATTATGCTTATGGATGACATGACCAAGGGGAGCATATATATAGGAAATAGTAAAGGGCCAAGAATAGACCCTTGAGGGACTCCACAAGTGAGATGGGCTGGTAAAGAGGAGGCACTGCTAACAACAACAGAAGTGTTTCTATCTGACAGGTAGGAACAGAGGAGTTGAAGGGCAGTACCACCCAGACCAATCCAAGACTCAGGGTGATCTAAAAGAATGCTGTGATCCATTATGTCAAATGCCGCACTTATAAACATTATTTATATACTAATATGTTAACATAGGCTATATTATACAGGTTTTATACATTATTTCTGTACTAATACATTAACATACACTATATTTTATAGTTTTTATACATAATTTCTATACTAATACCTTAACATACACTATATTGTACAGGTTTTATACATTATCAGCATACTAATACGTTAACGTGCACCATATCATACAGGTTTCAGACATTATTAATATACATTATTAATGTACTAATACATTACTATATAAACCATATTGTACAGGTTTTAAACATTATTTCTATATCAATACATTAACATGCACTTTATTGTACAGGTTTTATACAATATTTATATACTTATAAGTTAACATACACTTTATTGTACAGGTTTTATACATTATTTATATACTAATACTTTAACATGCATTACATTGTACAGAGGCTTTATACATTATTTCTATTCTAATACATTAACATACACCATATTATACAGGATTAATACATTATACAGTAAACATACAATACAGTTATACAGTTGCATACAATACAGTTAACATACAGTGTGTATTATTGAGCTAGTTACAGGTTTTATACTTTATATACTAATATGTTAACATGCATTATGTATTATTGAGTTAAATTAATATGCTAACTTATGGTATGCATTAAATTAAATGGATCAATCAATTTATGTTTAATGTGATTTGCGCCTCTATTTTTATGTATTGCTTTATTGATGTATGTTTTATACATCAATAAGTAAGTATATATATACAGCGTGTGTGTGTACTGATGTGTTTTTGTATAAATTTTATCATATTTATGTGTACATTCAGCAGGCCTCCTTGTCATGTCGTCTGGTCTGTAACCTGCTGAGATGTTTGTTGACTGAGTCTCAGTCGGATGAATTCCAGGAGAGAAAATCTTGAGCGACTCAGCGAGGAGCGAGGACACGAAAACAAAGAGAGAGGACGAGTTTTTAACAAGTCACAGAGGTCTGCAGGATGAAGCCCAGGAGGCCTGGAGAGGTCTGGAGAGGTCTGGAGAGGTCTGGAAAGGTCTGGAGGAGAGTTAACAGAGTTTGTGACAGTTTCTGATCAATAATTTGGTCGTTAAACATAGTAAAATTTCTTGACTTATAATTTCTTGTTTGAAAGAAAATATTCACCATCGAAAAGAATTTCATTTAGAAAAGACTCAACATGTTATTTGAGCATGAAGATTGTTTAGAATAAATTTTCTGTTAATCAACTAGTTGAACAATTATTCACATATATCATCAATAATCTCTCAGATGTTAGTGTTAAAAACATGAAGATCATCTCAGATCAATTCTCTTGACATTAGTATAGATATTGATTTATTATCAATTTACTGATCTTCAAAATGTTTAGAATGAATCTTTTCAAAAGAGAGAAAGAAAGAGAGAGAGAGAGAGAGAGAGAGAGAGAGAGAGAGAGGGAATGACACTCAACCATTAACTGAAAAACAAATGATTGTTAAAGCCAAGAAAAACAGAGAGAGGGTCAGTTATGTTACGGTGTCTCTCCACCACTCAGCAGAGAGGAGACAAAAGAGAGAGAGAGACAGACAGACAGACAGACAGAGGACACACCGACAGCCAGAAGACAGACAGCCAGAAGACAGACAGACAGAAACTTTTCTATTCCTCGTTAAAGTTCAGGCGTTTATATTTTCTGCTGCTCCACACGTTTGTCTCTCCAGCCGTCCATCCGTCCACCGGTCTGTCCACCTGTCGACCCGTCCTTCCAGTCGTCCAGCTGTCCGTCCACTCAGCCACCCGTTGAGCCACCTGTCCGTCTGTCCAGCCCTCCAGGTGTCCGTCAAACTGTAAGTGCATGTTTGCATGTTCACTGATTTTCAGAGAAAATCCTCTTTTCAGTCTATTTTCATTCAGCTGCAGCTGCAGTAATCCGTTAAGAACTCTCACCAGACTCCATTCAAATACTTCACCTTTTTAGAGTTCACTACAAACCACTGCCATAGTACTCCTGTAAACTTATATATCATCATTAAGATACTGCAAATATACTACCATGTATTATCATGAAGATACTACAAACATATGACAGTGCTCTATCATTAACATACTGCAAACATACTATGTATTATCATTAAGATACTACAGACATACTACCATGTATTATCATTAACATACTAAAAACATACTACCATGTATTATCATTATGATAATACAAACATACTACCATGTATTATCATTAGCAGACTAAAAACATACTACCGTGTATTATCATTATGATACTATAAACTTACTACTATGTATTTTATTAAGTTACTACAAACATTTTATTATGTGTTATCATTAAGATACTGCAAACACACTTCCATATATTATCATTAACATACTACAACCATACTACCATGTATTATCATTAAGATATTAAAAACATATTAGTAGTATTATAATTAACATACTACAAACATACTACGATGTATTAACATGAACTATCAGCAACACTACAGTATTTCATAGTTATTTAACAATATTTTTTCATTTTTGTTCTCAGGTTGTTTCTGATGGAACTGAAGCTCAAATCCTGAACGCAAGTCAACAGTTCCTATTATTATTATTATTATTATTATTATTATTATTATTATTAAATAAACAATCTGCTTTTGAGAATATTTGTAAAAGTTTTCATTTGGAGGCAAAAATATCAAAACAAAAGTAAAGACAAAGAAGAAGAGAAGAAGAGAAGAAGAGATGGGCTTCTCTGAGCTGCTGGAGGAGGTGAGACACTTTACTGTAATCTCATTACCACTTCATGTACTATGATCACATGTATTGTGATTACTGTCATGAAATCTGATTACTCTGTCAGTTCTCTGATTGCTGCATCTCATATTCTGTTTATTGCTTCATGTAGTACTGCGCAATGTACCATCCTGTGATTAGCACATCAAATAATCTGATTACTGCATCATGTACTCTGATTACTGCATCATGTTATCTGATTACTGTGTCATGTATACTGCATAGTGCATCTCATAATCTGATTACTGCATCATGTACTCTGATTACTGCATCATGAAATGTAATCACTGCATCATGTAATTTGATTACTGCATTGTGTAATGTGATTACAGCATCATGTGATGTGATTACTTCATCATGTAGTGATTACTTTATATGCCTATGAGATTACTGTCATGTAATGTGTTTACTGTGTCATGTACTCTGAATACTGTGTCATGTAATCGCTGATTCTCTGTATTTTGACTCTGTGCTCTTATTATTCTGTTATGTACTCTGATTACTTCATCATAAAGTCTGATTACAGTGTCATGTAATGTGATTACTTCATCCTGTACTCAGATTACTGTATGTTATGAAGTGATAAAATTTGTATTGAAATTGATTACAATGTTCTGTAATCTGATTACTTCGACATGTACTACAGTTGAGCACAGCAGTTGCAGGTGTGTGATGCAGGTGTCTTTCTTGTACCCCCCCCCCCCCCGCCCCCCCACAATCCCCGACCGTTGCCGTGGTTAGGTGGGCGGTTTCGGCAGGTACCAGTGGCTTCATGTGGCCCTGATCAGTTTACCTGGTTTGATGTTGGCAAGTCAGAACCTGCTCAACAACTTTGTCTCAGGAATCCCCGCCCACCACTGCAGGCTGCCAGCCAATCACAGCCTATACAACCTATCGCACTACCAGGTGACCTGTCTCACTACCATGTGACCTGATCAGATTAACTGATGAATCAGGTCTTGCTGTGATCAATGGATGTGATTGGTTGTTCCAGGTGGATGAGAAGCAGCTTCTGAAAGCGTTTATTCCTATGGACTCTTCAGGAACTAGACTGGATCGCTGCAGGAGGTAAAAGTTCTTCTTCTGTTGTTGATTCTGTTGCAATGTATTGTGAATTAACTCTCTTTAACACCACTTCCTGTTTCACTTGTTCAGATATGTGGAGCCTCAGTGGCAGCTGTTAGTTGCTAACAGCTCAGCTAACATTAGCCACATACAGACGGAAGAGTGTTTGGACGGATGGACGTTCGAAAGCTCCGAGTTCCTCGCTACCACTGTCTCTGAGGTAACATGTAGTGAGGTCAGTGAGGTCATAGTTGTGAGCAGGAGGTTGTAGTGATACTTTAGGAGGTTGTGGTGGTATTTTCCATCCATCTATCCATTTTCTTCGGCTTGCGGGGGTAGCAGGCTTAGCGGGGAACTCCAGATGTCCCTTTCTCCACCAACGTTTTCCAGCTTTTTCCTGGGGGACCCTGAGATGTTCCCAGGCCAGAGGAGAGGCCTCTTACCACTTTGATGTGCCTGGAAAATGGCAAACATCCAGGAGAGATTCTGATCAGATGCCCAAACCTCCTCAGCTGGCCCCTTTAAAGATGAAGGAGCAGCAGCTCTACTCCGAGCTCCCTGCGGATGTCTGAGCTCCTCACCCAGCCACCCTGTGACGAAAGCTCATTTCAGCTGCTTGTATCCATGATCTCCTTCCTTTGGTCACTACCCAAAGCTCACGACCACAGGTGAGGGTTGGAACATAGATGGACTGGTAAATCGAGAGCTTCACCTTCTGGCTCAGCTCTTTTTTCAACATAATGGTCCAGTACAGCGCCCACGTAACTGCCGATGCTGCAGCGAACTGCCTGTCCATCTCCCGCTCCATTTTACTCTCACTGGTGAGCAAGACTCTGAGATACTTCAACTCCTTCGCTTGGGGCAAAGACTCACTCCCCACCTGGAGGGCGCAATCCACCATTTTCCAGAGAACCATGGCCTCAGACTTGGAGGTACTGACTCTCATATTTAGCTGCAAACCAGTGCTTGCTGAGGGTCACAGTCTGATGGAGCCAACAGAATAATATTATCCGCAAAGAGCAGAGACGCAATTCTGAGGTCCCCAAACTGGACAATCTCTTCCCCACGGATGGGCCTTGAGATCCCTTCCATGAACATCTCAAACAGGATTGGTGATATGGGACAGCCCTGGTGGAGGCCAACACGTGGGCAAGCCACGACATGGACAAACCTTCCCCCGAGTCTTCAAACTCTATCGCCTCTATGGAGGACCGTAGTGATATTTAAGGGGGTTGTAGTAGTATTTTAGGAGGTTGTAGTGGTATTTAAGAGGTTGTAATGATATTTTAGGAGGCTGTTGTGATATTTTAGGGGGTTGTAGTAACACTGTCACTCTGATTCTGTCTTTTCTCAGTGGGAGCTGGTCTGTTCTCTGCGTCCTCTGAAACAGATGATTCAGACCATCTATATGGGTGGAGTCTTAGCAGGAGCCATCATCTACGGCGGCCTTTCAGACAGGTGACACTCATGTTCAAAAAGTAAACATATTATAAACTCAGGAAAAAAGTGAGTAAATTAGTGTTTGGTGGATTTTTTTGTTGTTCCAATGCTAATTGTCATTGTATTTGACATGGATGGAAAGCCTGTTTATTTACCTTCACAATGATGTCCAACTTGTAAGGATCATGTCTTTGTGGGATGAGCAGCACAGCTGATTATGTGGGTAGCGCCCAGGTGAAATTAGCCAATGCTAAACAGTGTGTTCTCCTGTTGGTATTGACTCTTATTCTGAGCTTCAGGCGCTGCCAATCAGGCACCACAAGACCAGACCACAGGATCATAAAGTGATCTGGTTCATTCTGAAGAGTCAGCTTTTTAAACCCAAAATGGCTCATAGTTTCAAAACAAAACTCCTCATCTCTTCTCTTCTAACATCAGGTGACTTTCTACCAATCAGATACCTGATGTTGAGTTTTGTTCTACACTACATTTTTAACTGAGCCATAGTCATAAAATACAATGACAATAAGCATTGTAACACCAAGGAAATAATGCGCTATGCAGCAGTGTTTGTCTGGTCTTCGTACCTGTGCACATGTCGTAGGTGTGCACTAACATCACACTAATCAGATTATTTCTCTTTGTATCTGTCTCTCTCTCTAAGGTTTGGGAGGCGGTCTGTCCTTATTTGGTCGTACCTGCAGCTGGGCATTCTGGGTTGTAGCTCCGCCCTTTCTCCTTCCTACTCCGCCTACTGCATTTTTAGGTTTCTGAGTGGGATGGCAGTGTCCGGCATCATCTTGAATGGAGTCTCATTGAGTACCTGTCTACCTGTCTGTCCATCTGTCTATCTGTCTGTCTGTCTGTCTGTCTGTTTCTGTTGTTTTATTGATTCTCTATAGAAACAAACTGATGATGTGTCCACAGAGGTTGATCAACTTGTCTATCTACCTGTGTGTCCCTAGAGGTGGAGTGGATCCCAACCAAAGAGAGGACGATAGTGGGCACCCTCACCTCCTTCTTCTTCACCTTTGGTCAGATGATCCTGGCGGGGTTTGCCTATTGGCTGAGAGACTGGAGGAAGCTGCAGGTGGTCGTCTGTGCCCCCATGTTCCTGTTCTTCTCCTACAGCTGGTCCGTGTAGACTTTCAAAATAAATGCACCTAATCTTTCTGCTCTGTGATTGGTCAGGTGGTTCTGATCTTTCTGCTTTCTGATTGGTCAGGTGGTACGCAGAGTCGGCTCGTTGGCTAGTTCTGAACCGTCGATCTGAGGATGCATTAAAGAGTCTTCATCGTGTTGCTCGAATCAATGGGAAACCAGAGATAACTGAAAAATTAACACTGGAGGTAAACTGTCTGTCTGACTACCTGTCTGTCTATCACCTGATAGCCAATCAGAAGCTGATATCAGTACCATGTGACCTGTAGGTTCTGCATTCTCATATGAATAAGGAGATTGAGTCAAGTCGTTCAACGCTCACGGCGTACGACCTGCTGAGGACCAGAGGAATGAGGCGCATCTCCATATGTCTGGTTGTTGTCTGGTCAGAACATACACCTGCTTCTCCTGTCCTCACCTGTCTTTACCTGTCCTCTACCCATCTTTATCTGTCCTCTACTTGTCCTCTACCTGTCTTGACCTTTCCTCCACCTATCTTCACCTGTCCTCTACCTGTCTTCACCTGTCCTCTACTTGTCTTCACCTTTCCTCTACATGTCTTCACCTTTCCTCCACCTATCTTCACCTGTCCTCTACCCGTCTCTACTTCTCTTCACCTTTCCTCTACCTGCCTTCACCTTTCCTCTACCTGCCTTCACCTGTCTTCACCTTTCCTCCACCTATCTTCACCTGTCCTTTACCTGTCTTCACTCGCCACCTATATTCACCTGTCCACCTGACACAGAGGCACAATGCCTACGATATATCTACCTATCTACCTGTCCACCAGCAGTCTGTCTTCCTCTGCAGGTTCTCTACCAGTTTTGCATATTATGGTTTGGCAATGGACCTGCAGAAGTTTGGGGTGAGTCACATGATTAGCATCAATGCTGCTGACAACTTCCTGTCGTCATTCACTTGATACTTCTGGTTCAGACCATAAAGGCTCAAAAGTAGAGACATGAATGGTTTCCATGGTTACGACTTAAAATGTCAGCCTTTAAGAATAGTCACCTATTTGCTACCCTACCTGTCAACTTGTTGACCTGTCTACTTGTTTATGTGTACCTGTTTACCTGTCTACTTGTTGGCCTTTCTACTTGTTTACCTGTCTAACTGTTTACATGTCTACCTGTTTACCTTTCAACCTGTCTATCTGTCTATCTGTTTACCTGTCTAGCTTTCTACCTGTCAACTTTTTTACCTGTCTACCTGTCTACTTGTTTACCTGTTTACCTTTCTACCTGTCTACCATTCTACTTGTCTACTACTTTAACTGTTCACCTGTTTACCTGTCTACCTGTCTACTTCTATACCTGTCTACCTATTTGACTTTCTACCTATCTACCAGTTTACCTGTTTACCTGTCTACCTGTCTACTGATGTACCTGTCTAACTGTCTACTTCTATACCTGTCTACCTATTTGACTTTCTACCTATCTACCAGTTTACCTGTTTACCTGCTTACGTGTCTACCTGTATACCTGTTTAATGCTTTTAATTTAATGTTTTGTTTAACCCCCCTCCTGTCCTCCCATTGGCTGCTGGCTGTTCCAGGTGAGTGTCTACCAGATCCAGCTAATCTTTGGTTTCGTCGATTTTCCCTCCAAACTGTTGGCTCTGGGCATGCTGTCCTACATGGGAAGGAGGGTCACTCAGGCCAGCTGTCTATTCCTGTCAGCCCTTGTTATCTTCGCCAACATCTTCATCCCCACAGGTAACAAACACTAACGCACTAATGAACAATAATACACTGATGTAAAAAAATAACTTAAGTTGTATCACCCATCAATTTCACATAATGATGTTATTATTAATAACACAGACATGCAGACAATCAGGACGGTGTTGGCGTGTCTCGGTAAAGGTTTCACCTCGGCCTCCTTCACTACCGTCTACCTGTACACCGGAGAGCTCTACCCCACCGTCATCAGGTAAGACACGCCGCTGTCCAGCATGTCTTCACTGGGACCTACAGCTGTGTATCAGTCAGTTTTATTTATATAGCCCAATATCGCAAATCACAAACATGATATTAAATCAAATCATCTATTGTGTTATCAGGCAGACAGGAATGGGCTTCGTGTCCACCATGGCGAGAGTCGGCAGCATGGCGGCCCCCGCCGTCCTCATCCTGGATGAGGTGACATCACTGATCCAAACCGTGTTAACAATTTTTCATTCATGAATTACTAATTCATCTTTTAATACTCTTCATTTACATAATCCATCTGTCTAAGGAATAAATACATCAAACAGTCCTCTGTTTAATCATAATCACATCATAAGTTGAATCTTTAACTTTCCATCTGAACAAACTCAACTGATTGAAGTTTTGTCGTTGCTAATGCTAAGAGTGCTGATGGACTGCGTTTCCCAGGTGTTTCCTGCTTTGCCCAGTGTGGTGTATGGGGGGGCGGCGGTGTTGGCTAGCTGCTTTGCCTGCTTCCTGCCAGAGACGCTAAACATACCGCTGCCTGACACCATTGAAGATGTGGAGGAGAAATGGTGAGATAACGGTCAGCTTTATTAGCAGTGTTAGCTTTGTTAACAGTGTTAGCTTCTTTAGCTTCATTTGCAGTGGTAGCTATCTTAGCATTGTTGACTTCATTAGCAGCATTAGCTTCAGTGTTAGCTTTATGATCAGTGTTAGCCTCTTGAGCAGCTTTAGCTTTATTTGCTGTGTTAGCTACATTAGCAGCTTTAGCTTCATTAGCAGAATTAGCTTTATTATCAGCATTAGCTTTGTTAGCAAGCTGCTGCTGAGCAAGCAATACTGCTGGTCTTACTCCTGGGCCACCATGCCTATGTTAGCAGGGAGCATCGCAGTACCTTTCTTTTTATTTTGGCACCCAAGTTAACAGGTTAGTGCTGTCACACAGACAGCACAAGCAGTGTGGCTCAACAGCACGTCGACTGCGTGTCAGCTGCGTCTCTTCTAGAGATTCATGGTTCACAGTAAAGACAGTGAAAATGATCTGTGATGATTTAACACAAGGCTTTTATTCTGAAAATGTTGTTGCAACAGTGTTGTTGAAAATGCAGCAGCACTTCCATATGTTAACAGAGTAGCTTGTAATCATTAATTATTATTATAATTATTTACAAATGAGCAGACTTATATAGATGTCTCTAAAGGAAAAAAGGAAAATGCTGCCGGTGTGGACACCACACACGTGAGAGACACAGCAGGTCAGCCAGGTAGCCGTCACACGATGCTCACACAGGCAGTGTGGCCCAGACGTTATTCAATAATTAATAAATGAAACATCAATAACTGAAAACTGTGTGTGGTGTGAAGGTCTGGAATACACCCCGCCCCCAAACCTGAAGAGGGCGCATCTTTAAAAGAGGGCGGGGACTCTGGAGGCGTGGTCTCATCTGAAGATGTGGCTTTAAAGGAGCTGAAGGAAGAAGAAGGGATCGGACTCAATGCCCTCTGACCAATCTGGACTGAAGCTCAACCAATCAGACAGCTGGACTATACATCAACCAATTAGACAGCTGGAGTCATTAACGACAAAATAAGGTTTCAGTGTAAAAAAAAAAAAAAAATCTGTTTTGCAGAAAATCTATTTTACTGAGAAAAAATGATTTAAAGTTATTTAGAAAGAGTCAGAATAAACAGACGGATGTTTGATAATAGATTACTCATTAGATGTGAGTGACTGAAGATAGTTCAGTTTCTGTCATTAATAATGATAAATCAATAACAATGAAACACGCTAATAAAACTATGATTAATATCAGATTATTGTCGCCTTTGTTTCACACATCAGTCACATGACCTGGTGTAAAAAAAAAAAAAAACACCTTTCATGCTACATCCACATGCTACAGAGAAATCCTGTTCTCTTGATTTATGTTTAACAAATGTTCCTAATAAATGGGGCAGATTTTAAGCATTTCTGTGAGTGAGCTTTTCTTCTTGGACAGGATCGCTCATTAATGATGTAGAACCGGTGTGGACATACTTTCATGATGCTTTGACTAAAATTAGGAATAAACATAGTCCTTTCCACAAATTTAGAGTGAAAGACCAAAACAGTCCTTGGTTTTCCCCTCAGCTGTCCAGTCTTCCAAAACAAAGAGATGTTGCCTGAGCAAAGGCCAGAAAATCCAAATCCCGTCAACTGTTTTACCTTTTGTTTAAAACGCCAAATCTGACTTCAACCTGTTTAAAACTACTAATAAAACTAACTACTACTACTTTACTAGTAAAATGAATGATTCTAGGAAATTTTAGAAAATATTAAAATCTTAAGGAGTTATTATATAATTATATATATTAAGGAATATATATATATATATATATATATATATATATATATATATATATATATAAAATAAACATAATATTTACATATGTCTCACTAATACTGCACTGACTTGCTGCTGATGGTCACTCTGTTATGACAGATTATTGATCTCCATTTTAATATCAGCAGTGCTCTTATTCTGAAGGTCACGGGTCCATACAGTCTTGATTTTTGACTATCAACTATCACAATATGTGTTGGGAGAATAATTCATTGTTGTTTTGAATTATAGTTCAGTGTTTGTTAAATTTCACACCACCACAGCTCATATTTGAGGTTATTGATCAGTAATTGGTTTGTGATCAGAAGGAAGTTGTGTTAAAACGGTTTGACACGAGCTGCTGTGAACTCAGATCAGAAAGAGTTTCACTAGTCTATTAGTCTAATCAGGTTGATCAGTCATTGATTGATCTTTTGCTCCCAGTGTTTTTGTTTCTTGTAAAGATGAACGCCCCCTGACGGCGGCTCGACGCCTCACAGACTCAGACAGACTTATCCAATCAGAGACGACGCTCTGACTCGTTTCATTTGAGTGACAGGACCTCAAGCCAACGGCAGTGCGCCTGCGCAGCTGGCAGTGTTGTGGGGGGGCGGGGCGAGGCGCCGCTCGGCAGCACAGCGGAAGAAAATGGCGGCCGTGGCTGCAGAGCCAGGAGCTGCGGCGGTTCCGACAACAACAATAACCGCGGCGACGGACGACAAGGGCTCGGTAGAACCGGGTCCGGCCGGCCCGGAACTCCCAGAAGCTCCGCAGGAGATGAACGGGCCGCGGGAGTGCGGTCCGACAGTGGAACTGGTTGTCCCCCGAGTGGAGGATGGTGAGGACGGGGAGGAGCGCCGCCATGTCAGGCCGGAGCTGGAGTCCGCGGCGGGAAAAGCGCTCTCTGATAACACCATTAACGATGAACTGATCAATAACTTCACGGTGGACATGATCAGCGTGGACCGGTTCTCTCCCGGAGCACCGGGGGACCCAGAGGGCGGCGGGAACGTGTCGGTGCAGGCGGTCTACCGCAGCATCCTGGCGGACCCACAGCCCTCTGCCGTCTTCCTGCACTCCTTCCCGGCTCCCCCGCCCGTCACCGAGGCCGGGCTGTCTCTGGCGGAACCGGCGGAGCCGACTACCAATGTGACGACGGACCGTGCCGAGACCGCGGGCCGAGACAGAGGCTACACGGCTTTGGTCCAATCGGAGTTGAGGCCCGGCCCGGCGGAGGGCGACATGTTGGACGGTACCGCTGACCGACTGTCGGTCCCGGACGGCCTAGACTCGGAGACGGGGTTCGGTAAAACCTCAGCGGGGATCGAGGAGCTGCCGGGCCGCGGTTTGCGGGACTCCTCCCCGTCCTGCCGGTCCCCAAAGAGGCGGCTGATGACGGACACCCTGAAGCAGGAAGACTCCTCTCGGCCGGATCCCGGACACGAGCCCGGTCTCGGTGCTCCGCCGCTCGCCACCGTGCAGGTTCTGAGTCCCGGGTCCGAGGTCCTTGTCTCCCTGGACCACGTCATCGATGACGCGCTGGTGGTGTCCTTCCGGCTGGGCGAGAAGGTCTTCTCCGGGGTGCTGATGGATGTTTCTAAAAGGTACTTTAACTTTATTGAAATTAAAAACTTATTGATTAGCATGTCCAATAAAATTATCTAATTTAAATTAGCTTAATATTACTTATATAGTAGTATTATATCACTTTAATTAGTTTAATATTAGTTATATATATCAGTATTATATCAGCAAACAGGACAGGTAAATTATCTCATTTTAATTAGTTCCATATTAATTATGTATTAGTATTATATCACAGTAAACAGGACAGTTAAATAATCTAATTTTAATTAGTTTAATATTAGTTATATAGTAGTATTATCTCACAGCAAACAGGACAGGTAAATAACCTCATTTTAATGAAATTAATAACTGAGTTTGATTACTATAGCAGAAAGCATGACACATGAATGTAACACCCGCCTCATTTGCACAATGAAGCAGAAATGCATGTAGAAATGTAAAAACAAAAGTATGAATAAATGTATAAAGAAACAAATAACGGGGCCAATAAGTTTGGGGAAATGCATTCTGGGTTAAAAAATGAATACAAAATTAAATAAAAGTGGAAATTAAACAGAAGAGTAAATAAGGTATGTAATACAAAGGTAAATAGACAAAAATTCAACTTAAAACAGAAATATCAATTTATGTCACATTTTATCAATTAGTTGATGATTTTTATTTTTATTTATTTATTCATCGAGGCATTTATCTATTCTTTTTTATTGTTATTTTTTGGGTTCTGATCTCCATAGTCATCATTCTAAAAAGAGTTTTAAAATCCTCAATTTAAAAAGCATTTTGTACCAGAACAGCAGTGTGAGGAGACTCCAAGATGCCAACTATCAAGTATTTGAGTCATTAAGGTTCTCGTCCTGTCTGTGTTTTTAGGTTTGGACCATATGGTATTCCAATCACGGTGTTTCCCAGACGGGACGACCGAAGTCGACCTCAGATGTCTGTGCAGTCACCACCAGCTACCAATGTTGACCCGTCCGCAAAACAGGAAGAGATCACAGCGAGTTCTGTGTCCCCACCCCCTCCTCATCCCCATCCCTGGACTGCCAAACCACCGCCGCTGTTCCAGGAGGGGGCGCTCTACCCCCTCCTCTGTTCATCAGGGACACCTACAACCAGGCCTTACCTCAGCCGCTGCCACGCAAGATCAAACGGCCAAAGCGGCGCTACCGCTGCGAGGAACCAACCTCCATCATGAACGCCATTAAGCTCCGCCCCCGCCAGGTGCTCTGTGACAAGTGCAAAGGTGTGGTGGCATCAGGTGGGCACAGGGAGTCACGGCGGGGCCCGATGGATCTGAGGAGTGAGGAGGTGTCACGGCGGCGGCGAGCAGCTGAGGGCCCGATCTCCTCTGAGGTCAAACGACTGAGAAGTGATGACAAGGGAGGACGTACTGCTGCCGACAGACGCTCATCATCAGGGATACGTGTATCGTCTTCATCATCATCTTCATCTCGCCGTGTCCTGAGGGGTGTGGCTTCATCTTCATCCTCGCCACCATCCGTGTCCAGCCGCATGTGTCTGAAGCTGAACCCTAAGAAGGTTCTGGCCAAAGGTTCGGCTGTCGACTGCTCGAAAGCACAGCATGTTCTCAAGAAGCTAGCAAGGAATTCACAGCCACCGGCACCGCCGCATCGCCGGCCCAAAGACCAGAACCAGAACCAGAATCAGGGTCAGACCCAGAACCAGGACCGCACCAAGGCTGTGACCCGAGCAGCTGCCCTGCAGAACCACAACCAGAAGGTGCACTTCACCCGCCGCCTGCAACACCTCGGCGGCGCCACCGTCGGCTCAAGCTCCCACACTGCACTTCCACCCAGAATGCGCCTCAAACCCCAAAGGTATCGTACCGACGACAGCCAGGCGCTCTCCTCCTCCTCCTCCTCCTCATCCTCCCCACCCAAACATAGCGTACGCTCATCACCTCTCAAACCTGCTTTAAGTCCAGCCCCCACATCAAATCCAGAACCGCCTCCAGTCCCATCCCTTCCCACAACCACAGCTCCTCCTCCATTGCCCTCCTCCTGTGCAGCCATTGTTGCCATGGAGACACAGGAGGTCCACCCTCCTGAGGAGCAGGGGGCAGTGCAGGGGGAGCAGGTAGTGGAGCCTCCTCCTCCCTGCTCCTCCACTTCCTCCTCTTCCCTGGACTCCTCCCACTCAGAGTGCAGCTCCACAGAGACCTTTGACCTTCCCCCTCCAGGAGACCCACCATCATCTGCTCCCTCCACCCCTGCTCCCCCTCCTTCCTCCTTGTTAGGACCTCAGTGCCCCTCCTCTTCCTCTCCCACCACCCTTCCCTCCAGAGTCGATGGCGAGGAGACGCAAGCCGGTTGCGAGGAGGACGAAGAGGAGGGAGGTGAACTGAAGAGGCGTCGTAAGTCTTCCACGTCCTCCTCCTCCTCCTCGTCTTCGTCGTCCTCCTCCGTCTTCTCTAAGTTAGTGTCCAAGTGTTCACTGCCTGACGGCCGGACGGTGTGCGTTGGCGACATCGTCTGGGCAAAGATCTACGGCTTCCCCTGGTGGCCTGCACGTGTGCTCGGCATCACGGTGTCGCGGCGCGGTGACACAGGGCTGGCGGTGCGGCAGGAGGCGCGGGTCTCCTGGTTTGGCTCCCCCACCACCTCCTTCTTGCCGCTCACACAGCTGTCGCCCTTCCTGGAGAGCTTCCAGTCCCGCTTTGACAGGAAGAGGAAGGGGCCGTACCGCCGCGCCATCGCAGAGGCTGCCAGTGCAGCCAAACAACTGACGCCTGAAGTCCGGGCGCTGCTCACACAGTTCGAGACGTAGCATCAGCTACAGCTGCCAACACCTCCCCTCCTGCCCCGCCCCTTCAACACAAACCCCGTCCCTCCACACATGCCCCGCCCCTAACAGGAAGTGGGAGGAGCTTGTCCTCCCCATCTTCAGACTGATATCTGTCTGTCTGATACTGATGCAGACAGATGGACAATGTTCATGTGTCTGTTTCCTGTTCTGTACTTCCTGTACGGAGAGCATCTCAGTTACCTGTCAGTGTTCACGGGCCAGTGGGCGGGGCTTATCTTTATGGTCACCTCCCCCTGTCTTCACAGAGGTCCTCAGTTTCAAGCAGGTGTCTTTCAATATTCACACTACGAGCAACAAAACGGCCAGCATGGCCAGCCACATCGTCAGTTGACTCAGTCATTAAATGGGAACTGGCTTATGCCAGCTTTATTTGTTGAGCGTCACGCATCGTCAAGCTTTGTGCGTTGCTTTGCTTCCATTGAAAGTGACTTGTAGCCTGTTGCTTTGTCACTTGTAGTGTGAACGCAGCGTCAGTCAATGGCAGCGTTTCCACTCGCCTCACCATCACCACAATCACTAACCCCAATGATGTCATAATGATGACATCAGAATGAAATACACTATCCTGGTGCATCATGAGGATGTAGGATCCAGTGTTTTTGGACTAAACTTTCAGGATAATTTTGTTCTGTTTTTAATCTTTCATAGGAAAACTAAATCCGGAAGATTCAGCCTTCTGATTGGCTGACAGCTACATCGCGATGATGTCACACATTTACATCGATCATAATAAATCATTTATGTAAAAATAAACACTAATTAAGATGCTGGAGCCAACAGCTGATAAGCTAACAGCTGTAGTGATCGATCAATTGGAATAATTGAAAAGTTCTGATTCGACACCAGTCACTTCAGTCTGACGTGTGACATGCGGCGGTGTGAAACGCTGCGACGAGCCAACACTTCCTGGTGTGCTGGTCCTGCTGCGGATCGTTGCCAGACTGAAAGTAAAACATTCCTTCAGTTCGCAAAGATGAAAACTGTGAAACAGAAAGTGTTGTTCAAACTGAGGCCAGGGGTCCCAAACAGGGTCCAGATCTGAGTCAGGGTGGTCCAGACCACCTGAGGGGTTTCAGTTTGATCTTATCTATACAAACATGAGGAGATGTGAACAATGCAGCAGCTGATAGGGCACAGATTCTCTGATTGGTTCCCGTAGTCCAAGATGAGGTCAGGTTCACGTAGTCTAGGATGAGATCAGGTCCACGTAGTCCAGGGTTAGATCAGGTCTCCATCGTCCAGGATGAGATTGTGTCTCCGTAGTCCAGGATGAGATCGTGTCCCCGTAGTCCAGGGTTAGATCATGTCTCCATTGTCCAGGATGAGATCATGTGCGCACAGTCCTGTGTAGGCTGTAGTTCAGAGATGTTTTATGCAGTCAATGTCGGTGATGTCTCACTTGTTCTGTATTTGAGACCCCAGAGCCTCAGTTGATCAACATTAGACTGAAAGGGAGGACAGGGACTGAAAGGGAGGACAAGGACTACAGGGAGGACAGGGACTACAGGTAGGACACACTGACTGTTAGACAGGACGCTGCTCTGCTCTCACTCTGATGATGATGATAATGATGATGGTGGATTTTCCCTCTCTGCTGTTTGTAGTTCCAGCTGTCAGACTCTTTTTACCGTCTGTTTGCAGATCAGAGATGCTGAACTGAAACTGTTTGGATAAAATAACGGAAACAAACGGACTAAAATAAGAATCAAACCGATCCGTCTGAGAGAACACTTGTGTATGTTTTTTTTTTCTGATGTTTTAAATCTATTAAAAAACTGTCAAACTTCTCTTTGAATCGTCGTCATTTGAACTCTCATTCTTCTTCTGTGGTTTTACTGTAGGAGTCACGGCGGTACCTTGCTCAGCAGACCTCAGTCAGATTTTCTCACCTGCAAACAGATGTAAACAGGTCTCCAGAGTGTTTTTACCAGAAACATCAGCAACCATAAAATAAATTCATGTTCAGAACTCCACTGAGATTTTCAACGATTTTAGATTTGAATCGGTGGATTTACTGTTAAAAGGTGACGTTGCAGATTTTAGGTGAAAACATCTCTGACAAGCAGAGTGGGAAAATACCAGCGGGTACTGAGTAAATACTGAACAGTATAGTCAGGTACTAGCTAAATACTAAAATATGTCATCATACAAGTTGAATTCTGAAATTTATAAACATACTGGCTTAAAACTGAAGTATACTGTATGTCAGATACCGGTTAAATATAGAAATAGATACTGGCTAAATACTGGAATGTATTGTATAATCAGATACTGGTTAAATACTGAAATGTGCACATCCTATATATATATATATATGTATATATATATAGTAGTCCCAACCCTACTATATATATATATATATATATATATATATATACACACACACACATACATAGTAGGGTTGGGACTGTATAAAATTCACTGGTTGGTTCCTATCACGGTGTGGGGCCACAGTTTGGTTCGGTACATTTATGGTACAACAGGAGGCCAATTTCAGTTTGAACATGCTGTTCAGTTATTTGTCAGAATAAGTTGACAACTGTTCAAAACAGCAGGCTAACATCAGGAACAAAACACTTTGTTGTCACTGGCTGGACTTCATATCTAAAAGAAAAGTGCCACTGTGTTATTTAAAAAGAAATAGCAAATTACTAATTCGAGGCAAGAAGCGCAGCATCAGGTCAGCCAGCACTAGAGCTTCTTCTTCTTCTTCTTCTTCTTCTTCTTCTTCTTCTTCTTCTTCTTCTTCTTTTAAAACAACAATAACACATACTAGGCCAGCACCATATGAGGAAAATCTGCCATGTGTGATCAGAACCAGATTAGAATCGAATATTTAAAAACAACTAGGACACGTGTTGTTTCTAGAGCAGCAACAGTAATGTTTACAGCAGCAAAGTCACCATATGAATTCATTAATATCTCACTGGAAACAATCTGACATGTTAATAAAATAAATCATGTTCCTGAGTGAAGTTTAGAGAGACAGAAGAACACAAACATCAGTCAGTATCAATCCTTCCTCCTGTCCTCCATCAGTCAGTATCAGTCCTTCCTCCTGTCCTCCATCAGTCAGTATCAGTCTGTCCTCTTGTCCTCCATCAGTCAGTATCAGTCCGTCCTCTTGTCCTCCATCTGTCAGTATCAGTCCGTCCTCTTGTCCTCCATCAGTCAGAATCAGTCCGTCCTCTTGTCCTCCATCTGTCAGTATCAGTCCGTCCTCTTGTCCTCCATCAGTCAGTATCAGTCCGTCCTCTTGTCCTCCATCAGTCAGTATCAGTCCGTCCTGTTGTCCTCCATCAGTCAGTATCAGTCCGTCCTCTTGTCCTCCATCAGTCAGTATCAGTCCGTCCTGTTGTCCTCCATCAGTCAGTATCAGTCCGTCCTCTTGTCCTCCATCAGTCAGTATCAGTCCGTCCTCTTGTCCTCCATCAGTCAGAATCAGTCCGTCCTCTTGTCCTCCATCAGTCAGTATCAGTCCGTCCTCTTGTCCTCCATCAGTCAGTATCAGTCCGTCCTCTTGTCCTCCATCAGTCAGAATCAGTCCGTCCTCATAGGCTCCGTAGTCTGGACCCATGTCAGTAACACTCATCACCGCTTCACTGTTCCACCCTTCACAATTTACTCCCCAGAGACAAACACTGATCACTGGACTGGACTGGTAAAGACAGTGGTGATGGTTGAGAGACGTGTGCAGTAAAATCTGGTCTGCCCTCACCAAAATTGAGCCAATCACAATGCACGACCTCATATTCCTGTCCTCCCATGTCCCAGCCTCTTTTCATAGGCCTTGATTTCTAATATGACAACAAGTGTGATGAAAAAAATACACAATTGGCCTCATGACCTATTTGAGATGAACCGAACGATACATGCACAACTTGAACCGTGACTAGCGAACCGAACCATTCCCTTCCCTAATGCATATGTATACAGTATATACACATGTACATATGTATAGACGGTATGTCTATATATACTGTACATACAGTATATGTATGTATATATACACACACACTATGTACTGCATATACTGTATGTATATATTGACATACTGTAAGTATAGGGTATACATATGTGTGTGTGTGTATATATATATATATATATATATATATATATATATATATATATATATATATATATATATATAACTGTACACATACTGTATGTATATATGGACATATACTGTATATACACATGTCTTTTCTCACCGTCTCTCTCTCTGATGACATCATCAGTGACACCTGTCTCTCTCTCTCTTTCTGCAGCACAACTCTAAAGAGCTGCTGACGCTGAGAATCCTGCGCTGTGATTGGCTGAAAGGCTGAGCAGAGTCAGAGCGACTGGTGATCAATCATATGGACATAAATAATCAGTAATTATTTAAGTGAAGAGTTTATATTTATAAAGAAATGGGTCACTGAGTGTTTCCATGGATACCAGTTTTATTTTGCATCGACCAATCAGCAGTCAGATAATTAATCAATCAGCTCACAGATTGTTTTAGGTTTTTTTGTTCTGAGCCGACAGACGGTGAGGAGCAGAGGGAAACTGTGGACCTGCAGACAATTTAAACATTTTATCTGAATTTGACCTTTTTTAAGTCTAGTACTTTTACAATAGACTGTATTTAAGGAGTGGACATAGTGACCATGATGACCCAGTGGTTTGTATACTTAAGTTTTGAAGCCTCAAGTTTGGTACATGTTGTTTTTTAGATCTCTTCAGCTTGTTTTTTTGCCTTCTCCATTTTGATTTTTGGCCATTGCCATCTTGGTTCTTGGTTGTCTCCAACTTGTTTTTTTGCAACCAGAAGTGACACGATGTTGGAGATAAGTACAACTAAATGCTGAATAAAACAGTTTTAGGCATCCAAGTAGGTTATAAGTAATTTTGATGAACTGAAAACACACTGTGAAAGGCTTAAAGTTGTAAGATGAAAATGTGAAAAATAAGAGTCCAGTACAGGTCCCACCGAGCACAGTCTCCAGCAGAGTCCAGGTCCCACAGAGATCAGAACCTGCAGTGGAAACAGGTTCAGAGTTTTAACATTACTGTTTCTGCTACTGAGAATGTGATTTGAACTGCTTTGAAACAGTTTGAACCAGTTTGAAC
Organism: Pterois miles; assembly: GCA_947000775.1. Taxonomy (NCBI): domain Eukaryota; kingdom Metazoa; phylum Chordata; class Actinopteri; order Perciformes; family Scorpaenidae; genus Pterois; species Pterois miles. The sequence goes on along the minus strand of CAMQGK010000052.1, from coordinate 28,192,207 downwards.
TGGTTATCTGGAGGTTATCTTAAGGTTTGAATCATCTGTCCGTCCTAACAGACATTTTTTATTTCTCTGATCTGAATTTTATGCAACTATGTGAAGACAAATGTAGAAAATATATTATTATAATTATTATTATTGTAATATTGTGTAAAAACTAAATAAATGGAATAAAAAGACTGCATGTGTGAAACCAGTTAAGTTGTTTTATTGGATTATTGACAGGTGAACAAATTCAGGTGGAACTGGAGTTTCAGAAAACAGAGGAAAGTTCACTGAACCAGTACCTGAATCTACCACTTGAACCACTATCTGAATCTATCACCTGGGACACACCTGGGCAACAAAAACACCTGTCGGTCACATGTTCCAATAATTTAGCTCACTTGAAAAATGGGCCGGTTCAAACAAACAGTGCTATTTTCTAAGTTGTGCAACAGATCTAGATGTAAATACCTGGAAATAGAAGCTGAAATACTGATCTATGGTCTCTTATTCAGTTTTCAGTGTTCGTCAGAAATAATTGGCCTCAATGTTCCGATACTTTTAGAGCAGACTGTAGCTCCTCAAAATAAAATCAATTAAAGTAGATTAAGTAAATGTAAATTAAGCTAAGGTAAAGTAAGGATAATTAAGATAAATTAAAGTCAAGGTAAAACATACAGTGTGTGTGTGTGTGTGTGTGTGTGTGTGTGTGTGTGTGGGGAGGGATGGTCACACTGCTGTGGAGGAGGAGCCAGGTGAATCTGGTATCAGAGCAGCGAAGTGATTAGTTGGTGAGACTCTGCTGGTGTGGACAGGTGGAACCTTAATATACTGTCGGGAGGAAACAGGTGAAATATCGCTTCACACAGAGAGCTGTTCATAACTGACACTCTGGACTCTGATAATCAATAATCACTGATCAAAAACTGCTGTCTCGGTGAGAGTGGCTCACCTGAACAGGTGAGAAGATTCTGTCACATGGAGACATGTTTCTGTGTGTGTGTGTGATTAATAATCTGTTAATCTCAGCGGACTTTCACCTGCACCCCTCTCTCTCTCTCTCTCTCTCTCTCTCTCTCTCTCTCTCTCTCTCTCTCTCTCTCTCTCAGTATTTGGTGTTCGATCATCCTGGAAGTCAAATAGCTGCAGGCAAAATGGAAGATACCTGTAAGGTAAACGGATTATTGATTATTCATTGATCATTGACTCTAGTCAGTCTGCTGTGAAGTGTTGTATGTTGCACTGTAAGACAGGTGAACAGGTGATGAGCAGGTAAACAGATGAACTGTGTGACAGGTACTACTAGTAGTAGTTGTAGTAGCAGTGCTGCTTAGAGTCATGTGAGAGTTCCTCTGGGTCACTATGACACTGTGTGTGTGTGTGTGTGTGTGATGAACTGTAAATGAGTTGCAGAGTTTATTAGAAAACAAGACAGTAAAACTCATAACGTCAATCAAACAGACAGTAAAACTCTCAGCTCTTTGTTGTAAAGATGATCAATAATATCGATCATCTTTTTTACATTAACAATGCAGCAAAGGTTCATTTTACACAATAAACATTAAATATATATACGTGTGTGTGTGTATATACATGGATGCATATATATATTATTATATGATATATAATATATATATTATTTTCATGACTATGAAAATTGTAGATTCACGCTGAAGGCATCAAAACTATGAATTAACACATGTGGAATTATATACTTAACAAAAAAGTGTGACACAACTGAAAATATGTATACATATAAATATGTAATACTGTAGTTTCTTCAAAGTAGCCACCTTTTGCTCTGATTACTGCTTCACACACTCTGCATTCTCTTGATGAGCTTCAAGAGGTCGTCACCTGAAATGGTCTTCCAACAGTCTTGAAGGAGTTCCCAGAGATGCTTAGCACTTGTTGGCCCTTTTGCCTTCACTCTGCAGTCCAGCTCACCCCAAACCATCTGGATTGGGTTCAGGTCCGGTGACTGTGGAGGCCAGGTCATCTGGTCCAGCACCCCATCACTCTCCTTCTTGGTCAAATAGCCCTCACACAGCCTGGAGGTGTGTTTGGGGTCATTGTCCTGTTGAAAAATAAATGATGGTCCAACTAAACACAAACCGGATGGAATAGCATGCCGCTGCAAGATGCTGTGGTAGCCATGCTGGTTCAGTATGCCTTCAATTTTGAATAAATCCCCAACAGTGTCACCAGCAAAGCACCCCCACACCTTCACACCTCCTCCTCCAGGTTTCACGGTGGGAACCAGGCATGTCGAGTCCATCCGTTCACCTTTTCTGCGTCGCACAAAGACACGGTGGTTGGAACCAAAGACTTCAAATCTGGACTCATCAGACCAAAGCACAGATTTCCACTGGTCTAATGTCCATTCCTGGTGGTCTTTAGCCCAAACAAGTCTCTTCTGCTTGTTGCCTGTCCTTAGCAGTGGTTTCCTAGCAGCTGTTCTACCATGAAGGCCTGATTCACACAGTCTCCTCTTAACAGTTGTTCTAGAGATGTGTCTGCTGCTAGAACTCTGGGTGGCATTGACCTGGTCTCTAATCTGACCTGCTGTTAACCTGCCATTTCTGAGGCCGGTGACTCGGATGAACTTATCCTCCGCAGCAGAGGTGACTCTTGGTCTTCCTTTCCTGGGCCGGTCCTCATGTCAGCCAGTTTCTTTGTAGCGCTTGATGGTTTTTGCGGCTGCACTTGGGGACACTCAAAGTTTATATATATATACATATATAGTACACAAAAAATTCTATGTATCATGTTTTTATTGAACAAAACATGTAAACATTGACAGTGCAGGGTGGAAAAAGTATGTGAACCTTTGGATTTAATAACTGGTTGACCCTCCTTCGGCAGCAATAACCAACCAGATGTTTCCTGTAGTTGCAGATCAGACCTGCTCAACGGTCAGGAGGCATTTTGGACCATTCCTCTTTACAAAACTATTTCAGTTCAGCAGTATTCTTGGGATGTCTGGTGTGAATCACTCTCTTGAGGTCATGCCACAGCATCTCAATCAGGCTGAGGTCAGGACTCTGACTGGGCCGCTCCAGAAGACGTATTTTCCTCTGTTGAAGCCAGTCTGTTGTTGATTTACTTCTGTGCTTTGGGTTGTTGTCCTGTTGCATCACCCATCCTCTGTTGAGCTTCAGTTGGTGGACAGATGGTCTTAAGTTTTCCTGCAAAATGTCTTGATAAGATTGGGAATTCATTTTTCCGTTGATGATCCATCCAGGCCCTGAGGCAGCAAAGCAGCCCCAAACCATGACGCCCCCTCTCCACCATATTTCACAGCTGGTTTGAGGTTTCGATGTTGGTGTGTTGTGCCTTTTTTTCTCCACATAGCGGTGTGTATACCTTCCAAACAACTCAGTTTTGGTTTCATCTGTCCACACAATATTTTGCCAGTAGTGCTGTGAAACATCTAGGTCCTCTTTTGCAAACTTCAAACATGCAGAAATGTTTTTTTTTTTTTCAGCAGTGGCTTCCTCTGTGGTGTCCTCCCTTGAACTCCATTCTTGTTTAATGTTTTACTCATTGTAGATTTGTCAATGAAAATGTTAGCATGTGCCAGAGATTTCTGTAAGTCTTTAGCTGACCATCTAGGATTCTTCTTCACCTCACTGAGCATTCTGTGCTAGGCTCTTATGGTCATCTTTACAGGACGACCACGCCTAGGGAGAGTAGCAACAGTGCTGAACTTTGTGTTATAAATATATAATATATATGATGTATGTGTGTAAGTCAACAATTTTTGATCATAGGTCTTCTGAGAGCTCTTTTGTGCAAAACATGGTCCACATCAGGCAATGCTTCTTGACAACAGCTAACTCAAAACTGATAAGTGTTTTTATTGGGCAGGGCAGCTTTAACCAACACCTCCAATCTCATTACATTGATTGGCTGACTCCTGGCTGCAATTAGCTTGTGGAGAAGGCATTAGCCTCTGAGTTCACATACTTTTTCCACCCTGCACTGTGTGTGAATGTTTATATGTTGTGTTCAATAAAAACATTATAAGCAGACTGTGTTTGTCTATTGTTGTGACTTAGATGAAGATCAGAACACATTTTCTGACCAATTTGTGCAGAAATCCAAGTAATCCCAAAGGGTTCACATACCTTTTCTTGCAACTATATATATATATATATATATATATATATATATATATATATATATATATATATATATATATATATATATATATATATATATAGTGTGTGTGTGTGTGTGTGTGTGTATTGAATATACCTGCATTAACAGGTGTGTCTGTTTGTCCAATCAGAGTCATGATTACCTGGCAGAGGGGCCGAGCCACAAGGCAGAAGACAGGGTTAACCTGCCAACGGAAGATGAGAGACGTAATAAACAGCCAATAGGAGCGCAGAGGGCGGGGTCCGACATGATTTACACCATCGAAGACATCCCACCCTGGTATCTGTGTATTCTACTGGGACTACAGGTAACACTGGGATTATGGATCACTGGGTTCACACTGGGTTTACATTGGTCTGATTCAGTTTAGGCTGGGATTAAACTGGGATTATACCGGTCTGATTAAAGTTAGACTGGGTTGAGACTATGTTGAGACTGGGATTAGACTGGTTTGATTGTAGTTAGACTAGGTTTAGACTGGTTTGATTTTAGTTAGACAAGGTTTAGACTGGGATCAGACCGGTCTGATTATGGTTAAACTGGGTTGAGACTGGTTTGATTTTAGTTAGACTGGGTTTAGACTAGGATTAGACTAGGTTTAGAAGATTGGGTATAGTCTGGTCTGATTTGGGTTAGAGTGGGTTGAGACTAGGTTTAGACTGGGATCAGACCGGTCTGATTATGGTAAAACTGGGTTGAGACTAGGTTTAAACTGGGTTGAGACTGGTTTGATTTTAGTTAGACTGGGATTAGATTAGGTTTAGAAGACTGGGTTTAGTCTGGTCTGATTTGGGTGTTTTTGGTGGGTTGTTTTGGACCAGCAACAGGCCAGTGAGCCTTGTGTTTGTCCAGTCATGTGAAAAAAGGATTGATTTCACCCGTCGCCTGTTCTTATCTGTCCTCAGCATTATCTAACGTGTTTCAGCGGCACTATAGCAGTGCCATTTCTACTGGCTGAGGCTATGTGTGTTGGTCAAGACCAGAACACCATCAGTCAGCTGGTCGGGACCATTTTTACCACCGTCGGAATCACAACTCTGATCCAGACCACCATAGGAGTCAGGTGAGACTGAGGAAGTCATGCTGGACTGAGGGAGTCAGATGAGATTGAGGAAGTCAGGTGAGACTGACATGTTTTTCTGTGTGTGTGTGTGTGTGTGTGTGTGTGTGTGTGTGTGTGTAGGCTTCCTCTGTTTCAGGCCAGTGCGTTTGCTTTCCTGATTCCTGCTCAAGCGATCCTCGGTCTGGACCGCTGGAAGTGCCCCAGTGATGGTGAGACATTCTCTACATCTGTCTGTCATTCTACTGGATATTTTAATGTTGTAATCAAACAACAGTAACATAATAATAAAAAATAAAATTAATAATGATAATGATAATAATTCTAAATTATGTTTTCTTTTCTCTGTAGAGGAGATTTATGGAAACTGGAGTCTTCCACTCAACACCACCCACATCTGGCAGCCACGCATCAGAGAGGTACCTGATTATCAGTCCTACAGAGGGTTTGATTGGTCCAGGTGACACCTACAGCTGTACACAGATAACAGGAGGCCAGAAGGACTGCAGCTTCTGTGGTGACTGGAACAAAACTTCTGTGGCAGTAGTCCGTGGTTGTCGTGGAGCAGGACTTTCAGTCAACTACAGAGGTTCTGACAAACCATCAGGCAACTTTGGAGAAGACAGTCAGGGCATGTAGGGCTTCCGTATACTCAGCACACAGTCAAACATGTTTCTGGTGGGTGTTGGCCTCCGCCAGGGTTGTCCCTTGTCGCTGATCCTGTTTGTGATTTTCATGGACAGGATCTCAAGGTGCAGCCAGGGGGAGAAGAGTGTCCAGTTTGGGAATCTCAGAATTGTGTCTCTGCCCTTCATCAGAGTGTAACCTTCAGTACAAGCAGGGGCGGGTTGTAGACGAGTGTGAAGCGGTCAGGATGACAGTCAGTACCTCCAAGTCTGAGGCTGTGGTTCTCTGCCACAAAACAGTGGACTGCGCCCTCCAGCTTGGGAGTGAGTCACTACCCCAGGTGAAGGAGGTCAAGTATCTCAGGATCTTGTTTACTAGTGAGGGTAAAATGGAATGGGAGATGGACAGGCAGTTTAGTGTGGTGTCTGCAGTTATGCAGGTGCTGTACTGGCTCAGAGAGAGATGAGCCAGAAGGCAAAGCTCTCAATTTACCGGTCCATCTATGTTCCTACCCTCACCTGTGGTCATGAGCTTTGGGCAGTGACAGAAAGAATAAGATTGCAGATACATGAGGCCGGAATGAGTTTCCTTTGTAGGATGGCTTGGCTCAGCTCTAGAGATAAGGTGAGGAGCTCAGACATCCAGTGGAAGCTCAGAGTAGAGACGCTGCTCCTTCACTTCTAAAGGGGCTGAGGTGGTTCAACATCTGATCAGGATCCTCCTGGATGCCTCCATTTTGAGGCTGACCAGGCACGTCCAACTGGTAAGAGGCCCCAGGGTGGACCCAGAACACACTGGAGAGATTATATATATATATATATATATATATATATATATATATATATATATATATATATATATATATATATATATATAACTGTTCTGGCCTGAAAAGCCCTCAGGGTACCCCAGGAAGAGCTGGAAAATGTTGCTGGGGAGAGGGATGTCTGGAATTCTCTGGTAAGTCTGCTGCCCCCACAACCCATAAGAGGAAGAGAATGGATGGATAGATGGATTGAAGTCAGGGCTCAGCTCAGACTCTTTCAGTGGAGAGCAGAACCACTGGGATGTCATCGGACTGTGGAAGGAACACTTTGAGAAACTCCTGAACCCGACTGACTTGGGAGAGCACTTGTCCAGCAGAAGTCACTGAGGTAATTAAAACAGTGGCACCACGTATGGATGATACTCAGCCAGAGATGCCCCAGAGTTGTTCCTGTCACAGTATGTGATTTTAATGAACAAATGACAAATCATTAATGAAACATGATGGTATGGTGATCTCAGAACTGGTTCTGTTGGTTTCATCAGAGGAGCACCTCCCAGTCTGAGGTCCTGGTACTCTGTTGGAGTTTGTTTCTTATATGAGGTGTTGGTGTGTTTCAGATCCAGGGGGCTATCATGGTGTCCAGTGCTGTGGAGGTTCTGATTGGTCTGTGCGGGTTGCCAGGTTTGCTGCTGGAGTACATCGGCCCACTCACCATCACTCCAACTGTCTCACTTATCGGCCTGTCTGTCTTCACCACAGCTGGAGACAGAGCTGGGTCTCACTGGGGCCTGTCAGCACTGTGAGTCAATTGTCTGTTCACCTGTGTGCCTGTCTGTCCAACTGTCTGTCTACCTGTCTGTCCAACTCTCTGTCCAACTCTCTGTCCACCTGTCTACCCATCTGTCCTTCTGTCTACCTGTAGATCTTTTTACCTGTCCCTATTTTTTGGTTCTAATGAGCTGAATGTACATGGTTACTACATGTCTGACAGATAAACAGACGGCTGTCTCTTTCTCTCTTTAACTGTCTTTCTTTCACTAACTGTCTCTCTCTAACTGTCTCTCTCTGTAGGTGTATTTTGCTCATTGTCCTGTTTGCTCAGTACCTGAGAGCAACTTCAATTCCTGTTCCTGTTTACAACAGGACCAAAGGACTGACCTCCACCAGAGTCCAGATCTTCAAAATGTTTCCTGTAAATAAGACCTAAACGCACAAGCAAAAATTAAACCAAGTGTCGGGTGATGATGTCAGTCACTCAGATGTCAGTTGTCTTTACTTTTCTGATCATTAAGATACAAAAACCCTAACCCTGTGATGTCTCTCTCAGATCATCCTTGCCATCATGGTGGTATGGCTCGTTTGCTACATTCTTACTCTGACCAACCTGCTGCCAAGTGATCCTGATCGCTACGGACACAAGGCCCGGACCGACGCCCGTGGCAACATCATGGCTTCATCACCCTGGTTTAGAGTACCCTACCCCTGTATGACACCTGAAATCAGCCAATCAAAAGCTTCACACCTGTCACTGCAAGCAGCCAATCACAGGCTTCACAACTGTCACTGAAATCAGCCAATCATAGGATTCACACCTGTTAGTGAAATTAGACAATCATAGATGATGATGTTGATAATGATGGAGTGAAGATGAATGTATTTCAGAACAATTTTCTTGTAAAACAAACTTCCTGTCTCTGCTCCCTCTTATAGGCCAGTGGGGGTTGCCAGTAGTGACGGTTGCCGGGGTGTTGGGGATGCTGAGTGCTATCATGGCGGGTATTGTCGAGTCAATTGGTGATTATTATGCCTGTGCTCGTCTGTCTGGAGCCACACCCCCTCCGGTCCATGCCATCAACAGGTGAGACATAAACAGGAAGTTATATTACCTTACCTGCCAGACTCCGCCCCACAGGTGTTTGACGTTTTTTGTTTGATTCAGGGGGATCTTCACTGAGGGTGTCTGCTGCATGATTGCTGGTCTTTTAGGGACAGGAAATGGCTCCACCTCCTCTAGTCCAAATATAGGTGTTCTGGGCATCACCAAGGTAACTGTGGTCACACCCAAGTGCGAGGGGTTTGTTTGTTTGTCTGGTACCAACATAGTGATTCTGGACGAGAAGTGATTGAGTAGTTATTATGAAGAATCAGGATCCCATTAAGTCCTTCACCTAGTTCACAAATCTCTGCAACTAGTCCTCAGGTCTCTGCAGCTAGTCCCCAGACCTCTGTAACTAGTGCCCATACCTCTAAGGCTACATCTCAGACCTCTACACTAGTCCTAGACCCCTAAAGCTAGTCCCCAGACCTCTACACATAGTTCTCAGATCTCTTCAACTAGTCCCCAAACCTGTGCAGCTAGTCCCCAGACCTCTGTAATTAGTCCTCAGATCTCTGCAACTAGTCCCCAGACCTCTGCAACTAGTCCTCATATCTCTGTAACTCGTCCTTAGATCTCTAAAGCTAGTCCTCAGTCCTCTGCAACTCGTCCCCAGACCTCTGCAACTAGTCCTCATATCTCTGTAACTTCGTCCTTAGATCTCTAAAGCTAGTCCTCAGTCCTCTGCAACTCGTCCCCAGACCTCTGCAACTAGTCCTCATATCTCTGCAGCTAGTCCCCAGACCTCTGTAATTAGTCCTCATACCACTATACCTAGTCCTCAGACCTCTGCAAGCAGTCCTCAAGTCAAGGCAAGTCAATTTTATTTGTAGAGCCCCCCAAAAAAGAAAAAAACTTTAAACATTTCTAGGCGGTAGTCAGAGCTCTGCCACTAGTTCCAGACATCTGCGACACAGACTTTGGCTCCCTGTTGGTGCCAGTCTACAACACAGTGAGGAGAACTGCCTCCAAGTCAAACTTAACTCCCCGTCAGGATAAAGCTGAGTCACTTGACTCTTGATTTACTAATTCCACCACAGTCTGAAATCCACCTTTCCTCTAAGACATCCTTAGCTGTTTATTGTAAAGGGATATTCATGTTTTGCAACTGCCAAATGAGTCTAATGTAACTTAAATATACAAATATGATTCACAGGTCATGTCACCTAGAACTGGACTCATACCTGAATTCTTGGGGTCTGCAGAAATACTTTTCTTCGCAGTCATTGTTGACCCTGTGCACAGGTGGGCAGCAGGCGGGTGGTGCAGTATGGAGCTGGTATCATGTTAATACTGGGATCAGTTGGGAAGTTCACGGCTCTGTTCGCCTCGCTGCCAGATCCGATCCTCGGAGGAATGTTCTGCACGCTCTTCGGTGAGTCCGAGTCACATCAGGTAATACTGTATGTGCTAACATATACCTGTACAGGTACAGGTGTGTTAGTGATGTAATAATAATCCATGTGTGCTGATGTTTTTCAGGTATGATCACAGCTGTCGGTCTCTCTAATCTGCAGCTGGTGGATTTGAACTCGTCAAGAAATCTTTTTGTTCTTGGGTTCTCGATGTTCTTCGGTCTGACCCTGCCGACATACCTGGACACACACCCCGGCTCCATTAACACAGGTGAGTGTGTGTGTCAGTGTTACATCTCATCTTATAACGGGTTCCAGATGTCTCCAGATGTCTTTAATGTCTCTTTGACCTGTTCTGCAGCATCATCTTCTTCTAGTTTTAAAACCACAGATTTTCTATGTTTGCCACTGGTACATGGACGCAGCTTTTTCTCATAAACTGATCCAGTATCAGTTCCTGGTCACAAATATCACTAAGCAGGACTGCTGGCAACAGGAAGTCTTTCTTTACCTTCAAAGAACTGAGAAAAGTGTAAATATTTTACATATTGTTAGAATCTGTCACTCTTAAGTTTGCCTTTCACCATTACAACATAATAGGCCCCTACTGACCCACAACTATAGTACTTATAGCAGCTATAATGCCTGATTGGCCTGATAACAGCTGAATCTGGCAACATTTAAGTCCCATAGACATTTAAATAAAGCATTTAAAATGTCTGTGTGTGTGTAGCTGTAGAAGACTAAATATCTGGGTCCTGTTGACATTTAAATAAAGCATTTAATATGTCCTTGTGTAGATGTAGATCTTAGTGATCAGCTCTGTGTGTTCAGGTCTTCCAGAGCTGGATCAGATCCTGACAGTTCTTCTGTCCACTGAGATGTTTGTTGGAGGTTTTCTGGCTTTTTGTCTCGACAACACGATACCAGGTAACACACACACACACACACACACACACACATACCAGTTTTTGTGCAAATGAAACAAGCCAGATATAAAGTTTTATACTTTTTGCTAATCTAAGAAAACAAAGATGTGAGACTGAAGTCAGTCTGAAGCTTTTATACAACATTGAACTGTTCCTTTAATAGACACAGTGTGGAAATGAGACACGTGCACACACGGCCAGCTGTTGCCGTGGGCGACAGTGATGAGTGAGATGAATAGTTTTCATAGTGATGATAACCAACAAACTTAAACACTGTGGGAGTGTTTATTTAGATCTACTGTATTAGGAGCTTCTCTTCCTCGATTCCTCAAGTGTATTTTAATACTTCAATAACACAAAATACATCAGTACGCATCCGCAATATTAAAGGTCCCATATTATGCTAATTTTCAGCTTCATATTTGTATTTTATGTTTCTACTTGATGTTTACATGCTGTAATAGTAAACTTTATTTTCCTCATACTGTCTGCTTGAATATTCCTGTTATCACTATGAAACACTTTGTTTTAGCACATTTCAACAGAACTGCAGCTTGAGTCCATGTTTACTTCCTGTCAGCTGATGTCATTCACATTCACTACAACGGGAACTAAACTGGGACACATCTACATTGTTTAAAACTGTGAAATGGTCTTTGCATTGTAGATTTGTGACATCACAAAGGGACAGAAATCCTGACAGCTTGTTACAAAGGCAATACATCCTGTGTGTATTTCTCCATGGAGTGAGCCTCTTGATACTTTCACAGTATTCGTGTTGTACTTAAACTTACTTTACACTAAAAAAAGAGATGAAAAACTCACTTTTTACAATATGGGACCTTTAATACTCACAATGAACACCGTGTGTTGTGTTAGTGTGTACGTGGTATTTTCTCCGACAGATCCTTTATTATTTCCTGTTTGTACATTTGAATACATTTACAGTTAAATACAGATTTTCTATAAAACAATAAACAATTAAAACTCCTGAATCTGTTGCAGGAACGTGACTTGGTGCTCGGACATTACTATAAAATACATTACTATAAAATACAGTTTGGCTTTGACATCAACACACAGCCACAGCAAACACACCAACCTCCCACCAACACGCCCACCAGACCTTTATTTGAGATATTATATGAGAAGATATGATAACAATCAAATGTGTGCTGACTCGCCGTTGTTGGTGTTCGTCATCGGTGTGTGTTTCTGTTGTTTGTGTCTCCAGGTTCTAGACAGGAGCGAGGTTTAGTAGAGTGGAGGGCTTCCTCCTCCTCCTCTTCCTCCCCCTCCTCCTATGATCTTCCTCTGGGGATGGGTGTGATCAGACGGACTCGCTGGCTCAGACGGTTTCCCATCAGCCCCTCCTTCAGAGGTCTCCAAGTGTCTGACGACCCGTTGCCATCTGAAGAGGAGGAGGCAGTCCAGGAAAGAGGAGTGCAGGAGGAAGCTGCTGACACCAACCTCCCCAGTACCAAGGTGTGACTGTGATGTCATCAGTTTACAGAGTGGGAATCACACCTGTGACATGACTGAACCGTTTTACACTCCAATAGGATTAACTGTTCAGTCGCATCAGAGATGTGAAAATGTTTTATAGGTGATTTATTTATCAGCTGATGCTGCATTCAAGCTTTAATTACAATCACAAAGACAGTTCGTATCTGTCTGGTGATGACATCATCCCGTCTGGTGATGACATCATCCCGTCTGGTGGTGACATCGTCTCTCAACCTCAGTGTGATGTCATAGCGTGATGATTTGATGACGCCCATCACTGAATAATCATTCTAATCTGTTTGATTGTGAAGATTTTATTATTTGTACTTAAAAATCAGCAGCCTCTGTAACCATGGAAACCTTAAAATAATTACATCATGACACGAGCACTTAGTTTTCATTTATTATTTATAACATCAGAAAATAAATTGTATTTTTATTATAACGTGTAAAAATGTGCAAAAAGTGACAAAACAAACGTGTTACGTTTATAGTAACGTGACCGACAGCAGCTCATTTTAATATAATGTTACGTGTTGAAAGATAATTTTGTTTTATATATGAAAACATATATATATATATATATATACACGTATATATATGTATATATATATATATATATATATATATATATATATATATATATATACGTATATATATATATATATATATATATATATATATATATACGTATATATATATATATATATAACAATCATTTTGTCTTTTTCGTCATTTTGTAGGTGATGTGAGAAAAAAGTGATGAATTATTTTAATGAAGCTTAAAACATGAAATCAATCATCTTGAGATCAGTCAGTTCTGACAGTAAATAGTCCAGAGGAATCATCACTTTTTCTGTCATTTCTAATAATAATTAATTAATTAATTAATTAATTAATGAAAGCTGCAAGCAGAGATGAAGGGGCATGTCAGTAACAGACACACACAAGATAGATGTTATTTCTTGCACATAGCGCATGCCGCAGGTACTGACCTATTGTAACTTGTGTACCACCTCCACACACAACACACATAATGTTGCTGTATTTTCAGTGTAGACCACACAACAAACATTTCATGAAAAGCAAATGATGTTTGTCACATAACGCATAACTTCGTGTTGCCAGTAGGCAGCACTATGACAATTGGACTGCTATAAAGTAGGTCACTCGATACATTGGACCAAGTACAGTTGAGTTACAACAGCTTGTTGTATAATAACAAATCATGTAAATTCACGCCATGGCAACGTCTTTTCATAAAACTTTTACCATCTTTTCATCACAAAGTTCTTCATACTGTTCTGACCAAATGTGAAGTTGATTGGGTTAAATCTGTAGGAGGAGTTCATTAAAGTACAGCACCTCAATTCAAAATGGCCAACTTCCTGCTGGGTTTACCGTATATCAACATGTTACATATACATGCCAAATTCGAAACATTTAAATGAAACCACACTGAGGATGTGTGTGGTGTCAATAATCTACTGTTTCATGATGTTTTCCCTCTGTTGTGTGTTTATATGTTTGTCAGATCAACATCTTCTGTTTACACTTTCTATAAAATTTCCACCTCCAAAGTTCCAAAGTTCCACCTGAATAAAGATGGCCGCTGTGGTAGCTACATGTTTGCTGCTGGCGTGTGCAGGGTGAAGGGGAGGCAGGGGGCGGCGTACGGGGAGGGCACGCCAACCATCGGCTGGAGCGGCATCACTGACAGCACTGCGGGGGCTGGGTTTATGGCTGTGGGGGCAGGGTTGGTACAGCGCACTGGGAGCCCGCCAGCGTTGGGGGCGGATCTGGCTGCAGGTAGGAACACCTTGATGAATTGACCGGTTTCTGGATCCAGCAGTAGCTTCCTCTGAGGCGGTGGGGGTGTGCCCACATAGAAGTAACGCCCACTTTTAGGGTCCAATATCATGTGACAGGGGGCAGGGCCATTGGGGGCGGGGCAACTGAGGACAGCCCCAGGTGCTGCAGCAGCACCTGTGATGTCAGTGACGAAATCATTGCCCACCTGTGCAGGAAGGAAACCCTGAACGCTGCATAGAAACTGCTGTTGCTGAAGCCTCTGTTGCTCATGTTGCTGCTGAAGTTGCTCATGTTGCTGCTGAAGTTGCTCGTGTTGCTGCTGAAGTTGCTCATATTGCTGCTGTGTTGCCGGTGTCACTGTGTTGCCGCTGCTCTCCTGGTCTCCTGCATTCCTTGTCCACAGAGGCAGGCTGGTCCTGATGACATGGTCCAGTTGGTCAGAGGTGTTTCCAGGCAACCAGTGGAAGATGGGAATAGGTCGGGGGGGGTTGCAACTGGGTCTGGATGTAGCTTAGGGGGCTGTGCAGGTAGCTGACCTGCCCCAGGTGAGGGTGCAGGGTCGGGGGAAAGGCTGGCAGAGCGGTGGGGGTGTAGAAACATGGATGGAGGATCTGCTGAGAGGAACTGGAGGCTGACTGGGAGGACACACCCAGGATGGGACTCTGTTCCTTTGCAGAGACTGGAGGTTGGTGGGAGGTCCCAGCCAGGTGACTCACATCTCTGCCTCTCTCTGATTGGCTAACCTCTGACAGGTTGCTCCTGACAGGCAGGCTGGTGGGCGGGTCTAACAACATGACAGACCTGGTGACATCATCCACCTGACTTTGGATTGGCTCGCTGCCTCGTCTCTGCTGGGTCATTGGATGGCTGACACTCTGTTGCCTGTCCTCTGATTGGCTGAGAGATGCCGCGACCTTGGTGACAAATCCTCTGGAGGATGCCGGACAGCACTGTTTTGTTTCATCATGACATACAACCTGCTGGTAGGTGGGCGGAGGACTCTCGTCCTGACCAATCACCTTGAAGCTGGCTGGCTTGTTGTTGTCAAGTGTTGTTGAGGAGAATGGGAGGCTGTAGGTGTTTTTAACTAAACTCCGCACATCTCTCACCACATGTACCGGCGCTCTGAACACACCCGCCCCCTCCCTCACCCTCTGTGGGGGGGCAGGTAGCAACGCAGCCTTCTTCTGCGGGTACGAGGTTTTACAAGTATTCTGCTCCACCTGCATCTTCTTAGACAAAACACTCGAAATGATGCAGGATGCCATCTTGGTTTTAGTATCGTCCAGAGAGAAGGACCTCTGCAGTCGCTGCCGTGGTGCAGCGTTTCCCAAGATATCTCCAACTTTTGGCGCTAAAAATAACAAACAGGAGACAAACTCAGGTGTTTTTACATCAGACTGACACCTGATCACAACCTGGACATGAAGTGTTGATATATCAACATATCTGAACAAGGTGTTGGTTGCACCTGTTGAACTATCTCTCTAAAAAAGCCTTTGAAATATCAGTGGAAGGCTTTTATTGTGAAACAGCCACAGGAAATAGATCATAACATTAACAATGATTAGTACGTCACAGCTGTGAACACCAAGTGAGACCATAAATATACAGGTGTTGTATCAGTGCTAACAGGTACAGATGAGGGGCGGGGCTTTCTGACAGACGGTTCATTGGTTGTCGTTTTGTCAGTTGATCAGTTTGGTTTTGCTTGTTTTTTGGTTGGCATGTTGTCAGTCAGTTAGTTTGGTTTGCTGGTCAGACAAATACAGGTAAGGGGTGGGGCTTACCTTGACTGGCCCCTGTGACCAGGCCCCTGTAGACCCTGTAGCTGTCAACATCACTGGTGGTTGTTGAGCGTGTGTGAAGGGAGGCGGGCATACTGTGTTGCCGTAGCAACAGGTCAGGGCAGCGATGGATGGGGCGGCAGAGCAGCTCATTGGCTGACACATCACTATTAGCTACTCCCCTTGCAGCAGGTCCATCCTTCAGTATCGCCTGGACAGGTAGACAGGTAAATACAGATATGAGCCAGACAGGTAGACAGGTAAATACAGACATGAGCCAGACAGGTAGACAGGTAAACAGACAGACATGAGCCAGACAGTTTGGGACAGATGAAGAGATGAACATGTGGACAGGTGGACAGGTTAACAGGTGAACAGGTGAATAGATAGACAGTTGGACAGGTGAACAGGATGGAGTCATACCTGTTTCTCAGACTTCTCCTGGTCAGTCATGGTCTCTGTCTCTGTCTTCTTCTTCAGTTGAATCAGTCGTTTTGGGACCATCTTTGGCCCCTCCCCTTTCTGACCTTTCTCCTGGACCACAGGTGAAAACAATCAAAGGATGAAATAATTGATATGATAGGCCGATAGACAGTTTATCAGTTAAGCAGTCAGTCAGTTAGGGTTAGGTTGTTTGGTTGGTCAGTGTGTTGGTTGGTTTGTTGGTTGGTCTGTAGGTTGGTCTGTTGGTCAATCAGACTGTTAGTCAGTCGAGCTGTTGGTTGGTCTGTTTGTTGGTCGGTCAGTTGGTCGGTCAGTCAGTTGGTTGGTCAGTCAGTTTGTCGGTCGGTCTGTTGGTCAGTCAGACTGTTGGTTGGTCCGTTTGTTGGTCGGCTTGTTGATCAACTTGTTGGTAGACCTGTTGGTTGGCTGGACAGGTGGACAGGTGTTGGTCCATTTGTTGGTCCGTTTGTTGGTCCGTTTGTTTGTCCGTCTGTTGATCAGTCGAATTGTTAGTCGGTCAGTCTGTTGGTCATTCAGTTTGTTGGTCGGTTGGTCTGTTGGTTGGTTGGGCAGTCGGTTTGTTGGTCGGTGTGTCGGTCTGTCAGTCAGTCGGTTGGTTTGTTGGTCTGTCTGTTGGTCAGTGGGTCTGTTAGTTGGTCGGTCTGTTGTTCGGTCTGTCAGTCAGTCAGTTGATTTGTTGGTCTGTTTGTTGGTCGGCCTATTGGTCAGTTGGTTTGTTGGTCGGCCTGCTGGTCAGTCGGTTGGTTGTTTGGTTGGTTGGTTTGTTGGTCCATTGGTCTGTCGGTCTTTCTGTCAGTTTGATTCACCTGCGTTTCCATGGTAACATCGATACACTCTAAGCTGCTCTCTGGATCGGACTCTTCGTCGTCTGATGGGAGGATGACGGAGGGGGAGAAGTGTAAACAAAGGTCTTCCTCTGACCAGTCACTGGTGCTCCCTTCTTCCTCCTCTTGTTCCTCCTCTTCTTTCTTGGAGCGACAGCTGGACGTCACGTCCAGGTAATTTGCCTCCGGCTGACCTGTACTGGTGAACTCAGAGCTCCTGTCAGCAGGACGTAGTGACCATGGCGCAGGGATTTGTGTCTTAGAGTTGTGATGAGGCAGCAGATCGACCTCAGGGCAGCGGTGAGAGCTGAGGAAGAACTCCCTCCCTCCTCTTCCTCCTCCGTCCAGTCCAGCGCTCATAGTTTTGCTTCCAGCTGTTTGTCTGTGAAACACAACAGACAATTATTAAACATGTCCACTGTCCACTACAGACAAAGGTAGAGTTTCACATGATTAATCGTTGCTCATGATTAATTAACCTACATCCAACACAACACTGATTATCCATGAAAACACATTTTACTCAGAGAGGATTTTCTCTAAAAACAAGTTTTGCTTAAATCTTCTCAACAAACTGAAACATAAGATGTTAAAGTTTAAGCAACAACAATGAAGCTGCATCAGGTCTGACCAGCTGATAACAGTTATAACGGATGATTTGATTGGCTGTTACTGCACGAATACATGAAAAAAAAAAAACTGAATTCACAATGAACTAAAAACCTTTGATTAAAAACATAAATTGGTAAATGTAGTTTCTGTTTTTTTTTCCAAGCTGCAACTCAACATGTCAGAGAATAAACAAAAAATGTTCATGAATAAATTTTATTTCTAATTTCTCTTTCTATTCCTTTTCCATAGAAAATATCTTTTAGAGATCAAAAGATTAGCCTGATCAAAAACTGATCAATAACTGATTTTAAACTGGTTCTTACCTCTGAAGAGTCACTGTCTCTCTTTCTGGATCAGGATCAGGTCCCACAAGATTCAGGTTCAGACTTCTTATAGAGGTCCTGGTTAAAGCTGAGGCTGGTGGTCAGAGTCCAGAAGAAGGTCTTGTCCAAGTTCTGGTTCTGTTGAAGTATTTAGTCTATCTGATGGTTTCAGTGATTCAACATTTCACAGTTTTCATTGCCAGTAAAGTTTATCCATAATTCTTCAGTTTTCGTATCTGTCAGAGCTGGTTCAGAGGAAGTTCTCGTCCCAGAGCGGTCTGTCGGTGACCCTGGTTCAGTTCAAACTGACTGCCCTGCAGGAGAGAGAGTGTTTGGTGACAGACTGCAGGTCCAGAGAGAGAGAGCAGATGGTGGAGAGACGTAGAGGCAAACAGAGAGAGAGAGGACAGTGGAGAGACATAGAGACAACCAGAGAGAGAGAGAGGACGGTCGGTATCAGACTGCAGGTTTCTATTTTAGGAGGTGACTGACAGACGAGGCTGCAGCTCGTCTCACTCCATTTGTCTCTATGTCTCTCCACCATCCTCTCTCTCTCTCAAATCAACTGATCCAGGTTGGAGGTTCAGGGTTCCTGTCCACAGATATAAAACTGTTAACTGTTATATATATTATGTCTGGGATGATCCATGATCTCTTGATTCTATTTTGTCATCATACCACAGTGTTGATTCAATATGTATTGTGATTTGTAACTATTGTGATTCAATATTCTGATTTATTGTGATGTTTAACTTTTTTACCATCAGACCATGGGGAAACAGTAGAATAAGACACTTCTAGGGACTTTGTAAAATTTCTAATTTAATCCATTAAAGTGATTTTCAACATCAGTCAAATATAGTCAGATATATCAGGATCATTGTCAGGAGTTATATATTACATTTTTTTATCCAGCAACTTCCAGCAACTATCCAGCAAATTAGAGGTATTTTTTTTTCATTAATAAGGGACATGTAATGTTTAATACTTCTGCTGAATATAATCCAATCAATCTGATTTCCATAGATGTATTTTGTATATACAGTCTCCTAACACCTTATTTTGAAAAGCGTACATAGTCCCAGGTGTCTACGTCCTCTAACTTCTCCAAGGTGGTCTCTAGCTCTCCGTCAGCTCCGTTCTCTTTATCCATCCATGTTCAGCTCCATCAGGGCCGTTTGAATCAATTTAACATAAATGTCAGTATACGGGAGCTCTACAGTCGTAGCGTCGCCCATTGGACCACAGAGATGAGAGCGGTGGCCGGCCGGACAGCACATTACCGCCATACAATAACGTTTCCTGAGTGTGACAGAGTTTGCATGCAATTTTAGCCACGACATCAGGCTCTGCTTTTCCTGCAATGTGTGAAAGCCAAAGTGTTTCCATCCTTTACTGGATGTGTAGTGTTTGCCACGCTGGATTTAACATGGGAGGGTGCAGGTCGTATCCACGCTGATCCTCCAACCTTTAATACTTTCTGAGGTTTGTTTTGGTTGACGGATACGTAACAGATATGACATCACGTTACTCAGACTACCACAATAAAGGCGCTGACTTCCTTCTACCTCCACATAGACTCTGGTGTTGTTTGTATATATATATATATATTTGTATATATATATATATATATATATATATATATATATATATATATATATATATATATATATATATATTTGTGTATATATATTTGTGTATATATATATATATATATATATATATATATATATATATATATATATATATATATATATATATATATATATATATATATATATATATATATATATATATATATATATATATATATATATATATATATATATATATATATATATATATATATATATATATATATATATAAAATAAAACAGGAGAGGGCGGTAATGTACCTTTATGCTGGTCTGCTAAACGCGTATAAAACCAAAGAAGAAGAAAAAGCGGAAGCAGAGGCAGCAAAAGAAGGAGAAGGGAGCCGACGGACTCTTTAAACTTCTCTGCCGCTCCGGGAGGGTTTCTGCTGGTCCTTATTGGTCTGTACCGGTCTCTACTGGTCTGAGAGCTGGCCCTGGATCACATGCCTGGATCTGAGTTCACAGGATCGCAGGTAAATCCACAGTTGGTGTTTTTCAGTTGAGACACTGGTGTCGTGAGAAATGATGTGTTTGTGTTAAATCGGGTCTCAGATCAGAATCTGTCTGATCTGGACCACAGAGTCTCTGTAAACAAAGCAAACTGGCTTATTCAAAACGGGGTCCGTTTTATTTCCCATCATTCCGTTTTTCCTAACTGTTAGCATGCATGCTAACCAGCTAGCATCAACGCGACAGCTGCTTTACGGCAGACAGCTGATCGGTCAGAGAGCGGAAGCGGAAGAGAGCGGGAAACAAACTGCGCACCAGAAAATCAGAGAAGCACCGAGTGATCGATACCGATCAATAATTAATATTAGAACCATATCTGATCAGACCGGAGGACTGATGAGCCGCGCAGGCGCAGAACAGAGAATTATCTTCACCCCGGGCCGCGTGCAGCTGGTCCAGGTAAACACTCACCTGTAAACAACCTGGAGCTAACGGCTAACGGAGGGAGGGGGTCCTGGTCCTGGGGCACAGGTTCTGGTTCCGGAGCACAGGTCCTGGAGCGCTGAACCTAGATCACAGGTTCTGGAGTGCATGTCCTGGACCACAGGTCCTGGAGTGCAGGTCCTAGAGAACAGGTCCTGGTCCTAGAGCATGGATCCTGGTCCTGGTCCTGGTCCTGGTCCTGGTTGTATGATAACAGACTTTCAGAATTTAATTTGAGAACCTTGGTCGAAGCTTTGAACGTAAAAGATGAAGCTGGGTGGGTCCTGGTTCAGAAACCCTGACCATTTACTGTGTTCCAGGAGGAGCCCATGGTTCTGGGGCCAAGGGTCCTGGTCACTGGGGCGACGGGTCTTCTGGGTCGAGCCATGGTCAGAGAGTTTCAGAATGGCGGCTGGTTGGTTATTGGGACTGGATACAGGAGAGCCAGGCCCCGCCTCCTCCGCTGTGACCTCACAGACGAAGACGCCGTCAGAGGACTACTGCACGAGTACAAGGTACTACACACTGTACTACAGGCTGTACTACACACTGTACTACAGACTGTGCTACATGATGTACTACACGCTTTACTACACGCTGTACCTTGTGATGTACTGCAGACAGTAATGTTCAGACATCATTTCAGCTCGTAGTGGATGAAGTAAAGATGTCTGTGATGACCATGTTAAATGTGATGACCTTTGACCTCTCTGTCTCAGCCTGATGTGGTCGTCCACTGCGCAGCAGAGAGACGTCCAGATGTTGTGGAGAGACACACCGAAGCCGCCATCAATCTTAATGTGCACGCTACAAGCACGCTCGCCAAGGAGGCAGGTAGGTGACGCGGTGTCGTCATCGGCTTCCTGTGTTGATGTTTAAATGAGAACCTGTGAATGTAGTTTAGTGTGATGATGATGATGATGATGATGATGATGTCATCACGTCCAGCTGTCTGTGGAGCGTTCTTCGTCTACATCAGCACCGACTACGTGTTTGATGGGAGGAATCCTCCGTACGGAGAAGATGACAGTCCAAATCCTCTCAACGTTTATGGACGCAGCAAACTGGAAGGAGAGAGAGAGACACTCCGACACTGTCCAGGTATCTGTCTGTGTTCTTCTCACCTGTCTGTCTGTGTTCTTCTCACCTGTCTGTCTGTGTTCTTCTCACCTGTCTGTCTGTGTTCTACTCACCTGTCTGTCTGTGTTCTACTCACCTGTCTGTCTCTCAGGTGCGGTGGTGCTGCGGGTGCCGGTTCTGTTCGGGGAGGTGGAGTCTGTGACGGAGAGCGCCGTGACGTCACTGTGGCTGAAAGTCCAGGAAGCGACGGAGGACTGCACACTGGATCACTGCCAGCAGAGGTTCCCCACCGACGCCAGAGATGTCGCCGCTGTCTGCAGGAAGCTGTCAGAGAGAGCGAGACAGGTAGGGAACTGTCTGTCTGACTGTCTGAGTGAGATAGACAGGTACCTGTCTGTGTCAGTGTAAGCCTCTGCCTGTCTCACCACCTGTCTGTCTCTCTTCCAGGATCCGTCTATCAGGGGAATTTTTCATTTCTCTGCTAAAGAGCAGATGACCAAATACGAGATGGCCGTGGCGATCGCTCAGGCCTTCAACCTGCCGTCCAATCACCTCATTCCTGTAAATATATCAATCAATATGTTTACTAATATACCTGTATTAAGTTATTTGTAAAATTAAGTATTTATACTTACGTACCTGTCTGTCTGTGTGTCTCTACCTTTCTGTGTCCCCACCTGTCTGTCTGCAGCTGACGGAGCAGCTGACTCAGCAGTCGACTCTTCGTCCAATCAACAGTCAGCTCAACTGTTGTCGTCTGGAGCTGCTGAACCTCAGCGTGGAGCCGCGACCTTTCACCTCCGCCATCACCGACTGTCTGTGGCCGTTCACACCTGACAAACGCTGGAGACAGACTGTCTTCCACTGACACACAGACAGGTAGAGACAGACAGACAGGTAGACTGACACAGACACACAGACAGGTAGACTGACAGACACACAGACAGACAGACTGACAGACAGACAGGTGGGAAGATACTGTATATTTATTAGTAAGACTGAATATTTGTTTGTTGGTGGAGATGTGAATGATGTCATTCAACAGGAAGACTACTGATTTGTTTTTCCAAAAGTTTAGAGTCTAAAAAGGTGATTCAGTAAATAAAGACAGATGTATGGTGTCCTACAGCGGACAAACTTCAGCTGGTCTTGATTCTTCTACTGTTTTAGTCCATGTGTGAAAGTAACGACCTCACCGGAGGTGTGAACTGAGTGTGTGCAGTGTCTCTTCAGCTGGTTGGTTGAGGATTTGGATCAACTCTCCACCTGCTGGATCTGTGAATGTCAGCTGATCTCCTGCAGGTGAGTGTTTGAGCTGCTTCACACCTCATGAAGAGACCGAAAAATGTCTGAAATACATCGGAAGTACTGTCTGTTAAATTTCAGAAATATATCCGAAAAAATGTCTTTTTGAGCTGCTTCAGATCCCCTCATAAAACTTATCAAACATGATATGAAGCTAATGATATGTCAGAAAATGTGTGATAAAAGTTTAAAAAAAAATGTCTGAAATGAGTCTGAAAAATGTCAGAAAAATAGTTTTTAAAAAATCCCCCCAAATCAGAAAATATACTAAAAATGTCTCAAATGTGTGAAATAAATATTTTAAATGTGTGAGAAAAAAAAATTCTGAAATATCAGAAAAATATCCCAACAAAAGTCGATAGAATATACCAATAATGTGTTCAATATTAATCTATTAAATGTCAAATTCCCAAATGTCAGAAAAATGTCCAAAAAAATGTATAATGCAAGTCCAAAAATGACTGAAATGAGTCCAAAAAATAACCAAAAAATATACCTAAAACGTCTCAAATATGTCTAAAATAAATCTGGTAAATGTCTGAAGAAAAATCTCCAATATATCCAAACAATATCTGAAAATATATGTAGAAAAAGTCAGAAAAATGTATGATAAAACTTCTGAAAATGTCTGAAATGAGTCCAAAAAAAGTCTGAAAAATGGCACACAAAAGTTGAAAAAATGTCAAAAATATATCTGAAAAACAATTTGATAAATATCCAAAAAAGGCCTCTGGTTCATTTTATTTAAAATTCCATATTATATTTAGTATATTACACATTTATAAAGGTAGCAGGACATTCAGTACACAAGGTGAAAAATATTTCAGAAGTACATGTATTCAAAGTTTTCATCATTTTAGTGACGTAACAATATAAGTCCATCTGAGAGTTTGTGCTACTGTCCTCACTGACGTGCTGGCGTTGAATAAGAAATAAATACATGTATGTGTCTGTAGTCACCCAGAGCTACGATAGTACATCATATCTGTACAGAGACCCAAACCACAGACGGTCTGGTAGTAACAAGGCTGCCATATTTATGACCAGATGACTTTATGCTGAGTGCTGATGGAGCAGCTGCATAGCCTGGCTCTGATCCATCCAAACTCCATTCAGAAAACAAGCATTTTAACAGATGTCTGCTTGTTGTCTTGCAGACAGGTCTGACAAAGCATCAGTTCAGACTTTTTGCTAATCAGCATCATTATGTTGTTATTTCAGCTCACCGCCAGGTGGTGTTATGAACACAGACACAATGGCGTTTGGTTTTCTGACATATCTGGGACTTCACCAATCTGTACAAAGCAGCTTCAGAGGTTATTTCTTCCACATTGATGGAGGAAATGGAGGCGAAAATTCCCTCTGCGCTTCGTATGAATGCACCGTCACACAATACGAAATAACATGATGCATAAACAACAGCACCATGTAATGTTACACTGAACCGCTGACACCCCCTGAAAATGGAAACTAAGGACTATTCCCGCCTTTTCCAACTCTCGGCCAACCAATCGTGTAACTTCATCACTCAGTGACCGACTTTTGTGTTTGTAGGACTAACCCACTGCAGTCCAGCCAAAAAGTTGGGAAACTGTGTGAAAAACGTTAGAAAAATGCCAGAAAAATATCATAAAAATGTCTGATAAAAGTTGAAAAAATGTTGGAAAATAACAGCAATATAGTCCCAGAAAAATATCCAAGTCTGAAGTCCCCAAAAAAATTGGAAATGACTGAAATATGGTTGAAATATAGTCTGTAAACTGTCAAAAAAAAAAAAAAAAATCCCAAATACTGTACATCTGAAAGAAGTTTGAAAATGTAGGGAAAAGTTTAGGGAATTGTTTCACGTATTTTCCAAAATTAAGTTGAATTTATCTTGAGTCATTTATTATTTAGTCTTTATCAAATGGAGGCTCTGATTGTCGACGCTGTTTAAATAAAGTTGGACGGATTGAAATGACGTCATTGAACCTGCAGAGATTTAACTTTGTGACTCAAAACAAACTGTTAAATTATTCCAAGTCTGAATCTGTTTTTCTGCTCAGACAAGTTAAACATGTCAGAGTTCACACACACACACACACACACACACTCCGACATTCCTGCAGCAGGTTGAACCTGTTGAACGTTTCACTTTGAAAACTGGCCAATCACAGCTCTTGTTGCCCCCTGTGATGTCACACAGGTCCTCACTGAGATAGACAGACACACCTACAGAGAGCGTGTTTATCAGTGCAGGTAAATCAGAAACAGGATATTGAACACGTGAAGCAGAAAACTTCAACAGTTCCCGACAGACAGACAGAAGGACAGAGACACATAGACAGGTAGAGACAGAGAAACGGAAGGACAAGTAAACAGGAAGACAGAAGGACAGGTAGACAGACAGGTAAACGTACAGACAGGTGAGCAGCAGGTATCTCAGGTGTTCAGCACTGAGGACGTCACCACAAAGTAAGAACTGCTGTTTGATTTCAATCTGTCTTCTTTGCTTGGATTTATTGTTTCATTAATATTCATGTTTCGGTCAGTTTGAAGGATTTTTCCTTCTTTGTGTCAGAAATGTTCTAATTCCAATATTTACTCTGTATATTAAGTAAGTACTGTACATTTGAGATACTTCTACTTTACTGTCTACTTGTACTCCTCTACATCTCAGAGGAAAATGTTAGACTTTATACTGCACTACATTATTATTTATTTAATAACTTTATTTACTTTAAAACTTCAGATTATTCAAACAAATTCTAATCAATAAATATTGAAGTATTATTATAGATTAAACTACCAGCAGTATATAATAATAAATTATGTATTATTATAGATTAAACTACCAGCAGTATGTAATAATAAATTATGTATTATAGATTAAACTACTAGCAGTGTATAATAATAAATTATTTATTATTGTAGATTAAACTACCAGCTCTATATAACAATTAATTTTATGTATTATTATAGATTAAGTGCTGTGTAAATTTTAAATTTCATGTGACCACAAATGTTTATTTTGAAAAGACACCAAGCATGTAATAAGTGGAAACTGTATGTTTCCTGTGTGATCACGAAAGTTTATTTTGAAAAGACACTAAGCATGTAATGAGCGGAAACTGTACATTTCCTGTTTAAACAAAGACGTGTATTTTGAAAAGACACTAAACATGTAATGTAATGCGGAAACTATGTTTCTTGTGTAAACACAAAAGTGTATTCTGAAGATGCACTATGCATGTAACCAGTGAAAGCTGTTCATCCCCTGTGCACACAGAAGTTTATTTTGAAAAATTACTATGCATGTAACGAGCAGAAACTGTACATTTCCTCTGTGAACAAAAGTTTATTTAGAAGTTCACTATGCATGTAACAAGCAGAAACTGTATATTTCCTGTTAAATCATAGAAGTTTATTTTGAAAATACACTATCCGTGTAATAAGTGAAAACTGTACATTTCCTGCGTAAACACAAAGGTTTATTTTGAAAAGATGCTAACCATGTAACGAGTGGAAACTGTAAATTTCCTGATTGAACAAAGAAGTTTATTTTGAAAAGACACTAAGCATGTAATGCATGGAAACTGTACACTTCCTGTAAACATGGAAGTTTATTTTCAAAATCACTATGCATGTAGTAAGCAGAAACTGTACATTTACTGTGTGCGCAAAAAAAATATTTTGAAAAGACACTATGTATCTAACAAATGGAAACTGTACATTTCTTGTATGAATACAAAAGTTTATTTTGAAAGGACACAATGCATGTAAAGAGATTAAACTGTATGTTTACTGTGTGAACACAGAAGTTTAATTTGAAAACACAGTATTTATGTAACGAGCAGAATCTGCACGTTTCCTGGTTAGGTCTGTAGCATCAGTTACCACAGCGATGAAAACTCACCAAGCTTACTCTATGGTACACCCCTCAGGTTTGGTTACAATGTTTGTTGCTAGGAGACAATGATGTTTTCTGAGGGATAATTGGTCCAATGTCTTGCTTCTCCTTCAGATGACGACTCCTCCTCCTCCACTTCCTGTCCCAAAGCCTCGAGCTCGTTACGTGAGGGACAGCCTGAGCTCGGCCTCCTCTTTGGACAGGTGAGCTCACCTTTAAATCTGTGCACACACACACACACACACACAGTATACACAAAGTAACACAAAGTTTGTGTTTCAGAGATGTGATTGGTGAAAATCTACAACCAGTTCAGTCTAATGGAGTTCACCTGAGCACAGGTAGGTACCCCATACCACAACCAGTCTATAAACGCTGCCATAACCCATGCTGTATTCCATTTAGTGTTTACTCCATATCTGATTTCTCTGTCATCCAGCACTGTTTTCTTGTTCTCTTTCTTTCCTTCACTGGGGAATCTCCTCCCATGAGCTATGAATCATAAGTTCCATGCTCTCAAAACATATTAAAATTAATATCATAAAAATACTCTGTGGTGTTTTCTGATGGAGTGACAGAAACCAAAACCAGAGTCTATGATCAGTGTCCATAGCAACGGTCTGTTTTAAAGAAATAACAGAAAGTGGAACGCTGGGATCAGAGTTGAGTATTCAACAGAGCCATGTAATAAAATAGTATAATGCAAACAATATTAGAGGAGGGACTATCCTGGCCAGCAGTTACGTCTGGGTTAGTGAGAAAATCTGGTCTCCTGGATGAAAGCCTTGTGTTTGTTGGGCCCATCCAGCTCTCCTCCTACCCACCCTGTCTGTCTCTTTAAACTACGTCACCACTTTACTGTTGTTTACTGTTGATGTGGATGGGTGTGTATCATAGTTAACAGAACACCCGGTGTGTATCCTAACATCACTAATGGGAACCTTGTGTTCCAAGCCATTTTAACATGTAGCAAGACAAGATATTCATTAGAGAGATCTGCAATGCCATTTTACCAAATCAAAACTCTAATTCAAGATATCCATAAATGCATTCTGGACTAGTACAATTTAATAATAACAATAGGAGGCGCCATAGCGCATAGACTGTGAGCTTCTTTTGCACTGTGACTTGTTATTCTACACCAGCCAACCTACCAGTGCTAGATTAAAGTACGGAAACTGCTGACATTAATATTAATATTAAGGTATTGAAACATATTATGTTACTGCACAGCAGCCGTGTGGGTTTATAAAATGTGTCTGGAGACAATGAACAACTGTACGTTTCTTGTATGAACCTGAAAGTTTATTTTGAAAATGCACTATGCATGTAACGGACAGAAACTTTATGTCTCCTGTGTGGACACAAATGTTTACAGCGACAATAAATCTACAATATGCTGTAAATTTCTACCACAACTCTCTAATGAACAAAGCTCTGGTTGGCCACAGTTTCCTTGATGATGAGCTCTTTCTATTTAATGTCATGGTCTAACTATCTGGTCCACAGCGGTCCCTGACCACTCGTCTCACAGCCGGCTGCA
The DNA here is from genome assembly GCA_947000775.1 of Pterois miles. Taxonomy (NCBI): domain Eukaryota; kingdom Metazoa; phylum Chordata; class Actinopteri; order Perciformes; family Scorpaenidae; genus Pterois; species Pterois miles. Next base: position 28,163,732 of record CAMQGK010000052.1, on the reverse strand, counting down.
CAGAGACAGATGTGATGTGTCCAGCTGGGAGGACGGCTGGTTGGGATTAAAATGAGCTTGTAGCTGGTTGTCTACCTCACTAAGAAAGAGACGTCTGTGGTGTTTTAACTATGTTTCTCTGATGAGTAATTGATCCGGGAAGTTTGAATCTGTCAGTAGGACTGATATCCAATGAGGAGCCTTGATGAGCAACGTCATGACAACAATTAGTCGACTAGTCATAATGAGGTTATGGATATCTGAAATAAGATTCTGACTAGTCAAAATGTAATTGCAGATCTCTAATGTTAATTCTGAATAGTCGAGCGTAGCTATTAAATGGCTTCCATTGTGTGTCGGTGTCACCTGCAGAGGGGCGTTACAAAGGTACGTCATACATATTTTATGCTGTGGGAATGGGAACAGGTTGTCTACCCCCCATTAAAACACAGAATTTAACCTCAGCCTTAAATTTGCTAGCATGCCAGCTGATTGTGATCAGGTGTTCTGATTGGAGAAGCATGTGAAGGCATCACAGTGACATCAGCAGGGTTATTCCAACTGTCACTGCTGATGCCATCAACAGCTGATTTTCATCGACTGTCACCAACAGACGTGTTTGATTGCCAGAAAACCAAACAAAAAGACGTTCATTTGTTGAACATTGTTACTTGAATGATTCAATATATCAGGAACAATGAACACAATAATAATAATAATAATAATAATAATAATAATAATAATACAATCCCCTTCTTATTATAGGAAGTAAATGTAAATGCTGTGAATCAGATGGTTTATTATCAGTGTGACTGCTGATGTGTTGCAGTGTGTTTCCAGTCTGAACAGTAAAACCAGTTTGTTCCTCTGTCTGATGTTTGTGAAACCAACATACTGGAGATTACCTCAAACCAGTTTGTCTTCTTACTGGTGAATGACAAGATCACATGATATTCTGCAGCTGTTTCAGCATTCAGACTCATGGGATCTATAGCCTCATTCTCTGTTAGTGACCATGATGTGTTTAGTGGGAGGAGCGTTAAGTGGAGGCAGATAAAATCTCTTAAAATGTTAGTTACGCTGGCTAGCAAGTATTGTTAGCTTGGTTTTTTTTAACAATGGAGAAAATACTAGTTTCTCTCAATATGTGCTGTCACTCACTTTCCAGGATCACCAGTGTTAGTTTAAAAAGTTAACATTAACCAACGGGACCAGATTAGCTAACCCATACACTGCTGGAGACTACTTCAGGAGGAGGAGATAGCTGGCTAACGCTACTTAGCTGTAGCTAGCTAGTCTGTCTCTAGAACTAGCTAGTTGGCTAGCTAGCATGTCCAGAGACTGACAAGCTAGCTAGCCAAAGCACAGTGCTATTGCCAGATGAGTGACAACTTTGTTCACCTTGTTTTCTGTGTTTCATGACAGCATAGTGGAATTAGCAAGCTAAGCTAGATAAGTAGCCAGCCGTCCAACCAGCAGATAAATTGCAGACGTATAAATCTTTGGATGCCTATAGTTAACTTCAGTGAAGTCAGTCAAAAAGAGAGTTGTACAATACTGGAGAAACATTTCAGAGATGGACAGAAAGGGTTGTTAATTGTTTAGTGTCCATATCCCTCCTAATATGTCCATCCTCCTCATGAGTCTGAACTCTGTGTTTGTAATTGGAGGTTTTTTGAGGTTTTTACTGGATGTCAGAGGAACTGCAGTGGCACACAGGTGTTTGTTTGTTTGGCAGGTGGCTGATGTCTAATGATGATGTCACTGTGTGCTCCTCCCTAGGTGAAAATGCTCCTCCTCTTCCTTCTCTCGGAGGATCAGACCGTGGAGCCATCTTCCCAACTCTGGCTGGCGTCACTGACATCATCGCCACCAACATCCCATCACTGGCTGGTTTTGCTGCCTCCATTGGAGGCCCCGCCTCCACGCCGCCTGCCCCCTCGGCACCCCCCTCCATAGACAGCATGGCTAACAGCATCGCCACCCACATACCTAGCTTAGCAGGAACTGCTAGCACGGTGGCGAACCCAGCTGCTGCTAAATTAAATTCTGCCTCCACCACCGCACCTGTACCTGCTGCTAACACTGTTAGCTTAGACAGCATTGTAAACTCATTAGCTAACATACCAAGTTTAGCAGGGATTGTTAACAGTGTGGCTAACCCTGCTGTTAGCTCAATGACAATCCCGGCCGTCCCGTCAGCCCCACCGCCTTCAGCTGATAAACCCAACTCCTCCTCATTGCCAAGGATCGGACCCACCCATACAGGTACAGCAATCAACCAATCACACAGAGGCATTGTTGCTTCTATGAGTTGCATTCTAGCAGTTTGTCAAAATTAAAGTCCTTTGCTGCTTTCAGGGGGGAGTTACTTCATAAAACCACACTCCAAACCACACTGGTTTGTTTTTAACAATTTCAGAAAAGTCAAGCTCTCATTGTCCCAACAGGTCAAAACAAACACTTTCTCCTCTTTGGCTGAACAACATGTCCGTGTTTTGTGTCCAGATGTTGGAGCTCTGTCACAGCTGGTGATGTCAGCTTTAGACCAGAATGCAGGAATCACGTTACCTCCACTAGAGGCTGAGCCAACAGAGGACGGTACTGAAGGAATTAAACCTGTTTTATTGAGTGTCCTCCAGGTCTTCACCCTCCTGCCAGTCTGACTCTTTGTTTGTTCTGGTTCCAGTATTCAAAGAGTCTTCTCACACCATCAAAGAAGACAACCCATACGACACAGTGTTGGCCTGTTGGGCAAGCCAAGAGGAAGCTGATACTGACTCATCCAATGAGGAGGAAGATACAGGAGCTAGCAATGTCACCCCTGGTGTGGATGGACCAACCGAAGGAGATCCTGCTTCCAACCTGCCTTCAAATACTGACAAGTATGTATACAGTACTAGAGTAACAACTACTACACTGCATCCTCTGTTTCTGCTAACACATCACTGATTTTGTGTTCTGCAGCCTGCCGTCCAATCCTTCAGGTCGCCTGATCCCCACAAGACCAGCCCCGCCCCCTCCTCATCCGCCTCGCCAATCAGCAAAGCCTCAGAAACAGAAGACCCCAAGGTACACAAACGCATCATTTCAGTCTGTTCTTGTCAAGAATATAATCCAAAGTCCATTCATGGTGGATAAGTATCCTGGGATGCATGTCACATCAACGAGGTGGAGATTGATGGCAGTAGGTTTGAACGAAATCCACAGTTGTTGGGCAAGAATTGAAACACCAGAGTTCAACCGTACAAGTTCAGTTTACCCAGAATGCTAGTCTGAATTTGGGATGTCTGTGTAAAGAAAGATTCTCTGTTTGTCCTGCAGAGCGGCCACAATCCGAGTGTCCAGAAAGAAGGGAGGCAGCGGGAGTTCAGCGCCACAGAACGCCGTAGTCCGAGCCAGCTGGCTGGATGTCTGGAAGGGCTTCAGGTAACCATCATCATCATCATCATCATCATCATCATCACTGCCATCAATGATGATGGATGGATGGATGAACGAATAGATTGACCGATGGGTGGATAAATGGATAGACTGACCAATGATGGATGAACAGATAGATTGACTGATGGGTGGATGAATGGAGTGATTGACCTACAGGAGGATTAACGCATAGGATGACCAATGGATAGATGACCGGATAGATTGATTGATGACTGGATGAATAAATAGATTGACCGATGGGTGGATGAACGGATAGACTGATCGATGGGTGAATGAATAAATAGGATGACTGATGGGTGGATGAATGGATAGATTGACCTATGGGGGATGAACGGATAGATTGATTGATGGGTGGATGAATAAATAGGAAGACTGATGGGGGGGATGAATGGATAGATTGACCAATGGGGAGTTGAATGTATAGATTGATCGACGGGTAGATGAATGGATAGGATGACCAATGGGTGGATGAATAGACTAGACTGACTGATGAATGGATGACATCTTTTCTCTCTTTCTCTAACAGACACAATGTTTTATGGGCAACTTTGGACGGACAGCTGATGTCTCTGTGGAAGAAACGCACAGTAAGTCAGTGTCTCTCTATATAAACAGTATACCCTTCTGTCAGTGTATCCAGTGATGGGTATGTTTGTTTCATTGATCAGGACCGGTTCAGTGAGGTGCTCTTTCATGTCTCCAGCATCACCAACGTGAAGAAACAGGACAAACGTAGATTCTCTGTTTACTTCAGGAAGAAACATTACGACTTCATGGCTCATAACGATGGTAAGATCTACTGGACTCTACTGCACCATACTGGTGTGTGCTCAAACTGAGAACTCAACTATCCAGATTCAAAGTAACTGGTGACTAAACTATTTTTCTACTCCTCGTAGATCATAAACCCTTTAATATAATAAGACTTGCTGAAATTGATTTAGAAAAGTGAAAAACTGTGCTTTTTATCCAGAAATCCCCATTATCCCCATTCACTAGTATAGGGTTACAGGCCAGTCTGGACAGGTCCAATATGGCACCCACATTGAAATATCGCTGCAATGGTCTGAAGCGTCCAATGTAGCATCTACGTATATGTGTCAATGAATGTGAGTGTGAATGGTTGTCTGTCCTTGTGTCAGCCCTGTAATAGTCTAGAGACCCGTTCAGGGTGAACCCCACCTTCACCCACTGTCATCTGGGATCGGCTCCAGCCCCCCTGCCACCCTGAACATGATGGTTACAGATAATGGATGTAAGTGATAAGGAGTCAAGTCAGGGATGCCAGGATCAGTAGAATATAGTCCTGTTTCTTAGTTACAGTGAAAACCCTGAGCTGTAAGATGGACAGACTATTTGACAGCAGGAAGTTGAGTCGACAGGTGTTGAAGTTGTGAACTTTATAGATTGAAACAGCTTATGATTCTTCTTCATGTTTTTTCCTCTCTCAGAGGTTCACGCAGGTTGGGTCACATCTTTGCTGGCATCTCGAGGCCAGCCAAGCCCCGCCCCCCCAGAACTCCATGGACAAATCACCATCAAGGACCCGCGGAGCCGCGTCTATGCCGCCCTCTGGGGTCATGACCTCTGGATTTACCCCAATAAGGAGGGCTTCCAGCTGGGCATCGCCTCCTTCTCTGTCCCCCTGAATGTGGCCACGGTCAAATCTACAGGAAAACACTCATTTACCCTTATCACACCATACAAGAGCTTCAAGTAGGCACCTGTCTATCTGATTACCTGTGTGTAGAGTGGACCAGTGTGTAACATTTAGGGAGATCTATAGGCAGAAATGGAATAGAATGGTTTTCTTTGGTGTATAATCACCTGAATTTAATAGTCAGAAATGTTTTCATTTGAGGTACTTACAAGTACATGTATCACATATTCCTCACGCACGTTTACTGCTGTCTAAGCATTTCGAAGCAAAGAGACAAAACTGTGCTACTTTTTTGACTAGATGGCACTGTGGTAGCACTTGCCACCATTTTGGACTGCCATCTATAAATCAGAGGATTATTTTTTGAGGTAAATCAGCTTCTCAGTAAGAACATTTAAATATCCTCATTTAAATCCTGATGTCCTAAATGTAGTCAAATGAACTAACAGCTGAATCCAGAGTTATTTTCCTCACCATAATGAACATCAGACCCATGGGACTGCACCACCCTGCATATCACATATCTGGTTGTTCCAGCTTCCTGCTAGCTGTATGCAGCTGTAATAATGGATATATTGGCTGTAATTCACCACTTTTATTATCTTCTAATCCACCTATGGGCTGTATGCTGTCAGCCTGTATACTGTGGTGGATGTATTAACATCTCTGTTTCCAAACAACCGGCTATCGGCCAGTAGTTAGCGGTGCTAGTAGCTTGACATCAACAGGATATTATGTTATTATGTTATGGATATTATGTTATATAGTAACAGCACAGGACAGTACCTCCTCTACATCCATGGTCTGGGCTCTACTGGACTCTATTTTGGATCCTTGACATGAAGGTTGAGATTGCTCTCAAAATCTGTGAGCTGGACTTTTATAACCTCCATTTATGTCCATTGCTCACTTTATGCTCCTCTAGTAAGCCAGGAGACATTAAATATGACAATAGAACAGAAATAAGTTAATTTTACTTTTGCACATCTCTTTGTAGGAAGACGTTTTACTGGCTTCTGGTCCAAAATGGCAGAAGTGTAGCTCTGCTGCTGGGCACTGATGTTGACATGGAACCAATTATTGCCTTTCACTTCTTAGCGATAGGTTCTTTGCTTTCCTTGCCTCACCACTCACTTCCTGCATACACACTGACTACTCTACAATAGCTCTAGAGAGGGACATTCATGTTTTCACTTTGGCTACACATTTGGCATACGGTAGAAGTCTCCTCTGTGACCTCACCACTAGATGTCGCCTGAAGTTACACACTGGACCTCTGAGTGCTAACGTTTGCATAATGTTTCTTTGTCTTTATTTTTTTCTGTTTTTTCCTTCTGTGGTCTACCCTCTGTCTCTCTGTGGTCTCACCCACTGCCTGCAGCCTGTCTGTTGATTCCTCGAAAGATCTCTCCGTCTGGTTGGACAGTCTGTCCACATCCATTCGCAGCGCTCTGTCCAGCAGCCAGGTGGCGCTGCGTCTCTGGGAAAACCCTGACAACAAAGTGTGCGGAGACTGCAGCGCCGCCAATCCAGAGTGGGCATCCATCAACCTGCTGCTGGTCATTTGTCATGCCTGTGCAGGTACAAGCTAATGGACGACTCAATACATTACATTACCTACAGCAGTTGTAGGTCAGAGGTCGGGATTGACGTTTCAGGCTTTAACACCATGGATCTATAAAGAGAAGTGGATCCAGGGTTAGAGGCAGGGCCAAATGGAAAAGTACCCGGATCTTCCAGTGATTTTGGAATCTTGTATGTCGATGTGTCCTTGAGCAAGATAAACCCCAAATTGCTCCCAAAGTCAAGGGACCCCTTTGAAAACGGACAGTTTTTCCTCACCAAAATTTTGCATAAGTTTGAAGCGTTATTTTGCCTCCTTCACTACCAGCTAGTCTGGCCTGGTTGGTACCGATGGATTCATCAGGTTTTCTAGTTTCACATGAGTTTCACTCTAGCTTTAAAACTGAGCTGCTCCAACCTCCGCAAGATGAAATAGCATCCTGGCCTGTGGGATTTTTCAAAGGTTAAAAATTGAAAGTTGTGCAAATGCGTCAAAGACATTAACGCAAAAACAATTTTGCGTTATCAAGGTATTATCATGTTAACTTTGACAGCTTTAGTGATTTTGTATCACTGACTCTATTAATTGTTGCTGAACGAATCATTCTGGGTCCTGTTTTACATTCTTTATACTTGCTACCTCTGTGCTACATTATCGGGTCTGTCAATACGCAGATGATATGCAACTCTATATCTGTGTTTACTGACTGAAAATCCCAGTTCTTTAAATGCTCTCATTACCTGTCTCACAGATGATTCCACTTTTACTGGGCTCTTTAACAGAAATGTACCTGCTAATAAACTTAAAATGTTGAGTAGCACCTGAACACACCTGAAAAGGAGCAAGTCAAAGAAGTCTCATCTTAAACTGTGAGAGGGCAATAAAAAGTGAAACACAAGGGAGCTAGAATTGATCATTCATGAGATAAATTAGATAATTTAGATGAGCACTGAGCAGTCATCTAAACCACCTGAGGACAGGTACCCAATATGTGTAATGCTAATGTTGCTAACTGGCTGTTCTAAGGTCAGCATCGAGCTCTCGGCAGCAACCTGTCAAAAGTACGCAGTCTGAAGATGGACAGCAAGATCTGGACTGAACCACTCATACAGGTGAGGGGGGACTGAACCACTAGTACAGGTGATGGGGTACTGAACCACTCATATGTAACCTTTAAACCCTTCCTCTCCCAGCTGTTTGTTACCTATGGTAACCGGCTGGCCAATCAGGTGTGGGCTCCAGCGGTGCCGGCAGCGGAGCAGCTGCGTCCAGGGTCATCTGAGGAAGAGAGGTCACATTTCATCCAGGATAAATACAGCAGGGGGCGCTACAGACGAGTCCACACTCTGACTTCCTCACCGTCTCTGATGGATCAGGTTGGATTCCATCATTCATAGTCTGGTTGTGAAAACAGTAATAACACAAGATGAAAAGCACACAAGGCAATTAAATACTGAGAGAAACTAGTATTTTCTTCAGCCATTGTTAAAAAACAAGACAACAATACTTCCTAACCAGCATTAGCTAACATGTTCCGGCCATTAAATACCTCATCATGGTCCCTAACAGAGGAGAGGTTTATAATATGACCAACTAATCGTGAGGTCATTGGTATGTGTCAAGTTTTGAGACAGTGCAAAATTACTTGTATAGGTGTGTGATTGTGTGTGTGTCTGTGTGTGTTACAGAGGCTGCGTCAGGTGGTTTGTGGAGATGACGTAGAAGAAACGATGTCTCTGATCTGCTCGGGAGCAAAGGTCTTACAACTTTATGACCCAGAATAACTCATTTAATCTCACTGAGATCATTAATAATTAATTATAGGTGATTAACGGAATACTGATTGTGGTGGCTGTGACAGAGTATCAACACATTCACATAATAATCTAATTATCTCTTAATAAATTAATAATCTGTGAGCTCTACCAGCATTTGACCAAGAACAGATTTCACATTTACAGTCAGGTGCCAAACATCTGCTGTGACATCACTAGTAGGGGTGAGACATGTGACAGTAGATGAATCACAGGTGTGATGATGTGTTCCTACGTCCTACATCTGAGTGATGCTACCTGTGTGCAGGTGTGTCAGTCAGACCCTCAGAGCCCCTCCCCTGTCCTGCTGGCTGAGAGGGCCGGTCAGGCTCTGCAGACCGAGCTGCTGCGCCTCAACGAGTACACAGGTACAACAGTACCTTAGTATTTTAAAAGTTAGGATGCTGGTATGTTAAAAGTTAGTATGTTAGGATGTTAAAAGTTAGCACATTAGTATGTTAAAAGTTAGTATGTTAAAAGTTAGTGTTAGTATGTTAAAACTTAGCACATTAGTATGTTAAGTTAGTATGTTAGTATACTAAAAGTTAGCATGTTAGTATGTTAAGTTAGTGTGTTAGTATGCTAAAAATTTTGCACGTTGGTATATTAAAAGTTAGTGTTAGTATGTTAAAAGTTAGCACAATAGTATGTTCAAAGTTATTGTTAGTATGTTAAAGGTTAGCACGTTAGTATGTTAAAAGTTAATGTTAGTGTGATAAAAGTCAATATGGTGGTATGTTAAAAGTCAGCACGTTAGTATGTTAAGTTGGTATATTAGTATGTTAAATGTTGGCACATTATTATGTTAAAAGTTAATATGTTAGTATGTTAAAAGTTAGCACATTAGTATGTTAAAAGTTGGCACGTTAGTATGTGAAAAGTTAGTATGTTAGTACATTGGTATGATTAGTGCATTAGTATGTTAGCATTAATAGTATGACAGTATTAATAGAATGTTAGAAAGTTAGTCCATTAGTAGAGTAGTATGTTGGTATGTTAGTAGGTTAGTATGATTAGTACGTTAGTATCTTAGTATGAATAGAATGTTAGTATGTCAGTGCGTACAAATTCACCTGGACGTGATGTTTTTCTTTACTGTGTTTTCATTTAGAGATCCCGCCTTACTTGCCCCAGTCAGCCAATAGGAGACCTAACTCCGCCCCTTCAGGTAAGATGAATTACGTAAATGAATTAATAATGAGCACATAGACTTACTAATATTTAACAAAAATTAAAAATTATTCTAGATGTGAGGAATACTGTACAAGACTGCTGTATGACTAAACTGTCATTAAAGGTTGTGTGTGTGTGTGTGTGTGTGTGTGTGTGTGTGTGTGTGTGTACACGTGTGTGCGCAGGTGAGGAAGAGGAAGAGGAGGAGCTTCATGGTAAACTGGAGGAAGATCGTTTTCTCTTCTCGTTAGAAAATGACTCGGCAGCGTGTGACGTCCTCGACCTGCGAGAAGTTCTGTCTGTGTTCCTCAAAGATGGGTAAATACTACTGACACTACTACACACTAATACACTCATACTGCTGATATTAATACCACTGATACTCATACACTCATACTACTGATACTAATACTACCCATACTAGTACATTTATACTACTGATACTAATGCTACCCATACTAGTACTACCAATACTGGTAATCTTATACTACTATACTAATGCTGCCCATACTAATATACCAATACTACTGATACAAATACTACTGATACAAATGCTACCCAAGCTAATATACTAATATTACTGATACAAATATCACTGATTTAATGCTACCCATATTAATACTACTGATACTAGTACACTTATAGTACTGATACTAATGCTTCCCAGACTAACACCACAGATACTAGTACACTTATGCTACTGATACTAATGCTACCCATACTAATATACTAATACTACTGATACTTAAACTAATAAACATATACTACTGACACTAATGCTACCCATAATAATATACTAATACTGTTGATACTAATACTACCAATACTAATATACTCATACTACTGATAACATAGTGTGTTAGCTAGAATTAGTGTTTGTACAATTTTACATCTTAACTATCTAAAAATACTATTAATATTACCTGTACTACTTTAAGTACCTCATTTTCCACTTTGTGTGTTTTCAGGCCGGCTCATGAGTTTGAGATGGTGACTCTGAATGATCAGCTGAGCTGTGCTGCTGACAACCAAGAGACGCTGCTGAGTCACCTGGTTCATATACTGAAGGTACACCTCATTATCAATATAACCTACATTCAAGTTATCAGTATAACCCGAGTTCCAGTTATCAATATAACCTGAGTTCTAGTTATCAATATAATGTGAGTTCAAGATATCAATATTACCTGAGTTCTAGTTATCAGTATAACCCAAGTTCCAGATATCAATAGAACCAGAGTTCTAGTTATCAGTATAACCCGAGTTCCAGTTATCAATATAACCTGAGTTCCAGATATCAATATTACCTGAGGTCCAGTTATCAATATTACCTGACGTCCAGTTATCAATATAACCTAATTTGTAGTTATTAGTGTAACCTGAGTTCTAGTTATTAGTGTAACCTGAGTTCTAGTTATTAGTGTAACCTGAGTTCTAGTTAATGCTATAGCTTGATTTCTAGATATTACTGTAACCTGAGTTGTAGTTGTTAGTGTAACTTGAGTTCTAGATATGATTGTAACCTGAGTTCATGTTTCCAGGTGATTCTCCCAGGGGGCGTGTCTTATGCAGAGGTGTGCGGAGCTTCTGCAGTCAGTAAAGTATGTGTTGTTGAAGTGGGCGGAGCCTCGAGTCATTCTGATGCATGGTTGTTGCTGTGGGAGGATGGAGTCAGTGTTCATCCTGTCCACAGACACACTCAGCAGACTTTGAAGCTGGATCTGAACACACTGAGTTACCATGGTAAAAGTCTTTATTGTCTCTCTAGCGCCACCTGCTGGAACATGTTTTATTGAATGTCTTGATGTCGACTAGAGAACCTTTAAGGAATCTGTCTTTCATTCTTTCATTTTCGATTTAAAAGCTACCAACAAGATCAACACACGGAGTCAAGTCTTTCTGCAACATGTTCTATGCCAAGTGTGCAGAATACAAAAATGCCCAGTTTCTGTACGGGCATTTGGGACAAAAAAACTCTACTGTTCAAGACTTTACACATTACCGATACAGACAGAGTTTGCAGATGACACCCAACTCTCTACAACTGTTGATACAGATGATCTGAGCCTGTTTAATGCTATAAATACCTATCTGAAATCAGCATGAGAACATCCTCCAGAAAGTTTTATTTATTTTTTAAATAGAAACCAAGCTCACAGGTAACTAAAATAACTCACACCACAAGTGAGAAATATATTATTGACCACCATCCAGGTGTCCAGTCACATAGGATGAAAAAAGAAGCATCCTTATTTTATCTAAAGAACTGGTGATTGTTCTTTAAGACTGTGTGGAAACATGTTTTAGTCAGGAAATCAAGAGTTAAAGAGGTTTAACAGTTCTGAATTATCAACCTGGAAACCAGTAAAGACTGACAGCTGCGAATGAAAGTTTGGAATCACTTGGATTTAAAACTCTTTTTTTCAGAAATGGATCCATCTGAAAACATCATCACCATGGTGACGGCAGACAGGTGTGCTACCTCACTGATACTTTTCTCACATCAACTGTAGAATAACAGATTTGGGTGGTTATCCTACTTCTGATTGGCTGAGCTCACCACAGGTATACGTGACATCACAGGTTGCATCTTGTTGTTTGTCTCATCAGGAGGGTTTTGTTACGGTTTGAGGAGCAGCACAGCTGTCAGTCCTGGTTCAGCCACCTGCAGAGAGCTCTGACCAATGAGAGAGGAGCTCCACCACGTCCTCCTGCAGTCAATCAGAGCTCAGCTCGTCAGTCTCTGTACCCGGTGATGGATGTGAGCTCGAGGGGTTCAGTCCCGCCGGCCATTGAACGCTGCATCTCCCACATCACAACCTTTGGTCAGACCAGTTAATATTAATACATTTAGACCTGACTGTCTGACTGTCTGTCTGTCTGACTGACTGTCTGTCTCTCAGGTCTGAAGGTGGAGGGTGTGTACCGGCGCTGTGGTCTCGCTGCCAAAGTCAACCGATTGGTGGAGGTACTGATGACATCTCCTAGCTCCGCCCCTCTGGAGAGTGACGAGCAGGGTGTTTTGGATGCTGGCTCCGCCCTCAAACAATATGTCCGCCAGCAAGAGAGTTTGATCCCCGACAAAGACCGACAGCAGTGGATACACGCTGCAAGTTAGTATACAATACTGTAGTACAAGTACATGTACTCCTGTACTGCAATGTATCTGTAGTAAACATACCTGCGGGTCACATTTATCATTTCAGGCTGAATAAATCATAGTAACTGCACACCACAGTACTGCAGTACCTGTGTAAATGTTGTGGTAATAGTAACATCAGAGGTAGTACCAGAAGTATCCTGCAATACAGTGCAGTAGTTTTTTTTCTAAGATGTAGATTGTGATACGAAAAAATATTGTAATTTTGGGGATGTTTTGTAAATTTCTAAGTAAAAGTCTGGTGAACTTTGAGAGTTAAATGAAGAGGAATATGAGGAGTAAACCATCAATATGGTGGAGGCATAGTGGTCTGGGTATGAAGACGGGTCGGGTGGGCCCATATTGTCGCACACCTCTCAGGTTGAGAAAAACCTCTCTCCCCACCATGAGAGAGGGCAGAGCCTTGATTATAGGTGAGGGGCATTGAATGCTCACTGCTAGGCCTTTCCAAGCCGCCACAGAGCCACCCCACCATGGTGAGTGGAGGCAGAATAATTCTCTGAACATGTTAGTTATCGCTCACCTAATAGAAGTTGATTCAAGTGTACTGTTATATATAACAGTACACATAAGTATAATAAGAGAGTATACTTTCAGTTTACTTTTTATATACTTATTGTATACTTAGCTTGTACAGAAAATACAGAGTAAAGTGTAAATACATTTGTCTATATTTGTATTTTTATCTTTCAATCACAATATACGTAGTATAGTATTCTTGCCTCAGAGGCCTACAGAAAGGTATACTTGGCTTGTAGTTGTGTTAAAGTTTTGATATGAATTCATCAAGAATTTTGAAATTTGAATTTTTTGTTTTTGTATTATCTGTCCACTGTGGAGACTTGAAAGAAACATTTTTCACAAATCTTCAAGTCAGATATCAAAAGGAGCAAATCATCACAAAAGTTGAGATATCTGGATTCTGGCAGACAACAACACAGCAAGATGACATTTTAGATGTGTAACTTTATCTCACTGCTAGTGGGCGCAGTGAGGGCCAGCCAGTGCTAAGGAGACGATGCTCCCACACCGAGCCACCCGTTGAGAAGTATATAAATATAAATATAAATATACAGTGTTCATAATGAAACCGTGGCAGTCAAGCTGGACTATAACTGATAGAAACACTGGGTTAGTCCTCATAATGAGAACTGTCACATGTCTGAGTTCATTTCTGATGAGACTAATGTGCATTGCAAATTTTAGTAGTAGTAGTAGTATTGCAGTAATACTCTTTCTAATGGTACTTTTTCTCTTTCAGTGATTTCAGACGAACGCTCCAGGTTTTCAGCCTACCGACAGTTGCTACGGCAACTTCCTGATGACAACCGAGCAACACTGAACGCGCTGTTTGGACACTTCTACATGTAACACACACACACAATATGATAAAGTAACTTTTGGGGACTAGACAATTCCACACACTACCACTAGGGGCAATGTAGAGTTATACCCGAATTTCCCTCCAGGGATTAATAAAGGTTCATCTTATCTTATCTTACATAGATTGGGTAGGGGTGGTAGATTTTGGGACACACAAATACAAAAATATTAAAAATATGAAAAAAGTCACTTTTAGGGACAGTTGAGATTTTAAGACCAAAACATATTTTGGAGCATGCTGAATACAATTTAAATGAAATCTAATAGGGGCTGGTGGTTTTGGACCCCAAGAGCAAAGGTGTCCCCAAACAACTGGTGTGTGAACTGGTCAAAGTCCCCAATTTTAGCCTAAGTAAACACGTACACATACACACACATAGTTCAGGTCGTTGTCCAGCAGGTGGACTCAATGAGCTGATATTAAAGACACTAATTGTTTTATTAATGAAGTTTAATTAAAGCACCCTCATCCACATGAGTTCACTTCGGATCTCCCTCCTCCTCAGGGTCCAGGTGTTTTCTCAGGTGAACAAGATGTCGGCTCAGAACCTGTCTCTGGTTCTGGTCCCAACCCTGTTCCAGACTCTGAACCAGGACCTGCTCCGTCTCACCAGGGAGTTCATCATCCACCACACGCTACTGTTCCTGGTAAATACATCACACAACACACTCTCAGTGGGTCCGTTCACACCTGCAGCAACCTGTTGTTTCTAATGAGAGGCAGGGTGGCACTTCCTGTCCCTCGTGAGCCAGAAATGAAAAGAAGAAGAAAATATCCAAACCAGCCTGGGTCTATTCCAGATGTTTGAGCCACTCATCCTTCTGTATGTCTTTAACTGAAACAACATCTGGATATTTGGTGATGTGATTGATTGTTTCTCTGCAGACACCTGAGAGAGAGGAGAAGGAGGAGGAGGAGGAGCAGATCACTATCTTATGAAGAATAGAAGAAGACAGATGTCCTTCTGTCTTTACAGCATATCTCAGACCAGATCTCAGACGGGTACTAATGAACTCTTTACTTCAACCTTTAGCTGTTTTTGGGATGATATCAAATCACATTTATTTGATGAAATATTTACTGTTAAATTCACTTGGTCTCTTGTTTCTTCGCATTGGGTCAAAATTATAATTTACTACAAGGACTAAAAGTTTAATTTAGTGTAATTTCAGTGAGATGTGCCTCTACAGGTGGAAATATTAAGTGTTTGACATGCAGGATGATGTTTCATCCTCTTTATGAGAGTTATGTCTGGGATGATCCGCCATCTCCTGACTCCATACAGTCATCGTGCCAGGGTGCTGAGTCAATATGTACTGTGATTTTTAAGTATTGCAATTTGATATTCTGAGTTATTGTGATTGTTGTTAACTTTTTTACCACTAGACCATAGGGGGGAAGAATCAGATGCTTCTAGGGACTTTTACTTTGTAAAATCTCTAAATGAATCCAGTAAAAATGTTTGATTTTCAGCATGTATGTAGTCAGAGATGTCTTGAAGTCAAATATATCAGGATCATTATCGGGAATTATTTATTACAATTTTTATCCAGCAACCCAAAAATCAAAGAATAAAGACATTTCCCTCATAAATTAGTGGCATTTTCTTTTTAATTTATAAGGGACATGTAATGTTTTATATTTCTGCTGAATATCATCCAATCAATCTTATTTCCATAGATGTATTTTGTATATACAGTTCCCTTTGTTAACATCTTATTTTGAAAAGCAGACATAGTCCCAGGTGTCCACTTACTCTAACTTCTCCAAGGTGGTCTCTAGCTCTCCGTCAGCTCCGTTCTCTTTATCCATCCATGTTCAGCTCCATCAGGGCCGTCTGAATGCATTTAACAAATGTCAGTATATGGGAGCTCTACAGTTGTAGCATCAGCATGTTTGACCATGGAGATGAGAGCGACGACCAGCCTGACCACACTTTAATGCGATACAATAACGTTTCCTGTCCCTGACAGAGTTAGCATGCAGCTTTAGTCGTGATGTCAGGCTCTGCTTTTCCTGCAATGTGTGAAACCCAAAGTGTTTCCTTCCTTTACTGGATGTGTGGTGTTTACCACTCTGGATTTAACATGGGAGGGTGCAGGTCGTATCCACGCTGACCCTCCAACCTTTAATACTTTATGAGGTTTATTTTGGTTGACGGATACGGAACAGATATGACGTCACGTTACTCAGAGTACCACAATAAAAGTGTGGTAACTTCCTTCTACCTCCACATAGACTCAGACAGCAGATATATCGATTATGGTGTTAAAACATCTATTTCTAAATGATTATAGAGTCACAATACATACTGTAGGCAAAACGATTTTTTTTCCCGCCCCTCATGAATATGTTAAATTACAGTTTATGTTACAGCACCTAAAAACATGTTAACCTGTTGCTTATGTCATCAAAATAAAAACATCCATCAATAATTTCCTAAAATGTTAATTTGATCTCTTTTATTTTAAACAGCTGGACAGGAAGTGGTTTACCAGGCTCCGATTTAATGGTTGCTGGTTTATAATAATAGAACAGAAACATCAAAATTTAAGTTGTCTTTTTCTATAATACTACAATAGTGGTACGACTTAGTTTTTCCTCCAGTGATTTAAGAGCTGATTTAAATACCTCACTTTACTACATACTACTGAGGAATACAGTACGTGCTCTATACTGCACTCCTCAACAGTATGTAGTAGTCGATTTGACAACAGTCATAGTCAAGTCAGCACACTGACAGCTGTTGTTGCCTGTTGGGCTGCAGTTTACCATGTTATGATTGGAGCATATTTTTTATACTAAAGTCAGTACACCTGTGAGGGTTTCTCGACAATATTTGTCATTGTTTTGTGTTGTCTTGAATTTCCCCCCTGGGGATCAATAAAGTACTATCTTACCTTGTTAATTCACACTATTACTACACGCCTACTACATACTACTGAGGAACACTACCAGCTCATAGTGAAGTCAGGATCATTAATGAAGGGAGGCATTGATGGTCAGCATGTCTTCAGAAACTAACCAGAGCACTGATCTCCATCCAGATATTAGAGGAATATCTCTCTCTCTCTCTCTTCATTTACTTCATTCAAGAAAAAGACAAAAAGCTGCTGAATTACCTTAAACCCAGTTTAACCTTATTTTCTAAATGTCATAACTTAAAGGCGACTTTAGTGTAAAATCGGTAGCTTTAGAGAAAATACAAGATTAAAAATCTTCTGCATCTAAAGCTGAGATTTGACTGGTTTCAGATTCACTACTGTTACACTCGAATCACATGTAAAATGTTTAACTTTATTTTGTTTGTTCTGGTTCGTATTAATAAAGTAAAACATTTTGAGCTGTTAAAGTTTGTTTATCATACTAATAAATGAGCCTTAAAATAATTAGCAAAAATACTTTTAAATAAAAAAAATGAATAAAAAAACAAAACTATGTAGAGATTAAGTTTTCCGTTTATTTGTAGGAATCAAACAAACTCAGCAACAGATTATCAATGTAATAATAATGATGATAATAATAAATCAGACTCACGCAGAACAAATTGTCAAACAAGTTAAATAGGTTTCACATGTTACTGAATAATTTATCAGAAACTTCAACATATCGTCCTCTATGTGAGTAAATGTTTTAAATTTAAACATCCAATAATTAACACCTAACATTATTTATCTGATTATCATCACTCATTAAAACTGACATGATGATACTCGAGGAGAATTAAAACATTCACGTTAAACTTCATGCATGTAGAAATTTTATAAAATGTGATTTAACGATACAACAAATGACTCTTTATGAGCATCAACAAAAATGTGTAAAAAAATAAGAATGAATTAATGACAGTCATAATCTTCAGTAGAAGAACTTGTAAATACAATACTAACAAATGTATAATCATATGACTATATGGAGAGTAAGTTATAAGTTAAGCAGTGATTCCTCTTCTGTGAAGAAAAAAGACAGAGTCATAGTCAGATTGTCAGCCATAACATTAACACCATCATGACCACTGACAGGTGAAGTGAATAATATTAATTATCTCGTATCAATAACACCTGGCAGTGGGGGAGATATGTTAGTTAGCAAGTCAACATTTTGTCCTTGAAGTTGATGTGTTGGAAGCAGAAAAAAATGGGCAGCGTAAGAATGTGAGCGACTTTGACAAGGACTGAAGTGTGATGGCTACACGACCAGGCCAGAGCATCTCCAAAACTGTAACTCTTGTGGGATGGTCCCGGTCTGCAGTGGTCGAGACTGACCAAACAGTTGTGAAATTTAATTTTTTTTGCCTAAATTTCAAACATTTTGTGCATTCTGGACTCCACATCAAAAGGCACAACTAGACCACGCTGCCAACCTTCAGATCAATTTTTAAGCTCCTAAGTCAAACAGTTTCTGAGTTCTGCTCCAGAAATGGAATAGAAGTTGAAAATCACTTTTTTTTAAAGAGAAAATTTAAAGAAAAACTTCATATCACCACCCTGGACTTCTAACCTCAGAAAGACACAATTAGACCACATTGAGGAGCCGCAATATTCTGCCCCCGGTAACGAAACTGAAGCTGAAAAAAATCACAGATTTTGGCCAAAATTTCAAAACTTTCAGCATCCTGGACTTGATTGACACCTGATGGGCTTTGTACAGGCTAAAGTGGATGTAAAATGAGAAACTGGTTTGACTAGTTGAAGTCTCAGGTTGTTGTAAAAGTCAGGGGTCTTAACTGAAAATTCAACTGTTTATTTTATTTACTCATGTATGTTATCAGTGCAACTGCAGTCAGACACAGTGAGAAACAGATGATTTTATACTTCTGAATCTTTAAAAAACGCCAAATTCTTTCCGATTCTCTGTAAATTGTGCAGCTGACCCTGCTGCCTGGCCAAGCCCCCCAGAACATCTCACTGGTGAAGTGTTGTCCACCGTTAGCTGTGACCATCTCATCTATTCGATCCAGGAGGTTTCTACCCTGCACCCTGTTTCCTCTCTTAGTGTTGTCAAACACACAGTATCTTCCACCACACATGGAGACCAGTTCTGACACATGACTGTTAGACATGGCTAAGGACTGACCTCTTAGCTGGTCTCCATGAGTGAAAAGCACCACGGAGAACCTACAAGCACCACTGCCAAACAGCTGTCGCAGTATCTCAAATAGTTTGATGTCTGTTGGGGTGATGTTGCCTATTCTGACCACAATGATGAAGGCATGTGGTCCTGGACCGGCCTTCACTATAAACTTCATGATCTTTTTGTACAGCTGTTTAGGAGTCAGAACTTCATCAGTGAATCCTGGAGTGTCGACCACTGTCACGTTACAACCCTCCACCACAGCTGATTTAGAGACAATCTCCATACTGACTTTTTCAAAACCAGCGGCTGCTTTAAACTGATCTGATCCCAGGATGGTGTTTCCTGATGAACTCCTTCCTCCTCCTGGTAGGCCGAGCAGCACCATCCTCCTATCTTTGAAACCATCAGCTGCAAGAAAGAAAACACAGTTGTTCCCATAAGAGATATGCTTGTATCAAAACTGTCCAGGTGGTGAAAATTATGAACAGTAAGTTTTTTTCTTAAGATCATGCTAAAACATGTCATTCTAAACATTTTCTGCCTCTTGTCTGGTTAAATGAGGTAGTCCAGATGTTCCCAGCAACATTTTCCCACTCTTCCTGGGGGACCCCGAGGCGTTCTCCGGCCAGCGTGTTCTGGGTCTACCCCAGGGCCACTTACCAGTTGGACGTGCCCAAAAAATTTGTAAAGGGAGGTACCCAGGTGGATGCTGATCAAATATTGAACCAAATCAACTGGAGTGGGTGAGTTATGTTTGGCAACCAAAGATAACTGCTATTGCCAGATTTAAGAAGTTTTACGCAAGAAGACCCTTGTTCGGAACATAACAGGAAATCAGGGGAACATTGAATTCCTGGAAGACACACCACACACACACACACATAACACACACACACATGAACAGATGATGAGTATAAATACGCCCTGAAGTCTGAAGGAAGGGTTGGTTGTTTCCCAATGATTCGTAATGTAGGCTAGTATACTGTTGTATGCTACGATCTACGAATAAATTGATCCCGTTGGCTGTAACCTTTCTCCCTGGTTCTCCGAGTCTCTTCATTTCAGTGTTTACTGAAGTTGAGCATTTTCACTACATAATTGGCGTCACGAACAGGATTGGGGCTGCTCGGAGAGAGGGAACAGGCCCAGCCAATCCTTGGGCGGGGCCTAACCATGGGTATTGGGGGTGCCCAGAGGATCCTATGGGGGAGGATCAGCTGCCAATGATTATCACAGCGGCTGATAAAGAACCAATGCTGCAGGTTAAAATAGAATATAGGCAAATTCCAATGCTGATAGACAAAGGAGCCACATACACATGTGTGAGTAGTGAATAAAAATAAATAAATAAACAAATAAATAAATAAGTAAATAAAACTATTGGCTGGGAGAGGTCACAGGACCAATACAACGATCAGCTAACGGCTAATGGGAAAAATACATTAGAGCCCAAATTTCGAAAGCAATCAAACCTTTCTCCGACCACCACTGCACAAAGTTTTGTGACGCATCGTGCAGCAAAATTTTTGAAGAAGCTTGGGATGAGAAAAAAAAGTTAATGTTGACCTGAGCTCTAATTATATAGTAATTGGGCCAAAAGGGGCCAACCCACGGTGTTGTACACTGTGGGAGGGAGGAAGTCTTAAATTGGCATTCCATCAGAAATAAGCTCAGATAATGGCTCTGCTTCTGTTCAAAAAGCGGTGAAAGGAGTGTTGCAGTATCTGAGGATCAAACAAAGACTTGGTAAGGTATACCATCCGGCTAGTCAGGGTATAGGAGAGAGAATTAGAGGAACCCTGAAAGCTAAAATCAGTAAGATATGCGCCAGCACTTGCACTAAAGGCTATCGCATGCAGACTCACAGAAACACGCACCTTCCGCTTCAGCAAACGCTTACGGGTCAATGCATGCCTGTCCCGCTTGCAATAAGGCTGCCGCACAAAGGGCCTAATCTCGAACAGCTGCAAATGGAGTTGTCTGAATATATGACACAACTAACTGCCATCCATAGATTTATATATTTACAGGAGAAGGCAAAGGAGCCAAAAGCCGACCAAGGAAGCCGAAAGGCAGGTGGTGCCAGGCGACCAAGTGGGCCTGAAGGTGCTCAGGAGAAAGTGGCACGAGCCAAGAAGGAAAAGGCCGTACACTGTGGTGAGGGTGACTCCGATAGCGGTCCAAGTCAAAGGAAGAGCAACGTGGCATCATCTGACTCACTGCACGAAGGTTCAGGCAGAAACAAAGGGCAGTATAAACCTGAAGATGCCGAAGGCAAGGAGCACGGGACATTCGCTGAAGTCACAGCAGCTCCTGGGAGCACCGCACAACCGTTATCAAGATAAGTATGATGCAACCACAAAATTCCCAAGTCACACTGTGCTAAAACCCATGCCAGTATTCTCAGATCAGGTTCATTATGACCTTGAGTGACTAAGTTAGGAGCAGGTTAAGTTAGTTAGACTAAGGAGCAAGCTTGAGGCTTTAAAGTGTGAAATGACTGAAAATGCTGGTAGGGGTGGAAGTATTAAGTGGGATGGGCTAGAGGAAATTCTTGGAAAATGGGGAGCCGTTTTGGCTAAGACAGGGATAATTATACTGATAGTATTAATTCTGTTCTCCTGGTTGACATGTTGCATCGTGCCTATCCTGAAGAAATGGAGTGTGAGAGCAATGGACAAAAAGCTGAACCTCATAACGGACCTGCAGGGGACACAAATGATGAGTATGCTGACCCCGGAACAATTGGTGCGCAGAATAATTCTGGCGCAAAGGGGGGAGGAAATGCCAGATTTGTTCCCAAATCCGGACTACATGGACAGTTTTGGACAGAGGATGAACTGTGAGAAGGATGATGAACAAGGACTGATACCCTCTCCTAATAGAGAGAGGGGGCAACACATATATACACAAAACACTATTCACAAGCATATTATATAAGTAATCATTTTGAATCACTATTTTTTGTTGTTGTGTAATTGTTAAAATTCATAATCATTAATCATTCATTTAACATCATTTTATGTTCATTGTTGTGTTTTTACATGAAAATGTAATCCAATTAACCTATTATGCCATTGCATTCCATTGTTTGATGAATATTGTCAATCTGTCAAGATTCATCTGCAAAGGTCGCCTGACGGGAAGGGGCCGATGGGGGACTTTTCCTGGTTTAGACAGCCGCCAGGTTTTTCACCTCCATCAGTCGAATGTTGACAGATGATAATGATAATAAGGATTGTTGTGTTAAATTCACATACATTAGTTTTTGTCTGTAGGCAGTTGATTTTTCTGTATCATCACGTTCAGAGTTAAAGGTCACATATACAACCATTTATAGCACGATTGTAGTCCTAGCGCCATGTATCCTACTTGTATTCGCATAGACATTTATCATTTATTTGCCATTTATTACATCTGTACGTAGTTTATGATAAAATCATAAAGAGGAGGGACTATGTAGAGGCAGATTATGCATCAGTTTATAGCAAAGGTGAAAGATAGAGTTGTTTAGGCAAGGTTGAGAAGGCAGCTGGCCAAGATATCAGTTTGACATCGACTGCGGTCATGGTGACCGAACATGGAGTGGGTGAGTTATGTTTGGCAACCAAAGATAACTGCTATTGCCAGATTTAAGAAGTTTTACGCAAGAAGACCCTTGTTCGGAACATAACAGGAAATCAGGGGAACATTGAATTCCTGGAAGACACACCACACACACACACACATAACACACACCCACATACCCACACACACACATGAACAGATGATGAGTATAAATACGCCCTGAAGTCTGAAGGAAGGGTTGGTTGTTTCCCAATGATTCGTAATGTAGGCTAGTATACTGTTGTATGCTACGATCTACGAATAAATTGATCCCGTTGGCTGTAACCTTTCTCCCTGAGTCTCTTCATTTCAGTGTTTACTGAAGTTGAGCATTTTCACTACACTTTCAACATGAGGGAGCGGCGATTTGTCACCCAAATGCAGTTCTTTGCCATTATGTTACTCAAGAAGGTTCAAAAAGACTACAAAGGTATGACTTTATCCTTTGTCTCTGGCTAAATGCTGTACTAAACACAGAATATGTGAAAATGATATGAGATGGTACCTGGTGAATCAGGTTGCTGCTGGGCTCTGAGGTGGCCCAACTTTATCAGCAGCTCTCTAACTTGCTCCTGTCCTCCATTTTCATTGTCGAACAGATGATACTTCCCTGAAAATGTTGTAACATGTGATGAAGTTTCCTTATCTTCCAAGATAAAGTCCTCCAAAGACCTGCCCTTTAAAGCATCACCACCCGTGAAGAGCAGGTAACACTTTTTGAATTCCTGAGGCCCAAGGACTCTGTTAACTGCCATCAGGACCTTCCCTTGCTCTTTGGTGAACCGTCCAACATTGAACACCACCAGGAAAAGACAAGGTTTGGAGGAGTGCAGGAGCTCCTGACACCAAGTCTGAATCTCCCTCTCAGCTCCTAATATTCCTGGAGTGTCAATCACTGAGATCTGTTTCCCAAACACAGTTTCAGTTGCCTCAGAAATTTGTGTTGTCACTGATTTGAAGGCTTGTCTTGACTCAAATGCTGGTCGTCCCAGGATGGTGTTTCCTGAAGCACTTTTACCAACTCCAGTGTTTCCCAGAAGGACAATCGTGAGATTTGGATCCATGACTGGGTAACAATATACCTGCTGAAGCAACAGAAAGGATACAGTGAGTGATGAATAAAAAAAACATCATTAACCTCCGAGAGCTCATAGAACATCTGGGACTAGAACCCTTAGGGCATCAGGCACCAGAACCATTAGGGCATCAGAGACTAAAACCTTTAGAACATCTGGAACTAGAACCCTTAGGGCATCAGGCACCAGAACCATTAGGGCATCAGAGACTAAAACCCTTAGAACATCTGGAACTAGAACCCTTAGGGCGTCAGGCACCAGAACCATTAGGGCATCAGAGACTAAAACCCTTAGAACATCTGGAACTAGAACCCTTAGGGCATTGGAGACTAGAATCCTTAGGACATCAGGGACTAGAACTCTTGAGCCATCTGACATTATATTGTTAGTTATACCATATAATAATCTATAATAATATCAATTAACAATTATTAATAACCTATAATAATCTATATGATTATTAGTTATACCATATAATAATCAATATGATTATTAGTTATACCATTAAATCAACAATTAGCAACGGTCTGTTACAGCAACAGTCTGTTATATGTAGCAATGGTCTGTTATACCACATAGCAACGGTCTGTTATACCACATAGCAACGGTCTGTTATACCACATAGCAACGGTCTGTTATACCACATAGCAACAGTCTGTTATATGTAGCAATGGTCTGTTATACCACATAGCAACGGTCTGTTATACGTAGTAAGGGTCTGTTATACCACATAGCAACGGTCTGTTATACCACATAGCAACGGTCTGTTATACGTAGTAAGGGTCTGTTATACCACATAGCAACGGTCTGTTATACCACATAGCAACGGTCTGTTATACGTAGTAATGGTCTGTTATATGTAGCAACGGTCTGTTGTACTACAAAGCAACGATCTGCTATACGTAGCAACAGTCTGTTATACATAGCAACAGTCTGTTATACATAGCAACGGTCTGTTACATGTAGCAACGGTCTGCTACGCATAGCAACGGTCTGTTATACATAGCAAAGGTCTGTTATACATAGCAAGAGTCTGTTATACATAGCAACGGTCTGTTATACAGAGCACATATCAGTTATACATAGAAGAAGAAGAAGATAGATAGAAGAAGATAGTCCTTTATTAGTCCCACGAGGGGAAATTCAATTTTTTCACTCTGTTGTTAACTTATACACGGTACATGCAGACCCGAACACACACATGCACAAACATGCAACAATGGAGAGATGTCAGAGTGAGGGGGCTGCTCCTGACAAGCGCCCCGAGCAGTTGGGGGTTTGGTGCCTTGCTCAGGGGCACCTCGGCAGTGCCCAAGAGGTAACTGGCACCTCTCCAGCTACCAGTTCACACTCAGTTCTTGGTCCATGTCGGGACTTGAACCGGTGACCCTCCGGTTCCCAAGCCAACTCCCTACAGACTGAGCTACTGCCGCCCCCAAATGAAATGGAACAGAAATGGTCTGTTATATGTGTAACAACGGTCTGTTATACATAGCAAAGGTCTGCTATACATAGTAAAGGTCTGTTATACATAGAAACGTCTGTTACATATAACAATAGTCTGTTCTACATAGCAATGGGCTGTTGAACATAGCAAAGGTCTGTTATACAAAGCAAAGGTCTACTACACACACACAAATATAGCAAAGGTCTGCTATACATAGTAAATGTCTGTTATTTGTCACAAATGTCTGTTATAGGTCACAACAGTCTATTATACATGTCTGTTAAACATAGCAACTGCCTGTTATACACAGTAATGGTCTGTTGTACATATAGCAACTGCCTGTTATACACAGTAATGGTCTGTTGTACATATAGCAACTGCCTGTTATACACAGTAATGGTCTGTTGTACATATATCAACTGCCTGTTATACACAGTAATGGTCTGTTGTACATATATCAACTGCCTGTTATAGACAGTAATAGTCTGTTGTACATATAGCAACTGCGTGTTATACACAGTAATGGTCTGTTATACATATAGCAACCGCCTGTTATAAACAGTAATGGTCTGTTATACATATAGCAACCGCCTGTTATAAACAGTAATGGTCTGTTGTACATATAGCAACCGCCTGTTATAAACAGTAATGGTCTGTTGTACATATAGCAACCGCCTGTTATACACAGTAATGGTCTGTTGTACATATAGCAACCGCCTGTTATACACAGTAATGGTCTGTTGTACATATAGCAACCGCCTGTTATACACAGTAATGGTCTGTTGTACATATAGCAACCGCCTGTTATACACAGTAATGGTCTGTTGTACATATAGCAACCGCCTGTTATACACAGTAATGGTCTGTTGTACATATATCAACCGCCTGTTATACACAGTAATGGTCTGTTGTACATATATCAACCGCCTGTTATACACAGTAATGGTCTGTTGTACATATAGCAACTGCCTGTTATACACAGTAATGGTCTGTTGTACATATATCAACTGCCTGTTATACACAGTAATGGTCTGTTGTACATATAGCAACTGTCTGAACTGTCAGACCTCAGAACGCCCCGATTGGCCAGTCAGAATCCAGTATTCAACAACACCATGCGATAATATATAACACTATATTATACTGCGTTTATATTATCTGATAACGTTCAGCTTTTTTCTCTGCGCGATCGGTGCGTAGAGCGCATGCGCACAGTGCAGACAAGACAAACCGAAAAGTCCTGACAAGCAGATATGACTTTTATTTCATCTTGTTTGTTTGAGTTCCTGCCTCAGTGTGTAAACAAGAAACGGTTATTTCTCTGCTCGAGAAAACAAATGGTGCAAACTGTTGTTATTTCCAGGTTAAATGAAATAACGTGAAACAGAGGTACGTCTTTCTAACGGTACCTTTCTCTGTCTGCATACAGTCTATATACTCTATATATCAAGATAAACTCACGTGAAAACAGCACTCGCGATGTGAACCTTATTTCTGCGTTTCTTCTTCCTCTTCCCACAAGTTCGTCGAGCAAGACAAACTAACGGCACGTATGACGGAAGAAAAGGGTGGTACCTACAAAATAAAAGCACCAGATTTTTTTCACCAAACTTGACTGAGCTCTTGTTAGTATGACTTTTATTTTGATCGCAAAGAGATGTTTTCTGTTAATGAGCTTTGTTATGAAAGGAGCTGAAGTTGATAGCAGCAGTAAACAGCAGCTGACGATGTTTCAAATTTAAACTGGAAACCTGTCCATTAATATTCACTGACTGACCACTGTCTTCACATTTAATGTACTTGGTTACACAATTACTCTCAGTTACTGAAGGTTGTGAAGATGTCATGTACGTCCTGTCGTCATGGTCACCTACATTTTGTCATCCTCACCTACATTCTGTCATCGTTGTCATCTACATGCTGTCGTCACCTACGTCCTGTCGTCATGGTCACCTACATTTTGTCATCCTCACCTACGTCCTATTGTCACCTACGTCCTGTCGTCATGGTCACCTACATTTTGTCATCCTCACCTATGTCCTGTCGTCACCTACGTCCTGTCGTCATGGTCACCTACATTCTGTCATCGTTGTCATCTACATCCTGTCGTCACCTACATCCTGTCGTCATGGTCACCTACATTTTGTCATCCTCACCTACGTCCTATCGTCACCTACGTCCTGTCGTCATGGTCACCTACATTTTGTCATCCTCACCTACGTCCTGTCATCACCTACGTCCTGTCGTCATGGTCACCTACATTCTGTCATCGTTGTCACCTACATCCTGTCGTCACCTACATCCTGTCGTCATGGTCACCTACATTTTGTCATCCTCACCTACATTCTGTCATCGTTGTCACCTACATCCTGTCGTCACCTACGTCCTGTCGTCATGGTCACCTACATTTTGTCATTCTCACCTACATTCTGTCATCGTTGTCACCTACATCCTGTCGTCACGGTCACCTACATTTGGTCATCGCTGCCTATGTCCTGTTGTTATGGAACATGTCCAACTGTAATACTTTTGTTTTATATCTTCAACATTATTTACGGAATCTATCTGAAATATTTATCAGTAATATTAAATCTGTATTTTTGTGCTAAATGAAAACTTTAACTCGTCTTGATTTTTTGGGGTTTTGAAACCAAAGTGCCTCCCTGTGAATGACAACAAACTGGTTATCAGAGACGCAGAAGAAACTACATTTGTCCTGATTCGTGTATTTGTTAGTACAATTTAATGTACATCACGTACAAAGAGTACATATATCATTTATATGGTCTGAATACTTGAGCTTCTGATACTTTCATTATCAGTTTCATTATTATTCATTACTGCACTTGTTTTTTTATATTACACACAGACTCTATTTTAATATATTTATTTACTGTTATAGTTGTGCTATATTGTTTGCTTTGATTGTCTAATTACCTTGACTTTGTCCTTATCCTTAGTTAAGGGAAGGTGAAAGTAGTGCTAAGGGACATCATCTTAAATTCGCTTAACAACTTTAAACAAACTAAATGGAGCTGTGACACAATAAGGGTGAGTCATAGAGAGAGGAGTCTGAAGAAAACTGGTTCCAGCAGGACGTCAGACTTGTTCCAGTGGGACTTCAGACAGAAATACACATTCACAACACAACACAGGAAATCAACGGACTGATCTAACATCATCATATAACATGAAATCC
This sequence comes from Pterois miles, assembly GCA_947000775.1. Lineage (NCBI taxonomy): Eukaryota > Metazoa > Chordata > Actinopteri > Perciformes > Scorpaenidae > Pterois > Pterois miles. Next base: position 28,135,150 of record CAMQGK010000052.1, on the reverse strand, counting down.
CAGTGACATATAGTCATATGTCAGTGATTCTTGGACTAGTCAGTGAAAAAGTGTTAACTGCTCAACCTGTTTTGATGGGTAAACTTTTCATTTATTGTCATTTTTGTTAAATTGTCTGAGTTTTATCTCTGCTCTGGTTATTTCTAGCAGCTAGTTGTTATTCCTAACTGGTAATCAGCTGCACAGTATGATGTAGCACATAACTGAGGTGTGATTCTGCTCCTCTATAAAGTAATGAAACCGTCACTAAGAGTACATTCAAACTGACCCCAAATGCTTTTATTTGACTAGAACTCAGTGACAGATATGGTGCTTTTATTTTGAAAGGTCATCATGCTGCGCAGTTCTGCTCAGAGAAAAACAGAGCAGAAAGTCTGAAAGGTCGTCGTGCTGCGCAGTTCTGCTCAGAGAGAAACAGAAGAGAAAGTTTATAAGAGATATTACCCACTCCAGTCCTGGTGTTTTCAGGTGAGTCTGTTTAGTGAATGAACTCTTCACGTTTAGTTTTGGACATTTTATTCTTCCACTTCTAGGATGTTTTATGTTTAACTCTTGATCTTCTTTACTGTGATTTGTCTGACTTTCTCTATAGTATATATATATATATATATATATATATATATATATATATATATATATATATATATATATATATATAGTGTATTATGGAGCTGCCACACAGCCACCTAATACAGTCGTGGTCAAAAGTTTACATACACTTGTAAAGAGCATAATGTCACATTTTCAGTTGACCCGTAATAAAGTCATAAAAGAACCAAACTTCATGGTTGTTTTTTGTGACAAAGAAGTATCTGTTTCAATCACTCTCTCAGAGAAAAATCAGAGATATAGAAATAACTGGAAACTCAAGAGAGCCCTGACATTATGTTCTTTACAAGTATATGTATACTTTTGACCACAATTGTACGTCAGTTCTCAGGGCCATCCTTGATCATTTCCCGTAAGTCCGCATATCTTTCTGTAAGTCCACATATCAGACATATGCAGACTTTGGCTCAGTTCCAGTCTGGATCCTCCACCCTACCACTCTGTGACGCAGTGAACTCTGTCTGTAGTCACACTTCTTTTAGGTGGAAGGTAGTTGGGGACCAACTTCCCTCTCCAGTAAAGAAATAAATATCAGAATCAGAAATACTTTATTGATCCCTGAGGGGAAACTGAGTTATGTTATGTTTAGGGGAAGCCTTTGTAACTGAATCTGATTCTTTTCTCCAGCAGGTTGATACTCAGTCATGAGCTCAGATCTTCATCCAGATCTCACCATCGTCCTGCTTGGAAAAGCAGGAGTTGGTAAAAGTGCTTCAGGAAACACCATCCTGGGACAATCAACGTTTGAGTCAAAAATGAGCTTGACATCAGTTACAAAAGAAATCTCTGAAGAAAAAGGAAATGTCTTCGGGAAACAGATCTCAGTGGTCGACACTCCGGATATATTATGCAGCAAGGACACAGAGGAGAAGATCCAAAAATGGTGTCAGGAGCTGCTGCAGTCATCCAGACGGTGTTTGTTTCTGGTGGTGCTCAGAGTTGGACGGTTCACAGAGGAGGACCAGAAGGCTGTGATAGCGGCTAACAGAGTCCTCGGGTCCCGGGGGTTGAAAAAGAGTTACCTGCTCTTCACTGGTGGTGATTTGTTAAAACACATGTCATTGGATGATTTTATCTTTCAAGATAAAGATAAAGTTACGCTTCCAGATGTTGTTAAAATGTTTGCGGGGGCGTGTCACTTGTTTGACAATGAGGATGACGGTGAAGAACAAGTCAGAGAGCTCCTGCTGAAATCAGGCCATCTATCAACCCACCAACAACCTGATCCACCAGGTACCATGTGATCTAACTCTTACCTGTATTTATGTAAGCCATGGTTTTGGATGACAATATGTGGGTTACTGATAATGATCAGAGTGATGAATGAAGCCTCACAGCTGGAAGCTGGTGGTGTGAGTTGTTACAGCCTACAGCTCCTATCACCGGTTGGAGCACTGAAGTTACTTCTAATCAATACAACAGTGTTTACATGTGAAGAAGAAACTGGCGCACAAAATGTTTGACCATTGGCAGGTGATCACCAGATTAACCATGTTACCAGCCTTGTGTGTTGTTCGTCACTTCTGTGGCCAGATGCTTTATGTTTTTGGGTTGTCCATTTTTGTGACCGTGATATCTCAGGAAGGCCTCGATAGAATTTCTTCAAAATTGGCACAAATGTCCACTTGGACTGAAGGATGAACTGAGTAGGTTTTGGTGGTCAAAGGTCACTGTGACCTCACAAAACATGGATATAACTCAAGAATCACAGGTTTTCTTATAGAAAGTAATGACATTTTGGACAGACATGGATGTAAACTGACACTTGACTGGTTGGTGGAGGTGTACAAACACAAGGCAGTTATTCTAGTTTAGGAGATTTACTGACTGATGTTTCAATCAGTTTTCAGACGGTAGTCATGAGATGGTAAACTCATCTGATTTATTTGTTTTCTATCTTCCAGCTGATGATTCCAGAGACAGGAGGGTCGTGCTGTTTGGTTTACCTGGATCTGGAAAAAGTGCATCAGGAAATACTATCTTACGAGCTAAAAAGTTAAAATCAACCGATGGTTTTGATTCAGTCAGCACTGAGACAGTCTCTAAATCAGCAGAGATGGAAGGTCGTAAGGTCACAGTGGTCGACACTCCAGGATTCACTGATAAAGTTCTGACTCCTAAACAGCTGTACCTGGAGATCATGAAGTTGATCGTAAAGGTCAGTCCAGGACCACATGCCTTTGTTATTGTGGTCAGAATAGGTAGAATCACCTCAGCAGAAATCACACTGTTTGAGCTACTTCTTAAACTGTTTGGCAGTGATGTTGGTAGGTACTCCATAGTCATTTTCACTCATGCAGATGAGCTGAAAGACAAGACCATTGAGGATCTGATAAAATCTGACAGACATGTCTCAGAACTGGTCTCCATGTGTGGTGGTAGATACTGTGTGTTTGACAACAGCACCAAAAGAAGCAGAGAGCAGGCTAGAAATTTCTGGAAACAAATTGATGAGATAGTCACAGCAAATGGTGGCCAACACTACACCGATGTCAATTTCAGGATGACCGAGACGTTTTTTAATGAACAAAGGAACCGGCCAGGCGGCAGCAGTGATGACATAGATGGCATAGTATGGAAAAGAATTCTTCGCTTTTTATTGATTGGAGCAGGTATAGGCCTATGTGCAGGAGCATTAATAGGGGTAGGAGCAGGATTGGCCACAGGAGCATTAGTATGTGGAGGAGTAGGAAAAGGAGCAGCAGTAGGAGCTGGAATAGGAGCTGGAATAGGAGCTGGAATAGGGGCAGCAATAGGAGCTGGCGCAGTATCAGTAGCAGGAGCATTTTCAGTATCAGTAGCAGGAGTAGGAGCAGGAACAGGAGCAGTTGCAGGAGCAGGAACAGTAGCGGGAGCAGAAGCAGGAACAGTAGCAGCTGCAGGAGCAGGAGCAGTTGCAGGAACAGGAGCAGTTGCAGGAACGGGAGCAGGAACAGGAGCAGTTGCAGGAACAGTAGCAGGAGCAGTTGCAGGAACGGGAGCAGTTGCAGGAGCAGGAACAGTAGCGGGAGCAGAAGAAGGAATGGGAGCAGTTGCAGGAGCAGGAGCGGGAACAGTTGCAGGAACTGGAGCCGTTGCAGGAGCAGGAACAGTTGCAGTAGCAGGAACAGGAACGGGAGCAGTTGCAGGAACAGGAGCAGTTGCAGGAACTGGAGCAGTTGCAGGAGCAGTTGCAGGAACTGGAGCAGTTGCAGGAGCAGGAACAGGAATGGGAGCAGTTGCAGGAACTGGAGCCGTTGCAGGAGCAGGAACAGTTGCAGGAGCAGGAATAGGAGCAGTTGCAGGAGCAGGAACAGTAGCAGGAACAGGAACGGGAGCAGTTGCAGGAACTGGAGCAGTTGCAGGAGCAGTTGCAGGAACTGGAGCAGTTGCAGGAGCAGGAACAGGAGCAGTTGCAGGAGCAGGAACAGGAATGGGAGCAGTTGCAGGATCTGGAGCAGTTGCAGGAACTGGAGCAGTTGCAGGAGCAGGAACAGTAGCAGGAACAGGAGCAGTTGCAGGAACAGGAGCAGTTGCAGGAGCAGGAACGGTAGCGGGAGCAGGAGCAGTTGCAGGGGCAGTTGCAGGAACTGGAGCGGTAACAGGAGCAGGAACAGGAGCATTTGCAGGAACAGGAGCAGGAACGGGAGCAGTTGCAGGAGCAGGAACAGTTGCAGGAGCAGTTGCAGGAGCAGGAGCAGCATCAGTCTAAGTATGTTTGGCTTATACTTACAAATCCTTTGATTGAGATATACAGTACTTAAGAAAATTATGAGTTAGTATACTTGTAGTATAAAATCTATTTAAGTAGTTTACCGAATATACCAGTTAAAGATGTATTGTCTGTCACTTCTCTGTTATTTAGTGACAGATTTTAATAGTTTTATATTAGATTTTATTTCAGTAACTTCAGTGAGTTAATTCATTATTCTGTTTATCTGACAGTAAGGAGTTTATTCCTTGATTTTGACCTTTGACATCTTATGTGTTTGTATCAGCTGCATTTTGAGTCAGAGGAGGAATCACTGCTTTATCATTTATACTGTCCACTTACTGTCCATATATTCATGATTATACACTTGTTTTTTATTTACAAGCTGTTGATTTGTGCTTCTACTGAAAATTAATGAGACATAATTAATGAATTAGATGATTCAGTTTTTAAACATTTTTGTCAATGTTCATAAACAGTAATTTGCATTGATAAATCACTGGCTGATTTTATAAAAAAAAAATGTGCATGAATAAAGTTTATCATGAATGCTTTATTTTCCTTGTGTATCTGATAATGATATTAGTTTTAATAAGTGAGGATTATAATGGTACACAAAATTCACGGTACATACTTCAGGTTCAGGGTGACGTTTTCGGGACAACAGTGAAAGTGCAGAAAATAACTAAAAATTTGATTATTGTATTGGTTCATTGGTCAGCTGAACTGCAGCTTGTGCTCATTTATACAGGGCAGTACAACAGACAGTTTTCACACCTGAAGGCTCATTATAGCAGCGCAGAAAACACTGCTTTAATTCGGTATTGTTTACACTCAAGCGGTCGCGTACGCAGCGATAAACACCATCATTAGTTACAGTACTTTGGCTCAATGTGAATCTGTAGCAGAAGGCTGTCTGAACGCTGAAGGACTTGCCATCTAGTCTGGTTTGTTTCGCTCCACTAATTGACACACCCAGGTGATGCCATCATAAATTGCATTAATAAATTTTATTATTTTATAAATTAATTCTGTAATCAGTCCCCAGACCTTTGCAACTAGTCCCCAGACATCTGTAACCAGTCACCAGGCCTCTGTAACCAGTCCCTAGACTTTTGCAACCAGTCCCCAGAGCTTTGCAACTAGTCCCCAGAATTCTGCAACTCATCACCAGACCTCAGCAACTAGTCCCCAAAATTCTGCAACTAGTCCCCAGACCACCGTAACTAATCCCCAGACCGCTGTAACCAGTCCTGAGACTGTTGCAACTAGTCCCCAGACATATGCAACTAGTCCTCAGAATCCTGTAGCTAGTCCTCAGACTTCTGTAACTAGTCCCCAGACCTCTGCAACCAGTCCTCAGAAATTAAATGTTTGCAGTGCATCCACAGACATACCACACTTCAATTTAACAGTGTCAGCATACAGTTTGACACAAATCGTTGTCCCCAGTGAACAGGGCTAAACCAACTAGCATACAGTGCTGCTACAGCTTTTAGACAACAATTGGTACGCTGCCAAAACTTTCTGGGTAAAACCTGAGCTCCCGAATTTCTGTTCTGTGGCTGTGAGCAGTTGACACAATATTACAATATTAACGTCAGATTATGTTAAGGATTTGTTAAACATGATTCTGATATATTGATAATCTGTTGTTTGTCAAATAAACAGAAACATTTATTTCTGCTTAGTTTTGCTTTATATTAAATTGTTGATTTAAAAATGTTTTGCTAATTGTAAGGTTTTTTATTTAAATTAATATAATAAACTTCAGTTCAATGTATTTATTTTGTATAGCCCAAAAATCACAATTTTGCCTCAGTGGCCTTTACAATCTGTACAAGATCCGACACCCTCTGTCCTTTACAGAATGACCCTCACATCGGATAAGGAAAAACTCCCCAACCAAAAAAAAAAAAAAAAAAAAAACTTATTAACAGCTGATACTGTTTTACATTATTAATATGTAACAAAACAAACAACACTTTTACAAATTACTTGATATTAAAGGAAAGAAAACATTAAACAAATTAATTTTGTTCAAGTGTGAAAAGTGAAGTGGTCATGTAGTAGTGAATCTAAAGAGATTGGTGGGTTGTTTTATGTGCTTTAAAATGTCAGCCGACTTTTTCAGAGTTTAGATGCAAAGAAGAAAGATTTTTTTTTTATTTCATTGAATCATCTAAAAGGGCTACATCCAAGTTTACTTTATTATTTATGAAAAAATAATAACTGAAAATTGAACAACAGGTAGAAGACAAAGACAACACAAGCTAAAGGTGAGTGGTGTCCAGGTAAATCACAGCACACTGAAAACAAGGTGAGCTCTGATTGGTTGTCACACGTAGACATCTTCTACCTCCACAGGCATCTGCTTTGTGATAGGTGTTTCCATAGAAACAGGATGACAGGAAACTGTAGAGAGTGGAACCAGTTAGCATCTGTTAGCACTAGTTAGCAGTGAATGTGCTGGTTTGTGTGTTACCATAAGTAGACTCCTGCTTCTCCTCATCTTCCCCCTGGTTGTCACGGTGACCGTGCATTGCCACATAAACATTTTCATCCAGCGGACCTGAAGCAGCAGAGCAGCTTTAATTTATTAACCTATTATTAATCACAATTTGATGAGAATTTAGAGGAGCCATTATGTCTCTGATTGGCTGCAGTACCTGTGGTCCTGATCCTATGGTTCCTTCTCCTCTTGAGGATGAAAAAGGTGATGAAGAGGAGCAGAAGAAAGACGAGGATGCAGCAGACTAGAATAGACACCATCATACTGCTGCTGTTATCTATGTTATCTACAGACAGACAGACAGACAGAAAGAAAGACACTACTGTAAACTGGTATTCTCAACAGTATATATTAAAATCAGTTTCAGGGTCATCTGTTGCAGAATTCTGAAACTAGTCCCTAGACCTCTACAACTAGACCCCAGACCTCTGTAACTAGTCCCTAGACCTCTGTAACTAGTCTGGACACCCCAGACCTCTGTAACTAGTCCCTAGACCTCTGTAACTAGTCCATAGACCTCTATGAGTAGTCCCTAGGCCTCTGCAACTAGTCCTCAGGCCTCTGCAACTAGTCCCCACACCTCTACAACCTGTCCCCAGACCCCTGTAACTAGTCCCTAGACCTCCACAACTAGGCCCTTGACATCTGTAATTACTCCCCAGACCTCTGTAATTAGTCTATAGACCTCTATGAGTAGTCCCTAGGCCTATACAACTAGTCCTCAGGCCTCTGCAACTAGATCACACAGCTCTGCAATTAGTCCCCAGACCTCTGTAACTAGATCACACAGCTCTGCAATTAGTCCCCAGACCTCTGTAACTAGCCCCTAGACCTCTACAACTAGTCTCTAGACATCTGTAACTGGTCCCCAGACCTCTGTAACTAGTCCATAGACCTCTATGAATAGTCCCTAGTTCTCCACAACTAGTCCCCAGACCTTTGCAACTAGTTCACACACCTCAGTGGCTAGGCCCCAGAACTCTACAACTTGCCGGCAGACCTATGTAACTTGTCACCAAAATTCTGCAATGTCTGCATACCTGTGCAACTAGTCCCGAGACTTATGCAACTAGTGTCCGGTCATTTGTACCTAGTCCCCAGACCCTTGCAATTAGTCCCCACAACTGTTCATCTAGTCCCTAGACCTTTGAATTATTAACCTCCATTATCCTTCACAACAGCTCCAATGTTTCTGTATTGAAAAAATGAAGCACAGAAAAGCCTGATGCACACAATTCACCACTGCAGATGATAAATAAAAACCAAAACATCAATAGTAGAACTTTATATACTGTAAATGTGTAAAACAAAAAGGGGATGTGATGGGGTTGATATGCCGTTCTGGACTCACCCTCCACTCTGAGCAGGAAGTCTCTCTTCATCAGTCGTCTCCCATCTTCATCAAACACCTCCAGGCTGTAGTTTCCCGCATCTGCAGTTTGAACTCGGCTGAATCTCAGCGAGCCGTCACTCAGCAGCTCACAGTGCCCGTGGTGACACGTCGTCATGTTGTTCTTCAGTGACATCACCAGGTGGGGGTGAGTCCACCTGACGTCCTGTCTGGGCTTCAACCCCTGCAGGTTTGAGGTCAGCAGGACGGCCCCCCCACTGTGTGCTGAGATGATTTCTGCAGAGGCAGCTGGGGTCAAAGGTCAGACACACCGACCAATTATCAACTGTACTGAAGGTCTTGTTACCATAGAAACATGAAACTCAGATCAAACCAACTGACCATCACTCTTCATCATCAACTTCATCAGGATCAATACGCAGACCAGAACCAACATGGCTGCTGCCTCAAGTCCAGTTGGCCCCGCCCCCTCAGCTGTCAATCACTGTGAGGAAACACACACTTTCAGTGGTGTGTGTGTGTATGTGTGTGTGTGAGTGTGTATTCCTATATGTTGTGGGGACATGAATCTGTTTACACAGTCACATTGTGGGGACTTGCCTTCCTTTTGGGGACAAAATGCACATCCCTATACCGTTATATTTTAGAGCGAGCACTTGGTTTAGGGTTAGGCTTAGCATTGGGCAAGTAGCAGTTACAATTAGGGTTAGAGTAAGTCTCCAGGAAATGAATGTAAGTCAATGTAATGTCCTCAAAAGTCGTGGAAGCACGACTGTGTGTGTGTAGTAGTAGTAGTAGTAGTAGTAGTTTCCATCAATAACAATAATAACCTAAATTAAACTGAAATATAACAATACAGTAGTGAAAATGTTTACTTTTAGACTTTATAAGTACATTTTGCTGATAATACTTGTTTGCATATGTGTACTTAGAATGTAGTAATGTAGTATTTCTCCTGTTCCACCACTGGTTGATTCCAAATTACATCAGAACAGAAGAACATATACTGTGTGTGTGTGTGTGTGTGTGTGTGTGTGTGTGTGTGTGTGTGTGTGTGTGTGTGTAGATAGATAGATAGATAGATAGATAGATAGATAGATAGACTGAATATACACAGGGGGGTTGATCTTACCTGTCTGAGTGATGTTATCTTCAGCTGGAACAATGCGACAAAAAGAAAAATAACAATTAAAGTCAAAAACATGAGATATTAGAGTAAATAACGGCAGCTGAAACTCAAACTGAGCGAATAAGGAAACAAGATATGAAACTTGAGACCCTCCACCCCCACAGACCACACGGTGTTTCAGTCTGTTCACATGAAACTAAACTAGAAACACTCAGATGCTTTTATTCTGGCATGTAAAGTGAACATAGAATCCTGTAGTATTTACATTTCTTAGTTCACTTGTTGTTAAAGTCTAACAATGAAAATCTAAATATGTATGAACATTGATGAATCTCAATGAAATGTTATTTATGAATTAAAATCTGAACCTGAACGCAGCTGTTGACTTTATTTCTGTATAATGAAAAGGACCATGATCTCAGCATTGATCCATCCTGACTACATAATGACTTCTGACTAGTACTTTACTGTTAACACATATTCATTTTTAATTTTTTTAACACATTTTAATCACGTAAGGTTGTAGCTCAGTTTTAAAGCTGGATTGAAGATACGCACATTTTTTGTTTGTTCAAAATTAACCTTAAAGGGAGATTCATCAGGTATTTAATATTCTTATCAACATGGGAATGGACAAATATGCTGCTTTATGTAAATGTATGTATATGTTTATTATTGTAAATCAGTGAACAACACAAAACAATGACAGATATTGTCCAGAAACCATCACAGGTTCTGACTTTAGCATAAAAAATATGCTCCAATCAGAACATGACAAACTGCAGCCCAACAGGTAACAACAGCTGTCAGTGTGTCAGAGTGCTGACTTGACTATGACTTGATCCAAACTGACTGGGATTATCATTAAGTGGGCATGTCTGTAAAGGGGAGACTGGTGGGGACCCAGAGAACCCATTTACATTCACATATCTAGAGGTCAGAGGTCAAGGCTGGATCATTATTTAACCTCCTTTATTACCAGCTAGTCTGACCTGATTGGTACTGATGGATCCGTCAGGTTCTCTAGTTTCAGATGAGACCAGGATCTTCACTCCAGCTTTAAAATTGAGCTACAACCTAAAAATCAGAAGTTGCTTTAAATAATTAGTGGCGTTAAAACAAATATGTGTTAACATGTTATTATGAAGTTAACTGACAGCCCTGATATTATTATTATAAATAGTATGATTTAATTTACATTAAATCAATGGGGACACCACTCTGAAGAGTAAATGATTAATCTAATCTCATAAAGTATCCTAGTATACTCATAAAGTATACAAATTAAATTATTACAAAGTATACAAATTAAATTAATAATATAAAGTATACAAATACAATTAATAACAAAGTATACAAACTAAGTTAATAACATAAAACATACTAATTAAATTAATAGCAAAGTATACTAATTCAATGAAAAACAAAGTATACTAATTAAATGAATAACTAGAACCATAAATCACCATATCATTCACTAGTAAAGGTTGAAAGATTTCATAGTTCTTGCAGCGGGTGGCATCATTCACTCTTACACATTATTAAAGAGACCAGCACGTAAATTTCACTAAAATTTATTCGCAAGATAATCAAGGTTACAACACAACATAAATCTAACTAAATAACTAAACGAACCACAAAGGAAAGAAGCACAAAGTTGTCCAGTCTGTGTCAGAAAGAGTTCGTTAGTGACGTCTGACAGTTTGTGAACCAGCTGGCTGAATATGAGCCACAACCGTCCTAAAGTTACAAAACATGAAACCAGATGAACCTCAGCAACTAATACATGACCAGAGTTTCTCAGTCATTTGTCAGGTTAGCGAGGAAGGTTAAAGGTCAGAGATGTGCAGTTGAGACGCAGATACAGCGACACCTAGAACAGCGAGGACAGCTGTGTGACTGGCTGTGAGCTCGTCATGTGATGACACCATCAACCGTTGGTCCACGTGTACTTGTAAAGTTGGACAATGATGTCCGAGTCCAATCACAAGTTAGTGTTCATCGACTAATAGTGAAACGTCTGGTTCTAAGAGTTCAGAGTTAGTGTTGCTAAAAAACTTTGTAGAAAAGAGAATTAAGGCACCGTCAGCTGCTCCTGGCAGTGCAGGTCAGTGGCGAGTCCAACACCACCCATTTCTGCTGTAAAGTGGAGTATTTTAACATGGAGGTCTATGAGGACTGACTCGCTTTTGGATCCTGAAGTGGCCGCTTGAGGAGCTGCAGTGTTTAGCACCAGAGGATGGTCAGAAACAAACAGCTGTGGAGAGTTTAAGAGAGGAACTTCAGTTTCAGGGCCTCGTGAAACTTGTGAATGTCTTCCATGGAGTCGGTCTGCACCGTCTGCTCTACGACGTGACGGACTCCACTCTCTAAAGCGCGATAGTACCGCTTCACCTCCTGCAGCTCAGACTGCAGTCGCTTCTCCACCTGTCGACGCTCCCGTTGAGCTTCACTCAGCTTCTTCTCATACTTTGACTCCACAGCTTTGATTTTTTCCTCCAGTTTCTGTTGGTAGAACGCTTTGAGCTCTACCTCTCTCTGGTGCAGCATCTTCACCACCTCCTCGTAGATGCAGCTGGAGTAAAACTGTCCTCCGTTGGCATCAACCATCTCCTCCACCTTCTCCAGCAGATCCAAAACCTGCCCACGGTCGTTGGCTTTGTTGTTGTTGAACAGATGGTACCTGTTCCCCACCTTCCTCAGGATGGACTGCAGCTCCCGCCCAGCCCCGGCTACCAGCTGTCTGAAGTCTGACTGGACTCTGTCTCCATGTGTGAAGAGGATGATGGTGTACTTCCAGGCATCCTCCCCAAACATGTCCTCCACTGACCTGACAGCATCTCTTTCCTCTGCGGTGAAGGGCCCCAGCCTGATGACCAGCAAGATGGCGTGGGGCCCCGGGGCCGACATGTTGATGCATTTTAAGATCTCCCTCTTCACGGTGTGCTCGGGTAACGTGGTGTCAAAGAGTCCGGGAGTGTCGACGATGGTCACCTGCCTGTCGAACACCTCACCTGTCTGCTTCGAGCACTGTCTGGTGACTGAGGACAGAAAACACATGGCGTCAGCTCTCTTCCTTGGACAGAAACACTAGAATAACTACCCAAAATGAATCAGGACCAGCTCCTCAACCACGAGGCTCCAGTGCATAGATCTGGTAGGGATGTGACAGTGAGGACATTTTCCCACCAATTAATAAACTCGTGACAACACCGGTGTTACAGATTAAAGATGGCAGTCAAAGTGTGTAGCGCACTGACTTTGATCTTTACCGTTAGATGACAATGTGTCTGACCTCTCCAGTCAAGCTTTTACCGCGAGGCCTACACAGCGCCGCTCCACCACAGTGCACACCGGTTGCAACTACTCCACCTTCCTAGTGGCGATTGTACCTCCACAACAGCGTCCTTCCATCTGTCCGTTCACATGTCACACTTTTGTTTCTGGAGCAGAACTGATCAACTATTTCGCTTAGGAACTTCAAATTTCGTGTGATGGTTGACAGTGTGGTCTGAATGTGCCTTTTGAGAGTTAGAAGTCCAGGGTGCCCAATTTTATTTAAATTTTGGCCAAAACGGGCAGAATATTACGGCTCCGAAATGTGGTCTAGTTGTGTCTTTCTGAGGTTAGCATCACTCTCTGTCGTTGTGTGCTGCTCTGAGCTGAGACTCCATACATAGCAGATGCATTTACTGTCAGTTTACAGCAACCGTCGTCCAACTATCTATTGATAATGTGCTTCTGATACGCCAAGATGAACTAAATGGATTTTATTTCTTTAATGTAATGTAGTTCGTGTGTGACGACCACTGTGCAACTACCACGGTAAGCCTACAATCTGGTCTCATTTGAAAGGTAAGAAGCTAAGGAATATGAATCCATTGTAAGTAAACTATTACTATGGAGATCACAATGGAGATACAATAAAGTATACAACTAGACCACAGTGTCAACCATCAGACCAAATTTAAAGCTCCTCAGTAGTGTCCGAGTTCTGCTCTGTTCTGAAACAACAGTGTGACATGCAGATCGATATATAAACCCAGACTACATGGTTGCATGAGTATAATAATGACTTTCATCCTCACCTTGTATACATTTCAAAGGCAATATCATCATTAAAACCAAAATTTCATTGATAATAACACAACTGAATGTGTTCTGCTACTCTTTGCTACAACTGGAACTGTGAATTTGATGAAAATACACAAAAATATAACATTTACGATGCAACTCATAAAGATATACTCAGGCGTGCTCCATGTTTTGTACATGTTCATAGTTGACATATTGACTGTTTACTGGTTTTACTTCAAAACACTATTATTTCCATATAACCATGTGTTACCTGAGGACTGAGCGGTGGCTGCACTGAAAGCGTCTCTTCCCAGTATGGTGTTTCCGCTGGAGCTCTTTCCTGCTCCAGTTTTCCCAACAAGAACCAGCCTCATGTCTGACACACAGGACAGAGCCAGTTGTGAAACTGTCATCGATTCAAATATTTACTTCCTGTATACTAGAACTCAAGCAGCTTGTCGTAAAACCTTACTGGACCAAATATATGAAGATATTTCTTCTGGAAATAAAGTTTGAAAAGTGGAATATCATTAAAAAGATCAGACAATTAAATGTTACGAAGCATTAAGTGGAGGCAGAATAATTGTCTGAGCAAGTTAGTTAACGCTAAAGTATTGTTATCTTGTTTTTTTAACAATGGCTGAAGAAAAAAGTCCTGTGAGTCGTTACACAGTGAAGTTAATGTCAAACATGGTTGTTTCCTAACCCTAACTAAGTGGTTGTGTTGCTTAAACCTAACTTCCTGTGAAAATGGAGGCTTATTTTAAAGGACACCATGTAACCATTAACTCTGTTTGACACCTCTAGAGGAATTCGGGGCTAATGTAAACTGTATGATAAATGAATAAAATCATATCTGATAAATGTTAAATCACATATATTGGTACACAAAGATGATGATATTCTCTGATGGAAGTTTCAGACCTGGAGGTTGTTCCTTACTGTCTCTTCTCTTTCTCCATGTACCTGTTCAGAAACAAACCTAATTATTACTCAGAGACACTGATGAAACACTCTAACTACTACAGAACAGAGTCATAAAGGGTTAATGAATGTACTATGTTCTTGTCTAATAAGCTGAAAGCAGACTGGACTGTGAAACAGCTGTCAGCTGAAGGTGGAAGGGGCTATATGAGCTGTCTATAACCTGGACAGAGCGGTCCTTTATCTGGACAGGGCTGTCCTTCATCTAGACGGAGCTGTCCTTCACCTGGACAGAGCCGTTCTTCATCTGGACGGAGATGTCCTTCATCTGGACAGAGCGGTCCTTTACAAGGACAGAGCTGTCCTTCATCTGGATGGAGATGTCCTTCATCTGGACAGAGCGGTCCTTTACAAGGACAGAGCTGTCCTTCATCTGGACGGAGCTGTCCTTCACCTGGACAGAGCGGTCCTTTACCTGGACAGGGCTGTCCTTCATCTAGACGGAGCTGTCCTTCACCTGGACAGAGAGGTCCTTTACAAGGACAGAGCTGTCCTTCACCTGGACAGAGCGGTCCTTTACAAGGACAGAGCTGTCCTTCATCTGGACGGAGATGTCCTTCACCTGGACAGAGAGGTCCTTTACAAGGACAGAGCTGTCCTTCATCTGGATGGAGATGTCCTTCACCTGGACAGAGAGGTCCTTTACAAGGACAGAGCTGTCCTTCATCTGGACGGAGATGTCTATCTCCTGGACAGAGCGGTCCTTTATCTGGACAGGGCTGTCTATCACCTGGACGGAGCTGTCCTTCACCTGGACAGAGCGGTCCTTTATCTGGACAGGGCTGTCTATCACCTGGACGGAGCTGTCCTTCACCTGGACAGAGCGGCCCTTTACAAGGACAGAGCTGTCTATCACCTGGACGGAGCGGCCCTTTACAAGGACAGAGCTGTCTATCACCTGGACGAAGCGGCCCTTTACAAGGACAGAGCTGTCTATCACCTGGACGGAGCTGTCCACCTGGACAGAGCGGCCCTTTACAAGGACAGAGCTGTCCTTCATCTGGATGGAGATATCTATCACCTGGACAGAGCGGTCCTTTACAAGGACAGAGCTGTCCTTTATCTGGATGGAGATATCTATCACCTGGACAGAGCGGCCCTTTACAAGGACAGGGCTGTCCTTCATCTGGATGGAGATATCTATCACCTGGACAGAGCGGTCCTTTACAAGGACAGAGCTGTCCTTTATCTGGACAGGGCTGTCTATCACCTGGACAGAGCTGTCATTCATATGGACGGAGATGTCTATCACCTGGACAGAGCGGTCCTTTATCTGGACAGGGCTGTCTATCATCTGGACGGAGCTGTCCTTCATCTGGACGGAGATGTCTATCACCTGGACAGAGCGGTCATTGATATGGACGGAGATGTCTATCACCTGGACAGAGCGGTCATTGATATGGACGGAGATGTCTATCACCTGGACAGAGCGGTCCTTTATCTATCTGGACAGGGCTGTCTATCACCTGGACAGAGCTGTCCTTCATCTGGACGGAGATGTCTATCACCTGGACAGAGCGGTCCTTTATCTATCTGGACAGAGCTGTCTATCACCTGGACGGAGCTGTCATTCATATGGACGGAGATGTCTATCACCTGGACAGAGCGGTCCTTTATCTATCTGGACAGGGCTGTCTATCACCTGGACGGAGCTGTCATTCATATGGACGGAGCTTTCATCACCTGATCTACACTGTTTGACTTTGTGTCTGTTTATTATTTATAATTTCGATATGATCCATATAACTGTATAATTACTGTTTATGTGCATATTAATTAATATTACTGATCAACACAATCAAATATGAACCCATTATAAGGATTTGAATTTCTGTTTGTGATGCCATCTTGTCTACAGTTAAAGTGAAAGTAACCGAATAAATAAATAAATAGAAACACTGAGTGCTTTAAACTCATGAAACCTGACAGTAACTTTAGTACAAACACTAATAATAATAATATCAATATTCATACTAGTAATGTTATTAGTAACGAGACATATAAAGGACTAAATAAATAGGATAAACTTGCCGGGAGTTTCTTTTTCCGCCATTTCAGCAGCTGTCGCTTCAACGTTGACTCTCCCTGAAGACATGTGGAACCTCCAAACTAAAACCTATATCCTGTCTACACAATAAAACTCCACTGGACAGCAGCTCACAAGGCAAACAAAAACACCATTTCAGAAGAGGTACAAACACAAAGACAATAATATATCACACTAAACTTTTATTTTCATCACTAATCTGAAAAAGACGTATCAGGGGATTTTATTTTGAAAGGAAATTCAGGAAGTGGCGCAGCTGAATCAAAACTGGATGAAGTGCGTTTAACGTGAAATATACGGAAATACTTTTCTTCAGACAGGACTCAACAAACCGTCCCAGGTCCGCGTTTACTTGTTTCAACGTCTTGTTGTTTGTTGTCTTGTTGTGAAACGCTTCAGTCTGTCTTCTTTATTTCTCATTATTCTGTTTTAATTTCTGTTTCTGTCTCAACTGTAGGTCCCATTTATTAACCCGCACCCACGACCAGGGTCAGGTTTCTGTCGGACACTCAGAGGTAATCCGATATCTGCAAGGTGGTCTCAGCCATTTTACAGATTCTACAGAATAATGAGACGAAGTCTAACAACGTGCAACAAACATCCCTTCAAATATAAAAAAGTTCAAGTATTGTTTGAAACATACTCAATGCCCTTTTCTCGGCATGTATCAGTAGTATATTATTGCGTGTCTAGTTAAAGTCAGAGTACTTCTATGTTTTACTGTTATCTGTCTGATGTTTCTGCATTAATTTTACTGCTGCATTTTAACTCTTTTTATCCTGTTGAATACTTTAATCTGCAGCAATGCATCATGGTCTATCAGATCCTTTAACTCCTTTACATCCTGTAGTTTAAGCTGCAGCAATGCATCATGGTCTATCAGATCCTTTAACTCCTTTACATCCTGTAGTTTAAGCTGCAGCAATGCATCATGGTCTATCAGATCCTTTAACTCCTTTACATCCTGTAGTTTAAGCTGCAGCAATGCATCATGGTCTATAAGATCATCATATGCTCGTAGCATCACCAAAGAGTATAGTTGCCGCTGCCACCATTTTGGACTGAAAATGCTTATGATACTTATATTTTATTATTCAACACAGGCCATTTTGGTAGAATATGACAGTAGAATAGAAATAATTCAGTTTTACTTTTATACGTCTCTTTGTAGAAGGACGGTTTACTGGTGTCTGGTAGTTTTCAGTCCAAAATGGAGGAAGTGTAGCTCTGCTGCTGAGAGCTGACATTGGCATGGAACCAACTATTGGCTTTCACTACTCATCATTATACGTTGTTTGATTGTTGGGCTTAAAATAAGTACATAACAAAGCAAAACATGTACGGAAACAACTATGTAAAACACGTCACTAACGCAACAAACAACGATCAACAACGGTCTCCTGGTTACAGTGCAGTGTTTTTTTGGATGTGTTTACATTGTAGTCAGTACAAGAAAGAAAGGAAGAATGCTGCTGGGTGCTGATGTTGCAATGGAATTAACTATTGACTTTCATGTCCTAACAATGTATGTTGTTTAGTGTCGGTGGTCACAATAACCTGATTTTAGTGATGTCACCGTTAACTCGCTGACGACAATGTTATTTGTACTAAGAGAAATTCTTGTATAAACTGGTCCAATCCTTTCAAACATAGTTCAGACGTTCTAATCTGTTTCTGTTGTGTCTAGCAGGTTTCGAGTTACTCAAACATGGATCCAGGTCCAGATCCAAGTCTCACCATTGTCCTTCTGGGAAACTCAGGCGTTGGTAAAAGTGCTTCAGGAAACACCATCCTAGGACGAACAGAGTTTGAGTCCAGACTGTCCTTCAAATCGGTGACAACGCAGATATCTGAGGCCACTGGGATTGTGTTTGGGAAGCTGATCTCCGTGGTGGACACTCCAGCTATATTAGGATCTGAAAGGGAGGTCCAGACCCGGTGTCAGGACCTGCTGCAGTCCTCCAGACCCTGTTTGTTCCTGGTGGTGGTCAGGATAGATCGATTCACCATTGAGCAGAAGACTGCGGTGGAGGCATCTCTCCGAGTCGTAGGGGATCGGGGCTTCAACAACTGCTGCCTGCTCTTCACTTCTGGAGACGTGTTGACCGACCAGACGTTAGATGAGTTCATCAGTGAGGATCCAGACGGTCCGCTCATACCGCTGGTTGAAAGGTTCATAGGGAGACGCTATCTGTTCAACAATCAAACTGGAGGACCGGAACAAGTCAGAGATCTGCTGCAGAATACAGGCCACCTCACAGAGGGTGAGTAATGACCTCATACAAACTGCCATCTATCTATCTATCCATCTGTCTACTCTCTATCTAAGTTTGGCTGGTGAAGACTTTAGAAACGTTTCTCTTATGTCAGTTTAAATTCTTTTTACAGTAATCAATAAATCAAATGTTGTGACGAAAGAAACAAAATCTTGTCTCTGTGGCTGTTGGGATGGAAATAAACCATCCATTCATTCACACAGCCTGACTGTAAGGATCCAGTGAATTCATTACCTACCCGTCTACCTACCTGTACCCGTCTACTTACCTGTATACCTACCAACCTACCCCTGGTAGGTCAACCCTGGCGGAGGCCAACACCCACCGGAAACGTGTTTGACTTTGTGCCGAGTATACGGACGCAGCTCTCACTAAGGTTATGCAAGGGCCGGATCAATTGATAGCTCTACTCCTCTCATACCAGGAAATAGAACCTGAAATACTGATCTCTGGTCTCATATTCATGTTTTGATGTAAAACCCAAATGTTTTCAGTGTATAGCAGAAATAAAGGAACTGGCCTCAATGTTCCAATAGTTTTGGGGGCGACTGCACCTGTCTACCTACCTAATGATAATTTGAGGGAGTCCTAAAGGGATGTACTGTCAGTGTTGATGACTTGGTGACTTTCTGTCTAGAGTCAAGAACGTTTGCTGCTAATTACTTTCATTGGAGAATTGGGCTGGTTTATGGTTTAATCATCTTTGATATTGATCGGATGTTTACTAAATCTAGAGCACTCTTAGTAGTTCCTCAGTATTATTATTACCCTGCCTTCAATGAAAACAATAATGTTTTTGATGTCTGTCTGTGATGTGTTTTCTTCAGTTGATCGTCCCAGGTTGGTCAGGAGGATGGTGCTGCTCGGCCTACATGGAGGAGGGAAGAGTTCATCAGGAAACACCATCCTGGGATCAGATCAGTTCATATCTGGTGGTGGTTTTGATTCGGTCACTACTGCGACAGTCTCTAAATCAGCTGTGGTGGAGGGTCGTGAGGTCACAGTGGTCGACACACCAGGAATCACTGATGAAGTTCTGACTCCTAAAAAGCTGTACGAGGAGATCATGGAGTTGATAGTGAAGGCCAGTCCAGGACCACATGCCTTCATCATTGTGGTCAGAATAGGCAGAATCACCCCAGCAGACATCAAAATGTTTGAAATGCTGCGACAGCTGTTTGGCAGTGGTGCTCATAGGTTCTCTATGGTGCTTTTCACTCATGGAGACCAGCTAAGAGGTCAGTCCTTAGCCATGTCTAACCGTCATGTGTCAGAACTGGTCTCCATGTGTGGTGGTAGATACTGTGTGTTTGACAACATTAGGAGAGGAAACAGGGTGCAGGTTAGAAACCTCCTGGATCGAATAGATGAGATGGTCACAGCTAACGGCGGACAACACTGCACCTCCATCTCAGAGGAACAGGGACTCGTGAAATGGTGCTACGATTGGTTTGTTACGTGGCTGATGGAAATAGTAAGAATCATGAAGTCTTATCTTCAGTGGGTCAGTGGGTCATAAGGATGACGATGAAGAGGTCTAAAGGAGGAAACTGATATGAGGGATGGGATGGCAGCCTGAGAGTGGCTTCTTTGACAACAGCCACTAGATAGTGCTGAAGTAGTGCTGCCGCCATTTTGAACTGCCAATGAGTCTGTGTCTGTGGATGTATAAAGAGACGTCTGTAAATTAGAGGATGTAACTCAACTTCCCAGTAGGAACACAAATATCCTCATTTAAATCATGATGTTCTAAAAGTAGTCAAATGAACTAACAGCTGAATCCAGAGTTATTTTCCTCACCATAATGAACATCAAACCCACAGGACTTCACCGCCCTGCACGCTCATATCACATATCTGGATCCATTAGCTTCCTGCTAGCTGAATGCGGCTGTAATAATGGATATATTGGATGTAATTCATCACTTTTGTTATCTTCTAATCCACCCATGGGCTGTGTTGTCAGCCTGTACAGTGGTGGATGTATTAACGTCTCTGTTCCCAAACAACCGGCTATCAGCCAGTAGCTAGTGGTGCTAGTAGCACTGTTGCTAGTACAGTTGCTGTTATCGATGTTGCTGTTGTTACCACTGTAATCACTGTATGCATATGGGACTAAGGGAATATACAGTATATAAGATGATTTGAGAAAATATATTTTATCTATACGGTGGATATAATATATATAATAAGATCTATATTAGATATATAGTATAGATACATGCGCAGAGATTATATACATAGAGGATGTGATTTTGTTTCACTTTTGTTGGCGGATTTGTTCAACATTATTCTGATATCTTGTTAATCTGTTGTTCAGTTTGTTTGATTCATATATATGCAAATAAACAGAAACATGTATCTGTACTTAATTTTGCTTTTTTTTTTTTATAAAAAAAAATTAGTTGATTTAAGTGATTGAGGTTTTCATTATTTTTTACAATATTAAAATGTACCAGAATGTGAATGACATCAGCTGACAGGAATGCCAAAATGTTCCTGAATGGCGTATCAATGCATTGTTGAAATAATTAAAGGTCTAAATGAAATATCTGCAGTGTCACATGTTTAGTTTTGATTGTCACATGACCAGAGCTGTTTACTTCCTGGTTGCACCATAAGATGATGGCTGCATCAATGCTCCCTAACAAAAGGTTAGTAAAGTATGTTAACGAACAGGACCGCGTGAAATATGAGTTGCAGACATAAAGTTCAGAAGTTGGACACAAATAAAGAGACTCCAAACCTCTGGTTGCCCCAAGTTTAGTACGGTTAGCATTGTTGCTATTGTTAAGACTGTTAGCACAGTTGCTGTTGTTAACATGGTTAACATTGTTTGTGTTGTTAGCACTGTTTGGACATTTTCTGTTGTTTTCACTGTAAGCGCCGTTAGCACTGTTGGCACTGTGAACAGTTGCTGTTGTTAGCAGGGTTAGCACTGCTATTACTATGAATATAATTGGCATTTTAAGTATACTTGGGAAATACAGTACACTGTATACTTGAACTTTACATAATGTACTTGATAGAATCAAGTTGCAGTGCTTTTGGGAAGGGTGTGGATGCAGCTGTTGGAGCAGAATTCATGTGCCAAGGAAACATGATACTCCAGATGTGTTGGAGTTGGTTTAGATTTTACTGCAGTATCTCAGTCTGAGTGTGTTTTGTCAGCTGAAGAACGTACAGACGTGTTGTTTGAGACAAAGACACGAGTTAATACTATATAATAGTAAATACTCATCTCCTCAAGACAGATCACCAAGGTGTCCAGTGCTGATATCTGCATTTACAGTAATTCACTGGAGTGAGGTAACACACTCACACACACACTCACTGCTTCTACACATACTGACTGTCGACGCTGTTCATTCTTTCACTTTCACTTTGAGTCAAGTTGTGGAGGAGCCAAAAGCCTCTCTTTCACCACTTTATTAGGTACATCTGTCCAACTGCACCTTCTGAATGTGTTATTGTCTCCTATTCTAAAATGGTGTATCTGAATATTTCTTCATACTGGGGTCCCTAAACAGCATTGAGTCCCATAAACTGGGTGTCACTACAAGGCTGAGACTCTGGTGGATCCAATGAGTTCAACTGGATTCCTGTGTGATGATGTTAGTCCCCATAGGAGCCATTTCATTGAGCTCACTGTATTAAATGACCTGTGGTGACCTCTAGGATAATCACAGCCTCATGAAACTTTACAGCCACAAACTAGAGACCTGGAGCATTCAGAGGATGGATGGCTTTACTAGCTACACTGACAATAAGGAGGTTTCTGAGCATTTTACACAAGTGCTCAACATCCAATCTAAGAAAAATGCAGAAATCTCCAAAACGTCAAAAGTTTTTGATCCCAAATCACAGCACAACTTTCTGTATGGTGTTCTTCAAGGTCATGGTGTCTTAATGTGGTATTTTAGAGGGATTATTGATCATTTTTTCTCAATTCTCCAGTGGCAAAAAATGGTTATTTAGCACCAAATCTGTTGAACAAATGGCATCAACCCAAAAACTACTGCAACAACTTATGAGACATAATAAATCATGGGGATGGCCATCATATACTGCTATCATAATGGTATCAATCCTTCTACACTTCTACAATTTATTTTAATTATTTAATACGTCTTTATTTCTGATTTATAACAAGAAGAATTTGACAGTCAGTGCTGAGCTGCATCTCAAATTAATCTTCAGGTTCCCAGCTTTCAGTTGATGTTCACCACTTATATGTGACATCTACTGTTGATCTGCTATCTCCCCCTAAAGACCCCCTGGACCCCCTTAAAGATCCCCTAGACCCCTCTAAAAAAGAGTACAACTGGTCTGTGTGGCTCTCAGAGGGTTAATAATGATAATTCTATAATCAAACTGACCGGACACAAAGTACAATAAGAACTCATATGTGCAATTATATCATCTGTTCAATTATAGTAACTGGACAATTATTCATTAATATGCTGGACATATTTTAGCTTTACCTTTTTACTGTGTATATATTATTTTATTTGTATTAATACTTTTTTAAAATCCATGCTTCTTGTTTATTGCACTATCCACTTTGTTGCTGTAACATGTGAATTTCTCCACTGTGGGACTAATAAAGGAATATCTTATCTTATCTTATCTTAATTATAGATCCAGTTACTGCAACAGTGATTACTTGAAGAGAGATGAGTGTGAGGAAACATTTCAGATTCATCATAATTCCACCCACAGGACATACTACTACTACTACTACAACTACTACTACTACTACTAATAATAATAATAATAATAATAACAATAATAATCATCATCATCTCCCATAAGCTTTTATGGGCAGAAATATGTCACCAGAAACTGAATTCATTTGCTGTCAGTTCACTGACCTTCAAATTTCTCCACTATGGGACTAATAAAGGAATATCTTATCTTATCTTATCTTATCTGTCACCTGTGAAAACGTGGCCACACAGACTGTACTTTCTGCTTTTCCTCTGCGATCGGATGTCTCTGAAACTGAAACTGAATTACAAGAAGTGAATTTGAATTGTGAGACTGAATGTGTAGAGCGTTGAGTTTTCACAGTTTGTAGTGACTCATATTTGTGCCTGAAGACATTGTTCGAGTGAAAGATGTGAATATTGTGACCCCTCTAACTGTACGTCAGGCTTTTCTCCAGCAGGTGGTGCTGCTGTTGCATGCTGGGATAGACTCCATCTTTTACAGGAAAGATGGATATTGCTACTCATTTATTTCATTATGTCATTAGGAATGTAACGTCACTGACAGCAAGTCGACCATTTTTGGAGGGTAAAGGCTAAGAGCACCGTCTGCTGGCTGTCAAAAGAGTTTAACTATTGAGGCACCTTTGTCGACTGTGCTTTACATTCTACAGCCAACACAGAATACATTTTTTAAGAAAGCAATGCAACACATTTATCTAATCAGGATATCAGATTTATACAATAGAACATCTTAGACTGTCCACAAAAGTCCCATTGAAAGTATCTGAACTTTTAACATGTACATGGTGTGGACACCTGGGGGCCCAGAACAAAACTAGACTATCCACACTCACAAACATGGCCAGTAACAAATAACTAGGATGTTTGTACTATACTGCTGTCGCCTCACAGCAAGAGGGTCGAATCCAGCTTCTGTGTGGACTTTGCATGTTCTCCCTGTGTTTGCATGGGTTCAAAGACATGCAGGGTAACAGATGACTCTAAATGTCCTGTAGGTGTGAATGTGAGAGTGAATGGTTGTTTGTCCCTGTGATGGACCCCGCCTTCACCTGTTGTCAGCTGGGATTGGCTATCTGGAAGACGCTGTAGATCCGCTGCAGCAGCCAAGAACATTTATAAAAAGTCTTTCACACCAAACGCAGTGGCGTTACTAAATGTAGATCTTAATGTCATATACAGTACCTACCCATTTGTAAACTGGACGTTGGCCTCCAAAGATTTACATATTTTCACCTGCTCTAACGCCAAAACACATCAGTGACTGTAATGGGCGGCAAATCCTCTGAATCCATAAGGTTTGATATCATTACTAACGTCAGGTTTGTAATAAATGGCCCTTTTGTCTCTGTGAGCTGCTCTTAATACATTTCTGATGATGAATGCTTGACAGATGAATAGACCGGTGACAGTCTACCTCAGCTTCATACACTACCCTCGCCCCCCAGAATGCTCTGTGACTCCCATTCATTCCCTATTGGAAGGACAGAGATTAAACAATCTAACACAAAACCTGACTCCGGGCTGGTAGTTACTTTCGGTCCAAAGTGGTGGAAGTTTAGCTCTGCTGCTGGCCGCTGGCATTGCAACAGGACAAACTACTGACTACTGTAAGTTGTTTGCTGGTTGAGCTTAAGGTGAGTACGTAAATGAAGTAAAACCCATTTGGAAACAACCACTGAAAACACGTCACAGACGTCCATAAAAAACGTGACAGTCCTCACTCTCCCGCTTAAAGTCTAGTGTTTGTTTGGATGCGTTTACACTGCAGTCAGACAAAATGAAAATGACACACGGAAAAGGCGTACTTATTGCACGCTAAAGGCCATGCACATTATCGTGGCAGGTTTAAAGGTATCTCCATTCTGGCCGTTAGTGAGCAGTAACTATGGAAACAGGATGGAAATATAGACTGTACTCTGTCAGACTATACAACAATATAAAGGTTTAAATAGCTTGATATGTTTCCAGCTGTAAGGCATCAGTTCAATGTAAACACAGTTAATAGAGTGTGGAGGAAAACTGTCACACATCCAGGTTCACTGCTCGACGTAAAGGGAAGAACCTGATGATCAATCCGTCAACGACAATATAATACGAGGCTTTATGATACATTCGGCTAAAAGCAACAAGCCACGAACAGACAATTTTGTGTTGTATAACTACAGTCCAGCCAGAGTGATTCTGTTTCAGCTGAACAATAATTTAGGAAACTATTAGACAGATGTTTACATCTGCTGACTGTTTCTGACTTCAGCAGTAAGGATGCAGAGACTTTACTGTTCTGCAGAAAACTGAAGAAAATGATCTCCAACATGTGGTTTCATGAGCTCAGAGGAACAGCTGGTATTAGAGACTGAATCCTTCAGTTTATCTGAAAGATAAACACACCACACCGACATGGTCATGGAGAATCAGGATCAGAGGAGCTGGACGATGGAGGGTCTCTGTAAGTACTACTGCTGCTGTTAGTATTAGAGCTACTGTTACTGCTGCAGCTGTTAATAACAGCGTGACCTCTGCCAGGTGTGGATCCGCCAGGTGTGGATCAATAACGGACAGCTCACTGACTTCATCTAGTGGACGACAACGGCTACTACAACTGTTGCTGAAAGCTGAAAATACAGCTTGAGTATCTTGTAGAGTGTGGTACTACTGCAGTATTACATCTGCTGTAGTGCTGCTGCTATTAATGCTGTTAGTACTGCTGTTGTTAGTGTTGTTAGTAATGTTAGTATTAATTTCCCTCCAGGGATTAATAAAGGTTCATCTTATCTTATCTTATCTTATCTAATTAGTACTGTTAGTACTACTGTTGTTAGTACTGTTATTACTGTTAGTACTGCTGCTGTTAGTGTTGTTAGTACTGTTAGTACTATTGGTACTGTTTTTGTTAGTACTGTTAGTAGTGTTAGTACTGCTGTTGTTAGTACTGTTAGTACTGCTGTTATTAGTACTGCTGTTGTCAGTGTTGTTAATACTGTTAGTACTGTTAGTACTGTTGGTACTGCTGTTGTAAGTACTGTTAGTACTGTTGGTACTGCTGTTGTTAGTACTGTTAGTACTGTTGGTACTGCTGTTGTTAGTACTGTTAGTACTTCTGCAGAGGGAAACAGAGCAGTGAGGGGGAGGAGAGACAGACAGAGGGAGGAGATAATGAAGCAGACTGGAGGAGTTTCTGTTAGACATTCAGTCTGCACACAGACGCTTCTCTGGTCTGTCTCTGTGTTAGTCTCTCAGTTAGTCTCTCTGTCTGTCTCAGTTAGTCTCAGTTAGTCTCTGTGTTAGTCTCTCAGTTAGTCTCTCTGTCTGTCTCAGTTAGTCTCTCACTCTGTGTCTCTGTCTGCCTCAGTTAGTCTCTCAGTTAGTCTCTCAGTTAGTCTCTCAGTTAGTCTCAGTCTGTCTCAGCTAGTCTCTCTGTCTCTCAGTTAGTCTCTGTCTGCCTCAGTTAGTCTCTGTGTTAGTCTCTCAGTTAGTCTCTCAGTTAGTCTCAGTCTGTCTCAGCTAGTCTCTCAGTCTCTCAGTTAGTCTCTCTGTCTCTCAGTTAGTCTCTGTCTCTCAGTCTCTCAGTTAGTCTCTCTGTCTGTCTCAGTTAGTCTCTGTCTGTCTCAGTTAGTCTCTCTGTCTGTCTCAGTTAGTCTCTGTCTGTCTCAGTTAGTCTCAGTTAGTCTCAGTTAGTCTCAGTCTGTTTTAGTTAGTCTCAGTTAGTCTCTCAGTTAGTCTCTTTGTCTGTCTCAGTTAGTCTCAGTTAGTCTCTCAGTTAGTCTCTTTGTCTGTCTCAGTTAGTCTCAGTTAGTCTCTCAGTTAGTCTTTCAGTCTGTGTCTTTGTCTCTCAGGATGGACCGGTTTCTTTATGGATTATTGATCATTGTTTTTCTGCTGCGAATCGATTGTTTACATTCAGTTTACATCACCGACAACACAGGTGAGACAATACCACTACTACTACTACTACTACTACTACTACTGGTGCTATTTGTACTTTTGCTACAACACCTGATACTACTGCTAATGTAGTGGTACTTATAATAGTTCTGCAATTAGTACTACTGTTGCTGTTATTTACATCACTGACAGCACAGGTGAGACAATACTACTATTGCTACTGCTAGTGCTACTAGTACTATTGCTACTACAAGTGATACTACTACTGGTAATATTACTACTGGTGATAATACTACTGCTACTGCTAAAGGTAGTGCTACTTATATCAGTACTGCAGTTAGTAGGTGAGACAACTACTACTGATACTACTTCTACTAGTACTACTAGTTCTATTACTACTAGTACTACTACCCCGGTATAGAGAAACCCCCATTTTAGAACAGGAGACAATAACACATTTACACTGCATGTGTTTATCACATGTGGGCATGTCTTTGAAGGGGAGACTGGTAGGTACCCATAAAACCCATTTTCACTCACAGATCTGGAGGTCAGAGGTCAGGTTTGGAGCATTATTTAACCTCCTTCACTACCAGCTAGTCTGAGCTCGTTGGTACTGATGGATACATCAGGTTCTCTGGTTTCAGATGAGACCAGGATTTTCACTCTAGCTTTATAACTGAAAATGATACTAAATGAAGTTGGTTGGGTTCCTGGTGTTCCCAGTGTTACCCGTGTTACCCGTATTCCCAGTGTTCCCAGTGTTACCTGTGTTTCCAGTGTTCCTGGCAATCGCAGTGTTCCCTGTGTTCCACGTGTTCTCCTTGTTCGCAGTGTTCCCAATGTTCCCGGTGTTCCCCTTGTTTCTAGCGTTTCTAGCGTTTCCAGTGTTCCCAGTGTTCCCAGTTTTCCCCATGTCCCCCTAGTTGTATCTTCACTCTAACTGCTACAACCTTCCCCTTTTTTTTTCAGTGTTCCCCATGTTCCAAGTGTTCCCCTTGTTTTCAGCATTCCTCCTGTTCCCTGTGTTCCTGTTTTTCCAGCATTCCCCATGTTCCCAGTGTTCCCCTTTTCCCAGTGTTCCTCATCTTTCCAATGTTTGCAGTGTTTCCCGTGTTCCCGATGTTTCCAGTTCTCGACAGTGTTACCCATGTTCACTGTGTTCCTAGTTTTCCCAGTTTTCCAGGTGTTCCCACAGTTCCAAGTGTTCCCTGTGTTCCCAGTGTTCTCCATGTTCGCCATGTTCCTGTTGTTCCCTGTGTTCCCGGTGTTCCTGTGTTCCTAGTGTTCAACAGTGTTCCCCATGTTCCCCTTGTTTCCGGTGCTCCCAGTGTTCCCCATGTTCACCGTGTTGCCCATATACTTAGTGCTCCCCGTGTTTGCAGTTTTCCCAGTGTTCCCAGTTTTTTAGGTGTTCTCAGATTTCCAAGTGTTCCCCATTTTCCATCCCAGTGTTCAACAGTGTTCCCCATGTTCCGCTTGTTTCCAGTGTTCCCCATGTTCACCGTGTTGCCCAAATACTTAGTGCTCTCTGTGTTTGCAATTTTCCCAGTGTTCCCAGTTTTTAAGGTGTTCTCAGATTTCCAAGTGTTCCCCATCTTCCCTGTGGTCACAGTGTTCCTAGTGTTCCTCGTGTTTCCAGTGTTTCCTGTGTTTGCAGTGTCCATGTTCCCCGTGTTCCTGGTGTTCCTTTGTTTCCAGTGTTCCTAGTGTTCCCCATGTTCCCTGTGTTCCAGTTTTTCCAGTGTTCCCATTGTTCCCCATGTTTGTAGTGTTCCCCATGTTCCCACTGTTCCTGTGTTCCCCATGTTCGTCATATTCCCCATATACCTAGTGCTCCCTGTGTTCACAGTGTTTGCAGTGTTCCCAGTTTTCCAGGTCATCCCAGAGTTCCAAGTGTTCCCCATGTTCCCTGTGTTTCCCATTTCCCATGTTCCCTGTGTTTCCCTTGTTTCCAGTGTTCCCAGTGTTCCCCTTCTTTCCAGTGTTCCCTGTGTTCCCATTGTTCCAAGTGTTCCCTGTATTCACAATGTTCCCAGTGTTCCTCATGTTTCCAGTGTTTCCTGTGTTCCCTCTGTTTGCAAGGTCCCCCTGTTCCACATGTTCCCAGTGTTCTCAGTTTTTCCCATGTCCTCCTTGTGGTATCTTCACTCTAACTTTAAAACTGAGCCTGCTACAACCTTCCCCTTGTTTCCAGTGTTCCCCGTGATCCCTGTGTTCCAAGTGTTCCCAGTTTTCCCGGTGTTCCGTGTTCCCCTTGTTTCCAGCGTTCCCATGTTCCCTTTGTTCCCAGTGTTCCCTGTGTTCCCAGTGTTCCCCATGTTCCCTGTATACCTAGTGCTCCCCATGTTTGCAGTGTTCCCAGTGTTCCCACTTTTCCAGGTGTTCCCAGAGTTCTGTGTTCCCCTTGTTTCCAGCGTTCCCATGTTCCCTTTGTTCCCAGTGTTCCCTGTGTTCCCAGTGTTCCCCATGTTCCCTGTATACCTAGTGCTCCCCATGTTTGCAGTGTTCCCAGGGTTCCCACTTTTCCAGGTGTTCCCAGAGTTCCGTGTTCCCCTTGTTTCCAGCGTTCCCATGTTCCCTTTGTTCCCAGTGTTCCCTGTGTTCCCAGTGTTCCCCATGTTCCCTGTATACCTAGTGCTCCCCATGTTTGCAGTGTTCCCAGGGTTCCCACTTTTCCAGGTGTTCCCAGAGTTCCAAGTGTTCCCTGTGTTCCCTGTGTTCCTGTGTTCCCTGTGTTCCCCATGTTCCCACTATTCCCCCATCCCTGTGTTTCCTGTGTTCCCAGTGTTTCCTGTGTTTGCGGCGTTCCCTGTGTTCCTAGTGTTCCCACTCTTCCCCCTGTTCCTTGTGCTCTGTTCCCAGTGTTCCCTGTGTTCGCAGTGTTCCCAGTGTTCCCAGTGTTCTCCACCTTCCTAGTGTTCCCTATTTATCAGTGTTCTCTGTGTTCTAATGGTTCCAGTAGCAGATGGAAACTGTTCTGTTTCTGACTCAGAGAACTTTCCTCTCCAGATTTTTCCCATAAATCTTTGTGTTTATGTGTCTCTGGCGTTTGAGGAATGTGAAGGATTCCGATCATATTTCATCACATCCTGTGTGTGTGATGTTTGACCTCAGACAGCAGCCTCCTTCCTTGTTAAATCACTACAGATATACTGCTTTGTACTGTTACTTCTCTCACACTCATCAGTGATGTTGCTCTGCTCTCATTGGCTCTCAGTTCCAGATGTTTAAAGCTTTTTCTGTTTTTGATGCTTTCAGATGGAAACATGTGGTGCATTTTTAATCACACACCAGACTGCATTCAAAGTTTGACTCATGTAAGCCAGTTAGTGAGCTGCGTCTCCTCCAGGTTCTGTTCCCACAGGACAGAACCTGGAAAACCTCATTCAAAGCCACACTGACATTTAGAACTACAATAACTAAAGCAAAACTTCATCTTAACATTATAATTATTATTATTATTATTGTTATTATTATTATTCATTATATTTGTTGGATCTGTGTCGTATATATTAATGTTTTCAGGATAACGGGTGTTTGTGTATCTTTATTAATAACATTTGACTCACTAAGTTAACACCTGAGCGCTGGGACCACTATGACATCACACTGACATCACTACAGGTGATGTTATCTCTCTGTCTCAGATTCTCTACATCAGGTCCTGTCAGAGTTCGATGTCGTTCGTCCAATCAGGACCAGCTCAGAGGGACGTTTCCTGTCATCGTCAACCGACCACCCGCACCGCAGCAAAAGACATACCCTCTCCAATGAGGACACGCCCACCGACACAAACAATGACAGACAATCAAACAGACCCAGATTACAACAGGCCCCGCCCCCAGCTGCGCCGCTGCCCAACCAGACAGGGCACAGCTGGAGAGGGCGGGGCCACAGGGCTGAGGAGGCGGAGCTTTTCTACAATGTGACGGTGTTCGGTCAGGAGCTGCACCTGCGGCTGCGTCCCAACGTTTATCTCGTCGCCCCCGCTGCCACGATGGAGTGGTGGGAGGAGTCAGGACACAGACACTCTCAGCCAATAGGAGACGCCGGCTGCTTCTACAGAGGAGAGGTGTCCAACATGGAGGACACGTCCGTCGCCATCAGCAACTGTGATGGACTGGTAGGTGTCACCTGATGATGTTCACTGTTTGAATAGAACAGATGGTCGGAATCAACCTTCAACCCTTCGGCTCTCCTCATCATCACTATTCATCACTCTTCATCACTCCCTCCTCATCATCACACTTCATCACTCTTCATCATACCTCCTCATCATCACTCTTCATCGCTCCTTCCTCATGACAAACAAACACTAAGAAACAGTAAATAAAACAAATGACAAAAAGGTAAAAGCAGCAAATATGAACAGCTTAAAAATGCTAATAAAACAAGACAGAAGGACAATAAGATAATTGGATAAGATTATTAAAGGTGTATCATCATCCTCTGTGAGGAAGATGATGGCAGCAGATGTTTGTGCAGCTGTTAGTGTTGTTTGAGCCTTATCAGCCTCTGTATGAGCTAAGAGCGGCTGAAACCACAACAGTCATATTTTACACAGAAGAAACATTAACACATCATTAGCACAATATTAATCTATAATTAACATACCAATAACATAGAAACAACATTTCATTAATGTATTATTAACACAAATAACATTAACACATCATCAACACACCATTATCACATTGTTAACACACCAATAACATACCAATAATATATCATTATCATTAACACACTATTAACATATAACTAACACAATATTAACATATAATTAACCCACTATTCACACACCATTAACATATTGACATCTCATCACCACATTAGTAGACAGAGTGACACTGCTGCAGATGTCATCACATTTAACTGATGAAACCATGTAAACATGGACTAAATGGGGACCATTTTAAATAGGTAAACAAAAATAATCATAAGATGTTTTTTATAACAATTCAATCAAACACAGCTGAAGAAAGTTTTCAAAATAACCCAACTAAATACAGATTTGAATGTTCAGTTAAATGGTAAGACAGCAGAAGAAGAACTGAAGAGAAACAAGTTGATTCATGTGAGAGCAGAAATGATTTCAGCCCTGCAGAGACACAAACCAAACTCTGTAAAACATGTCGACCTGAGAAACTTTAACTCACACTACTCTGTGGAATCGTGTCCGAGTTTATCTTCACTTCTTACAGCACGAGTAGAGCCGGCTGATTGGAGCCAGATGTGGATGAAAGATGAGAGGCATTTAAAAAAAGGAAGAAAGAAAGACAGACAGACAGACAGAAAAAAGTAAGATAGAAGAAGAGGACTATTTCCTGCTGCAACCTCTGATATGACTTAAAACAACAACGACCCATTAGACTGATTAATATGTTGGACACAATCAGTAAATCACTTGTGTGTTTTAATAATGCTGACTCATATTTTAATAATGCTGACTCGTGTTTTAATAATGATGACTCAGACTTAAATTATGCTGACTCATATTTTAATAATGCAGACTCATTTTTATAATGCTGACTAAGATTTTAACAATGCTAATATTTTTATAATTCTGACTCATATTTTAATAATTCTGAGTCAGATTTTATTAATGCTGACTCTGATTTGAATAATGCTAACTCATATTTTAATGATGCTGACTCATATTTTTATAATGCTGTCTCAGACTTTAATGATGACTCACTCATAATTTTATAATGCTGACTCATATTTTTACAATGCTGACTAATGTTTTAATAATGCTGACTAATAATTTAATAATGCCGACTCATATTTTTATAATGCTAACTCAGATTTTATTAATTTTTACTCCAATTTTAATGACAGATTTTAATAATGCTGACTCAGACTTTAATGATGCTGACTCATATTTTAATAATGCTGACATATTTTTATAATGCTTACTCATATTTTGATGATGCTGGCTTATATTTTTTATAATGCTGTCTCAGACTTTAATGATGACTCAGACACAATTTTAGAATACTGACTCATGCTGAGTCAGTTTTTTATCATGCTGAGTCAGAGTTTAATAATGCTGACTCAGACTTTAATGATACTGACTCAGATTTTAATAATGCTGACTCAGATTTTTAAAATGCTGACTCAGATTTGAATTTGCAGGCTGGGATGATCCGGACAGGTCACGAGGAGTTTTTCATCGAGCCGTTGGATCGACGGAGGACAGGAAGAGAAGAAGAGGAGGAGGAAGGAGGAAGACAACACATCGTTTATCGCTCCTCAGCAATCATTAAGAAACAAGCAGATGTCAATCAAACAGCTGATGACGTCCTCAGAGGTGAGTTGAGAAAAAACCTCAGTGACTCCATTGACCTCAGTGACTCCATTGACCTCAGTGACCTCAGTGACTCCATTGACCTCAGTGACCTCAGTGACTCCATTGACCTCAGTGACCTCAGTGACTCCATTGACCTCATTGACCTCACTGACCTCATTGAGTTCACTGGCCTAATTGACTTTAGTGACCTGAACAAGCCAGTTGACGTGAATGTGATCATGTTGACTTAAACGTCTACTACACATCTACAGTACAACGTCCACAATACTACATCTACAGTACAACGTCCACAATACTACATCTAGAATACAATGTCTACAATATTACATCTACAATACAACGTACACATTGAAACGTCTAGAATACAGCGTACACAATACTACATCTACAGTACAATGTACACAATACTACATCTACAGTACAACGTACACAATACTACATTTCAAATACAACATCTACAATACTACATCTCAAATACAACATCTACAATACTACATCTACAGTACAATGTGCACAATACCACATCTACAGTACAATGTACACAATATTGCATCTAGAATACAACGTCTACAGTACTACATCTACAATACAATGTACACATTACTACGTCTACAATACAACATACCCAATACTATATCTACAGTGCAACGCACACAATACTACATCTACAATACAAGGTACACAGTACTGCATTGACAATATTACGTCTACAACTCTACGTCTACAATACAGCGTACACAATACTACTAACACAAACACTACATCTGCAATATGACATATACAATATTGCATCAATAATATAACATCTACAATACTACTACAATACAACATACACAATACTACATCTACAATATATTTTTTATGATACATGCAGTACCTGCAGCCCACTGCTCCAAATGATGACTTAAATGCAGAGGTCACAGGTCATGTACACGTATATGTGTATACGGTTGTAGTTTTAGTTGATGTGACAATCAAAGAGGAGAGACTGACTGTTTTTACACTGAAGCTGCTGTAAAGTATCTGCTGTGTTTCTGCAGAAGGAAAGAATCAAACTGAAAGCAGAGAAATTGTTCCAGGAAACTTGGCAGAGACGACGGCAGCTTCACAACACACACACACACTCAGCCAGCTGCGACGTGGCAGTCCGACGCTCAGACGCTCAGACGCTCAGAGTTCTGGAGGTTTTGAGGTTTTGGACTCAGAGTTGACGGGTAGTTCAGCTCCTCTCGGTCACTGAAATCTGTTTATCTTCAAAACAACATCAGCCAATCAGGAGGGGGTTTGATTTTACCTCAGGTCACCTCATCCTGAGCCTCCGGCGGTGCAGCGGTGGTGACCTCACGGTGTCCGATGTCATTTCCTTTACAGCAGATGTTTTTATAAAGTCCCCACTCAGAACCAGGAGTTATGTCTCAAACACAGAAATATTAAATGACCTGATACTCGTCCGTCAGTCGGTTCTTCTTTGACTCGTCTGTAAATCTGTTAGAACTAAATCTGACGATGCATCTCAATAACTGACGTAATCCAATCGGTTATTTACTAACATGGAAAATATGTCAGGTCACATACGATGCACACACTCACAGATGTTGTTCTGTTGACCCTCGTTCCTTCTGTCTCAACACAAGATCTTATAACTGAACCTTTTGTTCTGACATTAATAACTTGTATCAGCATTATTTGTTATTTTTATTAGAGCTGCCAATCGTTTAAAATAGTTAATCGCAAATTAATCACAATTTTTTTTAGCTGTTAAAAATGACCCTTAAAGGGTGATTTGTCAAGTATTTAATACCTGTATTCACATGGGAGTGGACAAATATGCTGCTTTATGTAAATATATGTCACCTGAGAATCGTTAGAGTCACCTTAGAGTTGTTAGTCACGTGAAAGTCATTGAGGTCACTTGAGAGTCGTAAGAGTCATCTGAGAGTCGCTGAGGTCACCTGAAAGTTGTCATCTGGTAGTTGTTAGAGTCACCTGAGAGTTGACAGAAACATCTGAGAGTCGTTTGAGTCACTTGAAAGTCGTTGAGATCACCTGAGAGTTGTTAGTCACCTGAGAGTCGTAGAGTCATCTGTGAGTCGTTGGATTGTTAGAGTCATGTGAGAGCTGTTGAGGTCACCTGAGAGTTGTAAGAGTCACCTGAGAGTGTTTGAGGTCACCTGAGAGTTGTTAGAGTCACTGGAGAGTCGTTACAGGCACCTGAGAGTTGTTAGAGTCACTGGAGAGTCGTTACAGGCACCTGAGAGTTGTTGAGGTCATCCGAGAGTCGTTAGGGTAGTCTGAGAGTCCTTTCGGAGCCATCTGAGAGTTGTTGAGTCACATGAGAGTTGTTAGAGTTGTGTTAACGCATTAAAAAGAATTTGCATTAACATCATTAACGTCATTAACGTAACGTTATCACATTTACTTTGACAACCCTAATATTTTATGAAGTGCCATGAAAATTATGAATCAGGAATCAACTGTTCTGTCTTCATGTCATACTTGTTGTTGTTGTTCTAAACTCTTGAACATTTGAAACTAATGCTGAAAACCAGGGATGTATGGTTATTTTACCGTTCCATTTTTTTATTATTATTTTAGTATGCGTACAACCACAAGCACACAGCCACTGACGGTGGAATGCTGAACCTGCTATGGCTTCCATTTTGTTCCAAAAGTTGATTTTTTTTTTACATTCCAACGGATGTTACTGTTCTTGTTTATGAAAGCATTGGCACATGATGTGGAAAACATCTGGATGCACAGAGAGAAAAAGAAACAAACTGAAACTTTATTTGAATTCAGGTTTACTGGAGGAGAGAACAATAATCTGAATGCTTTTCAGCTGGTCATGTTTCAGGAAGGTCACCTCTGGTTTGTAGTGCAGTTTTTATTTTAGACCAAAGTTTAGTTTAGAGTCATTTAAGAATTATTTGAGTCATCTGGGAGTCGTTTGAGTCACCTGAGAGTCATTGAGGTCATCCAAGAGTGGTCAGTTATTGGAGAGTTATTTGAGTTATCTGTGAGTTGTTGAGGTCACCTGAGAGTCATTGGAGTCATCTGAGAATTGTTAGAGTCACCTAAAAGTTATTAGAGTCACCTGAGAGTTGTTGAGGTCACCTGAGAGTTGTTGAGGTCACCTGAGAATCATTAGAGTCACTTAAAAGTTATTAGAGTCACCTGAGGGTCAATAAATTCCGTTGAGCTCATCTAAGGATTCAGTAAAATAACAGCTAGTAAAATTAAATATCGTCAGATGTCTAGACTGACGGACCAAGGAAGCGCAGTTCTTCTGACTACATGTACATCAATGTAAATGACTGATATTGCTCTTTTGTTTGTCTCCAGGTCCTTTTTTAGGTTCTCTGAACTTGATCCAGAATGTGTTGCCGTCCGGATCCAGATCGGCTCGAAGAAGGCGTTACATTGAAGAGGCTGAACTGTTTAACATTGAGGTTGATGAACTGTTGTTTGTGGTAGAGGTTGATGAACTGTAAAATGTTTGCTGAACTTTTTAACCTCTCCTTCTGCTGTCTTTTCCTCCTCCAGGTTTTGTTAGCTGTGGATTATTCGGTTCTTCTTTTCCATGGCCGAGACCACATTCAGAAATATCTTCTGACACTCATGAACATAGTAAGTGAAAACATGCACAAATATTTTTAATTGTGTTGAATGGAGATGATGTTGTCTCAGTTATGAGGAGAGGTGGGATGGGTTTACCTGTTGGTAAAAGTAAGGTAAAGTCAAAGATGAGCTAATCAAGTCCAAATCCACAAAACTCCTCAAGATAGGATGGGCAAACTCCCATGACCCCTCCAGTATTCCTGTAAGTGTAAACAGCTGGATGACTGTCATCTAAGAGTTGTTAGAGAGACCTGAGAGTCATTAGAGTCACCTGAGAGTTGTTAGAGTCATCTGAGAGTCGTTGAGTCACCTGAGAGTTGTTAGAATCACTTGAGAGTCAATGAGTCAGCATAGAGTCATTAAGGTCATCTGAGAGTCAAAGTCCTCTGAGAGTCTTTGAGCCAGCTGAGAGTTGTTAGAATCACGTGCGAGTCACTGACTCAGAGTCAATGAGTCACCTGGGAGTCACTGAGGTCACCTGAGAGTCATTAGAGTTATCTGAGAATCTTTTGAGTCACCTGAAAGTCTAAATTCCACCTTGCCTCACGTTCATGCCACTGTGCTTGCAGAACGTGTAATCGAAGCTTCAGCTAGATGTTCAGCCCCACTACATGTTTGTATTTTCTTGAGTTTGTGGAGCGCTTTGCCTCACAAGAAAGAACAGCAGGACAATGAAGGACATTAGTGCAAGACAGGAGACAGCCCCTTCTAGAATGGACTGTTAAATGGACTTTCATTTAAATAACACTTTTCTTGTCTTCTGACCACTTAAACTACATGTCAGCATTCACCAATTCACACCCACATTCATACAGTGATGACAGAGGCTGCCATGCAAGGTGCCAACTTTGCCCATCAGAGCCTTGGGGAGCAATTTGGGGTTAAGTGTGTTGCTCAAGGACACATGACTGGAGCAGCCGGGGAGCGAACAACCGACCCTCCGATTGGTGGACGACATGCGCTACCCTCTGAGCCACAGCCACCCTTAGAAGTCCAAACAATGCAGTCTAAAAATAAAGGTCCATCTATCCATCAGTTTTGGGTCGGGGGGGCTTAGCAGGGAATTCTAGACGTCCTTCTCCCCAGCAATATTTTCCAGCTCTTCTTGGGGGACCCTGGGGCGTTCCCAGGCTAGACCAGATATATAATCTCTCCAGCATGTTCTGAGTCTACCCTGGGCAATCAACCATTTTCTGGCAGAGAACCATGGCCTCAGACTTGAAGGTACTGACTCTCATCCCGACCACTTCACTCCAAACCACCCCATGGCATGTTGAAGGTCACGGTCAAACAAAGGTCTATCGATATCAAAATTATCAATGCCTTGAGCACCATGAGCTCAGATAACAAAATCATTGATGTACCAAGAGTCAGATGCTGTTGGATCCAAAGTCCAGTCCATCTGATCTTCCATCTTGAATTGGGACTCAGCTGGAATCACAATGGACTCTTGCTCTTGTCCTTGATATGGGTGATCCTCAAGGCAGTCAGCACCTGTTTTTGTTTTGGGATCAGCCTGGCCAGGCCCCAATGGGTCAAAGGTCACCCATCAGCCCCTCAACTTTGAGCCCTGCCACATCTGGCCCTAGGATGGGGACCTAATTCACAACAACAACCCCTCTGCCACAATGAGGTGGTGACCCTAGATGCTAGATGGGTTAATGTATTTACAGCACCCCTCTCTCTCTCTGTTCCAGGTTAATGAGATCTATCAGGATCATTCTCTGGGTGCCAACATCAACATTGTTCTGGTCCGAATCATCATGTTGTCTCCATCAAAGGTACAAAACTGGAACATTGTTTTAGAGCTGCCAAAGGTTTCTGGTCCGAGCACTTTTCCGTAAATGAACTAAAGTTGTCCAATTATTGTACTCTTTTGTACAGACATGCAAATTCAGATTTTTAAAGGTTTGCTCTTCATTACGCTCTCCTGTACATGTTAGTTAAACAAACAACGGTGTCCCTCCATCAGTCCCAGGAGCTGATCTCTGTGGGGAATCCCCAGAAGAGTTTGGAGAATGTTTGTGGATGGTCGTATCTCCAGTACAGGGAGCAGAGTCACGCTGAGCAGCACGACCACACCATCTACCTGACCAGGCAGGAGTTTGGCCCCTCCGGCATGCAGGGTACTTCTGCTAATACCTCTACTAATACTACAAGTATTTCAAACTAACACCATCTACCTGACCAGGCAGGAGTTTGGACCCTCTGGCATGTAGGATACTTCTGCTAATACCTTCACTAATACTTCAGGTACTCCAACTAATACCATTTACCTGACCAGGCAGGAGTTCGGCCCTTCTGGGATGCAAGGTGCTTCTGCTAATACCTAAACTAACACTAGAAGTACTGCAACAAATTCCATCTACCTGATGAAGAGTTTGGCCATTGCGACATGCAGGGTACTTCTGCTAATACCTCTACTAATACTGCAAGTACTCCAACAAATATCATCTACCTGACAAGGCAGGAGTTCAGGGTACTACTGTTAATAGTACCACTAATAATACAAATACTGCTACTAATACCAACTGCCTGACCTCTGACTTTTTTTTACCTTTCTCTGAAGGTTATGCTCCAGTTACAGGAATGTGTCACTTACATCGGAGTTGCGTCCTTGTCTTTGAAGATGGGTTTTCCTCGGCCTTTGTAGCTGCCCATGAAACAGGACACGTGTGAGACATACAAACACACACAACTAAATGCAAATGTACAACAACATCAAAAGAACTCGTAGTTTTACTAACGATAACAACTTACAGGTATTCACATTGAGACGAAAATGACTTCCAGTATCCACGTAGAGACGATACGGTCTTCCAGCTGTCCACATAGAAATGATGATGCACGTAGAGAAGATAAGAACTTCCAGGTGTCCATGTAGAGACAATAAGAACTTCCAGGTGTCCACGTAGAAATGATAAGGACTTCCAGGTGTCTACATAGAGATGATAATGACTTCCAGGTGTCACTGTAGCAACAATGACTTCCAGGTGTCAACATAGAAATGATTAAGACTTCCAGTATCCACATAGAGGAGATAAGGTCTTCCAGGTGTCCACGCAGAGACAATAAGGACTTCCAGGTTTCAAAGTAGAGACGATAACAACTTCCAGGCATAACTTCCAGGTGTCCATGCAGGGACAATAACAACTTCCTGATGTCAATGTAGAGACGATAACAACTTCCTGGTGTCCAGGTAGAGACCATAATGATTCTCAGGTGTCAACATAGAAACGATAACGACTTCCAGGTGTCCATGTGGAGATAATAATGACTTTCAGGTGTCCAGGTAGAGACAATAATGACTTCCAGGTGTCCAGGTAGAGACGATAATGACTTCCAGGTGTCCAGGAGATGATAACAACTTCCAGGTGTCCACATAGAAACAATAATGACTTCCAGGTGTCCAGGTAGAGACGATAACTGTCATGATTAACTGTCTGTTTATGTGAACATCTATCTGTATGTCTGTCTCTCTGTTCATCTGTCTGTCCCAGGTTAGGGATGGAGCATGATGGCGAGGCAAATGACTGTGCTGATGATGTGCCAGTGGGCAGCATCATGTCCCCACGGGTTCAGGCCACCTTCCATCGATACCACTGGTCCCGGTGCAGCTGGAGGGAGTTGCATAAGTACCTGGAGTAAGTATTGTAATTAAAACTAGTGTTTTCACTGTAAACCACCGAAACATTGAACTGTCTGACTGTCTGTCTGTCTCTTTCTTCAGTACCTATGACTGTCTCCGTGACGACCCATTCAATCATGATTGGCCAGCTCAGCCTCAGTTGCCAGGGTTTCAGTACTCCATGGACCAACAGTGTCGCTTTGACTTTGGACCAGGATACAGCCTCTGTACTGCAGTATGTCTGTCTGTCTGTCTGTCTGTCTGTCAGCTGACCTGTACCAAATAGTATAGAGGCAAAGAGATAAAACTCTGGTGCTTATCTATCAACAACTGCTAGATGGCGCTCTAGTAGTGCTGCTGCCATTTTGGACTGAAAACACCAATGAGTCTGTGTTCATCAATGTATAAAGAGACGTCTGTAAATTAGAAGATATAAATCAGCTTCCTAGTAAGATCACTTAAATATCCACATTTAAATCCTGATGTCCTAAAAGTGGTAATAAGAACTCACAGTTGAATCCAGAGTTATTTTCCTCACCATAATGAGCATCAGACCCGCAGGACTGCACCACTCAGCGCTCATATGACATATCTGATTGTGCCAGCTTCCTGCTAGCTGTATGCGGTTGTAATAATGGATATGTTGACAGTAATTCATCACTATTTTATCTTCTAATCCAGCCATGGGCTGTGTGCTGTCAGCCTGTACCGTGGTGGATGTATTAACGTCTCTGTTCCCAAACAACCGGCTATCGGCCAGTAGCTAGTAGTGCTAGTAGCATGACATCAACAGGATTTAATGTAGTTGTAGCTATTTACTAACACGCAGGGCAAAAGGACAAGATACAACTTCTTCTGCATCCATGGTCTGGGCTCTGTTGGACCAAGATGGCAACGGCCAAAAAACAAGATGGTGATGACCAAAAGAAAACAGATTGAGACTGATCTCAAAATCTGTGTGCTGGATTTTTATAATTTCCTTTAATGTCCATCACTCACTTTATGCTCCTCTGGAAAGCAGCCAGGCTAAAAGTTATAAATAAATCAGTCAGACATTAAATATGACAATAGAACAGAAATAATGTATTTTAACTTTTGTACAACTCTTTATAGGAGGACGTTTTACTGGTGTCTGGTAGCATTCAGTCCAAAATGGTGGAAGTGTAGCTCTGCTGCTGGGAGCTGATGTTGACATGGAACCAACTACTGACTTTCACTTCTTAGTTATATACTGTATGTCGTTTAGTTTCACTACCAACATTGTTTCTATAGCAAAAGCTGCTGGAGACATTGGACACACATTCTGTTTTTATTATGTATTTAAGGAAACTTTGAGACTCAGTAACTGGCATAAACGCATGATCTAGGTAGTCCAGATATCAGAAACATAAATGACAGAACCAGCAGCAGCAGCAGTTTTAGGGTGAATAGGAGTTTGTAGTGAGGCTGTCGTGTCCAGATGTGACCTGCTGATGTGTTTGTGGTGGGAGACCAACACCACATCTGTTCAGGACGTTAAGTGAGAGACGTTTGATGACATCACACACAGAACTGCAGATGATGTCTTCGTTCTGGGACTTTCCAACATTTCAGCAGGATGATGAAGTTATTTTTGCTTTTTGAGTTTCTTCTCTGGGACTGTGCTCATCATGTTGGTGCTGGATCCACACAGTTTGTTCAGATTTAAGAAGTCAGACTTTGAGCTTTTATGAGGATTTATGTTTTGTTATGGTGTTTGTTTTTGTATTTTTACTGGGGCTGTCAATCAATTCATTTATTTAACGGCACATTCTAAGTTCTAAATAAACCTTAAAGGGAGATTTATATTTATTATTAAATATATCTATAATTATATAAATAAATATATTTATTTATATTTATTGTAAATCAATGAACAACACAAAACAATAACAAATACTGTCCAGAAACCCTCACAGGTACTGACTTTAGCATAAAAATATGCTCCAGTCATCATATGGCAAACTTCAGACCAATAGGCAACAACAGCTGTCAGTGTGTCAGTGTGCTGACTTGACT
This sequence comes from Pterois miles, assembly GCA_947000775.1. NCBI lineage: Eukaryota > Metazoa > Chordata > Actinopteri > Perciformes > Scorpaenidae > Pterois > Pterois miles. Next base: position 28,092,264 of record CAMQGK010000052.1, on the reverse strand, counting down.
ATGACTTGATCCAAATTGCATGTGATTATCATAAAATGGGCATGTCTGTAAAGGGGAGACTCGTATGTAGCCAGAGAACCCATTTACGTTCACAGATCTGGAGGTCAGAGGTCAAGAGACCCCTTTGAAAATGGTCATGACAGTTTTCCCTCAATGACATTTAGTGTAAATCTGGAGCATTATTTAACTTCCTTCACTACCAGCTAGTCCGACCTGGTTTGTACTGATGGATCCGTCAGGTTCACTACTGTCATGTGATATCAGTATCTTCTCTGTGTTTATCTCCAGTACACCAACATCGACCCCTGTAAACAGCTGTGGTGCAGCGACTATATAAACCCGTTCTACTGTAAGACAAAGAAAGGTCCGCCGCTCGACGGGACAAAGTGTGGACCCGGGAAGGTGAGGACACATTCAGGTCAGGCGCTCACCAGACAACAGAAAGTCTGATTGGTCCCAGACATCATCTGTCCCATCAGGTTAACCACTGAGTTTAGACGTGTCAGTAGCATCTCTGGAGATGCGCCTGTCCACCGCTGTGGTCCAGACTGTCTCTTCAACTACCAGAATGGTTCATGGTTTATGTTCCCCTCAGGATGAACTGTAGTAACCATCCTGCACCATCCTCAGGTCAACACATTAATGGTTAATGACCAAATATCTGAAGAACTAAACACATTCGTCAGCCTCAGCTGAACCACAGAGTTTAGAAGCAGAAAGAGATGAAGCTATGGTGTTTCTCTGACAACAACCATTGCCACCATTTTGAACTGAAAATGTTATTATATTTATAATATTTTATTGGTCAACACAGGACATTTCAGTCAAGACATCAAATATGACAATACAGAATAGAAATAATGTAGTTTTCCTTTTGTACGGCTCTTTGTAGACGGACATTTTACTGGCGTCCAGTTGTCACTTTCAGTTCAAAATTGGTGGAAGCGTAGCTCTGCTGCAAAGGAACAAACTATTGCATTTCACTTCTTATCAATATATGTTACTTGCTGGACTCTGTGTATAATGCTAATGAGCTAATGTTAGCATGTTAACAGGCTGATAAACATGAAACCTGCTGAACATTAGCATGTTAGCATGTAGCTCAAAGCAGCCGAGTGCAACATCACTGTACACAGTCTGATTGGATAGCTGTTTTCCCCCCTGCCTCCAATCTTTATGCTAAGCTAGGCTAACCTGGTCTTGTTGCAGCACTGTTTTAAGGGTTTTTGCATGAAGTTGACCCCTGAACTGTTGAGACAAGATGGCAGCTGGGGGACATGGAGTCCGTACGGCAGCTGCTCCAGGACCTGTGGGGGCGGGGTCAGGTTCCGGGCCAGGCGTTGCGACAGCCCAGCGTGAGTGAGCTGTCATTCATCTGTGATGTCACAGATCAAACGCACCAATCGGAGACTCTAACCTGTTGTTGTTCTCAGTCCAGCCAACGGGGGGCGCACCTGCTTTGGAAACAGCTACGAGTTCCAGCTGTGCAGCCAAGAAGAGTGTCCTCCTCTGACTGACTTCAGGTCAGTAGATCAGCTGATCACTGTGTTATGTGTGACCTCTGACTGACTTCAGGTCAGTAGATCTACTGTTCACTGTGTTATCTGTGGTCTTCTTTCAGAGAGGATCAGTGTAAAGTCTGGAATCCATTTAGGGAGCATGAAGGACGTAAACACCACTGGCTGCCATACCAACACCCTGACCGTAAATACACACTATAATACACGTTATATACACACTATGAAGTCGGGGTGGGAAAAAATCCATTCACCATTCATTCAAATCCATTTTTTTAAATTACAATTTTTTAAATAAATGTTTTTATGTCAGAATCGCTATATTTGCTTCATTTGAGTCTATGTGGAGGTAGAAGGAAGTTGCCGCTTTTATTATGGTAGTCTGAGAAATGTAATGTCATATCCGTTCCGTGTCCGTCAACCAAAACAAACCTCAGTATTAGAGGATGGAGGGTCAGCGTGGATACGACCTGCACCCTCCCATGTTAAATCCAGCGTGGTAAACACTACACATCCAGTAAAGGATGGAAACGCTTTGGGTTTCACACATTTCAGGAAAAGCAGAGCTAGACATCACGACTAAAGCTGCATGCTGACTCTGTCAGGGACAGGAAACATTATTGTATCGCGGTCTGTGGTCAAATGGGCCGACAATACAACTGTAGAGCTCCCATATACTGACATTTATGTTAAATGCATTCAGACGGCCCTGATGGAGCTGACCACGGATGGATAAAAAGAACGGAGCTGGCGGAGAGATAGAGACCACCTTGGAGAAGTTAGAGGAAGTAGACACCTGGGACTACTTTTCAAAATAAGATGTTAACAAAAGGAACTGGATATACAAAATACATCTATGAAAATAAGGTTGATTGGATAATATTCAGCAGAGGTATAAAACATTACATGTCCCTTATAAATTAAAAAGAAAATACCACTAAATTGGGAGGGAAATGTCTTTATTTTTTGATTTTTGGTTTGCTGGATAAAAAATGTAATAAATAATTCCTGACAATGATGCAAATATATTTGAGTTCAGGACATCTCTGACTACATACATGCTGGAAATCAAACATTTTAGTGGATTAAAATTAGAGATTTTATAAAGTAAAAGTCCCTAGACATGTCTGATTCTCATGGTCTAGTGGTAAAAAAGTTAACAACAATCACAATAAATCAGAATACTGACCCACAATACTTAAAAAATAACAGTACATATTGAATCAGGAGAATGATGGATCATCCCAGACCTAATATACACACACCAACACCTTGACCGATAATACACACTTTAATACACTCAATAATACACACACATCTTTTCCAAACTTAAAGATTAGACAAAAGTTTCCTCTCGACTCTCTGTGTGTATAATATGTGTGTGTTTGTGTGTGAGTGTGTGTGAGTGTGTATTACTATATGTTGTGAGGACATGAATCTGTTTACACAGTCAAATTGTGAGGACTCACCTTCCTTTTGGGGACAAAATGCACATCCCCATTATGTAAAACATTATACTGTATATTAGGGTAAGCACTTGGTTTAGGGTTAGGGTAAGTCTCCAGGAAATGAAAGTAAGTCAAAGTGATGTCCTCAAAAGTCATGGAAACACAACTGTGTGTGTGTGTGTGTGTGTGTGTGTATATATATGTGTGTGTGTGTTTTCACATGTTAAAGTCATCAGTCAGGAATCTGTTATTGGATGGAAACATCGCCTCAACTTTCTTTAACTCTTTAAACTCTGTTCTACCTTAAATGCTCCACCTTAAGCAGCTCTGACTGGTCATTATATTCATATACTGTATATACCGCATAGGTATGTATATATTTTGTATGTATTATATGTGATAATATACTGAATGTGTGTGTGTGTGTGTGTGTGTGTGTGTGTGTGTGTGTGTGTGTGTGTGCAGCTGACGAGCGCTGTCGTCTGTACTGTCAGTCTAAGGAGACGGCTGCAGTGATTTCCATCAACAGAATGGTGCATGATGGGACGCCGTGTTCCTATGACGACGCCCACAGTGTCTGCGTGCGAGGAGAGTGTGAGGTCTTTATTTTGTTTCAGTTCCTCACATGTTTCCTTCTCCACTCTTTTTACTGGTACAAAGTAGAAAACTGTTAACACGTTCACACACTCTGTTTGTTCATCATCACAGTTCATTTATTTATTTTGCTAGATTCTGGTGTCTCCTCCATGTCCCAGAGTGAGGCACTGATCTTCAACTAACATTTCCTCTCCTCCCTCCTTGTTTCCTCTCTCCTCTGTCCTTCTGTCCTCTGTCCTTCTGTCTTCTGCCCTTGTGTCCTCCATCCTGTAGCATGTAGGCTGTGATGGACAGATTGCTTCAGACCAGCAGGAGGACCGATGTGGAGTCTGTGGAGGAGATAACTCCAGCTGTAAGATCATCAAAGGAAACTTCACCCGCAGCACCAAAAAAACAGGTCTGTGACTAACATCCAATCAGAAGAACTGTCTTTGATTAACGTCCAATCAGAGGAACTGTCTCTAACTAACATCAAATCAGAGGGACTGTCTCTGACTAACATCCAATCAGAAAAACTGTCTCTTACTGGCGTCCAATCAGAACAACTGTCTCTGACTAACATTCGATCAGAGGAACTGTCTCTGACTAACGTCCAGTCAGAGGGGCTGTCTCTGACTAACATCAAATCAGAGGGACTGTCTCTGACTAACGTCCAATCAGAGGAACTGTTTCTGACTAACATCAAATCAGAGGGACTGTCTCTGACTAACGTCCAATCAGAGGAACTGTTTCTGACTAACATCAAATCAGAGGGACTGTCTCTGACTAACATCCAATCAGAAAAACTGTCTCTGACTGATGTCCAATCAGAGGCACAATTTCATGTTCCAGTCAGTCACTGAACCCTCATTCAGAACAGAAACTAGAGGTTCTGTGAAGTAAACAGTAAAATCACACTTCACTTCCTACTGTCTAGACAACCCCCAACGTCCCCAGTCTGAAGCCACTTGTTGTTACCACTGATGGGTACTGATCGATTGATGATTATTGTTCCTGTTGCCTAGGTTACCTGAAGATCCTGGAGATCCCCAAAGGAGCCCGACACCTGCTGATCCAGGAGTTCAAAGGGACTCCTCACATCCTGGGTAAGAGAAGGAAGCTGGTCTGTCCAATATGAACAACTTTCGTAGGAAAACCTTGTTTTCACTGTCTCCTGCTCCAGCGGTGACAAACCAGGAGACGGGTCATCTCTTCCTCAACGATGAAGATGAGCTCCCAGAGTCTAGAATGGTGATTGAGAAGGGTGTGGCGTGGGAGTACAGCAACAATGAGCAGCAGGAATCCATCCAGACCACAGGGCCTCTGAAGTATGGAGTCCTGCTCATGGTCAGTTCGTCAACACGGGAAGTCCAACATGCTTGCATTGAGTCTAAATCAGAAAAAAATCACTGTGTCTGTCCATCAGGTCCGTTCCCATGGTGACTCCAAGGTGACGGTGTCCTATAAGTACATCATCCAAGATCGTCTCCGGTCCTCACTAGAGTCCAACCTCGTACAGGAGGATGCCATCTTCTATGAATGGGCACTGAAAAAGTGGTCGCAGTGCTCCAAACCCTGCGGCGGAGGTACACAACTTTGCTGCTGGTTAGCAGCCTGGTAGTCAGCTGTGTCGTGTAGGTAACCAAGGTGGCATGTAGTTAACAGTGTTATCTGGTTGCCAGGAAAACAGTACACAAGGTTTGGCTGCAGGAGAAAGGCTGATGGGAAAATGGTTCAGAGGATGTTCTGTTCCAACATCAATAAACCAAGAGCCATCAGCCGCACCTGCAACACCGACACCTGCAGCTCACCACGGTAACACGCTACAGCTCACAACGGTAACACACTGCCGATACACAGCTCACCAAATTCAGTCTGACTCTGGTTGTTATGGCATCACAGGACCAAATTTGATTTGGCTCTAGCCAAGATTTGGCTCGGTTAAGCAACTAGAGCTAAAGGATAGTCCCTACACTGACACTGAATGATGTACCAAAATTGGCCCGAATACATCAGCCACATTTTGGGTACACTGTACCAAAGTAATGAAATCATAGTTACAGTATTTATTTGCAGCACCCAGGCCAACTTTGGTGCAGCGTAGTTAACCCAAATCTGACAGATGTCCTCGGACCAAATTTTATGTGTCATTCCTGTTGAGAACAGCCTGGTCATTTTGTCTTCCTAGGGCTGTTTTCATATCAGGAAACAGTATCTGATTGTATCTGATTATACCTCTACCTTCTTTCTTCGTGGACTACCTCTAACTTCCTTCTTTCTGAACTACCTCTACCTTCTTTCAGGACTACCTCTACCTTCCTTCTTTCTGGACTACCTCTAACTTCCTTCTTTCTGAATTCCTCCTTTCCTTCTTTCTGTATTAGCTCACTTCCTTCTTTCTGGACTACCTCAAACATCCTTCTTTCTGGACTACCACTACCTTACTTCTTTCTTGACTTCCTCACTTCATTCTTTCTGGACTACCTCTACATCCATCTTTCTGGACTTTCTCACTTCCTTCATTCTGGACTACCTCTACCTTAGTTCTTTCTGGACTACCTCTAACTTCCTTCTTTGTGGACTTCCTCACTTCCTTTTTTCTGGACTACCTCTACCACTCTTTCTTCTGGACTACTTCTACCTTCTTTCTAGACTGCTGCATTTTCTTCTATCTGGACTACCTCTAAAATCAATCTTTCTGGACTACCTCTAACTTCCTCCTTTCTGAACTTCATCAGGAAACAGTATATCTGATTAGAGGTCCTGGGACTTTGGTCAGCTGAACAGCCTACTTCATCAACCCAAAGGGTTAACATGAAAAAGTGAAGAAAAATGCTCTTGTCCAATAAGAAAGTATGATTTATTTTATGAAATCTGTTTCTGCCCCCTCAGCTGGGTGACTGGGGAGTGGGAGGACTGCAGTGCCTCCTGCGGTCAGACGGGGTGGCAGCGTCGCTGGGTGAGTTGCCAGCAGACATCCAGCAGGGGGCAGCAGCAGCGCTCAGTGCACAGCAAACTCTGTGGTGAGGACCGACCAGACGGGAAACGAACCTGCAACCGCTTACCCTGCCCCCCTGCCTGGCGAGCTGGGCCCTGGACCCCGGTATGAAGAGTGAAATCAGGGAACTATTCATAAGTCACAAAGTTATTTTAGCACCAAGAGTCCTCCAAAATGGTTGGGTTACCTCTAAATTCCTTCCCTCTGGCCTACTTCACCTCCTTCTTTCTAGACTATCTCTACAGTTCTCTTTCTGGACTATTTATATTTATATACTATACTTTCCACTTTCCTGACTACCTCTAACTTTTGTGTTTCTGGACTACCGCATTGCCATTTTTCTGGACTACCTCTTCCTTTCTTCTTTTTGGACAATCTCACTTACTTCTCTCTGGACTTCCTCTATCTTTATTCTTTCTGGACTGTCTTACTTATTTTTTTCCTTCTTTCTGGACTACTTCTTCATTTCTTCTTTCTGGACATCCTCTACCTAACTTCTGTCTCACTTCTTTCTTTACTTTCTTCTTTTTGGACTATTTCACTTCCTTCTATTTATTATTTCTAACTAACTAACTTCCATCATTCTGGATTACTTGTAACTTCTTGTGAGGTACTGGATAACAGGCTGGACTCAAACGCACGACAAGGAGAGCAGATCCAAGTTAACAGTAATCTTTAATACAACTGGCAGAGGTCGGTACACAATAGATCAGTCCCACAGGCTAACAAATCCAAATCGCTAAGGCAAAGGCAGGGTCAAAAAAACAAGCAGAGAATCAAAACACGAGGAGACTACAACACTGGAAAAAAGAACGCGAGGACGCTTGCACTCTGGGAAATACAAAGACGAACTGGCACAGAAGGGAAGGGGAACACAGCTTAAATACTAAAGAAGGGAGTGACTAACTATGGACAGGTGGACACAATCAGGGCGGGGAAACGATCAGACGCAGGAGAAGGTAGTAGGAAAGTAGGTCAGGGAATTTCATTCATTCAAAACGCGGAAGAACAGCAGGGCAGGAAGTGACGTGCTCTGAAACGAGAGGAGGGATTAGATTTCAAAATAAAACAGGAAATGGACAACATTCACAACCACAAGGACAAAAACATAACTTAACTATCTTGGGGCGTGACACTTCTTTCTGGACTGCTTATACCTTTGTCTTTCTAGACTATTTAACTTTTTTTTCTTTCTGCACTACCTAACTTCCATCTTTCTGGACTACCTCTAACTTCTTTCTTTCTGGACTACCCAACGTCCATCTTTCTCAACTACCTTTAACTTTCTTCTCTCTGGATTACCTGTAACTTCATTCTGGACTACCTCAAACTTCCATGTTTCTGGACTATCTCACTTTTTTCTTTCTGGACAACCTAACTTTCATCTTTCTGGACTACCTCTAACTTTCTTTTTTCCGGATTACCTGTAACTTCTTTCTGGACTACCACCTTACTTGGCCAGTTAAAACTACTATAAATCTTAAGATGTTTGTTGAATATGACCCAGATCAATATCTGATTAGCATAGAATCTAAACACCTGAATCTGACCACCGTGTTTATGCTTGTAGTGTTCAGTATCATGTGGAAATGGGACTCAGGAGCGTCAGGTTGTGTGTTCGAGACCAGAGGGTTCAGACCAAAACTGCAGCAACCCACGACCAATCACAATCCGCATCTGCCAGCCCCCACCCTGCAGTGGTAGGCATCAACCAATCACATACCAGATAATAGTGCACTGGCAGAGAGGGAAGGCTGCTGGGAAGTGCAGTTTGTGTATAGCTGACTGTGAGTTTATCCCCCTCTGCAGGTGACCAGAAGAATGCAATCATTCAGTGGTTGTCCAGGTCCAACCCAGACTTCCCAGCTCCCAAGATCTCCACCAGTACAACTCACATATTCCTCCTCTTCCTCATTTCTTGTTCTCTCTTCCCACCTTCTCTGGAGATGATTGTGAATGTTACTCAGGTGTTTGCATTCTCAGCTGACAGCTGGTGGTTTTAGTGGCAGGAAGCAGGATACTTTAGAAACCTTTTGATGGCGTCTGCTGAGGGTTTAGTTTATTTCTGTTGTTTTGTTTACAGTGACTCAGATCCCATAATCACGAGCATGATACAATTGTAAATGATGTCTGTACAGTTCAACCAAACAAGGTGAAAGGTCACCAGACTCTCCTATTATCTCAAGCTGCCTGTCAAAATAAAATCTACCAACAAATTCTTTCTTAGCTAGAAAAAGTAAGATAGTGATAACGAGGTGATAAATACCAGACCATTCCCACTACAGGTTATAGGGTAATATGAGGTGGAGTTGATCAGGTCTCTGATAGTTGTCTTTACACCACCACTCAATAAATAAACCTAAAAACATAACATTGGACTCACCGATCACATATTCTGCTCCCTGTGTCCAGGGCAGCGTTGCCGTGGTGACCGCTCAGTGTTTTGCCAGATGGAGGTGTTGAATCGGTACTGCTCCATCGCCGGTTACCGTCAGATGTGCTGCCATTCTTGCCGTGAAGTAAACCTCAGCAACTCTGACAACTCAAGCAACTTCAGCAACTTCAGCAGCACGATCCTGCCGACCGTCAACAGCAGGTCAGCTAGAACCATCAACAGCTGGGGGGGGGGGGCCAGAACCACTTTTGAATAGATTTCATGTCACTGATCTTTCTTTTTTTTGTCTTGTAGTTCGTGGAGTTTAACCACAGAGACAGTGACTTCAGCACCCACCTCCTCCCCCTGGTCTGACAGCAGCTATATCACCCATCACATCATTAGTGACATCACCAGCATGCTACCTTCCAGCTTCACTGTAACTCCGCCCCCGACCAGCAGGAGCAGCACCGACTTTGTGTACGTGGATTATGACGATTATGACGAATATTCATCCTATGAGGATCCTTCTATTCCCTCTGACACGTCTGATATCATTCCAACTACTACCACTGCTACTACCACTACTACAAGACGTCCGAGAAAAACAGCTCCACCACATTTATTCAAGAGGAAAACTGCCATTCCCACAGTGCCGCCTGCTACAGTTCCCATAGTAGGTGCAACCCCGGCACCGGGCAGGACCTCTGCCATCCCAGAGTACCCCACCACAACAATGTCAGCTGAACCTGATGGCATCATGACCGTCACGTCATCCCCAAACAGAACATCAGGAGGGAGGAGCCTTCAGACACAAACTGAACCTTCAGCACCATCGTCATCATCATCCTCCTTTTTCCCACTCTCTAAGAGGGAGAACAACTCGGTGGATGAAGTCCCGTACCGGATCGTGGGATTGGATGGTGACATCACCAGGGGACAGCAGAACTACTTTGTGCCGCGGATGCCGCCAATCCGCGAGCGAACACAAAACAAACGAATCCAGCAGCTTCTGAACGAGAAAAGACGAAAGGATGTTGTGAAGCGACCCAACAGGAGCGGAGAGGGCAGGACAGACAGGAAACATGGCGGATTATAAAATATTTCTCTTTTTGTTTTATTGTTCACTCGTGATGACGCATGTGCAGCTTGCTCACTTCCTGCTAACGCTAACAAACTCTTAACGAGAAACAGACCGCAGATGAGACAAACAACTAATGATGATTTTCCAACAGGTTCTCTGGAGTATCAGCCATGTTTGCCATAAAGAAACATCCTTGAATCTAGAATAATGTTTCTTGACGTGATCCTGAGAGGTTTAACTGTATAACACCAGAAACATTTGCTTCATTCTTCTTCTGGTGTTCAGTTGTTGGTTTTCACATTCATAATGTTTGTATTGAATAATCCTGTTTCTAAATAAAGCAAAGCCTCATCCAGGTGCTCATGTCATCACGACTTGTGTTAAAGGAGCAGTTCAACATTTCTCTGTCTGTCTGAGAGGAAGATGTTCAGATTGAAACTACTCTCTCATGTCTGCACAGTAACGCTGTGTTCAGATTGAGAACAAAGCAAATTTTCACCTTGCTTTACTCACGCATGTTGGACCGCCGGTATCATTTGTGTTCTCAATGCACCGGAGAAGAAGAGGAGTTTGTCTCCATAGATACCAACAACTTTTCTTTCCTCAATTTTCTCCATCAACATGGAAGAAATAACCACTGTTGCTGTATTGTGCATGATGGTGAAGTCCCAGATATGTGAGAAAACCAAACACCATCATGTCTGGATTCATAACATCACCTGGCAGTGAGCTGTACCATTACACAGACTGGATCTAGCAGCCACACATCACTACTGCAGTATGAACCCAAAACAGATCAAAAGGATGCTGAAATAACTTCATAATGATGTTGATTAGAAAAAAGTCTGAACTGATGCTTTGTCAGGTCTGTCTGCAAGACGACAAGCAAACAACTTTTAAAATGCTTGTTTTCTGAATGGAGTTTGGATGGATCAGAGCCAATCTATGCAGCTGCTCCATCAACACTCAACATAAAGTCATCTAGACGTTGCTGTTTCTACCATAGACAGTCTGTGGTTTGGGTCTCTGTACAGATGTGATCTACTATCATAGCTCTGGGTCGCCACAGACAGGTACCAGATTTATTTCCTCTTTTTCTGATTCACCAACGTCAGGACAGCAGTGATGACAGGAGGAAGATCTCAGTGCTGAGAGGCTTTCACCACACAGCATCATGCACATTTGTCGCTCCAGCTGAAATATTTCAACTCCTGTGAATATGTGAAATCCTTAGATTTATTCGTGTCACCCAGTGCAAATTTGCGTCTATTCACCTCTTCGCAAAGCTGATGTTTTCTCTCAACAGCTCGTGCTCTGAGACGTTTCTGGATCTCTGTGCTGTTTTAGTTTTCAGACTCTGTTCAGATATTTTATGGTTTTCATTAAATTTTCTCTCTGTGCATCATGAAGAGCAGCTGCTGGTCTGTTTGACATCAAACTGAATTCAGATCAGATGAGTCACAGCAGCTTGGTGTGTTAATGTCTGCACATCAGTGGAAACAGCTGACAGGTTCAAACATGGATCATCACACGAGTTCAGAGGAGAAGAAGAATCAGTTTACAGCGTCAAACACAGAAAACTGTAACAGATTTGCTCAAATAACCTCTTCACTGAATCCTTATTCTTTCGTAATCTAGAAGCAAAACAAGCACAAGCTATTTCAGCTTTTTTTTTTCAGCTGTGGTCATACAAAATGATTAAAAACCACGAAGGTTAACAAAACAAAACAAAAAGAAAATAATTAATTTTCTTGGGGGCGGCAGTAGCTCAGTCCGTAAGGACTTGGGTTAGGATGTGGAGGACCCGGGTTCAAATCCCCCATGGACCAAGACCAACTGGTTGCTGGAGAGGTGCCAGTTTACCTCTTGGGCACTGCCGAGGTGCCCCTGAGCAAGGCACCAAACCCCCAACTGCTCTGGGCGCTTGTCAGGAGCAGCCCCATCACTCTGACATCTCTCCATTGACATGTATATGTACTGTGTGAACAACAGAGTGTAAAACTGAATTTCCCCACTGTGGGACTAATAAAGGAATATCTTTCTTTCTTTCTTAATGAATTGATCAACTAATTTCAAAAACTGTCATTAAAGAGTGAAAAATGTTTGTGACAGTTTCTCAGAGTCCAATATTTTGATTTATTTTACCAACAACGTGAAACATAAAGAGATTCAGTTTAGAATAAAAGTAGAAATAGAAATAGAATTGTTGTTGTTGTTATTGTATAAGACAGAAAAAAATTAAACTAACTTGAAAAAGTACTAAAATGATTAATTGGTTATCAAAATAGTTGCAGACTAATTTTATGTCAACAGTCTAACAGTTGTTATTATTATTATTATTATTATTATTATTATTATGTTATGTGTATTGTATGTATTATCAGAATTAAATATACTGAAAATATTAAAACTAAAAGTAGTTATTGTGCAGAATGGCTCCTTTCAGGGTTTTTATATTTATATTTATATTTATATTTATGTTTATATTTAGATTTAAATTTAGATAACATACCTGAGTATTTCTTCCACTCAGTGAATGTAGTTACTTGCCACTGTATGAAAAGCTAAAAGGGATGTAGATACCTGTGAGAACAAATTCGGGGATTTAACCACCAAAGAAAAACCTGGCAGTATTTGCTCCGGGCTCCTTAACATCTACACCGTCCTTGACAGACACAGGAAGCTAAGATGGCGGCCGCTGTTGTGAGGGGACTCGGCTCCACTTTGTGTAAAAACCTACGAGAGATCCGCGTCCACCTCTGCCAGAATTCTGCGGCTAGCAAGGGTGCCAGGTAAGCTCCGAGTCGGCCTGCTCGGGCAAGAACAGCCGGGACCGAAATATTATCCGCGTTATACTGCCTGTTAGCTTAGCATTCTCATAGAAAATGACCCGAACAGTGCTAACGGCTAACAGTTAGCAAGCAGCTAACAGCAGAATGACCTGAAAGCAGCTAGCAGCTAACAGTTAGCATGAGACTGTCAACACAGTTGGTTGCGTTTACAGTAAAAGTACTAATACCACACAGTAAAAATACAATGTTACAATAAAAGTACTAATACCACACTGTGAAAATACTCTGTTACAGTAAATGTACTCATACCACACAGTGAAAATACCCTGTTGCAGTAAAAGTACTAATAACACATTGTGAAAATACTCTTACACTAAACATTATAACACCACACAGTAAAAATGCTGTGCTACAGTAAAAGTACTAATACCACACAGTAAAAATGCTCTGTTAGAGTAAACTTACTAATACCACACAGTAAAAATATTCTGTTACAGTAAAGTACTAATACATGACTGTGTCCCTGTGTCTTCTATAGAGACTTTGTGGAGCAGCACTATGTGACTCTAAAGAGGTCCAACCCAGACTTCCCGATCCGGATCAGAGAATGTTCTGGAGTCCAGGCCCGGATATGGGCCCGATACGGTGAGTCGGCTCAACGCTAAAAGGAGTAGCTCACTGTTTTAGCTTCATTACATTCATGGTTTCAGTATTTTAAGACAGACTGACGCTTCAGCTGCTTTCAGGACTCAAGCATCAAACTGTGATTATGATGACACTTCAATTAGTTCAGGCCACACAGTTTTATTTACAGTAATACTTAAACATTCACACTTCATTTACAGGGATACTTAAACATTCACATTTCACTTACAGTGATAGATACTTCAACATTCACAATGTATTTATTTCCTGATTAATAATAATAATAATAAATATTCATAACGTTTGTGTTCAGATTTCGGCAAGGAGAGCAGCGTCTCTGTGGACAATATGTCAGCTGATCAGGTGGCCAGCGCTCTGCAGACTCTGGTCCATTCCAAACCCTGACCCTCCCTCCCACCGGTCTCTGCTGAAATGGTTCAGTCCAGAACGGACTTCATTCATTCAGTTTGTATGTAAATGTGTCGATATGAATAAACTTCAATATTATTAATGTCACAATGTTTCCTGCTGGTTTTTATTATTATTACTATTATATTTAGTGTACTTGATATTTGGATTATCAAAAGGTTTCACTGGTTTTAAGGTCTTTTACTGGTGGACAAGGTAGGTGTTATTGGGTAAAAAGTAGGTTTCACTCGTTTTAAGGTGTTGTACTGGGGGATTAGGTCGGTGTTAGGTTTTAAGGGGGTTCACTAAAGTCTTAGGCAGGTTTTGACAGAGTTACCAGGGATTTATTCTTTTATTAAGGCATTTGACAGAGAATTAACTTGGTTTTATTGGTGGGGGTCACAAACTTTCACTGGTTATAGAGGGGAATTCACTTTTATTATTATTATTATTAATAATTCATGTATTTATATAGCACTCTGCTTTAAGAAGAAGAAGAAGATAGTCCTTTATTAGTCCCACGAGGGGAAATTCAATTTTTTCACTCTGTTGTTAACTTTATACACGGTACATGCAGACCCGAACACACACATGCACAAACATGCAACAATGGAGAGATGTCAGAGTGATGGGGCTGCTCCTGACAAGCGCCCCGAGCAGTTGGGGGTTTGGTGCCTTGCTCAGGGGCACCTCGGCAGTGCCCAAGAGGTAAACTGGCACCTCTCCAGCTACCAGTTCACACTCAGTTCTTGGTCCATGGCGGGACCCAAGCCAACTCCCTTCAGACTGAGCTACTGCCGCCCCCAGGGAGTTTCACAGGATTTGAATGAAACTTCTGTGGTCAATAACAAAAAGACAAAACAAACAAACACTTTCATTGGAAACAGTTTATTCTTCTATATGTGAAGCATGATTGAATTCTGACCTTTTAATAAAAGATCACATTTACTCTCTGGTTACACATGACTGATTTTTTTTCTTACTTTTTTTTTTTTTACAGTGAAAAACTCAGGTCTATATTTCTTGTGGCTCTTATGTTTCATGTGTTATATCTTTATATTTGGTGCTTTAGTTTACACAGATACTCTTTAAATAATTACTTAATTTCAGAGTTGATGGATGAGTGGAATAAATGAGGAAATGAAGTGTGATGCAGCAGAAACACCAGCTGGTCCCGGAGCTCCTTCAGTGGCAGGAGGAGCAGTGACTCTGGAGACCTGAAGGGGGCAGTAGAGGAAACAGTAATGTAGATCTCACAATGTTGATTTACAGTTAATTTTTTATTAATAATAAATCAGCCTCATACAAATATATACTTCTGTGTAAAATTTTGTTTTTTTGAGATGAAAATTGAGAACCTGTCAACATGTATGGTTCAATATTTTATCAGCGGTGGAACTGTTAATTAGCTTTAATGTTCATAACGTTACTGTTTTATATGCACAAAGATGTTTGTGTTTTATATGTATAAAGATGTTTGTGTTTGTATATTTAAAAAGATGTTTGTATATGTATAAAGGTGTTTGTGCTTGTATATGCATGAAGATGTTTGTTTGTATGAGTATAAAGGTGTTTGTATATGTATAAAAATGTTTGTGTTTGTATGTGTATGAAAATGTTTGTGTTTGTTATGAAATACTGTGATCAATAAAAGGAGCCTGGCTCAGCTCCTGCAGGAAGAGCTGTTATAACTGCACCGGACATGACGTAGCACAACAACCTAGTGAAGTTCCGGTGAATAAGCTAACTGACTAGCAGCAGCTAGCAGCCCAGCAGTGCAGATAAAACCCAGTAAACACAGTGAGGCTCGGTTCGGTTCTTCTTCTCTGACGGGAACCAGCTCCACTTCGGGCCGAAGGAGAGTACCGACACTCCGCCGACGAGATGCCTGAAAGTGAGTCCGAGCTCCGGAAGTTTGTTAGCAAGAGATCTATTAGCACGCTAACACATTATCCCGTGTTAGCATGCTAACCGATGCTAGCTAAGGAGATACAGTTCAGTTTAATGAAACGTCCTCCAGATTAATGTTTGACTGGACATCATTTTTCATGAAAAAGTGTGTTTTATTAACCCATATTAAAGCCGAGCCACCCTCCTCATGAGAATCGGTTAGCTTAGCTTAGCTTAGCTCTACCGTACTCTGATCACTCACATCATAACAAACTGTACACTGTTTGTCAGTTTAAAGCTGATTCACTCAGAGACACGGAGCGGATTTTATTGTTCTTCACATCGGTCCACCCCATTAATCGCTGTTTGGAATAAAATTACATACTTCTAATACACATACAGTACGCTGTTTAGTGTCACACCTTCATAACAGTTATATACGGGTGTAGCGCTGCCTGTGGTACTGTCTCTGTGTGTGTGTGTGTGTATATACACTTTCAGAGCTTAATTAAGGTACATGGTTCTCACAGGACACATGATGATCTGATAGACTATGATGCTTTGTTGTAGATTAAACTAGTCAACAGGACAGGATATGAAGGAGTTAAAATGCAGCAATAACATTAATCCAGAAACACCAGATAAATAATAGGAAAACACTGAATACTGACACAGCAGTACTTTTACTGCTGATGGTACTTAGATACCAGGGTGCTGAGTTGTTATGTACTGTGATTTTTAAGTATTGTGATTCTATATTCTCATTTATTGTGATTATTGTTAACCTTTTTACCACTAGACCATGGGGAAAAAAGTAGAATCAGACACTTCTAGGGACTTTTAATTTGTAAAATCTCTAAATGAATCCAGTAAAAATATGATATGATTTTCAGCATGTATGTATTCAGAGATGTCCTGAAGTCAAATATATCAGGATCATTGTCAGGAATTATTTATTAAATTTTTATCCAGCAACCCAAAAATCAAAGATTAAAGACATTTCCTTCACAACTTAGTGGTATTTTCTTTTATTTTATAAGGGGTATTTAATGGTTTATACTTCTGCTGAATATAATCCAATCAGTTGTATGTGCTGTTCCCTTTGATAACACCTTATTTTGAAAAGCAGATGTAGTCCCAGGTGTCGACTTCCTCTAACTTCTCCAGGGTGGTGTCTAGCTCTCCGTCAGCACCGTTCTCTTTATCCATCCATGGTCAGCTCCATAGGGGTCGTTTTAATGCATTTAACATAAATGTCAATATATGGGAGATCTACAGTTGTAGCATCGGCCCATTTGACCATGGAGATGAGAGTAGTGGCTGACCGAACCGCTCATTACTGCCATACAATAAAGTTTCCTGTCCGTGACAGAGTTAGCATGCAGCTTTAGGCGTGATGTCTAGCTCTGCTTTTCCTGCAATGTGTGAAACCCAAAGTGTTTCCATCCTTTACTGGGTGTGGATGTGGATTTACAGATATATCGATTCAGGCATTAAAACATTTGTTTGGAAATCTAATTTAAAAAATCGTGATACATAGTTGATGCTCTATTATCGTGTATGAGTCAGTGAGCTTTAGCGTCCCCTGCTGTCAGTAACATGTTCTCTGGTTTCAGCTGAGAGCTACTCCAACCCTCTGGCTCCTGAAGGCCATGAGCTGGACGACCACAGAGCTGCTGCTCAGTGAGTATTACTATACTGTCTATGTGTGTGTCTTTAGTAGTAGTAGTAGTTACAGTAGTCTTAGTCCTGTGTCAAAACTCCTTGTTAGTTTTTATCATATTTAGGCACCTCATCCTGTTTTTTTTTCCTGTTGTCTTATCATTTTAGTCACATCTTAGTCAAAGTGAACCGTAACTATTTTAATGTAGTTTTAGTCTAAAAACTGTTAGAGTAATCAGATTAAGTATTGTACATTTTAGTCATCAGATGTTTCTGTTGTTGTCATGTTGTCATGCTGCTGCTGTTGTCCTCTTTTAGATTTTAAAACAATAATATTTCCTCTCCTCTTATTTCGTCAACAGAAATAAAGACCGATTTTAGTGAAGTTTTTTCGGTCACTAAGCTACATATTAGTGTAGCATATTTTTGGTCAACAATATTGTGTGTTGATATCGTCACAGTTAACTTGTTTTCACACCGGGGATGAAAGCTGTGAAAATATTTGTTGGTGATTTTTCACATTCATTCATCGATGCATGAGTTGTTTTTACTGTAATAAACCCACAATCAACTCAACGCTCTGGAGACGAGTTTGTCTAGGCCATGCCCACTTTTGTGGGATAGAAAGCTGTAGATCTCATAGACCTCGATGTAATCTGAGGGGTGTTTGGATTGTAATTTTAACAACTCTGTATTCATTCGTCTCTTGTTATACAAACCCTTGTTTTTGTTTTTATTTTATTTGACTTTTTATTTTACCAGGTAAAATCAATTGAAAACAGCTCCTCATTTACAATGATGACCTAGCAAGCAGCCCCAGCAGACTTAATAAATGAAGGTTGATCGCCACCATGTCCTTCCAGTCTTTCCTCCAACACAGTGGTTGATATTTGCAGACATCTTTACATATCTGATTGAATCCCGTTAGGCTAAGTGTTGTCTGTAAATAAACAATGTTGCACCAATTAGTCGCGTTTCATCTGAACAGACCATTAGTGTTTAATGACATCAGTGTTGTTTCATCTTGATCTTATAATTGTCTCATCATGGTCTCGTCATCGTCGTGGAAACACAGGTTGCTTACGAACATATTCGGCCGTTTTCATTAACCATATTAACATTATCTCCAGGTCCAAACTGACCAATGACGACTTCAGGAAGCTGCTGATGACACCGAGGGCCACGCCCTCCTCAGCCCCACCCTCCAAGTCCAGACATCATGAGTGAGTCTAGAAAAAAACTCTGTTTCTGATGATGATGATGATGATGAAGATGACGGAAGTAACTTCATTACTTTTTTCTCCCAGAATGCCAAGAGACTACAACGAAGATGAGGATCCTGCAGCGAGGAGAAGGAAGAAGAAGAGGTGAGCGTATTGATCAAATAATAATGTTGTAATAATATTGTGTGTTTTAAGTCACTAAACTAACGTATTAATGTGTAATAAATGTCCAGTGAATCAACTCTACGCTCAGTCTATTGATCAGAGCATCCTGAGCTCCAGTTGATCCGGTCATGGTACTGGTTATTAATTATTGATTCATTTCATTGCAGTTACTATGCTAAGCTACGTCAGCAGGAGATGGAGCGAGAGAGAGAGCTGGCTGAGAAGTACCGAGACAGAGCGAGAGAGAGACGAGACGGCGTCAACAAAGACTATGAAGAGACAGAGCTGATTAGCACCACAGCAAACTACAGAGCTGTAGGACCCACCGCTGAGGCGTGAGTACTACTAATGCTAACAGTGCTAACAGCTAACTACAGAGCTGTAGGACCCACCGCTGAGGCGTGAGTACTGCTAATGCTAACAGTGCTAACAGCTAACTACAGAGCTGTAGGATCCACCGCTGAGGCGTGAGTACTGCTAATACTAATGGGATATATTTGTACTTCATATTTGTTGTTTTATGTTTCAGAGACAAGTCCGCAGCAGAGAAACGTCGTCAGCTGATCCAGGAGTCTAAGTTTTTGGGAGGTGACATGGAGCACACTCACTTGGTGAAAGGTCTGGACTTTGCTCTGCTGCAAAAGGTGAGTGTTCCTACGTTATCTAACGTGGTTAGCATTAACGCTGCATGTAGCTACACCAGATAAGCAGTTTAAATTAATTTCTTTTGCTGTGTTACATATTTGTTACCAAGAAACAAACAGCTGCTATAACAGCTATAACAACAGTGCTGATAGTGTGTGTGTGTGTGTGTGTGTGTGTGTGTGTGTGTGTGTGTGTGTGTGTGTGTGTGTGTGTGTGTGGGTGTGTTCCAGGTCAGAGCTGAAATCACCAGTAAAGAGAAAGAAGAAGAAGACATGATGGAGAAAGTCCAGAAAGAGGCCAAGTATGAAACCAAATATTATAATTATTTAATTATACAATAATAATCAGCAATAAGTCAACTTGTGAGTAAAGTTTTCTACTAAATAATCTGTCTGACCTTTGACCTGTCTGTCTCTTTCAGGAAGGACGTGGAGCCGGAGGAGAAGATTGAGTTTAAGACTCGTCTCGGTGAGTCTGATCAGCTGATGGTCACTTGGCTCTGGTTTTGATCTCACAGGATTATATTGGTTGGACTGGATTATATTCTGATCTGATCTGAAAACTGGTATTTCAAAGCAGGTCCAAAGATTTCTGTTTTCTGATTTGGATCCAGATTTCATGAGCCAATCCTATCTATCTACCTAAAATTTAAGGCAGAAATCTGGATCAATTTGATCTAAAAAATTCAGGATGATGATGATGTTTCTACTGCTTCATACTCTCTTAACTCCTTCACATGCTTCCACACTCAAGTTACATTTTTTCTTTTGGAGGAAAAGTTGAAAAAGAAGTTACGATGTTGTTGTTTGCTCAAAATATCTGTTTGCATCCTCTCCTCCCCCTCAGGTAGGAATATCTATCGGGTGGTGTTTAGGACGGGTCAGGTGGAGAGGAACGAGCTCTTCCTGCCTGGCAGGATGGCGTATGTGGTCGATCTGGATGATGAGTTCACCGACACTGACATCCCAACAACTCTGATTCGCAGCAAAGCCGACTGCCCGAGTATGGAGGTACTGACACATCTCCACCTCCTCCATTACATTCATTTAGCTGACGCGCTTATACTAACTTCATGTGTATACTACATACTACCATCATGTTATGTCTCTGTGTGTATATTGCATACTACATACTACCATCATGTTATGTCTCTGTGTGTCTCTCAGGCTCAGACGACTCTCACTACCAACGACATTGTGATCTCGAAGCTGACTCAGATCCTGTCATACCTCAGACAGGGAACACGACACAAGAAGATCAAGAAGAAGGACAAAGGTGACTTTATTTACACCTGCTGCTTTTCGCTGGTTGGCCGAGAGACAGACAGATTCCTGGGCTTTATGTTTTCAGGTTGTCCGTCCCATTTTTATGAACGAGATATCTCAGGAACACCTGGAGGGAATTTCTTCAAATTTGGCTACTGTCAAGAAAACAAGTGTTTTGAGACCAAAATTTGTTGTATTTCAAAAGTTGTCATATTTTGAGACTAAAAGTCATAGTATTTAGAAACCAAAGTTGTAATATTTTTTAATCAAATGTCGTAGTATTTTGAAATCAAAAGTCATAGTATTTTCAGACCAAAAGTCATAGTATTCTGAAACCATATGTAGTAGTATTTTGAGACCATACGCAGTGGTATTTTGAAACCATATGTAGTAGTATTTTGAGACCATATATAGTAGGATTTTGAGACCAAAAGTCATAATATTTTGAGACAAAAAGACATGTTTCCAGACTAAATGTTGTAGTATTTTGTACACTCCTGTGCAGACAGATTGTAATTTATGTAGTTTCTGAGTGAACTGCTGTCATTTGAACAGGTAACAGTGGAGAGGTTAATAACTGTGTTTGTGTTTCAGGTAAACTGGATGATAAGAGGGCTCCTGAGGCTGATCTGAGGTCAGTTCACAACACAACATATAACTCCTTCTTCTGTGTTTCAGAAAGACACTCCATCACACTTTGTCTCTGATTGTGTTTCAGTATCTTTGAGGACATCGGGGACTACATCCCGTCCTCCACCTCATCCTCCAAACCTCCCAAAGACAAAGACAGACACAGAGAGAGAGACAGGGAGAGAGAGAGAGAGAGGGAGAGGGAGAGAGAGGAAGACAGCAAGAGCAGGAGACATACTTACTTTGAGAAACCACGAGTAGATGAACACCAGGTCAGTTAGACACTTGTTTGTTTACATTAATATTAATATTATTATTACTGTTGTCTGAAACTAACCGTCTGTCTGTCTTTAGGTCCTGGAGGTGGATACAGGTACATTACTTCATTGATTTCTTTTTAACAAGTCGGTTCATTTAAATCACAAACCAGCACACCCAAACACACAACATACAGATGGATAATAAATGAACTAATAATCAAACAACACATAGGTCCTAATATATAATTGTTTACAGATGAGTAATTTAACATGACCTCATGCTGTATGCCACATCTGGACTATAAATGACCATATACAGTATATAACATATTTATATAAGATAAGATCAAAAAAGAGCAAAATACAACACATTAAATAGGGGGGGGTAAGGTATCTAATTGTCATATAAGATCTATAAACATTTATACGGCATAACATACAGTATCTATAAACATATTTATATCAAATATGTATAAATGATAAACGTATTTATATCACATTATATCTATAAACATTTATATAGCATTTCTAAACATTGGTATATAACATACAGTATCTATAAACATGTTTATATAATTTATTTCTAAACATTACAGCTGTATAACACAGTATCTATAAACATTTATATCAAATATGTGTGTATTTATAGTACATTATATCTATCAACATATTTATATAACATATTTCTAAACATTACAGCTATATAACACAATATCTATAAACGTCCAGACAATCACCACTATGACCTCTCAGTTCGTCAGTTCATGTTTTATTGTTGTATTTGTTGGTCATTTTAAAGTAAAACAAGGCAAAATGAACAAAAGATACATTTTTATATTTTTAAAAACATAAAACGTCAATATGTTGAATATGTAGGTGCCATAACAGAAAACAAGTTAACCAACGAGACACTCATTAACTCATTAATGTCTGTCTGTGTCCAACAGGTCCTGGATCAGTCAGAGAGCAGATCAAGATGATCAATGAGAAGTTTGCAGGAGCAGCAGGCAGCCAATGGCCAGGCCAGGAACCATATCCTTCTGTAACACAACAGCTGATTGGTTTATAGCTCATGTTTTATACTTATATATTATATAGTAGTTATCATATTCCTTCATTCCTCACAGTAACTGTGTTGACGGTCATGCAGCCTCTCGAGGTACAGACTTTACTAATAAACCCAGCTTTACTGTGGGACACAGAGACCCACTTTGTGTAAAAACAGCATCAGAGGTGTGTAACTGTACACAGGACAGGAGTACTGTATGTAGTATTACTGTAGTATTGTTCCTTAACCAGTTTGAACTGGTTCTCAGAGGAGAGACGGTAAAGAACAACTGGGAGACTTCTTTGGAGGATCAAACTCATATGCAGAGTGTTACCCTGCTACGTAAGATACACACATACTGTTAACACAACACATATAAATACGCACATATATAATCAGTCATACATGTATTAGTACTTAAAGTGTGTGTGTTTGTGCAGGATGGACGACTTGGCTGTGGACAGTGATGAGGAGGTGGACTACAGTAAGATGGACCAGGTAACTGTTGATATCATTCATTGAGAATGTCATTATCTCTGATGTCCACAATTAATGTCCATAAACTCACCTGTAACTGTCCTATAGGAACTACATGTAGTCATGGTTCATGTTTCACCTGTAACTCTGGTCCTGGTCCTCCTGTTAGCGCTAACCCAGCCGCTGTGTGTGTGTGTGTGTGTGTGTGTGTGTGTGTGTGTGTGTGTGTGTGTGTGTGTGTGTGTGTGTGTGTGTGTGTGTGTGTGTGTGTGTGTGTGTGTGTGTGTGTGTGTGTGTGTGTCTTTTAGGGGAATAAGAAGGGTCCTCTGGGCCGGTGGGACTTCGACACTCAGGAGGAGTACTCAGACTACATGAACAACAAGGAAGCGCTGCCAAAGTATGAATGGTTTATTGTTCCCTCAGCCTTGACTGACAGACTCTATGAGCCTGCTGGTGTGTTGAAGTGAGTGTGTTGATGATGAAGTTTGTCCCTGCAGGGCTGCCTTCCAGTACGGCATCAAGATGTCTGAAGGCAGAAAGACTCGACGCTTCAAAGAGACCAATGAGAAGGCAGAACTGGACCGACAGTGGAAGAAGATCAGCGCCGTGAGTTTACAGTCTAGCTGTACACTATATACATGTACTATATGTGTGTGTACTGTATATACACACACATATAGTACATGTATATACATACATGTATACTCACGTTCACACACACATACTGTATATGTATATTTTTAATATGGAGCCCATGTTGCTGTGGTAACACTAAGGTCTGTTTCAGATCATAGAGAAGAGGAAGAAGATGGAGGCTGACGGGTGAGTGTTTCCTGCCATCAGCCAATCAGAACACAGCATGCAGTGCTCACCTTTTGCTCTGTTACAATAAGTCAGTAAACAGTCAACAACAGTCAGTTAACAACAGTTGTCAACAAGTCAGTGTGTCGGTAAACTACAGACAAACAGTCCATCAGCAGTCAGTAAACAACAAACCGCACGGTCAGTAAACAACAGTCAGTAACAACGAACAGCAAGCAGTCAGTCAACCCTCAGCAAACAGTCAGTAAACAACAGTCAGTAACAACGAACAGCAAGCAGTCAGTCAACCCTCAGCAAACAGTCAGTAAACAACTGTCAGTAACAACGAACAGCAAGCAGTCAGTCAACCCTCAGCAAACAGTCAGTAAACAACAGTCAGTAACAACGAACAGCAAGCAGTCAGTCAACCCTCAGCAAACAGTCAGTAAACAACAGTCAGTAACAACGAACAGCAAGCAGTCAGTCAACCCTCAGCAAACAGTCAGTAAACAACTGTCAGTAACAACGAACAGCAAGCAGTCAGTCAACCCTCAGCAAACAGTCAGTAAACAACAGTCAGTAACAACGAACAGCAAGCAGTCAGTCAACCCCCAGCAAACAGTCAGTAAACAACAGTCAGTAACAACGAACAGCAAGCAGTCAGTCAACCCTCAGCAAACAGTCAGTAAACAACAGTCAGTAACAACGAACAGCAAGCAGTCAGTCAACCCTCAGCAAACAGTCAGTTAACAACAGTCAGTCAGCAATTCAACAAGAACAGTCAGTTGTCGGTCAGTAAACAACAGTCAGTAAACAGTGTGTAAACATGTTTATGTTTCAGGGTGGACGTGAAGAGGCCCAAATACTGAAGACTTCCACCATCTCTCTTCTGCTGTCCAGCACGATCAGTTATTGATCAGTTATTGATCTGTGATGTGATTAGTAGTTTTTGTTGAAAACCTTAAAGTTTAGATCAGCTTCATGAAAACATTTTAAAGTTCAATAACTCAACATGTCTGTTAGTAACCTTATATCTGATGTTATTGATTAGTTTGTGATATCTGATGTTATTGATTTGTTTGTGATATCTGATGTTATTGATTAGTTTGTGATATCTGATATCTTGAATCATAATTAAACATCAAGGAAACTGATTATTGTTTAATTTTTATCCTCTACTGGTTTTCCTGTGTTTTGTTTTTTTAAAGGAGTTTGACAAGATGGAATCAAACTGGTGATGTTGGGGTTTCGTGTTCTGAGAGTTTTCACCTGTGTTGAGGGTTTTTCTGTGGTTTAAGGGTTTTTTTCTGGGTTTGAGGGTTTTCTCACCTGGTGTTGATGGTGTTTTTGGGGGGTTTGAGTGTTTTCACCAGGGTTTGAGGGGTTTGATTATTAAGAGGCGTGTTCGTTTTAATTAAAGTGTGTGTGTGTGTGTGTGCGCTTGTGTGTGTGTGTGTGTGTGTGTGTGTGTGTGTGTGTGTGTGTGTGTGTGTGTGTGTGGAGTGAGAGAGAGAGAGATCTAATTAGTGTTTGTTGATCCCCTTAAGGAGCTGCTGCTGTTCCAGGAGTCGTTAAGCTCGTTAAGACGCAGCTCCTCGTTAAGAGATCAAACTCTTTGTGTTTGTTGTTGTTGATGGTAGAAACATCTTTAACACTTTGACAGACAACTGAACTTATTAGTCCTCCAGATTAGCATCAGCGGTGCTAACGAGTGTTAAATTATCTGCAGTGTGTGTGTGTTGACGGACAGTTGGACTGATGAATATGGAGATGTGGATGTTTCTGAAGATGCTAACAAGATGATAACGAGTGGCTAACAAGGCCTCAGAGCTCCGCCCACCAGCAGCTCAAACAGGAAGTTGAATTTTGAACATCAAAGATAAACTTTGACGGTTTTTGTCTTTAATTTGATGATGTTGATATTTACAAACTGAATATTTAATGTACAACATGAAGGTGCAGCAAACTTTAGATTTGAATTTTGAACTTAAAACTTTATTTAAATGATGAAACTCGTCTTCAGTGTAACATCAGTCTTCCTCTTTCTTCTCATAACCCTTTAAATACATCAGAGTATAATGAAGCAAGTATACGCAGTATCTCAAATACAGTATTTCTGTGTACTTTTGTACTGTGTTCTTTTGTTCTCTGATGAACGATCTCATCCTCTCTGATTGGTCGACTTCCCCGTCATCCCGCTCCAGTGGTCACATTCATCACAGTGACAGGCACAGCCGACCAATCAGATCACACTGTGTGAGAGAGAGGCGATGAAGCCAAAAGGTGACCCGACGTTCTCATTTACTTAACTGGGTCACCGTGGCAACAAGGTGTGTGTGAGTAAGACCCGAGAGTGAAACTGGGCTAAAACACAGCGGGTTAATGTCATGACACAATTCACACCTCCATCAATCACCATAGCACGCACACACACACACTCTCGTATATGTTAGTTAAATCTGACCTTTCTACAAAGTGATGGATTTAGTTCCTGTGTGAGAGAACCAGAGTTTGTTTGGACCAATCAGAGAACAGAACTGATCATGTAAAGAACAAAGAAAAAAGACAAAATCTGAAACAGGATTCTCAAATTTTCTTTGTGTTCAGTTATATACAGTATGTGCTGTGTATGTATGTAAATATGTATGTATATATGTGCATATACTGTATATACACAAACATACCTGTGTGTGTGTGTGTGTGTATATATACACACCTGTGTGTATATAAAATGATCAATTTCAGGTTTAAATCTGCTGGTTTATTTTTCCTGTAAACAAACATGATACAGAAAGTTTAAATGATTCAAAACTGATGAATGAAAGATTAAAGACAGGTCACATGACTTCAGGCAGCTAAAAAGTCAACAGATGTTTTTAAAGCAGTCGTTTTGTTTGGTCACAACTTTTATTATTACTGTAATTTTACTGTTGAATCAATCTCTTCATGAATTCAACCTGATCAATAATCAATCATCGGAACGCCATTTGTTCTAATTGTTTAATAAAACATAGTTCAGTTTCTGAGTAAAACCTAGTTACAGGTTTAAGTTCCTCATATTCCTCATCCAATTAACCACCAACTTAGACACGTTCAGTATTTACACTTAAAAACTAATAATAATAAGTCACAATAATAATAACAATAATAACTACAGTACATTGAGCCATAAAAAGTAAAAACAGAACAAAGATCAACTAATTAGCTGTAACTGCTGCCTCGTTAAGGACTGGAGCTCGTTAAATGTGTCACTGCCCTGACCACACCCAGTCTGTGATGTCACACTACACCATGTTACGTGGTGACATCACTTTATCATCAGAGTATTTTAACCTCGAGATGGCAGCAGGTGGACTTTCAGGCTGTGATTAATTACTCGTTACACCTCAGAATCCGTTAACCACATCACTGCCCCTCTAACCACACCCAACCTGTGATGTCACTCCTAATGTCTGGGACTCATTAAGCTCGTTACGAGTTAGATCTTGTTAGGCATGTGGCTACCGTGACCTCTGTACATCTGTGATGTGATGTCATACTGCTCTGTAGTAAAGGGTGATGTCACTCATGAGGTCTGAGGACTTTAATAACGGGAATATTTTTAGGCTGTGATTCTTTACTCATTAAGCTCGTTAAGGGTCAGAGCTCGTTAAGGGTCAAAGCTCGTTAAGGGTCAAAGCTCGATAAGGGTCAAAGCTCGATAAGGGTCAGAGCTTGTTAAGGGTCAGAGCCCATTAAGGGTCAGAGCCCGTTAAGTGTCAGAGCTCGTTAAGGGTAAGAGATAAAGGGTCAGAGCTTTTTAAGGGTCGGAGCTTGTAAATGGTCAAAGGTCGTTAAGGGTTAAAGCCCGTTAAGGGTCAGAGCTTAAGGGTCAGTGCTTGTTAAGGGTCAAAGGTCGTTAAGGGTTAAAGCCTGTTAAGGGTCAGAGCTTTTTAAGAGTCGGAGCTTGTTAACGGTCAAAGCTCGTTAAGTTCCATTACTTGTTGCATCGAGAATCTCAACACATGGACAGTAACAGTACTTCTACTACATTAAGTACTACTGCAGCTAGTACCAGTACTATGACTTGTGTCACTTCTAACTACTAAACATGAAATACAGAAACACTAAATACATGTTTAGGTGTGACTCCGCCCCCTACAGGTGGGAACTCTCAGGGGGTGGGGCAAATGGGGGGGGCAGGGCTAATAGGAGTCCTGTCCAGCTCCAGGTGTTTCACCTGATGACATCACAGGTGATCATGTGATGGTAACGTTTAAACTCCTCCCCTTCAAAATGTCCAATCCTATTAACATGACACTCCTTCTCTTCATTAATAATAATAACAATTCTAATAATTAAAAACAGGAAGTAGGGGGCTGATGGGATTTTCAGAATTATTTCCTCTTTTTTATTCGTCCATCATGTGCTTTTCTTTTTCAGGAGGTCCAACATTTCTTCTTCTGATTCTTTACTTGTTGAGCTTGTCATCCCTTCATCAGTTCATCTGGTGTGTCAGAAGAGAAGTGGTGGTTTGGTGAAAGTTCGGTTCTCTGCAGTAAAACACAGTAAAATTTCATTTATTTCATCCATCCATACATCATCTGTTACCTCTTATCCTGTTCAGGGTGCTGGGGGGGGGGGGGGGGCTGGAGCTGATCCCAGCTGATATTGTCCAGGGTGAAGGCGGGTTCTGCATGTCTTTGGACTGTGGGATGGCACATCCATACATGAGGCTGCAAGAGGGTTTGCTGTCTCCACAGCACAGTCTCAAGAGCATGGAGGAGATACCAGGAGACTAGCCGTTACACCAGGAGGGCTGGACAGGGCCGTAGAAGGGCATCAACCCAGCAGCAGGACCAGTATATGCTCCTTTGTGGCAGGAGGACCAAGAGGAGCACTCCCAAAGCCCTACAACATGACCTCCAGCGGGCGACTGGTGTGCATGTTTCTGACCAAACTGTCAGAAACAGGTTCCATGAGGGTGGCATGAGGGCCCAACATCCTGTAGTCGGACCTGTGCTCACAGCCCAGCACCGTGCAGCTCCATTGGCATTCACCAGAGAACACCAGAACTGGTAGGTTGTGCTATAATCTCATACTATACTAGCAGTACTACCTCATACTATACTAGTAGTATTTAACCTCATACTATACTAGTAGTACTACCCCAGACTATACTAGTCTTACGTATTGATTTGGTCAACATGTAGTATTCAGCACACTAAAAGTACCTAGATGTGGTACTGATCTGTAGTAAACCTCCAGTCTCCATCAGACCAGTCTACCTCTCCTACTGTATCCCACAATGCAAAGCTCTGGACCACTAAACGTCTCCTTTTTTATATTTTTTGTAGCTATTTCATCATTAAATTCACTTCTGAACATGTTTGAGGAGACAAATCAACTGCGTAGATTCTGAATATTGACAGTTTTATGATATAAAAGACGACACGTCACTGTGATGAATGAATCTTATTATCATGAGTGTGTGTTCTGCTGTGTAGTCTGTGATTGTTTTTCTTGATTCAATTTCACAGTGGAAACACACAAAGACTGAACACATTATTTAAAGTGACAGAAACTCTTCTGTGTTCAGACTTTTTCAGCTGAGTTTCATGAGATTATTTTATCATTTCATTGATTTGTTTAGTAAATCAAATGTTAAATAACAAACTGATAATCAATTATCTAGATTTATTAAAGTATAATTCTGGTGTTTTTCAATACAATTCTCAGGCTGCAGTTTCTTTCCTTATAAACCTCAGAGCCCGTTAAGTATGGTGCTACCCTTCTGACCTTCCCAACCAATTCGTTCAAATTAAACAATGCTGACGAAATAGAAAAAAATGCTGTCACAGAGCCACCGATTGTTGGATGATTTGAAATTATTGCTGTTTATATACATATATACAGTATATACAGTATAAACATATATATTACATATATTATATATACATATACTGTATACTGTGAATATATTATATTTATATATATGGTATATAGTATATATACTTTATACTGTGTATATAGAAGATGTTACCTTGAACTGCAGAGTTTTCCTGCTGTTTGTTCTCCAGTTCGCTCTCAGGAATCACTGCATTTGAAACAGAAACACCTTCTTATCACCATGCTAATGTACCTTAGCATCACACCGTCGCATCATGCTAATGTTCCTTAGCACCATGCTAATGGTTATAGACTTGCATTTATGTAGCACTCTTCTAATCTAAGCGCATTACACGAGAGATGTGTAATGCGCTTGATTATCCTAGCATATTGTGAAGTGCGTACACTTCACAATATGCTAGGAGCCAACCTGCCCATCAGGATCTGATCTAAATAGTCATTCACATACCGATGGTTCAGCCTTCAGGAGCAGTTTGGGGTTCAGTATCTTGCTCAAGGACACTTCAACATGTGACTGGAGGAGTCGGGGATCACACCACCAACCTTCCGAGCACCATATTAATGTAAATTGACACCATGCTAATTTACGTTAGCACCATGATATAGGACATTAGACCAAGCACTCCACTAATGTCCACTAATGTAGCACCATGCCATTGTTCTGTGCATTTATTCTACTTTATACTGCACCTGTGAGCGCTCTCTCGACCTGCTCTCTCCTCCTCGACTCAAAATCTAACACCTCCTGCAGCTTCCTCTTTGCCTTCTTCTCCTTCTTTAGCCTCCTCTGGATCGACACTGACAATGACAGACCAAAATAATAACACCACAGATCGTAATAACAACACAACAGTCTATAGTAACAACACAACAGACCATCATAACAATACAACAGACCATCTGGTCTGTAGTGACCTGTCTCACCTCTGGTCTGTAGTGACCTGTCTCACCTCTGGTCTGTAGTGACCTGTTTCACCATTGGTCTGTAGTGACCTGTCTCACCTCTGGTCTGTAGCTCAGAGCTCAGCTGTCTCTGGAGTGCCTGTCGTGCGTTTCTCTCTCTCTCCAGCTCCAGTTTTAACTCTTTCCTCTCCATCTGGTTGTGTTTGTCCTGGGAACGAGCACTCTCCACCGCCACCTTCAGGAGACCCTGAGGACACACAGACTGATGATTCACGGTGAGGCGTCATGATAGGACACACTACATTATAGTCTCCATGATGCTGTCTGTTCATTATCGTCTCCTTGATGCTGTCTTGATATTATCATCTCCATGATACTGTCTGTACGTTATCTGTACGTTATCGTCTTCACGATGCTGTCTGTACATTATCGTCTGTGTGTTATCATCTCATCTCATCATGCTGTCCGTAAATTATCATCTCCACGACACCGTCTGTACCTTATCGTCTCTGTTATTTTGTCTATGACGCTGTCTGTATGTTATTGTCTATACGTTATTGTCTGTACGTTATCATCTCCATAATAGTGTCTCTGCGTTATCGTCTCCACAATACTGTACGTTATCGTCTGTACGTTATTGTCTCCATGTTATTTCATGTAACTCGATGTCACCTGTATGTTGGTCAGCAGCGTCTCCATGGATGACAGACCCTCAGCCAACAGGAACGGAGCAAAGGCGGGGTTTGTGTGGTTGATCGACAGTGGCTGAGAGGTGAGCGGCAGCTTGTCATAGGTCGGTTTGACGAGAGGGCCCAGGCTGTCATCTGCAAGTAGAAAGGTAAAAAACAACAAGCAGAAGACCAAATATTACCAACCCTTTCTTTCTATCTCTGAAACACTTCTTCGATATTGTACGACTCTCTTTTTGACTTTACCGAAGGATAGTTAACTATAAGTTAGCTAGCTAGCTTACTAGCCAGTTTGTTTGCTAGCTAGCTACTCAGTCTCCAGACAAGTTAGCTAGCTAACTAACTGGCCAGTTCCGGAGACAGATGAGCTAGCTAGCTAACAGTCTATTCTTCCTGAAGTAGTCTCCAGCAGCGTAGCAGCTAATCTGGTCCCATTGGTTAATATTAACTTTCTCAACTAATACTGGTGATCCTAGAGAGTGGTGACACTACATATTGAGAGAAACAAGTATCTTCCTCGGCCATTGTTAAAAAAAAAAAAAAAAAAGACAACAATACTTGCTAGCCAGCGTTAACTAACGTGTTTTGAGAATTATTCTGCTCCGCCCACTAAATACCTCATCATGGTTACTAAAAGGAAAGAAGGCTATTTGTACAAACAACAGTCACATTCTTCCTTTCCTCTTACCTTTTTCTTTCAACACCTTTATAAAGTTGTTTTCTTGCTCTGTGATCTCTCCATCTGTGGAGTTCACAACAAAAAGTTACATTCCTTTTCCAGGATTATAATCCAGTATTTGTGTTCAGCTCTCTACCCAGCTGGACACAATATTTATAGTCTATTTATTAATGTCTTTAAATCAGGTTTGTGTGTGCTGACCCAGCTCCGGTGTGTGTGCTGGAGGAGGAGGTGATGATGAGGCTGATGAAGATGCTCTGGAAGGTGATTGGCTGGTTGGTTCTTGGGGGTGGAGCTCATCATCGCTGGGGGAGGGGCAGGGGGAGGGACTTCCTGGAGGAGACTCCTGAACAGAGAGGGTTAGCTTCAGTTCTGTTAGCATTTGTGAGGTTAGCAATGAAGTACGTTTTTCCTTTCTTTCTTTCTTTCTTTCTTTCTTTTTTACCAGCAGTGTGCAAAAGGTATTAACACTTCTAGCATTAACACATTTAGCATTAATACTGCTAACATTAACAAATTTAGCATTAACACTGCTAGCATTAGCACTTTTAACATTGGCATTGTTAGCATTAGCACTTTTAACATTAGTATAGTAAAATGTTTGTATGGGTAGCAGTGATGGTTGCAGTTTTTCTTTTCTTTATATTTCCACCAGCAGGACTAAAAAGGCATAAACACTGTTGTCATCAGTATTTTTAGTATTAGTACTAGTACTTAGTACAACTAGTGTTAGAGCTGTTAATATGAATATTGTTAATATTTATGCTGTTAGCATTAGTAGAGGTGGCAGTACCACTGTAATAGCTTTGTTGGCATTCACAATGTTAGCATTAGAATTGTTAGCCATAGATATAAAACAAACAAAAAACTGTTTAGCCTTAGCAGTGTTAGCCACAACACAATATCAATGATGTTGTCACTAGCCCTGTTAGCAGTAGTTCTCATGTTACCATTAGCACTTTTAACATTTGAGCACTGTTAGCATCAGCAATAGCGGTGTTAGCTTGCAGTCACCTTGCTGTCCTCTATCTGAACATGTGACACGGCAGCCATGTTTGCCAAACTGCTCAGCTGACTCATCTGGTTCATCGCCATGGCGACGCTGGCTGGAGGCAGGCCCACAGGGAGAAGGGGGTGTGGCATGACCATAAAAGGAAAGTCTGACAGACCTGAAGAGGCAGAGTCAGAGAGACAGAGGGATGCTACGATGCTAAGCTAATAATAAAAAAGCCATTGACTTATCCAATCAGAGGAAAGCTGTGACTCACGGTTGGCCAATAGTGCGCTGTGTTGCTGCAGAGTGTTGAGGTGGAGAGACGCTGAGCCAGGAGGAGGCGCTACAACTGAGGAGGAGGGAGGAGGCGGAGAGAGGAGGCGCTGCTCCTTCTCCCAGGAGCCTTCACTGCCTCCTACAGCAAGGAGAGGAGATGAGGAGATGAGAAGAGGCGAGGATGTGGTTCAGAAGGATGATCGATGATGTCATGATATGTGTGACGTCGTACCTGTGTCGTCGTTCTCTGAATCGGCTTCGTTGTGCTGTCGGTGCTGATCACTGTTGCCATGGAAACCCATCATCATCCTCATCTTCTGCAGCTTCAGAGCCTCTGCCATCGCCGCCGTCAGACCTGCAGAGAGAAGACACATCAGAGTCCAGGGGAGACACCGGAGGCAGGTGAGTCCAGTCCAGGTGGTCCAGGTTTCGTAATGTTGTTTTACCTAATGTTGTTTTACGTAATGTTATTTTCTGTAACACTGTTTAATTAACGTTTTATCAATGTTGTTTTACGTAACATTCTTTGCCGTAACATTCTTTGCCGTAGCGCTGCTTTACATAACGTTGTTATGCTTGTTATGTAAAATTATGTAAGAAAGTCTGTTATGACACTTATTTATGCTTGTTACGTTCTTCTGGTTTTTGTTTTTCATTATTTGAACACAAACCATGCCGCTTTTTCCAACGTTAAGTAGTTTTGGTAGCCAAACCGAACCAATCGCTTCACGAGCTTAACCATGTATCATTGTGAGTTTCTGCAGTCATGACATTAGGCTGATATGAAACGTATTTATGAAACCTATTTTTGGGAGTTTAGAAACGTCCACATTCAATGTATCTGTCGAAATGTACGATGCCAACATTTTTTCTGATGACTGGGTTCAAATAGTAGTTAATAGATTATGTTCTAATCTAACATCTTTAACTCTTAGAATCTGCAGATATGTTTAATACATGTCTCATTTCTCTGGTGTTGTTCCTCCACAAAACTAAGACGACAGAAGTGTTAAAAAAAGGCTGCGTCACATTATTGTAGAGATGTACATGAGGAGTCGGCAGCATATTGAAGGGGCCCTTAGAACAGAATGGAGAACCTCTGCTATACACTATACTTTATAATGAAACATTTATGTTATGTTGAGATTTACATGTATGTTTAAACTGAGCAGATTTTTGCAGCCTTAATTAATTATTAATTCTGCCTCTTTGAAGATGAAGGTAAATGTTCCAGATGTTATTATCTTTAGAGAAGATGAAGGTAAATGTTCCAGATGTTTTTATCTTTAGAGAAGATGAAGGTAAATGTTCCAGATGTTTTTATCTTTAGAGAAGATGAAGGTAAATGTTTCAGATGTTTTTATCTTTAGAGAAGATGAAGGTAAATGTTCCAGATGTTTTTATCTATGGAGAAGATAAAGATGAAGATTAAGTAAATGTTCCAGATGTTTTCATCTATGGAGAAGATGAAGGTAAATGTTCCAGATGTTTTTATCTTTAGAGAAGATGAAGGTAAATGGTCCAGATGTTTTTAGCTTTAGTGAAGATGAGGATAATGTTCCAGATGTTTTTATCTATAGTGAAGATGAGGGTAATGTTCCAGATGTTATCTATCTATCTATAGAGAGAATGAAGATAAAGATTAAGTAAATGTTCCAGATGTTTTTATCTTTACAGAAGATGAAGATGAGGGTAATGTTCCAGATGTTTTTATCTTTACAGAAGATGAAGATGAGGGTAAATGTTCCAGATGTTTTTAATCTATAGAGAAGATGAAGGTAAATGTTCCAGATGTTTTTAGCTTTAGTGAAGATGAGGGTAATGTTCCAGATGTTTTTATCTATAGTGAAGATGAGGGTAATGTTCCAGATGTTATCTATCTATCTATAGAGAGAATGAAGATATGGATTAAGTAAATGTTCCAGATGTTTTTATCTTTACAGAGGATGAAGATGAGGGTAATGTTCCAGATGTTTTTATCTTTACAGAAGATGAAGATGAGGGTAATGTTCCAGATGTTTTTATCTTTACAGAAGATGAAGATGAGGGTAAATGTTCCAGATGTTTTTAATCTATAGAGAAGATGAAGGTAAATGTTCCAGATGTTTTGAGGTGATTGATCAATAATTAATAACACTGGCAGCCTGAACGTCTCCAGTGACTGTCGCTGTCATGTCTCTCTCCCTGCAGCCACTTGGCCCAATTAATCGCCTCCTCTAATTAATTAAATTAGTATTAACAAGGGACTCCTGCTAACAAACGGACAGCGAACCCCCCGATTCCAACACACACACACAACCCTGCAGCTCGTTTAACTCTTGCTGAATGAAAACAGAAAGTTTTTATCTTTTTGTTCTGTGTTTCGCTGCAGGAGATTCTGGTTTTATTCTTTGAACACTGCAGCTTGTGAAACTGGAACATTTAATGTCAAGAGACTTTAAAGAAGCTGGATGGTTCATACGTCCTTTAGCTTAGCTTAGCATGAAGAATAGAAGTAGAGGTGTAGCTAAAAATCCACCTTTTACAACAACTCATCACTTTGTTCTTCACGTCTGGTGAATCTGGTCCTGTTGGTTAATATGAACTTTGTTCACTAACACTGGTGATCCTGGAGAGTGAGTTACAGTACATATTGAGAGAAACTAGTATTTTCTTCAGTCGTTGTTAAAAAACAAGACCACATTACTTGCTGGCCAGCATTAGCTAATGTTTTTACAGAATTATTCTGCCTCCACTTAACGCTCCACCCACTAAATACCTCACCATGGTCACTAACAGAGGAGAGGTTTATAATAATTAATATAAAATAAAATAAAATATAAAATATACTGAAGTTCAGTTCACCAGTAAGCAATGTTACCAAACAGAAAATTTGGTGTCCACCTGATAAAAACTGCTTGTTTCTCTCTTGTAGAGTTGTTTTCTTCTACCGAACCAAAAATCAGTAAGAACCAGTCAGTGTTTTACTGGATGGTGATAAGTAAAGATAGCAGATCATTTGTCAAACCAGAGGGTCTGTCCCACAAACAGGAAACGCATCACTGACTGATGTTATAATAAACACACATCCGTTTGATGAATTTGTCTAGTTTTCTCTGCTGTCACTGAAAACAAACTACTTCCTGTTAGAGGATAAAAACTAGATCTATGGAAAATGCACTCAGAGATGTTTAGTTTGACTTCATTTCATGTTTCATGTTGATGAAGAGATTAACGTCTCTTACAACAGGGCATACAACATAAAACATAAAACCACAAACTACATCAAATATTAAGATACCAGAAATGTAGTAGTTGATACCACTACCATAGATATAAAACAGTTTTTTTATTTGTTTCTCACCAAAAACTACATTTTACAAGCTAAAATTTGAACACATCATGATAACTTTAGAATGTACTTTTGCTTAATGCTCATTTTTACCGAAAGGAGCCTGAACGCATCATAATGCAACCTATGTGGAACCTCTGTTAACGCTAGCTGTTAGCGCCGCTATTTAGCCATGCAGGACTGTGCTGTCCACCAGCTACTAACAGCTAATATTAACTAGCTCTCCTGCTATTTCAACACAGATTTGTTGATCATAATGTAGCGTTATCAGGGAAAAGTAGGGTGCGTCCCCTTTATGCGTCGATAGTGAGTTTACTGCGTCCTAAACACATTTTCTATTGACGCTGGGATGTCATTAGTCCCAAGGCCTGGCGGTACCTGCGGTATCTGTGGTAATGTAGAAAAACGAGT
Organism: Pterois miles; assembly: GCA_947000775.1. Taxonomy (NCBI): domain Eukaryota; kingdom Metazoa; phylum Chordata; class Actinopteri; order Perciformes; family Scorpaenidae; genus Pterois; species Pterois miles. The sequence continues at coordinate 28,055,184 of CAMQGK010000052.1, read as the reverse complement.
CGCGTCAGGTTTTCAGAATTTTGGCATCGACTTGGTACCAAAGTATCGGCTCTCGTCCCTAGAAGAGAATAATGAGAAATGAGCAGTCAATGCACGATAATTAATATATAATAATAAATGTAGAATAAGATTAACAACCAATAAACCTCTTCTCTTTCAGTGACCATGATGAGCTATTTAGTGGGCGGAGCGTTAAGTGGAGGCAGAATAATTCTCTAACCATGTTAGTTAACGCTGGCAAGCAACTATTGTCTTGTTTTTTTAACGATGGCTGAAGAAAATACTAGTTTCTTTCAGTATGTACCCTCACTCGCTCTCCAGGATCACCGGTGTTAGTTGAGAAAGTTAACATTAACCAATAACCGGATTAGCTGACCCCTACTTTGCTGGAGACTACTTCAGGTGGAGTAGACAACTGGCTAGCGCTAGTTAGCTAGCTATATTGTCTCTGGAACTGGCTAGCTAGCTAGCTAGTCTCTTAGCAGCGAGGAGTGAGGCAGAGGGACCATGACCCAGCACTGTCCGCTGTTGGGCTCATTTTCTGTAGCATGGTGGAATTAGCAAGCTAAGCTAGCTAAGTAGCCAGCCATCCGACCCGTGAGCTGCTGGCCAACGGCACCGATGTAAAGATAAATTGAGTATTGAGTAAAGTCAGTCAAAAAGAGAGTCATACAATATCGGAGAAGCATTTCAGAGATGGAGAGAAAGGGTTGCTAATAGTTTAGCCTTCTGCTAACAGCAGCCAATGGCTCACGGCTGCTGTTAACCTTCTGCTAGTTTAGCCTCCAGCTAACACCCTGACATAATCATGGCGTCATTTCTCAAATGCGACTATAATTCAATCATAAACTAACTGGTGATCTTGAGCAATAAGATTTGAACAAAAACAAATAGTTGAAAATAGAAATGAGGCTGTCAACTCAGTGCTGTCTTTGTTCAGAATTTACCAGTCAGTTATTGATTAGTTTGTTGGTTGCTGTTCAGAGACGTTTCTTTTTCTTGTTTTCTTGTTCCTACAACTTTTACATGTTTTTTAACACAGTGGAGTGGATCAACCAATTAGGAGCCATTTAACAAATGGCATCTGTTTCAGTGATGTCTCACACTTTACCATCCTTCATGTTCAAATACGAAGCTTCTCTCTGAATAAACAAAATAGGGAGGTGTTACCCATGATGCTCCTCTCCACGTAGCGTCATGGAGATGTTTGACTTTGTGACTCCATCCTCTTCTTCTTTACTTTATACTTTTATACCTCACCTTTACCACTTTTTAATTAACTGTGTTCGTTTGATGTGTCCGTCTGTGACCTCGCTGGTCAACCAGTGTGGCAGAGCAGAGGATTTTTAATAAGAGGCTGAATGTTTTCATCAAGCTGTCAGAGCTGTCAGCAGGTGACGGAGGTGAGGGAGGTGAGGGAGGTGAGGGAGGTGGGGGGAGTGAGGTGGAGGGAGTGAGGGGGTTGAGGGGAGTGAGAGGAGTGAGGGAGGTGATGGGGTGAGGGGAGTGAGGGGAGTGAAAGGAGTGAGGCAGGTGACGGGAGAGGGAAGTGATGGAGGTGGGGGTGACAGGGGTGAGGAGAAAGGGAAGTGGGGGTGAGGGGGTGAGGAGAGAGGGGGGTGAGGGGGGTGAGGGAGGTGAGGGGTTGAGGAGAGAGGGAGGTGATGGAGATGAGGGAGGTGAGGGGGGTGAGGAGGATTTCCTGAGTGTGGCAGTCACTTATAATTGAGGAGAGGGAGGTAGGGGGGTGAGGAGAGAGGGGGGTGAGGGAGGTGATGGAGATGAGGGAGGTGAGGGGGGTGAGGAGGATTTCCTGAGTGTGGCAGTCACTTATAGTTGAGGAGAGGGAGGTAGAGGGTGAGGAGAGAGGGAGGTGAGGGAGGTGGGGAGGTTGGTATGTGATCAGTTGAGCGTCTCTGTTGGATTAAAACAGACACATGAAAAGACTTCAGTGTTCTCAACTGTGTTCATGGTCTTCATCAGGATACGCCCTGCTGGAGCTGATGAGGATCCATAATGAGACAGAATACCTGAAGACAGGGCCATTAAAGTAGTTTTACTTTTCACCTGTCCAGGTACTCTGTACACTACCTGCTCAGGTATTCCGTTCACTACCTGCTCAGGTACTCTGTACACTACCTGCTCAGGTATTCCGTTTACTACCTGCTCAGGTACTCCGTACACTACCTGCTCAGGTACTCCGTACACTACCTGCTCAGGTACTCTGTACACTATCTGCTCAGGTATTCCGTTCACTACCTGCTAAGGTACTCCATTCACTACCTGCTCAGGTACTCCGTTCAGTAACTGCTCAGGTATTCCGTTCACTACCTGCTCAGGTACTCTGTACATTACCTGCTCAGGTATTCCGTTCACTACCTGCTAAGGTATTCCGTTCACTACCTGCTCAGGTACTCTGTTCAGCAACTGCTCAGGTACTCCGTTCAGTAACTGCTCAGGTACTCTGTACACTACCTGTTCAGGTAGAGAATACTGGACTGAGATTCATCAGGTAACTCAAATAAACCATCATGTTGCAATAAAGATGGATAGATGACTAATAGGTAGCCAACCAATCAGAGCCAGGCCTGACTGTGATGTCACAGTAATGCTTCATCACTAACACTTGTTTATAAAAACATTTTTAAGCTGCTTTTCTTTTTCAGCATGATATAAAAGTCTTGACACTTGTCGCCTCAAGCACACACACACACACACACACACACACACACACACACACACACACACACACACAAGTGCTTGGGGTGAGACTCCAATCTGTCAGTCATGTTGACATCTGCTAATTAAGCGTGCTAATTATAGCTGTGATCACTCTGAGCTCTGTTCAGACATCCACATGTTTTATTGCTCGTTATGATCTTGTTAACCGTTGGCTCGTTAACACGTCTTCATCAGGATCTCTGCTGTGACCGCTGATCACATGATTGAACACATCTCACTCATCTACACTGAAAATGTGACACTTTGTTTGCCCAGTGGAAATACAGGAAATGGATTGTACTTCAGAGACGCAGTACTTTGTTGTACTTTAAACTTCACACGTCTTAATCAGCTTTTTATAAAACTGCACATTAATACTTTTACAGATTTTATAACAGTCCTTCAGCCTGTTTTACTTCAAAGTTTTGGAGGCTGTAGGTATAATTATCTCTCTCTCTCTCTCTCTCTCTCTCTCTCTCTCTCTCTCTATATATATATATATATATATATATATATATATATATATATATATATACATTGTATACTGTGTATAGATATACTGTATATAAATATATTTCTATTTGCTGTTTTACATATATAAATATATACACAGTATATTTATATATGTTGTGTTATGTAACATTGTTTACATAGCGTTGTTTCAGAGAATGTTGTTACTCCTGTTATGTAACAGTAAGTAATAAAGTATATGTAGGGGGTTCGTGGTATATTCTCAATATTTAAGGGGTCCCTGGTTTATTCTCAATATTAAGGGGTCCTTAGCTGAAAAAAGACTGAGAAGCTCTGAACTATTAATCTGTAACTAACGACATTAACGATATTAATACTTAAGCTCTCATACTAGTTCTCAGCCATAGTACAACAAGTACAGTACTTGTGGTGTGACAGCTGCTGTGGTGGTTGGTTTGTTTGACTCACCTGTCTGTGACAGAAGGGCGGGGCTTATCAGGCCATGTGGGAGGAGTCTGGAGCCATCCGTCATTGTGGCCACACCCAGTGTCCTCTTCGGAGGACGACCTGGACGAGAGCTGAAAAACACAGCGGGATGGTCCTTTAATGAACCTGCTGACCACTTTAAAGGAGAGGATTCCACCTTAAATAATTCATCACCAGAGGCCTTTCTGCTCAGGTCAGTCTCATGTTTTTATCTGTTTCATCTCCTCAAGGCCTTTTATATTCAGAGTCCATGGTCTTCCGTGGGGAAGACTTTAAGAGATGCACCGTTTGTCTGACGATTTACATGTTTTAAATAAAGGTACAAATGACAGAAAACACAAATTATCACGTTAAATCAGTCAAATTTAAATCTAAACAATAACTGACAGAAGGAAAATATTTTACTATATATATATATACATATATATATACACATATATATATATATATATATATATATACACATATATATTGTATATTGTACAATATACAATATATATAATATATATACAAAATAGAAGAAGAAGAAGAAGAAGATCTACCTTTATTAGTCCCACAATGGGGAAATTCAATTTACACTCTGTTAAACTCATACATGGTACATGCAGACCTGAAACACACATACATGCATTAATGGAGAGATGTCAGAGTGATGGGGCTGCTCCTGACAAGCGCCCCGAGCAGTTGGGGGTTTGGTACCTTGCTCAGGGGCACCTTGGCAGTGCCCAAGAGGTAAACTGGCACCTCTCCAGCTACCAGTTCACACTCAGTTTTTGGTCCATGTCGGGACTTGAACCGGTGACCCTCCGGTTCCCAAGCCAACTCCCTACAGACTGAGCTACTGCCGCCCCCAAAAAATATACTGTACATATGTATTTATGATCTTATATAACATCATGATAATAATATAATATACTGCATACAGTAGATGATGATGTCACTGATAGTCACACATAGCTGACAATGTTATAGTAATAGTAACTAAAATAGTAATCTGATTACTTTAAAGGTTCCTACGTGCAGCTGGTTGCCGTGGTTACCAGCCTGCCAATGAGATCTGCTGTCTCAGCTTTAGAAACACACAGTGACAGTTGGGGGGGGTACACACACAGGTCAGAGTTTGATTGACAGGTCCCAGACAGCCCGCCCACACACACACACACACACACACACACACACACACACACACAAGCACACACAGTAAATTAAATTCCTCAGTAATGTGTAGTGTGTGTATGTGTGTGTATATTGGGGGGTTCCACACTTAATTAAACTGGGACAAAATGTCCTTTATGTAGCACACACACACACACACACACACACACACACACACACACACAAAACAGCGTTTTCAGAAACACTGGCCCCAGTTTAACCAGTAAAACGCCAATCATTTACATTCTGTTGCATTCAGGCTCTGTTCAGTAAAAATGAGTACTGGGCAAAGATAAATTCTAATGTTATCATGATGAAGAATTTCCTTCGGGATGAATAAAGTTCTATCTTATCTTATCTTATGTGTTCACATGTAATCTATGTATTGCGTTTTGCAATTCTTTATCGATTTTTAATTATCCGACAGTCCGCCGCCTGACCCGGCCGCTGTTCTGTCTTTCTGAGGTTGTTTTTCTGCACCGCCACATCTCTAGTTTACCGTCATCATTAATGAGAATCTGGAGATTAAAGATGATTAACACACACAGCCGGTTCATGCGCACACACACACACACACACACCCACGGCCTCTCTTCGTTAATCCCATAATTAGTCGAGGCTCATTTGATCATCAGAGAAAAAACATTTTGATCCACATTCAGGAGTAATCTACCTAAACACACACGCACACTTCACTTTAAATTAATGTTTGTGTCGCCTCAAGGTGTGTGTGCGTGTGTTGTCAGTAGATAGTTTTTGTGTCGGTCATGTGACACAGATCAGCTGTCATCTCTGATGTCACCTGACAGGTGAGTTTTAGTTATACAATTAAACTAAATGCAGATTTATAATTAAAGTGGAGTAACGACTGTTTACATCCACCACACTGAGGAGGCGGAGCGTCATGGGTGTGTTACGACAAGGGGCGGAGCTTCACAGGTGCGTTCTGGCAGAAAGGGGCGGAGCTTCACTGGTGCGTTCTGGCAGAAAGGGGCGGGGCTTCACTGGTGAGTTCTGTCAGGAAGGGGCGGGGCTTCACTGGTGAGTTCTGGCAGAAAGGGGCGGGGCTTCACTGGTGAGTTCTGACCGTGGGCGGGGCTTTATGGGCTAGTTATGACACAATTCCAATGCTGATTCTGATTGATTGTGAACCTGACTGATCCTGATTCTGACCATAACGCTGCTCCTGATTGATCCTGATGCTGATCCTAATTCTAGTCCTGATGCTGATCCTGATGCTGATCTTGATTGATCCTGATTCGGATCCTGATTAATCCTGATCCTGATGCTGATTAATCCTGATGCTGATCCTGACCCCGATCCTGATCTCAAAGGAAACATTGGAGGTACATATCAACTAAACCACTCAGACAAATGTGAAGAGAAAAGTAATAAATGTTTTATTTTAGTATCGAAGGCGTCGGAGCTTTGTGCTGTTCTTTATTAACTGATTCAAGGGATCATTAAAGGGTTAAATTAAAAGACATACTTCAGTATGTAATCATTTGTTGTCCAGATAAACAATCACACTGAGTAAAAAATATTCTGTTATATCATATTGTATTATAATATTTACTAAATGAATGAATGAATTATGAGTTGAGACTAAATGATCCCTTAGACCTGATGAGGATTTTAATAAACAATCTGATCAGCTTTAGTTTATTCTTGTCCCACTTATTAGAAAATAAAATGACTGTCCAGTTGTCTGTTTGCATTTTAATATCAATATTAATTTACCTGTTAGAGCGGCAGCAACGAGTTGGTTGGAAACAATTAATCGATTAATAAAATAGTTGTTGATTGATTTTATTTCAGTCAAAATATGTGATTCCTTCTACATCTCAGACTTTCTGTGTTATTTCACAGTAAAACGGACATTTTTCAGTATTCATGACATTTTTAGATGAATTGAGAAAATAATCATCAGAGAAATCAATAATGAAAATAATTGTTAGTCACTGTGATTATTTCCACATATAATGATAGATTTATAACACATATAATAATATGTATTCTGTATTTATCATTCAGTAAGTATATGTACAGTATACACTATCCTTATATATAGTAGACACATTACGGCTGAGTTTCATGACTGGACTTCTGCCACACAGATATATTATAGTTCTTTGAATAAATAAAGCTGCAACAAACCTGCTGAAGTGAGTTAAAAAAACTCATTTTATATGTATGGATAATTATTACACGTTATGATATTTTAACGTATATAATAAATTTAGCGAAATTTGACTAATTTATGGATCAATAATTCAATCATAAAGTAAGGAGCTGATTCAGATTTCAATGTTAAATTGTTTCACAGAAATACAGAAATAAAAAAATGATCCTAACAATTTAAAGTGACGTCTGATATTAATTAATATCTTTTTCAAGTTTTATCAACGCAGAAAATATTCTTTAAATATTCTTAAGTGATTGTGATTCATATTATTATTTAGTGTAAAACAGGTGAATTAATTTAATGTGTTTGATTTTGTGATAAACTGACTTTAATGAGCATATTTAACCTCCTACACTGAACCAGACTCGGCCCACCTGGCGTTGGTGCAGTCCCGGTACAGCGTCTCGAAGTCGGCCCTGGTGATGAGCTTGCAGCGGTTGACTCCGGGCTGGATGGCTCCGAGCCCTCGCAAGACGCGCACCTGCTCCACGGTGCAGACCACCGGGCTGATGTCCAGCCGCTTCAGCTTGGTATAGACGGTGTGCAGTCCACCCACCAGGTGCTTCAGGAACAGCTCGAACACCTGCGGCAGGCAGATCAGCTCCACGCCGTTCACCGAGAACGACGCCACCTTCACGCCGTGAACTTCCACCATCTTACACTCGGTGTGCGGCGAAGCGGCGCCGCCTCCGCTACCGCTCGTCCCGTTCATATTGACCGGGACTCTGCCGCTCCCACCGCTCAGGAAAGTACCGGCGAGGCGAGCAGCAGGCAGGTGCGGGGAGCTGGCCGGGTTAGGAGCGCTGTAGGGAGTGTCGAGGGGGTCTGTGGGCGGGGTGGAGGTCCGGGACAGAGGAGTGTTGGAGGAGCCCGCCATGTTAGAGCAGTAAACGGAGAAAAAGAAGAAGAAGAAGAAGAAGAAGGTTGTGTTTCTTCTTCTCTTCTCATCCCGCGCTCTGTCTCTCTCTGTTCCCGCCACTCGGACTGACTCCCTCTCTCTCTCTCTCTCTCCCTGTCTCTCTCCCTCTCTCTCTCTCTCTCTCTCTCTCTCTCTCCCCGCCTCGTGCTCGCTGTCCCATACACAGCCAACCACAGTCTAGCCAATCAGACGCAGGGACCGCACACGGACAGGCCTCCCATTGGCTGAGAGAGCGCACTCGGGGCGGGGCTTCTGGACCGGAATTTGACAGGTGAATGATTGGCAGGTAATTTTGGAATAAAACAAAACAAAATAAAACTACTCAATAAAATGAATGTGGGCGGTTAAGGTGCATTAAAAATAAGTAAGAATACTCCTTAAAATAAATGCTTTTAGCTCTGATAGAGTTCACCAGGAAAGTTATTATTATTATTATTATTATTATTATTATTAATAATAATAATAATAATAATAATAATAATAATAATAATAATAAATATGTGTATGTCTTCTTTTATAACATAATTGATATAATATTACTGTTTGTGTCCTTCTGGTTGTTTATGTTAGAATAATTTCGGATGTAATTTATTGACATGTTTTCAGACAGTTTGTTGTGTTTCACACAGTTTTTATTGAAGCACCTGAAGTGTTTCTAACATCAGTGATGTTCATCAGGTGAGCCGTTTCCAGTACATATAATTAATTCATCTTTTTTAATCTCAGGAAGACGAGAAATGCCACCTCATACATCAGCTGAGTTTCAAATTAAAGGTGCAGCGTCAAATTAAAAGCATCGAATTAACCTTTACAGAGCAGAGCAGATTAAATGTCACCTGAAGGTATCCCATCCATATTATCTATTGATCTAAAACAACATCACATCCATATTGTCTATTGATCTAAAACACCTGAACAAATCATCCATATTATCTATTGATCTAAAACACCTGAACGCATTATGTCTATATTATCTATTGATCTAAAACACCTGAACACATCACATCCATTTTATGTATTGATATAAAACACATCACATCCTTATCATCTACTGTTCTAAAACACCTGACCCATCACATCCATATTATCTATTGATCTAAAACACATCACATCCATATTATTTATTCATGTAAAACACTTGAACACTTCACATCCATATGATCTATTGATCCAAACTTCATCTCATCCATGATATTTATTGATTATTGATCATTTGTTGTACTGTTCAAACAGCTGATATTGGACAGATTGTTGGTAACAGTTGCAGCTGTGCAGGAAAGTAACTGCAGCCGTTCTGTCACCACCAAACTCCACTGGTTCAAGGTTGTTTTCCATCTGTGGAGGTTTCTCTGCAGACAGGAAACAGGCCGTAAACACTTTGGCAGCGGATCACAGCCATCCTATCAGCAAACAGCCTTCATTAACATCTCGCGCTAACGAGCTACAAAAGGCTGTTAAATGACAGAAGAAATGCCAGGAAAGATTTAACAGAAGAAGACTTTCTCTCTCAACACTCTTCAAACGTTTTCAACCAACACACACACACACACACCACACACACACACACACACACACAGACAATATGTGATATTAATGTTTATTATGTTCATTTATCAGACAGGAGAAGGAAACAAGGAGAGGAGAGGAGGAGAGGAGTTGAAGAGAGGAGAAGAAAGGATGCAAGGGGGGGAGAGGAGGAGACAAGGAGAGAAGAGGAGGAGAGGAGATGAAGAGAGGAGAGGAGGTGGCAAGGGGAGGAGACAAGGAGAGGAGAGGAGGACACAAGGAGAAGAGAGAAGGTGAGGAGAAAAAGAAACAAGGAACAATGAAAAATGATAATATTCATTGTTCGTTATTATATATAATTGAAACGGTCTGTACAGAGAATAATCAGTCACATACAGATGAAGCTCAGCAGAATCATGAACAAAAAGTACTTCCACACATGTAAAATAGAAATAAACATGAGAGGATGGCAAGAAACACTTACAAACGTTAGATTTAAAGATATTGTATACATTCATTTTTTTGTAATCACTTTTTAGTTTTGTTTGTTTTTAATGTTATGTATTGTTGACACATAATTCCTTCATGAGTGCAAATAAATAGAGTTTTTCTTCTGGTAAATATTAATTTGTGAACATGGTATTAAATTAGATAAATAAGGAAAAGGCTTTAGTGTATTTGCCACTGTAACCATAGTAACCAAATATAATATTTCTATGGTAAAATGCAAAATCCACCCGAACCCATCAGTGATCGATCACTGGTTGTCACGGTGACGGTTCCCTGTCACGTGACTCTGTTTTCTTGCTAACAACATGGCCGCCGAGGATCTACCGTCTGAATTTGACGTCGTCATTCTGGGCACAGGTACAGAAACACTTGAGTCTTTATTCCCTATTTTGACCCGGGTAATATATCTGAATGGGTCTCTGCTCGGTCTCACGGCTGCTGAGCTCCAGAACATCATGGAATCCCGGTCTAAACCGGTCCGAAAACTGAGGAGTCAGGCTGGAATTAGCTAGCGGCTAAGGGCCAATTCATTTTCAATGACAGCGGCTAGCAGCTAACGCCCAGGCTGCTGTGTTAGCTCCTGGGAATAACAAACGTACACGACATCACGCGACGCTGCTGTCTTGTTAGTGTTAGCAGCGGAGGTAAGACTCGCTTTTAGCTTCTATATATTCTGTCACTGCGCTGCTCAGGGCTTTAGCCTAATGCTAACGTTAGCCCGCTGTGCTGTTGTCTAACAGGCTGACAGAGCAGGCTAACAGCTGTCAGTGTGATGCTGATATTGCTATCAGTTATCATCCTGAATCCACTACAATAATAAGAGAACTTCCTGAAGAACACACTGCTTGAAGATTATAGAATCATAACAACATCGTATTTTATTAGTAGAATTAAAAAGTCTAACTGTGTCGTATAAGTATACATTAGTAAAGTATTTTCTAGTATTTATAATGCTATTTTTGGTCTCATACCATCTCACACACTAACACTGATAAAGGAAGTACATAAATATTTACAAAATAAAACAACACAGAAATACAATATATTTCACAGTAAGAGCTTTTCAGGTTAATGAACGTGATGTAGCAGTTATTGATTATAGGTGATTGCTTATAAATTATAGATGATTTATTGTAGATGATCGATTACAAATGATTGAGGTGATTATAGATTATAGGTGATTGATTATAGATTGTAGATGATGGATTATTGATTATAGATGATTGATTATAGATTGTAGGTGATTGATTATAGATGATTGATACAGATGATTAGGGATGGGAACCTTTGGGATGAAAATCCAAACTGTTTGGTTTAGAAAGAAAGAAAGATATTCCTTTATTAGTCCCACAGTGGGGAAATTCAGTTTTACACTCTGTTGTTCACACAGTACATATACATGTCAATGAAGAGATGTCAGAGTGAGGGGGCTGCTCCTGACAAGCGCCCAGAGCAGTTGGGGGGTTTGGTGCCTTGCTCAGGGGCACCTCGGCAGTGCCCAAGAGGTAAACTGGCACCTCTCCAGCAACCAGTTGGTCTTGGTCCATGGGGAACCGGTGACCTCCGCGTCCTAACCCAAGTCCTTCCGGACTGAGCTACTGCCGCCCCAAATTGCTAGTCACGGTTTGTGTATGTATCCCTTCGGTTCATTCAGGTTGTGAGGCTGAGGCTGTTTATTATCATACTAGAAATCAAGGCCCATGGAAAGAGGCAGGGACACAGGCGGACAGGGGTATGAGGTATAACACATGCGCAGTGTAACTGGAACTGAGGTTGTGTGTTGTGATTGGCTAATTTCGGCGAGGACAGACCAGGTTTTACTGCGCATGTCTCTCAATCACCGCCACCGTGCTTACATTACCAGTTAATAACTCTTCACTGCACGTTAGCTCAACGGCTAACAACGAATGGTAAACATGTAAGTAAATGACTTTATTGATTATAGATGATTGATTATTGATGGTGTGTTCAGGTCTTGCTGAGTCGGTGGTAGCAGCAGCCTTCTCAAGAGTCGGTCAGAGAGTTCTTCACCTTGACAGGTCAGCGCTTGTATATCTGGAAATATAATGTGTTCAATAATTGTGATTATTGATACGACTAAATCCATATATTTTACTGTGTGTGCGTTCAGGAGGAGTTATTATGCAGCTAACTGGGCAAGCTTCACCTTCAACTCTCTGCTCACCTGGATACAGCAGCACCAGGTGAGTGCAGCGCTGCTTACTGATAGGCTGCAGGATTTTACTGCTGCTGACCATGATGAAGTGTTGATCAGATGATTTATCAGTTTATTGATCAGTTTATTGAGTATATTAACAGTAATCTGTGTGTGTGCTGTAGGAAGAGTCTCAGCCAGAGGATATTCAGGATTGGTCAAGCGTGTTGGAGGAAGGGGAGGAGCTGATCTACCTGTCTAACTTTGACTCTGCCTCCATCAGTAACCTGCAGGTGTTCTGCTTCACCAGGTAAACCTCAGAGTCCATTAATGACCTACAGTCTAGGTGACCCACCATTATTAATTACCACCGTTATTAATGTTTTCAGTGAGGAAGATGTGGAAGATGAAGCTCAGAGTTCTGATGCGCTAAACACCACAGAAGAAGACAGAGGAGGACTTGATGACCACACGGCCAAAGAAACCTCAGAGACAGAATCTGCAGGTTTGATTCTTCACTAAAACACTTAAAAATAATGAATATGATTCTGACTTTTATGTGAGGAGAAACATTAGAACCAGTTTAACAGATGCATTTTCACTGGTTGTAGATTCAAAGGACGAAGAGTCAAACCAGAAACCAGAAGAAGATGACCAACAGGTGACGGAGGAAGAGGATCAACAGGTGAGGGAGGGCCAGCCTATCCATCTACATTAGAAATGATCAGTTAATTAAGATGTTATTATCCTGATCACAGCTCTGAATGATGGGTAATCCATGACTGACAGATGTTTTGTCCTATCACACAGCTCTCCCAGACAGAAGGGGAGGAGCCAGAGGCGGCTCAGCCAACTGCTGCTTCTTCTCAGAGCCAGTCAGAGCTGACCAAGAAGAAGATCAGCTATGCTCAGCTGGTGAAGGAAGGACGCCGGTTCAACATTGACCTGGTCTCCAAGGTAACACCATGTAGAAATAAATATTATATCATATAGCAGCTTTATATAGATGGAACATTATGAAACGGCAATGTAATCGCCATCTGCTGGTGAGTTGGGTCAGAGGGTGGGGGAAAACCTGGTAAGCCAAAATGGGTAGTGCGGGTGAACTGAGAATGTCTGGAGGAGGCCCCTGTCAGAGATCTTCAACTCACATTTCTGGCGGCGCTTTTCTGGCATCCCTGTGGAGGTTGGGGACATTGAACCAGAGTAGGCAATGTTCAAAGCTTCCATTGCTGAGCCTGCGGCAGTGAGATGTGGACTAAAGGTCTCAGGTGCCTCAAGGGGCGGTAACCATCGAACACCATGGTGGATACTGATAGTCAGAGAAGCTGTCTGATTGAAAGAGGAGTCCTTCTTGGATATGTTATCTCGGAGGCACCTCAGGAGGGAAAACTGGGAACCATCCAAGCTGTGTACAGTAAGGATGATACACTGTTGACCTCAACTGAGGAGGTAAGTGAGCACTTTGAGGAACTCCTGAACCAGATAAATATACTGTCTATTGTAGAGGTAGAGCTGGAAGCTGATGCAGGATCATTGTCAATTTCCCTGGTGGAAGTCACTAAGATAGTCAAACAACTGCACAGTGGCAAAGCCCTGGGGATTGACGAGATCCATCCAGCTGGCCTTCGCAAGGGCTATGTTTTGTCACCAATCCTGTTTGTGATATTCATGGCCAAGCCATGGTTCTCAGTACAAAACCAATTAACTGTTTACTCCGGGTAGGGAATGAGTCCTTACCCCAAGTGAAGGAGTTCAAGTACCTCAGGGTCTTGTTCGCTAGTGAGGGGACAATGGAACGTGAGAATGGCTTGAGAATTGGAGCAGTGGGGGCGATATTCCATTTGCTTTACCGCACCGTAACAAAAAAAGAGCTGAGCCGGAAGGCAAAGCTCTCGATTTACCATTCAGTCTTCGTTCCTACTCTCACCTATGGTCATGAGGGCCGGGTCATAACCAAAAGAAGTAGATTGTAGGTACAAGCTGTAACGGGTTTTCTCAGGAGGGTGGCTTGCATCTCCCTTAGAGATAGAGGGAGAAGCTCAGCCATCCATGAGAGACTCCATGAGGTGTTACAGGCATGAGCTGGGAGGAGGCCTCAGGGAAGAGCCAGGACTAGGTGGAGAGATTATATTTCCACACTGGCCTGGGAACACCTCAGGATCCCCCAGTCAGAGCTGGTTGATGTGGCCAGGGAAGTCTGGGGTCCCCTCCTGGAGCTGTTGCCCCTGTGACCTGACACTAGATAAGTGGTTGACAATGAATGACAAATCAATATTATATAACAGCAATATGTCAGTGATAATATACAGTGAGCTGGTCATTGTTGTGAAAGAAACCTTGATAGGGCGATGTGCACTCATCTCATCACCCGGACGGGGATAATTTCACAATAATTACTTGCTTGCTGTGTATTATCCTGCTTATTACACAGCTACTTACTGTAGACATCAATAATTTGACACTAAAATGGTCCAACAGAGACAACAGAATTGTGTCCAGTTATAAAGAAATAACAGATCATAGAACGCTGACCAATCAGAATCCAATATTCAACAAAGTTATGTAATAAGTAATAATAAAACATTGCAATATAATATAACGTTATGTAATTTAACACAACATAACACGATGATGATGGTGATGGTGTTGTTCTTCCTCCAGCTCATGTATTCTCGCGGCGCATTGGTTGATCTGCTCATCAAATCCAATGTCAGCCGCTATGCAGAGTTCAAGAACGTCACCAGGATCCTCACCTATCGCCATGGAAATGTGGAGCAGGTGTGTACGCCCTGTCCACCTGTTCACACCTGTCTGTTCACCCTGTCCACCTGTTCAAACCTGGTTCTCTGTTCACCTGACTGTGTATCTGTCTGCCTCTCTCTCTCTCTCTCTCTCTCTCTCTCTCTCTCTCTCTCTCTCTCTCTCTCTCTCTCTCTCTCTCTCTCTCTCTCTCTCTCTCTCTCTCTCTCTCTCTCTCTCTGTACCTGTCTGTCTCTCAGGTGCCCTGCAGCAGAGCGGATGTATTTGCGAGTCGTCAGCTGTCTGTGGTGGAAAAGAGGAAGTTGATGCGTTTCCTCACTTCCTGTGTGGAGGAGACGGAGGAGCAGCGAGGTGAGACATGCTACCAAAACCACATAACAACATATCAATAGCAACTGAAAGTCAAAACTTCATTCATTGCAACATCTTCCACCATTTTGGACTGAAAGCTACCAGACGCCAGAAAAACATTCTCCTACAAAGAGCTGTTCAAAAGTAAAACTGCATTATTTCTATTCTGTCGTCATATTTAATGTCTCTACTGAAATGTTCTGTGATGAACAATAACATATTCTAAATATTCATACTATTACAATTATTTACTTATATTTTTATTTCTTCATAAAACTTTTTGCCTGGCTGATTTCCAGAGGAGCATAATGTGAGCGATGGACATTAATGGAATCTCAAACCGCGGCACTATGTAGCGGCTGTTGTCAGAAAAGCACCAGAGTTTCGCGTCCTTGCTTCTGAAGGCTTTGACATTCCTGACTAAGTGCTGATTTGTCACTTCCTGGGGCATTGTGGGTAACTTAGTCTTTTACCTCCTTTCCCTCTAGCCTACAACGGTCGGCCATATTTGGAGTTCCTGTCTGACCAGCAGCTTGGTGACAACCTGCAGGACTTCCTGCTTCACTCCATCGCCATGGTAACAGAAGACACGCCCACAGAGGAGGGCCTTGCCTCCACACGTCACTTCTTGCGCTGCCTGGGTCGCTACGGCAACACACCCTTCCTGTTTCCTGTCTACGGCCTTGGAGAGATACCCCAGTGTTTCTGTAGGTAAGAACCAGTCTGTCATGTGGTGTACTACTAATACTACCTACTACTACTCCACTGCTACTGCAAGTAGTGCTGCTCTTGTTACTACTAGTATTACAATTACTGCTACTACTACTACTAAATCTACTGTGTTACAGATTAGTGACATGTATGATTACTTAAATTCACTAGAACCACTGCAAGTATTGTGTCCGCATCTGCCGCTAGTACTGCTACTACTTATTATCTCTCAATGTACTGCATGGTGGCAGTACTGCAGTAGTACTCCAGTTGGATGTATTGCCTTATCTAAATACCACCAGGGTCCCTGCAGTCATTTCATTAGAACAGAGCATGAATATTAATGAGGAGGGTGTCGCCCAGGGCTCTGCTCATTTACATATTATACGAGCTTCAGCGGATATTACTGCTGAGCTGAGACACGTTAACACACACACACACACACACACACACTTTCTATTCATTTATCTGTTTCTCTTAAACACACACATACATCAAATTGGTTCATATTTCATATGTCCTGTTGTGTTCTCTTTTGTTGTTGTAGTTTTCAAAGTTATTGCAGTTTGCACAATAATGTTGACATTAATGAATCAGATGTTGATATATTTCTCTCTCTCTCTCTCACACACACACACACACACACACACACACACACACACACACACACACACACACACACACAAATTACTGTTGTGCCCCCCTGGTGGTCACATGGCTCCTTAGGCAAAATAGCATAAAAAAAATTGGCAAAAATACCGAATTTCATATATTGGCCTACAATGGGAAAACAGTTGAATATGGCGGAATACAGTAAAAATGTCAAATATCATTACTTCTCTTCAAAATAAAATGCTAACATTACAGAAGGCATGGTTTTATACTGTAATGTCAGTGAGATTAAAAAATGTAGTTTTAATGGAAGTTAATGAGACATTTTTGGCCATGAAGGTGTCCAGAGGGAGTATCTGACACTACATAAAAATACTTATGTAAACAAATCAGTTTTGTGGCTGATCTTTGACATATCCAAGACTCTGATCACTATCAATGTCCCATCCCCCTACCATTTATTATAGGGAAAACAATTCAATCAAATAATCAATTTTTGTAATAAATAGTTATAATTAAAATAATCAAAGGGTTAAAATCCTGAAAAATATTGAATATTTGATCATTTTGATCAGGCGTGAAGTTGATTAAGGGGGGGAAGTTGATTATGGGATTCAAGCAAAAAGAAACAGAAAAATATTTATATGAGGATTTTATTGCAGATTTTGTGTGTGTACATTTTTGCCACGAAGATGTCCAGAGGGAGTATCAGACACTACATAAAAAATACTGATACAATCAAATTTTGTTAATTTCTGACATATATAATCACCACAATGTCTCATCCCCCTGCTATTTATTATATGGAAAATAACTTATTTTTTGTGTTTTATTTTGGTAAAACATCATCAACCAGAAAAGCACTCGGAGAGTGCAGACCTCCGCCAAGCACCATAGTTTCCCCCCATATTGTAATTCACTCCAAAATAAAAATCCTGCATTTTTTAAAAAGAATTTTATATTATATATATTATATATATTTTACATAAAACTCACAATCCATTATTTCTAAAACCAACATATGTACATTAACATTTTTCTACTGGATCTAGCTCTGGATAAGAAATAACAAACCTACATTCATTTTGTCTGCGTTATTAGATTCCTTGACCATGAAAACATACCCTTACCAAGTGGATTTAAGTTTATATCATTATTATTAGTTCAGAAGTTATTAATGAAAATCTCTTTTTCGGTAATGGCAGTTTCTGGATCTATCTCCTTAAGTATTAAAGCTAGATCAAATTCGTTGACATACTTCAGATGCTGAATTGTCTCAGCTACACGATGCTGCTTGTTAGAAATCTCTACCTCTAATATTGAATGCACAGTAGGCCAAAATGTAAGAGTACCCCCATTTTTTATATAAATTGCTATAAAATCCGCCATCTGGATCAGATCTGGATCAGCCTTTGGGATTTGATAGAAGTACACAGTGTAAATCCCTGAGTCAAATTTCATGCGTTTTGGGCAACAATTTTTTGGGTCCCATTTACCCCAAGTCAATGCTTTGTTTAGTTTAATCACACACACACACACACACACAAACACACAGTAATGAACACATGATGACTGATTGTTTTGTGTGTGACTGAAAGTGTACGCTCTTCAAGAAAAGGTTGATGATGATGATGATGATGATGATAATGTTGATGTTGTTTCAGGATGTGTGCTGTGTTCGGAGGAATCTACTGTCTGAGACATTCAGTCACCTGTTTGCTGCTGGACAAGGACACCAACAGGTACTTACAAGTGGGAGTATTGGTAATACTGGTAATACTGGTTGTAATGTTAGTACTGGTAGTACTCAGAGTACTCACAGCCTGCCACAGATGTCAGTGAT
Organism: Pterois miles; assembly: GCA_947000775.1. Lineage (NCBI taxonomy): Eukaryota > Metazoa > Chordata > Actinopteri > Perciformes > Scorpaenidae > Pterois > Pterois miles. The sequence continues at coordinate 28,036,796 of CAMQGK010000052.1, read as the reverse complement.
TTAATGAGATTTTAAAATGAAGGAATTCAACAGACAGGTAGATGTGTGTGTGTGTGTGTGTGTGTGTGTGTGTGTGTGTGTGTGTGTGTGTGCGTGCGTGCGCGTGTCTGTGTGTGTGTGTGTGTGTGTCTGTGTGTCTGTGTATTTGTCAGCGGTCAAATTAATCATTTAATCAGACAGCTGACGAGGAAGAGGAGGAGAAAGAGGAAGAGGAAGATGAAGAGGAAGAAGAGTGTTAAATTATGATGTTAATTTCCTCTCTTTAAATTGAATATTGTAGATGGATGGATAGATGGAAATTGAATATTTCACTGATCGTAAATTTTCGTCCAATAACAGCTCTGAACAGGAAGGTCATACACACACGCACACACACACAGACACACACACACACACACACCTGTAGAAGGCCACACCGATTGTCGTCATGTTGAGACTCACTACTTATATTATTATTATTAATTAATGCATTTATTATCATAATTATTATTACCTCCAAGTGTTTGAACTACAGTTCCCATAATGCTTTGGGAGTCGTAAACAGGAGTTATGATATTACTGTGGCCCTAGTGAATGATGATGTGGGCTACAGTGTCTCTCCAGGTACCTTCAGGTTTCTCCATCATTAGCGTCCTGTCGGTATCCTCTGCTGGATGCCACCCAGAGACTCTGCTGACTCAGCACAAACAGCAATAACTAACAGCTAACAGTGCTAACAGAGCTACCAGAGTTAATATAACTAACAGAGCTAATATAACTAACACAGCTAACTGTGCTAACAGAGCTAATAAAACTAACAGAACATATAGTGCTAACAGGGCTAGCAGTGCTAGCAGAGCTGACAGTGCTAACAGTGCTAACAGAGCTACCAGAGTTAATATAACTAACAGAGCTAACAGTGCTAACAGAGCTACCAGAGTTAATATAACTAACACAGGTAACAGTGCTAACAGAGCTAATAAAACTAACAGAGTGTATAGTGCTAACAGGGCTAGCAGTGCTAGCAGAGTTTACAGTGCTACCAGAGCTGACAGAGCTAATAAAGTAACAGAGCTAATAAAACTAACAGAGCTAACAGTGCTAGCATAGCTAACAGAGCAAAATCGACAACAGTGAGAAACACTGGAGCTCAGACTGTGTGTTATCATCTGTCTATTAACCTTAAGTGTGTGTGTGACCTTCTTGTGTGTGTGTGTGTGTGTGTGTGTGTGTGTCTCTGTGTCTGTGTGTGTGTGTGTGTGTGTGTCTGTGTGTGTGTCTGTGTGTGTGTGTGTCAGTCAGAGGTTATGGATGAGCTTTTGTGCGCATCATTATTCCCAATAATAGGTTTCAGCAGCACCTCGGTGTGTGTGTGAGACACCCTTGAAAAGGCTGCAGACTGCATCTTCAAGATCAATCACTTCTATATTGAAATGGTGATTTAATAGAGTCAGATATTCAAATCATTATAATTCTGACTGACAATCTGTTGAACAAACTGTAGGAAGTTAAACTGTTGGTTTGACTGGAAACTCAGCTGTCAATAAATGTGGTGTGTTAATGGCTAAGTTGATCCACAGAACACTTCAGTATTTCAGTTGTATTGTTCATGCAAAATCAACAGAAATTTACTGCTTCAGCTTTGTAAATTTTCTGTCAGTAAACTGAATCTGTTTGTGTTTTAAAATGAATGAGACACCTGAAGACTTAAAGAAACTGAGATGACATTTACTGACATTATATAAACCAGCTAAACAGCTGATAGATAGTTTAGTTTAAAGTCTATCGAGTTTACATTTAGTTCCAAGTGTCTGTCTTAAGTCTAGTTAATGACATCATGGCATCTTGTCTTCTCCCCTTTCTGTAAGGTGTAAAGCGGTGATTGACAGCAGAGGACAGCGAATCAGCTGCAGCCATTTCATAGTGGAGGAGGGCTTCATAAGGGCGGACCGGAAGAGGGTGGCCACGCCCACAAGGTGAGGAACCACCAATCACCAACCAAAACAGTCCAAAACCACAGTCATCATCGAAGCAGCCACCTGACATCCTAGCAACCGCCAATAATCAGTTAAATCACAACCAAGCAACCGCCAATAATCACTTCAATCACACCCTAGTAACCGCCAATAATCAGTTTAATATACAATCAGGCAACTACCAATAATCACTTTAATCACACCCTAGCAACCACCAATAACCACTTTAATCACACCCTAGCAACCACCAATAATCACTTTAATCACACCCTAGCAACCACCAATAATCACTTTAATCACACCCTAGCAACCGCCAATAATCACTTTAATCACAAGGAGGCAACCAACAATAATCACTTTAATCCCACCCTAGCAATCACTGATAATCACTTTAATCACAGCCTAGCCACTGCCAATAATCACTTTAATCACACCCTAGCAACCGCCAATAATTATTTTAATCAACCCCAAGCTACCAGCAATATCACTTTAATCACACCTAGCAATCATCAATAATCACTTAAATCAGACCCTAGCAACCGTCAACAAACACTTTAATCACACACTAGCAACTGCCAATAATCAATCTGCCTGTGTCTTCAGGTTTTTGTCCAGAGCTGTGTTGATAACTGACAGCTCCATCCTGCCCAGCGACTCAGACCAACAGGTAAATGATGCTAATAAAACATGTGAATTAAGCTTGTTTTCTCTGCTATTTTTATATTCTCTTCTCTTCACGCTTTATCATTATTATTTGAATTTGGAATTTGAATTTAGCTTTGTTTTTAAACTTAAGTGAAATAACCAGCTGTCCGACCAGCGGGCTGGTGGCTAATGGCAGCACTGTAAAGATAAACTGAGGGCATATGAATCTTTGGATGGCTATTGTTAACTATCCCTCAGTAAAGTCATTGTCACTATAGCCTCAAATTATAGTTTGTCATCTCAAATGTTGTGATATCAGGATTCTGGCAGCCACCAACACAGCAAGATGACATTTTAGATGTGTAACTTTAGCCCACTGCTAGTGTTAGCCTCCAGTCTTTGGTTAGCCTCCAGCTAACGCTGTGACCTCATCATGACATTGACACTAAAACAGTATATTGTGCAGATTGTAGTGCCGCCTCTGATTGGCCCATCCATTTCTTGACCTCTTACATCACCGTGTGTTACTCCTCGCGTTCTGTCAGTGTTGTAATGTTCTGTTCTGTGTTCTGTAAGTGTTGTTGTAGTCTTCTGTTAGTGTTGTTGTCACTGTCTGTGTGTGGTGTTTCCCTCCGCGGATTAATAAAGGTTCATCTTATCTTATCTTATCTTATCTTAGTGGTCTGTAACTTTCTGTGAGTGTTGTGGTAGTGGTCTGAGTGATGTTGTAGCAGTCTGTGAGTTTTGTAGCGGTCTGTGAGTGGCGCTGTAAAGATCTGTGAGTGCCGTTGTAGCGTTCTGTGAGTGTTGTGGTAGTGGTCTGAGTGATGTTGTAGCAGTCTGTGAGTTTTGTAGTGGTCTGTGAGTGGCGTTGTAGCAGTGATCCAGAGTGTTAATGGATGTCTTGTTACCTGACTGACGTCTCCATCATCAGGACAACCGTCACCGTCTGTGAGTCTCTACAAAGATCCAACAGACTTAATTAGACTCTGAAAGTGTTTCAGGTCAGAGGTCAGTGTGCCCTTCAGCCCCAGTGCATTATGGGATTGATGTTACTGAATATCAGAGAAGTGATGAAAAAGAAAAGATCAGAAAGAAAGTGAGAGACGAACAGTCAAATAAATTTAAGAGTCAATTACTGAAGAAAATCCTCAAATTCACCCATCTGAACACACACACACACACACACACACACACACACTCACACACCCTCCTCCCTAATTAGGTGTGAGTTAAATATTGAAATATTGAATTAGGTTTGGTCAGAGAATTATGATGCTTCCTCTGTGTGTTAGCCTGCAGTGTTCAGTAATGAGATGAAACTAATCTGGTTCTCGCAGGACCATCTTCCATTAAAGACGTCTGTCTGTCTGTCTGTCTGCTGTCAGGTCTCCTTGGTAACGGTTCCGCCAATAGCAGCAGGAAGTCCAGCGGTAAAGATGGTGGAGCTATGTCCGTCCACGATGACCTGCATGCCGGGAACATGTGAGTTTCTTTGTACTTTCATCATATTTTCTCATTTGACCTAATGTCATTGGATGAGATAGATAATATTCAGCAATGTTAAATAACACTCCAAAGGTGGACCAAATGTTGGTGAGGAAAAACTGTTTTGGTCATTTCCAAAGGGGTTCCTTGACCTCTGACCTCCAGATATGTGAATGAAAATGGGTTCTATGGGTACCCACCAGACTCCCCTTTACAGACATGACCACTTCATGATAATCACATGCAATATAAATGTGTTATTGTCTCCTATTCTAAACTGGTGTATCTGAATATTTCTGCTTACTGGGGTCCCTGAGCAGTGTTGAATCCCATAAACTGGGTATCACTGTAAAGCTGAGACTCTGGTGGATCCACTGAGTCCAACTGTATTCATGTGTGATGATGTTAGTCCCCATAGGAGCCATTTCATTGAACTCACTGTATAAAATGACCTGTGGTGACCTCCAGGATAATCACAGCCTCATGAGACTTTACAGCCACAAACTAGAGACCTAGAGCGAAATCTCCAAATGTCAAAATTTTTTATTCTAGATCACAGCATGGCTTCTTCTATGGTGTTCCTCGAGGTCTTTGGTGTCTTAATGTGGTATTTTGGAAGGATTATTGATCATTTTTATCAATTCTCCAATGGCAAAAAATGGTTCAACACCAGATCTGTGAAATAAATGGTATCAACTTATTGCTGGAACAACATGAGACATATACTGTTATCATAATGTTCTAAACTCTTATACACATTCAGTATTCATTTTGATTAATTAATCCATGTTTATTTCTGATTAATGACAAAGAACAACTTGTCAGATAGTGCTGAGCTGCATCTCAAATTAATCTTCAGGTTCCTGGCTTTCAGATGATGTACACCGCTTGCTGCTATCTCCCCCTAAAGACCCCTGGGCCCCCCTAAAAGGGGTCTCAGAGGGTTAATGCATATATGAAATATATAAAATATGTTAAATGTAGGTGAAAGATGTGAAGCAGAGTAGATGATGGTCTGAGAATCCTCCAGTGTCCTTGAAGAGAAAACTGATGAATCCACCAACAGAAACACTGATTAATGACACACACATACAGCTGTGTGTGTGTGTGTGTGTGTGTGTGTGCGTGTGTGTGTGTGTGTGTGTGTGTGTGTGTGTGTGTGTGTGTGTGTGTGTGTGTGTGTGTGTGTGTGTGTGTGTGTGTGTGTGTGTGTGTGTGTGTGTGTCTTCTGCTGTGTTCTTGTGATGCTGCCGTGTGATTGGTTACTGAGTCAGTGGGCCTGAACGCCTTCAAAACAAAACACCATTTATCTAACCATACACACACACACACACACACACACACACACTCACAGTATTTTTCTATCCACAGTAAAACCTAGTCTAAAATGTCTAAAAAGGAACATTACATAAAAAAAATAACTAATAGGGATGTTAATAATTTAATAATTAACCGTTAACTGACATTAACCATTTTAACCCTTTTAACACTATCAGTTCAACGTTTAAAAAAAATATGTCTTAATTAAACAGCTGCTCACCACCATCTGATAGTCACTGAAGTTACACTACAGCGGGCACGAAGCCATCGGCTATGCTAACAGCTAGCAGCTAGCTGCTACTAGCATCGCACAAACACACACACTGTTTGTCAGACAATCGCTATCGTTAATCCAGACAGACACACAGCTGGTTGCAGCGTTTTTTCAACAGCAGGGACTAGACGACCAGAGGACCAACTAGCAGCTACTGCAGTCTGCCTGATACCGATACCAATACCTGGGATGTAGGTTTCAGTCATGGTGCCGATATCGATACCTGGTACCTGGTTTCAGTCCTGATACCGATATCAGTACCTGGGTTTTAGGTTTCAGTCCTGATACCGATATCAGTACCTGGGCTTTAGGTTTCAGTCCTGATACCGATATCAGTCCCTGGGTTTTAGGTTTCAGTCCTGATACCGATATCAGTCCCTGGGTTTTAGGTTTCAGTCCTGATACCAATATCAGTACCTGGGCTTTAGGTTTCAGTACTGATATTGATATAAGTACCTGGTACCTGGTTTCAGTCCTGATACTGATATCAGTACCTGGTAGCTGGTTTCAGTCCTGATACTGATATCAGTACCTGGTAGCTGGTTTCAGTCCTGATACTGATATCAGTACCTGGTAGCTGGTTTCAGTCCTGATACTGATATCAGTACCTGGTAGCTGGTTTCAGTCCTGGACAGGACTGGATCTGACTGGATCTTTCTGTTATGTTTGAGGAAACGTCAGACTGGACTTAAACACTGTTTTCCAAACTTCCGACAACAAATTGTAACAAATAAATACATTGATACTAATTCAATGAGTAATTTGTCATTAAAATAATAAATTATCCACCAGCAACAACTAAAAATCTTCAGAGTGAACAGGAATTATAGTTCAGGTGTGAATGTTTTTAATGCAGCAACAAATTAGTGAAAACAGAAACACATGAAGCTGTTTGATGAAGAGTTTTTCCCGTCTGTCTGTAGATTTGGTCCACCTGACCTGTCAGTCTGTTGGCTCCGCCTACGAGGACCTGTCGCCAGTGGTTACCAGGATGTTCCACACGCCAGAGTCACGTGACCAAGGTAACACACACACACACACCCACACACACACACACACACACACAGGCATGGCGTGATTATATATAGTCAGTGTTGGCGTTGACCTGTGACATTGATATGAACACACTAAATTAACATAATTCATGTCATTTCTGGATAGAAACACTGTTCTCCTGATAAAATGTTTCTAGCCGACTGTAGTTACCACTGATCAAATGACAAATGTCTTGATTGACGGGAAGTTTTAATTAATAAATGTAATACTAAAGTTACACAGTATGTGGATACAGTATGTGTGTGTCCAAATGACTTTATGCGTGTTGACGGAGCAGCTGCAGTGTTAGCGTAGCTCTGATTCATCCAAACTCCATTCAGAAAACAAGCATTTTAAAAGTTGTTTGCTGATCATCTTGCAGACAGACCTGCTGAAGCATCAATTCAGACTTTTTACTTATCAGCATCATGATGTTGTTATTTCAGCATCATTTTGATCTGTTTACTGATATTAAATCACAGCACAATCTGTTTATTGTGGATTCATACTGCAGTAGTAAGCCAGATTAATTCAGCCGCACAAAGTGACGCGAACAAACACGAGTGATGCCGAGGTGAAGCTGTGGTGAGTAAAGTGAGGCGTTGTGTGAACTCAGCACAGATGATACTCTCTCTGCTGTAAACTTTCTCTCCTCTCTGACCTCCTCCTCCTCCTCCTCCTCCTCTCTTTGTCTTTAATTCATTCATCATTTTCTTCTGTGCTTTTAATTATAACATGAACAACCTCCAGGAACACAGGGAGGATGGATGGATGAGGTATAAAGAGATTCATCACTGGTGATGAGGAAGGAGGAGAGAAGTTTCTGTTAAACTGCAGTTTCAGCTTCTTTTTTTGAAGCTCAACATTCGCACTCTGGTGAATCTGCAAACAACAATCATCTTCATTATTCATTTAATTTGCTTTATTTGTTCATTTAAAAAATGATAATGCCAACTTCTCCGAAGTAAAAGGGGTGTTTTCGAATGGACTGTCTTATATTGGGCAGTGTTTCTATTATTTTGTACACTCTATTTATCTGTATGAATAGGGAGAATAATAGAAGTACAACACCAGCGCCTACTATGACCTCAATAATAAACACAATGTAGAATTTATTAACATTGTCAAAGTTTAAATATGATAATAATGCATTAACACAAATTTATTTTAAAGCCAGCAATTTCTTTAACGCAACGTGTGATTTTCAGGTTAAAACAGCTCGGTGTTAAAGCTAGAGTGAAGATACTGGTCTCATAGTATACTATTTAAGAAAGAAAGAAAGAAAGAAAGATATTCCTTTATTAGTCCCACAGTGGGGAAATTCAGTTTTACACTCTGTTGTTCACAGTACACAGTACATAGTACATATACATGTCAATGGAGAGATGTCAGAGTGAGGGGGCTGCTCCTGACAAGCGCCCAGAGCAGTTGGGGGTTTGGTGCCTTGCTCAGGGGCACCTCGGCAGTGCCCAAGAGGTAAACTGGCACCTCTCCAGCAACCAGTTGGTCTTGGTCCATGGGGGATTTGAACCCGGGTCCTCCACATCCTAACCCAAGTCCTTACGGACTGAGCTACTGCCGCCCCCAACCTGATGAATCCATCAGTATCAAGGTCAAGAGGGATGTTAAATAACGCTCAGAACTTACACAAAATATTGTCAAGGAATAACTGTCATGTCTAATTTCAAAGTGGTCCCTTGACCTCTGACCTCCAGATATTGAATGAAAATGGGTTCTATGGGTTCCCACCAGTCTCCCCTTTAGAGACATGCCCATTTTTTGATAATCACATTCATTGCAACGTTACTCTGTCTGCCCGGTGTAATGTTACTCCGTCAGTGTGACGTAACACTACTCCGTCAACACAGCATGACGTTACTCTCTCTGCCCAGCGTAACATTACTCTCTCAGCATTACATAACGTTACTCTGTCTGCCCGGTGTAATGTTACTCTGTCAGCACAGCGTATTCCTTGAGGAACACCATAGAAAAAGCCATTTGACATTTGAAGATTTCTGCATTTTTCAGTGATTGGATATTGATCACTTGTGTTGTGTAAACTGCTCAGAAACCCCCTTATTGTCAGTGTAGCAAGTAAAGCCATCCATCCTCTGAATGCTCCAGGTCTCTAGTTTGAGGCCGTAAAGCTTCATGAGGCTGTGATTATCCTAGAGGTCACCACAGGTCAATTTAAACTGTGAGCTCATTGAAATGGCTCCTATGGGGACTAACATCATCATACAGGAATACAGTTGGACTCACTGGATCCACCAGAGTCTCAGCTTTACAGTGATACCCAGTTTATGTGATTCAAGACTGTTTAGGGACCCAGTATGCAGAAATATTTAGATACACCAATTTAGAATAGGAGACGGTAACGCATTTATACTGCATGTGATCATCATGAAGTGGGCATGTCTGTAAAGGGGGATCTGGTGGGTACCCGTAGAACCCATTTACAGTCACATATCTGGAGGTCAGAGGTCAAGAGACCTGACCAACACAGTTTTTCCTCAGCAACATATAGCCCAGCTTTGGAGTGTTGTTTAACCTCCTTTCGAACATATTAGCATGACCTGGTTGGATTCGTCCAGGTTATTTAGTTTTATATGATACCTGGAGCTTCACTCTTGAACTAAAACTGAACCTGCTAGAACCTCTGAAAGACAGTAAAGTCAGTTGGGATTGCCCCCGGCCCTGCGGGTCTCTTAGGGTAATTAATTATTAATATTTCTTTTAACCATTTAACTGATAGCATTAATCAGTGTGTGCGTATGTATGTGTGCGCGCGTCCCTCAGTGTTTCTGTATGTTAATCTGACATTTTGTCCCTTTAGAGTATTTGATCTCACTGAGTCTGACATTTAAGGTGCTGCTGTACTTCATCAGTTGGTCTAACAGCATGTTTATCTTTCCACACAGGAAGTAAAGTACTGCAGTATAAGTTAACAAAATAAAGGCTGTCATTCAGCTTGATTGATCGCCATATTTAACCGATATCACACCGTTCACATCAGACAGCAGAGCTTCTCTATTGTACCCCGACAGTCTTTTCTTCTTCTCCTCTAATTGACATTTGACTAACAACCTCTTTGACATTTTACACCTCTTTTCTTCTTTTCTATTCTGTTGTCTCTTCCTGTCTTTTTAAAGGGTTTCCATAGCGACAGACATCTTTGATGTTGCTGTTTGTTGTATTGATCATCAGATTGTAATGTAAGGGATTACAGCAGGTATCACATCACAGTTACTGGTCCCAGTAACGTGCAGGAGGTAGATGGAGGCTTGCTGTGAGGTTAGGGGTGGGAAAAAAATCCATTCACCTACAGTATGCATTATGACTGTTATTTATAATTTGTAAATAGCTGTTTTAACACCAGAATTGATATATTTGCTTAATTTGAGTTTATGTGGAGGTAGAAGGAAGTTACCACTTTTATTGTGGTAGTTTAAGTAACATGACGTCATAGCCGTTCTGTATCCATCAACCAAAACAAACCTCAGAGAGTATTAAAGGTCGGAGGGTCAGCGTGGATACGACCTGCACCCTCCCATGTTAAATCCAGCGTGGTAAACACTACACATCCAGTAAAGGATGGAAACACTTTGGGTTTCACACATTACAGGAAAAGCAGAGCGAGACATCATGGCTAAAGCTGCACGCTGACTCTGTCAGGTACAGGAAACGTTATCGTATGGCGGTAACGTGCGGTCCGGCCGGACGTCGCTCTCATCTCTGTAATTAAATGAGCCGACGCTACAACTGTAGAGCTCCCATATACTGACATTTATGTAAAATACATTCAAACGACCCTGAACATGGATGGATAAAGAGAACCAACTTGGAGAAGTTAGAGGAAGTAGACATCTGGGATTATGTCTGCTTTTCAAAATCAGGTGTTAACAAAGGGAACTGGATATACGAAATACATCTATGGAAATCAGATTGATTGGATTACATTCAGCAGAAGTATAAAACTACATGTCCCTTATAAATAAAAAGAAAATACCACTAATTTGTGAGGGAAATGTCTTTATTCTTTGATTTTTGAGTTGCTGGATAAAAATGTAATCTGACAATGATCCTGATAATCAAACATTTGACTTGATTCATTTAGAGAGGACATTATACGTATCTGCAGTCATACATATATGTACAGCTCTCTGTTATGTGACAATAAATATTGTCAAATTTGATTTGACAGTCAGGTATTGATTAAATGTAGATGGTACTACAACTACTAGGCTACTTAAATATATATCACACTAAATAGTTCGACATTATGATCTTTCTTACCTTTGATTCAGGAAATTTTCTCTAACTGGACCTTTAAATTTTTGTTGAATACCCCGTGGTCTAGTGGTAAAAAAAGTTAAGAGCAATCACAGTAAATCAGAATATCGAACCACAATACTTAAAAATCACAGCACATATCAACTCAGCACCCTGGTATCTGTATATAGAACCAGGAGGTGGTGGATGGTCCAGGACCTGGTGTAAGGTAGTCTCAGTGGATTGACTGGTCCAGATGTGCTGGTTTGGTTCAGCAGCTGGAGGTTTGATGCTTCACCTCTCAGTAGCTCCAGTTGTTTTATTTACGTTGCATCTTCTTAGCTAGCTTGCTAATATTAGCAGCTGGTAATTAGTGTAACTAATTTATTAAATTACTGTAACTGTACATCAATGTAGCTCTACTGCATTAAGATGATGTATAATATAATATTAATTATTCTGCAGAAAGGGTACTTTTACTTTTGGTACTTTAAGTACATTTTGATGATAATACTTTGGTATTTTTACTTTTGAATGCAGGACTTTTACTGAAGTAAAAGGCATGAATACTTCTTCCACTGTGTATAACTGATAATTTGATAAAAGATGAAGATATAGGACAAGTCTACATACAGGTGTGTATATAAAACATGTAGATAAATAGCACCTGGAGGGGCAGGACTAACACCTCAGCATATGATTTGTGAATGATTTTATAGATTAGTATTTAACGAGAAACCAGCAGCTAAATAACATGTTACCTGTCTGTCTATAGAGAGCTGCCCGTCTGTCCTCTGGTGTCTCTACTTCAACATGGCCGACGGTTCTGGGCTGGAGGTCGAAGGTCACGACCTCCCGTCTAACGTGTATCTGTGCTCTGGACCAGACGGAGATCTGGGACACGAACACGCCATCAGACAGGTGAGACTTTCTTCTTGAGTGTCTGAATATATTCAGTTATTTTTATGTTACTGACGGGTTATAACAAAACAAGCTGAAGTTTTATCTTCAAACTGTCACAGATTTATTGGAGATATCAAATAAACCTTTATTGATCGTCAGAGGAGGAATTCAGCAGCACAAAGTCAGAAATAATAATACAGATAAACAAAAATACAGGTAAACAAGAGGAGCACAAAAGAAACTTTACCGCAATTAAAGAGAAAGGAGGTGACTAGTCACATCCAGTCAGCGAGTAAACTCCCGCAGGAACTCAGTCTGAAGAGCCTCGATTTCCGGGTTCAGTTCACAGTATCTTCTGGGCTGGGAACCGCCCTCGTACAAAGGGTTGGACTTCCCGCAACCGAGTCTCATTGGCCAACTATCTCTGACGTGAGCAGGCCAACCACTGCTCATGTGACTTTACCGTCATATGATACAAACCACAGGAGTGTGTTTTCATGAAGGTGTATAGCTAAATAATACAGAAACTATTCACAGTAGGATATACAGTCTGGGAGCCCATTTACTCCCTTTCATTTGTTTTATTCATCACAATAATAATGTAGATAATTAGTACGATCTGTCCCTGAAACTAGATAAAAAGAAAACAGGGAGTGCAGCTGTTCCTGTTTTCACAGCCACAAAAAAGATAAGTGCAATCTGTCTATGAAGTTAAACAAAGGCGCTCTGTCTATGAGGTGATTCAAAGGTGCTTACAAATACACTCTAAGTAAAAATGAGGAATAATAGAATCAATAATGAAATAATATAACAGCGTATAAAAATGTTTGGATGTCTATAGTTAACTATCCTTCAGTTAAGTCCGTCAAAAAGAGAGCCGTACAATATGGGAGAAGCAGGTTGCTAACAGTTTAGCATTCTGTTAACAGCAGCCAATGGCTCATGGCTGATGTTAGCAGAAGGCTAAATATTAGTAACAATTACGTTTCTCTGATATTGTAGCTCTCTAGAGTCTTGAATCACAGTTTGTCATCTCAAATGTTGTGATATCTGGATTCTGACAGCCAACAACAAAGCAAGATGACATTTTAGATGTGTGACTTTAGCCCACTGCTAGTGTTAGCCTCCAGCTAACACTGTGACCTCATCATGACATCATCATGATGTCATCACTAAAAGCGTCCGTAGTGTTTATCTGATAAAACCTCTTATATTTACGGTGTGTTCAGGCGGAGTCAATCTTCCAGAAGATTCTTCCAGAGGAGGATTTCTGTCCTCCTGCTCCGAACCCTGAAGACATCATCTACGATGGAGAAAACACCTCCTCCTCCACTGGAGAGGAGGAGAAGGATGGAGCAGGAGGAGAGGAGGAAAAGGATGGAGGAGAGGAGGAGAAGGATGGAGTTGGAGGAGAGGAGGAAAAGGATGGAGGAGAGGAGGAGAAGGATGGAGTTAGAGGAGAGGAGGAAAATAATGCAGCAGCAGGAGAGAAGAAGGATGGAGAGGAGGAGAGACAGGAGGAGGAGCAGAGCCGTCTGTCGGAGGAGTAGATCGACAACCTTCCATCAAAGCCAAAACCTCCTGCAGTGAATTGTGGGTTAAAGTTGCCTTCATTTATTATTTTAAATCTTATTATTATTATTTTTCTATCAGTTGTATTTTTCTGCTTCCTGTCTTATTAAAATATCATCAACAGACTTTATTGTTCTGTGGAAACATTAAAGCTTCAACATGAAATCAAACTGTCATCAGTTTATTTACAACACAACTCGTCATAATATAATAAATATATGAATAATATAATAAACCATATCAATATAATAGTGTAAAGTGTGACTAATATAATTAACTATATCAGTAAAATAATACACTATACTAGTAACATAATAAACTATATGAATAACAAACTATTAGCAATATAATAAACTATATGAATACAATAAACTATGAATATTATAATAAAATACATTAATATAATGAACTAATGAATATGAATAATAATAAAATATATGGATAACATAATAAAGTATATGAATAATATAATAAACTATATGAATTAGTAAAGTAAAATCATTGAAACTGAAGGTGAGAGGAAGTTTGTTCATAGCGGAACCAATGTGAGAGCTCTCGGTTTCGGTGGACAGTAATTAGTGCTGCACACACCTGCTGCTGTGTGTTGACAGAGACACGTGGGGCTGGTCGGCGTGCACCGGGTCCTGCACGGCGTTTAGACAGGAAGAGGATTAAAACGGGAGATAAAACCGAGCTAACCGGCAGAACTGCGACTGAACCGCCGACACCTGAGTCCACCGGCACCGTGGTGCCTTCAGGGACACTGGGACAGAACACCAGGGAATTCTTTTTCCTGGCTGACACCTGGATATCGTTGCTGACCCAATTGTTTGGCGGGTCGGAGGGAGGGCAGTCCCCCGGACCAGGATGTATCGTTGCTGCGGAAGGTAGAGAGGGAACTCCCGTCAGAATGGCTGGAACTGGCGTACTGGTCTCTACCTGGACCCAGTAAGGTTCACTAGGTGGACGGAGAGGCCTGTTGGAGCGCGGATTAATGGAGTCATCGTCCTGAACTAATGCACCGAAGCTCTGGAGGACCTCCTTCATCAGGACTACAGCTGTTTAAAGGTAAGGGGTATGTTGATGCTCTCAGGTAGACAGTTGTCAGGTGTGAGTTAAATCACTAGTTTCATTCATTCCACCTTTATTTAGAAATGGACCCACTGAGGATCTGTCCTCCTGTCCAGCCACGTCCACAGTCCATCAGTAATGACGTAATGAGACCAAAACTCAGACTTTGATACGAAACGCTGCCTAAATGTCTGGATACCGACACTGACATGATCCCAACAATCGACAACATCAAGAAAAGTAAAGGAATAATAGATGACACAACATGCAACAGAAAATGGTTTCTTTATTAATCAAAAACAATTAAATGTAAAAGTGTTCATTCAAAAATAAAATGTAGGCAGTAATCTGTCTCTGATGCTTGAGTTGATATGATTTGTTTGATAGCTTTTGGTAATGTACAAATATTTACATTTCCTCTCTATTCCTATTTTTCTTATAACTTATCAATGTTTATATATTTAGTATTCTAAAATGAAAATTGGAATATAGTATGTTGAAAAAAATCATAGTAGAGCATGTTGAAAAAAGTCATAGTATAGTATGTCGAGAAATGGCATAGTATATTATGTTGAAAAAAGTCAAACAAGTCATACTATAGCATTTCGTAAAAGTCATAGTACAGTTGTGCTCATAAGTTTACATACCCTGGCAGAATTTATGATTTCTTGTCCATTTTTCAGAGAATATGAATGATAACACAAGAACTGTTTTTCCACTCATGGTTAGTGGTTGGCTGAAGCCATTTATTGTCAGACAACTGTGTTTACTCTTTTCAAATCATAATGACAATAGAAACTACCAAAATGACCCTGATCAAAAGTTTACATGCCCCAGTTCTTAATACCTTGTATTGCCCCCATTAACATCAATTACAGCTTGGCGTCTCTTGTGGTAGTTGTGGATCAGGGTCTTTATTTTCTCTGATGGTAAAGCAGCAAAAAGCCTCCAGTTCCTGTAGATTCTTGGGCTGTCTGTTTGAGATCTCCCCAGAGTGGCTCAATGATACTGAGGTCAGGAGACTGAGACGGCCACACCAGAACCTTCACTTTATTCTGGTGTAACCAATGACAGGCGGACTTGGCCTTGTGTTTTGGATCGTTGCCATGTTGGAACGTCCAAGTATGTCCCATGCGCAGCCTCCGGGCTGATGAGTGCAAATTTTCCTCCAGTATTTTCTGATAACATGCTGCATTCATCTTGCCATCAGTTTTGACCAAGTTTCCTTTGCCTTTGTAGCTCACACATCCTCAAAACATCAGCGATCCACCTCCGTGTTTCCCAGTGGGAACGGTTCATCATAGGCCTTGTTGACTCCTCTCTAAATGTAGCTTTTATTGTTGTGGCCAGAAAGTTCAATTTTGGTCTCACTCCAAATGACTTAGTTCTAGAAGTTTTGAGGCTTGTCTTTGTGCTGTTTGCCGTATTGTAAGTGGGATGCGTTGTGGCATTTGCGTAGGAATGGCTTTCTTCTTGCAACTCGACCATGCAGCCCATTTTTCTTCAAGTGGCTCATTATTGGGCATCCAGAGTCCTGTATTTCAGCTGAAGTCATTTGTGGGTTTTTCTTTGCATCCCAAACAATTTTCCTGGCAGTTGTGGCAGAAATCATTGTTGGTCTACTTGACCGTGGTTTGGTTTCAACCCTCATTTTCCACTTCTTAATTACAGTTTTAACACTGCTGACTTGCATCCTCAATTCCTTGGATATCTTTTTGTATACCTTTCCCTATACCTTTTCCCGTTGATCCTTTAACAATTTTTTGCTTTCCCCATGACTCAGAATCCAGAAACAGCAGTGCAGCACTGGATGAAGGATGCAAGGGTCTGTTGGGAGCACAGAAACTCCCTGACTTTTATACACAGACACTAAGTACTGG
The DNA here is from genome assembly GCA_947000775.1 of Pterois miles. NCBI lineage: Eukaryota > Metazoa > Chordata > Actinopteri > Perciformes > Scorpaenidae > Pterois > Pterois miles. The sequence continues at coordinate 28,020,381 of CAMQGK010000052.1, read as the reverse complement.
CAAAAAGGGTCACAGGTATGGACAGTTACCTTTAAAAGCCATTTAAACCTGCATGTTTTAACTTGTGTGTGTTTTATCAGCCCAAAACTTCAAGGGTATGTAACCTTTTGATCGGGGTCATTTTGGTAGTTTCTGTTGTCATTATGATTTAAAAAGAGTAAACACAGTTGTTGAATGGCTTCACCCAACCACTAACCATGAGCGAAAGAAAAGTATTTGTGTTAGCATTCATACTCTGAAAAATGGCCAAGAAATCATAAATTCTGCCAGGGTATGTAAACTTTTGTGCACAACTGTATAGCATGTCGGGAAAAGTTTTATTATGATAAAAAAAAGTAAAATTCTATTATGTCGAAAGATTTCATGAAAAAAGTCATAGTATAGTATGTCGAAAAATTTCATGAAAAGTAGGTCATCGTATCGAATCTTGAAAAAAATCATAGTAACAATTATGTTATAGTGTGTTAAACAGTATTTTGATAAAAAAAGTCAAATTCTATTATGTTGAAAAATTACATGAAAAAAAGTCATAGTATAGTATGTCGAAAAATTTCATGAAAAGTAGGTCATCGTATCGAATTTTGAAAAATTTCATGTTAACAGTTATGTTATAGTATGTTAAACAGTATTATGATAAAAAAAGTCAAATTCTTTAATGTTGAAAAATTTCATGAAAAAAAGTCATGGTATAGTATGGCGCAAAATTTCATGAAAAGTAGGTCATCGTATCGAATCTTGAAAAATTTCATGTTACCAATTATATTATAGTATGTTAAGTGGTATTACGATTAAAAAAAGTCAAATTCTATTATGTTGAAAAATTTCATGTAAAAAGTCATAGTATAGCATGTCGAAAAATTTCATGAAAAGTAGGTCATCGTATCGAATCTTGAAAAAATTCATGTTAACAATTATGTTAGTATGTTAAACAGTATTATGATAAAAAAAAGTCAAATTATATTCTGTTGAACATTTTCATGAAAATGTCATAGTACAGTTTGTCGAAAAATTTCATGAAAAGTAGGTCATCGTATCGAATCTTGAAAAATTTCATGTTAACAATCATGTTATCGTACGTAAAACAGTATTATGATAAAAAAGTAGAATTCTAATATGTTGAAAAATTTCATGAAAAAAGTCGTAGTATAGTATGTCAAAAAAAATTCATGAAAAGTAGATCATCGTATCAAATCTTGAAAAATTTCATGTTAACCGTTATTTTATAGTATGTTAAACAGTATTATGATAAAAAAAAAGTCAAGTTTTATTATGTTGAAAAATTTCATGAAAAAAGTCATAATATAGTATGTTGAAATTTTTCGATGAAAACGTCAAATTTTCTGGATGTTGAAAAAAATCATGAAAAGGGTCGTATTATAGCATGTAAAATGATTCTATGGTGAAAAAAAGTCATTTCGTGAAATGTTGGAAGATTTTACAAAAAAAAACGCCATAGTATAGTATGTCGAAATTTTTCGATGAAAATGTCAAATTTTTTGGATGTTGAAAGAACTCATGAAAACGGCCACATTATAGCATGTAAAGTGATTCTATGGTGAAAAAAAAAAAAACATTTCGTGAAATGTTGGAAAATTTTTACAAAAAACGTCAGTATAGTATGTCGAAATTTTTCGATGAAAACGTCAAATTTTCTGGATGTTGAAAAAAGTCATGAAAACGGTCGTATTATAGCATATACAATGATTCTATGGTGAGCAAAATTCATTTTATGAAATGTTGGAACATTTTACAAAAAAACGCCATAGCATAGTATGTCGAAATCTTTCGATGAAAACGTCAAACTTTTTTGATGTTTGAAAAAAAACAGGAAAACTGTGGTATTATAGCATGTAGAATGATTCTATGGTGAGCAAAAGTCATTTTGTGAAATGTTGTAAAATTTTGCAAAAAAAACGCCATAGTATAGTATGTCGAAATTTTTCAATGAAAACGTCAAATTTTTTTGATGTTGAAAAAAAAACATGAAAACGGTTGTATTATAGCATGTAGAATGATTCTATGGTGAGCAAAAGTCATTTTGTGAAATGTAAAATTTAAAAAAAAAACGGCATAGTATAGTATGTCGGAATATTTCGATGAAAACGTCAAATTTTTTTGATGTTGAAAAATGCCATGGAAACGGTCGTATTATAGCATGTAGAATGATTCTATAGAGCGCAGAAGACATTTCGTGAAATGTTGTAAAATTTTATAAAAAAAACCCCATAGTATAGTATGTCGAAATTTTTTGATGAAAATGTCAAATTTTTTTAAAGATGAAAAAAAACCCATGAAAACGGTCGTATTATAGCATGTACAATGATTCTATGGTGAGCAAAAGTCATTTTGTGAAATGTTGTAAAATTTTACAAAAAAAACGCCATAGTATAGTATGTCGAAATTTTTCAATGAAAACGTCAAATTTTTTTGATGTTGAAAAAAGCCATGGAAACGGTCGTATTATAGCATGTAGAATGATTCTATGGAGCGCAGAAGACATTTCGTGAAATGTTGTAAAATTTTACAAAAAAACGCCATAGTATAGTATGTCGAAATTTGTGGACGAAAACGTCAAATTTTTTTTATGTTGAAAAAAACCATGAAAACAGTCGTATTATATCATGTAGAATGATTCTATGGTGAGCAAAAGTCATTTTGTGAAATGTTGTAAAATTTTACAAAAAAAACGCCATAGTATAGTATGTCGAAATTTTTCGACGAAAACGTCAAATTTTTTTAATGTTGAAAAAAAACATGGAAATGGTCGTATTATAGCATGTAGAATGAATCTATGGTGAGCAAAAGTCATTTCATGAAATATAAAATTTTACAAAAAAACACCACAGTATAGTATGTCGAAACTTTTCAGAGAAAACTTCAAATTTTTTTAATGTTGAAAAAAAACATGGAAACGGTCGTATTATAGCATGTACAATGATTCTATGGAGCGCAGATGTCATTTCGTGAAATATTGTAAAATTTTACATAAAAAACGCCATAGTATAGTATGTCGAAATCTTCCGACGAAAACGTCAAATTTTTTTGATGTTGAAAAAAAACCATGGAAACGGTCGTATTATAGCATGTAGAATGATTCTATGGTGAGCAAAAGTCATTTTGTGAAATGTTGTAAAATTTTACAAAAAAAACGCCATAGTATAGTATGTCGAAATTTGTGGACGAAAACGTCAAATTTTTTTTATGTTGAAAAAAACCATGAAAACAGTCGTATTATAGCATGTAGAATGATTCTATGGTGAGCAAAAGTCATTTTGTGAAATGTTGTAAAATTTTACAAAAAAAACGCCATAGTATAGTATGTCGAAATTTTTCGACGAAAACGTCAAATTTTTTTAATGTTGAAAAAAAAACATGAAAATGGTCGTATTATAGCATGTAGAATGATTCTATGGTGAGCAAAAGTCATTTCATGAAATATAAAATTTTACAAAAAAACACCATAGTATAGTATGTCGAAATTTTTCAGCGAAAACATCAAATTTTTTTGATGTTGAAAAAAACCATGGAAACGGTCGTATTATAGCATGTACAATGATTCTATGGAGCGCAGATGTCATTTCGTGAAATATTGTAAAATTTTACATAAAAAACGCCATAGTATAGTATGTCGAAATCTTCCGACGAAAACGTCAAATTTTTTTAATGTTGAAAAAAACCATGAAAACGGTCGTATTATAGCATGTAGCATGATTCTACGGTGAGTAAAAGTCATATCGTGAAATGTAAAATTTTACAAAAAACGCCATCGAAATTTTTCAACGAAAACGTCAAATTTTTTTGATGTTGAAAAAAAACATGAAAACGGTAGTATTATAGCACATAGAATGATTCTATGGAGCGCAGAAGTCATTTCGTGAAATGTTGTAAAATTTTACAAAAAAACGCCATAGTATAGTATGTCGAAATTTTTCGACGAAAATGTCAAATTTTTTTAATGTTGAAAAAAACCATGGAAATGGTCATATTACAGCATGTACAATGATTGTATGGAGCGCAGAAGTCATTTTGTGTAATGTAAAATTTTACAAAAAAACACCATAGTATAGTATGTCGAAATTTTTCAATGAAAACGTCAAATTTTGTTGATGTTGAAAAAAAACATGGAAACGGTCGTATTATAGCAAGTAGAATGATTCTATGGTGAGCAAAAGTCATTTCATGAAATATAAAATTTTACAAAAAAAACGCCATAGTATAGTATGTCGAAATTTTCCGACGAAAATGTCAAATTTTTTTAATGTTGAAAAAAACCATGGAAATGGTCGTATTATAGCATGTAGAATGATTCTATGGTGAGCAAAAGTCATTTCATGAAATATAAAATTTTACAAAAAAAACGCCATAGTATAGTATGTCGAAATTTTTCAATGGAAACGTCAAATTTTTTTGATGTTGAAAAAAAACATGAAAACGGTAGTATTATAGCACATAGAATGATGCTATGATGAGTAAAAGTCATATCATGAAATGTTGTAAAATTTTCCAAAACGCCATAGTATATAGTATGTCGAAATTTTTCAGCGAAAACATCAAATTTTTTTGATGTTGAAAAAAACCATGGAAACGGTCGTATTATAGCATGTACAATGATTCTATGGAGCGCAGAAGTCATTTCGTGAAATGTTGTAAAATTTTACATAAAAAACGCCATAGTATAGTATGTCGAAATTTTTTGACGAAAATGTCAAATTTTTTTGATGTTGAAAAAAAACCATGAAAACGGTCGTATTGTAGCATGTAGAATGATTCTATGGTGAGCAAAAGTCATTTTGTGAAATGTTGTAAAATTTTACAAAAAAAACGCCATAGTATATTATGTCGAAATTTTTCGACGAAAATGTCAAATTTTTTTAATGTTGAAAAAAACCATGGAAACGGTCGTATTATAGCATGTAGAATGATTCTATGGTGAGCAAAAGTCATTTCGTGAAATGTTGTAAAATCTTACAAAAAAACGCCATAGTATAGTATGTCGAAATTTTTCGACGAAAACGTCAAATTTTTTTAATGTTGAAAAAAACCATGGAAATGGTCATATTATAGCACGTAGAATGATTCTATGGTGAGTAAAAGTCATTTTGTGAAATGTTGTAAAAATTTTACAAAAAAACGCCATAGTATATGTAGAGATTTTTTGATAAACGTCAAATTTTTTTGATGTTGGAAAAAAAACATGGAAATGGTCGTATTATAGCATGTAGAATGATTCTATGGTGAGCAAAAGTCATTTCATCCATCCATCCATCCGTCGTCAACCGCTTATCCCGTTAGGGGTCGCGGGGGGGCTGGAGCCGATCCCAGCTGGCATAGGGCGAAGGCAGGGTACACCCTGGACAGGTCGCCAGTCCATCGCAGGGCACATAGAGACAGACAACATATAGACAGACAACCATTCACGCTCACATCCACACCTACAGGCAATTTAGAGTAATCAATTAACCTAAACAGCATGTCTTTGGATGGTGGGAGGAAGCCGGAGTACCCGGAGAAAACCCACGCTTACACGGGGAGAACATGCAAACTCCACACAGAAGAGCCGCAAGCTGGAATCGAACCTGCGACCCTCTTGCTGTGAGGCGACAGCGCTAACCACTACACCACCGTGCAGCCCCTCAAAAGTCATTTCATGAAATATAAAATTTTACAAAAAAAACGCCATAGTATAGTATGTCGAAATTTTCCGACGAAAATGTCAAATTTTTTTAATGTAGAAAAAAACCATGGAAACGGTCGTATTATAGCATGTAGAATGATTCTATGGTGAGCAAAAGTCATTTCATGAAATATAAAATTTTACAAAAAAACACCATAGTATAGTATGTCGAAATTTTCCGACGAAAACGTCAAATTTTTTTGATGTTGAAAAAAACCATGGAAACGGTCGTATTATAGCATGTAGAATGATTCTATGGAGCACAGTTGTCATTTTGTGAAAATTTGTAAAATTTTACATAAAAAAACGCCATAGTATAGTATGTCGAAATTTTCCGACGAAAATGTCAAATTTTTTTAATGTTGAAAAAAACCATGGAAATGGTCGTATTATAGCATGTAGAATGAATCTATGGTGAGCAAAAGTCATTTCATGAAATATAAAATTTTACAAAAAAAACGCCATAGTATAGTATGTCGAAATTTTTTGATGCAAATGTCAAATTTTTTTAAAGATGAAAAAAAACCCATGAAAACGGTCGTATTATAGCATGTAGAATGATTCTATGGTGAGCAAAAGTCATTTTGTGAAATGTTGTAAAATTTTACAAAAAAAAACCGCCATACTATAGTATGTCGAAATTTTCCGACGAAAACGTCAAATTTTTTTGATGTTGAAAAAAAACATGAAAACGGTAGTATTATAGCACATAGAATGATGCTATGATGAGTAAAAGTCATATCATGAAATGTAAAATTTTACAAAAAACGCCATAGTATATAGTATGTCGAAATCTTTCAGCGAAAACATCAAATTTTTTTGATGTTGAAAAAAACCATGGAAACGGTCGTAATATAGCATGTACAATGATTCTATGGAGCGCAGAAGTCATTTCGTGAAATGTTGTAAAATTTTACAAAAAAACGCCATAGTATAGTATGTCGAAATTTTTCAATGAAAAAGTCAAATTTCTTTGATGTTGAAAAAAACCATGGAAACGGTTGTATTATAGCATGTACAATGATTCTATGGAGCGCAGAAGTTATTTCGTGAAATGTTGTAAAATTTTACAAAAAAACGCCATAGTATAGTATGTCGAAATTTTTCAGAGAAAACTTCAAATTTTTTTGATGTTGAAAAAAAACATGGAAACGGTCGTATTATAGCATGTACAATGATTCTATGGAGCGCAGATGTCATTTCGTGAAATATTGTAAAATTTTACATAAAAAACGCCATAGTATAGTATGTCGAAATCTTCCGACGAAAACGTCAAATTTTTTTGATGTTGAAAAAAACCATGAAAACGGTTGTATTATAGCATGTAGCATGATTCTACGGTGAGTAAAAGTCATATCGTGAAATGTAAAATTTTACAAAAAACGCCATCGAAATTTTTCAATGAAAACGTCAAATTTTTTTGATGTTGAAAAAAAACATGAAAACGGTAGTATTATAGCACATAGAATGATTCTATGGAGCGCAGAAGTCATTTCGTGAAATGTTGTAAAATTTTACAAAAAAACGCCATAGTATAGTATGTCGAAATTTTTCGACGACAACGGCAAAGTTTTTTTTATGTTGAAAAAAAACATGGAAATGGTCGTATTATAGCATGTAGAATGATTCTATGGTGAGCAAAAGTCATTTCATGAAATATAAAATTTTACAAAAAAACACCATAGTATAGTATGTCGTAATAAATCGACGAAAATGTCAAATTTTTTTGATGTAGAAAAAAAACCATGAAAACGGTCGTATTATAGCATGTCGTAATAAATCGACGAAAGCGTTAAATTTTTTTAATGTTGAAAAAAACCATGGAAATGGTCGTATTATAGCATGTAGAATGATTCTATGGTGAGCAAAAGTCATTTCATGAAATATTGTAAAATTTTACAAAAAAATGCCATAGTATAGTATGTCGAAATTTTTCAATGAAAACGTCAAATTTTTTTGATGTTGAAAAAAAACATGGAAACGGTCGTATTATAGCAAGTAGAATGATTCTATGGAGCGTAAAAGTAATTTCGTGAAATGTTGTAAAATTTTACAAAAAAAACGCCATAGTATAGTATGTCGAAATTTTTCGACGAAAACGTCAAAATTTTTTAATGTTGAAAAAAACCATGGAAATGGTCGTATTATAGCATGTAGAATGATTCTATGGTGAGCAAAAGTCATTTCATGAAATATTGTAAAATTTTACAAAAAAACGCCATAGTATAGTATGTCGAAATTTTTTGATGAAAATGTCAAATTTTTTTGATGTTGAAAAAAAACATGGAAACGGTCGTATTATAGCAAGTAGAATGATTCTATGGAGCGTAAAAGTAATTTCGTGAAATGTTGTAAAATTTTACATTAAAAACGCCATAGTATAGTATGTCGGAATATTTCGAGAAAAACGTCAAATTTTTTTGATGTTGAGAAAAACCATGGAAATAATCGTATTATAGCACGTAGAATGATTCTATGATGAGCAAAAGTCATTTCGTGAAATATTGTAAAATTTTACAAAAAAACGCCATAGTATAGCATGTCGAAATTTTTTTGATGAAAATGTCAAATTTTTTTAAAGATGAAAAAAAACCCATGAAAACGGTCGTATTATAGCATGTAGAATGATTCTATGGTGAGCAGAAGTCATTTCCTGAAATGTTGTAAAATTTTACAAAAAAAACGCCATAGTATAGTATGTCGAAATTTTTCGACGAAAATGTCAAATTTTTTTAATGTTGAAAAAAACCATGGAAATGGTCATATTATAGCATGTACAATGATTGTATGGAGCGCAGAAGTCATTTTGTGTAATGTAAAATTTTACAAAAAAACACCATAGTATAGTATGTCGAAATTTTCCGACGAAAACGTCAAATTTTTTTGATGTTGAAAAAAACATGGAAATGGTCGTATTATAGCATGTAGAATGATTCTATGGTGAGCAAAAGTCATTTCATGAAATATAAAATTTTACAAAAAAACACCATAGTATAGTATGTCGTAATAAATCGACGAAAACGTCAAATTTTTTTGATGTTGAAAAAAAAAACATGAAAACGGTCGTATTATAGCATGTAGAATGATTCTATGGTGAGCAAAAGTCATTTCGTGAAATGTTGTAAAATTTTACAAAAAAACGCCATACTATAGTATGTCGAAATTTTTCAATGAAAACGTCAAATTTTGTTGATGTTGAAAAAAAACATGGAAACGGTCGTATTATAGCAAGTAGAATGATTCTATGGTGAGCAAAAGTCATTTCGTGAAATGTTGTAAAATCTTACAAAAAAACGCCATAGTATAGTATGTCGAAATTTTTCGACGAAAACGTCAAATTTTTTTAATGTTGAAAAAAACCATGGAAATGGTCATATTATAGCACGTAGAATGATTCTATGGTGAGTAAAAGTCATTTTGTGAAATGTTGTAAAATTTTACAAAAAAACGCCATAGTATATGTAGAGATTTTTTGATAAACGTCAAATTTTTTTGGTGTTGAAAAAAAAAATGAAAACGGTCGTATTGTAGCATGTAGAATGATTCTATGGTGAGCAAAAGTCATTTTGTGAAATGTTGTAAAATTTTACAAAAAAAACGCCATAGTATAGTATGTCGAAATTTTTCGACGAAAATGTCAATTTTTTTTAATGTTGAAAAAAACCATGGAAGTGGTCGTATTATAGCATGTACAATGATTGTATGGAGCGCAGAAGTCATTTTGTGAAATGTTGTAAAATTTTACAAAAAAACGCCATAGTATAGTATGTCGAAATTTTTTGATGCAAATGTCAAATTTTTTTAAAAATGAAAAAAAACCCTTGAAAACGGTCGTATTATAGCATGTAGAATGATTCTATGGTGAGCAAAAGTCAATTCGTGAAATGTTGTAAAATCTTACAAAAAAAACGCCATAGTATAGTATGTCGAAATTTTTCGACGAAAACGTCAAATTTTTTTGATGTTGAAAAAACCATGGAAATGGTGGTATTATAGCATGTAGAATGACTCTATGGTGAGCAAAAGTCATTTCATGAAATATAAAATTTTACAAAAAAAACGCAATAGTATAGTATGTCGAAATTTTTTTGACGAAAACGTCAAATTTTTTTGATGTTCAAAAAAAACCATGAAAACGGTCGTATTGTAGCATGTAGAATGATTCTATGATGAGCAAAAGTCATTTCGTGAAATATTGTAAAATTTTACAAAAAAACGCCATGGTATAGTGTGTCGAAATTTTTTTGATGAAAATGTCAAATTTTTTTAAAGATGAAAAAAACCCCATGAAAACGGTCGTATTATAGCATGTAGAATGATTCTATGGTGAGCAAAAGTCATTTCGTGAAATGTTGTAAAATCTTACAAAAAAACGCCATAGTATATGTAGAGATTTTTTGATAAACGTCAAATTTTTTTGATGTTGGAAAAAAAAAACATGGAAATGGTCGTATTATAGCATGTAGAATGATTCTATGGTGAGCAAAAGTCATTTCATCCATCCATCCATCCGTCGTCAACCGCTTATCCCGTTAGGGGTCGCGGGGGGGCTGGAGCCGATCCCAGCTGGCATAGGGCGAAGGCAGGGTACACCCTGGACAGGTCGCCAGTCCATCGCAGGGCACATAGAGACAGACAACATATAGACAGACAACCATTCACGCTCACATCCACACCTACAGGCAATTTAGAGTAATCAATTAACCTAAACAGCATGTCTTTGGATGGTGGGAGGAAGCCGGAGTACCCGGAGAAAACCCACGCTTACACGGGGAGAACATGCAAACTCCACACAGAAGAGCCGCAAGCTGGAATCGAACCTGCGACCCTCTTGCTGTGAGGCGACAGCGCTAACCACTACACCACCGTGCAGCCCCTCAAAAGTCATTTCATGAAATATAAAATTTTACAAAAAAAACGCCATAGTATAGTATGTCGAAATTTTCCGACGAAAATGTCAAATTTTTTTAATGTAGAAAAAAACCATGGAAACGGTCGTATTATTGCATGTAGAATGATTCTATGGTGAGCAAAAGTCATTTCATGAAATATAAAATTTTACAAAAAAACACCATAGTATAGTATGTCGAAATTTTCCGACGAAAACGTCAAATTTTTTTGATGTTGAAAAAAACCATGGAAACGGTCGTATTATAGCATGTAGAATGATTCTATGGAGCACAGTTGTCATTTTGTGAAAATTTGTAAAATTTTACATAAAAAAACGCCATAGTATAGTATGTCGAAATTTTCCGACGAAAATGTCAAATTTTTTTAATGTTGAAAAAAAACACGGAAATGGTCGTATTATAGCATGTAGAATGAATCTATGGTGAGCAAAAGTCATTTCATGAAATATAAAATTTTACAAAAAACGCCATAGTATAGTATGTCGAAATTTTTTGATGCAAATGTCAAATTTTTTTAAAGATGAAAAAAACCCCATGAAAACGGTCGTATTATAGCATGTAGAATGATTCTATGGTGAGCAAAAGTCATTTTGTGAAATGTTGTAAAATTTTACAAAAAAACGCCATAGTATAGTATGTCGAAATTTTTCAATGAAAACGTCAAATTTCTTTGATGTTGAAAAAAAACATGGAAACGGTTGTATTATAGCATGTACAATGATTCTATGGAGCGCAGAAGTTATTTCGTGAAATGTTGTAAAATTTTACAAAAAAACGCCATAGTATAGTATGTCGAAATTTTTCAGAGAAAACTTCAAATTTTTTTGATGTTGAAAAAAAACATGGAAACGGTCGTATTATAGCATGTACAATGATTCTATGGAGCGCAGATGTCATTTCGTGAAATATTGTAAAATTTTACATAAAAAACGCCATAGTATAGTATGTCGAAATCTTCCGACGAAAACGTCAAATTTTTTTGATGTTGAAAAAAACCATGAAAACGGTTGTATTATAGCATGTAGCATGATTCTACGGTGAGTAAAAGTCATATCGTGAAATGTAAAATTTTACAAAAAACGCCATCGAAATTTTTCAACGAAAACGTCAAATTTTTTTGATGTTGAAAAAAAACATGAAAACGGTAGTATTATAGCACATAGAATGATTCTATGGAGCGCAGAAGTCATTTCGTGAAATGTTGTAAAATTTTACAAAAAAACGCCATAGTATAGTATGTCGAAATTTTTCGACGACAACGGCAAATTTTTTTTCATGTTGAAAAAAAACATGGAAATGGTCGTATTATAGCATGTAGAATGATTCTATGGCGAGCAAAAGTCATTTTGTGAAATGTTGTAAAATTTTACAAAAAAACACCATAGTATAGTATGTCGAAATTTTTCGACGACAACGGCAAATTTTTTTTATGTTGAAAAAAAACATGGAAATGGTCGTATTATAGCATGTAGAATGATTCTATGGTGAGCAAAAGTCATTTCATGAAATATAAAATTTTACAAAAAAACACCATAGTATAGTATGTCGTAATAAATCGACGAAAACGTCAAATTTTTTTGATGTAGAAAAAAACCATGAAAACGGTCGTATTATAGCATGTCGTAATAAATCGACGAAAGCGTCAAATTTTTTTAATGTTGAAAAAAACCATGGAAATGGTCGTATTATAGCATGTAGAATGATTCTATGGTGAGCAAAAGTCATTTCATGAAATATTGTAAAATTTTACAAAAAAGTAGTATGTCGAAATTTTTCAATGAAAACGTCAAATTTTTTTGATGTTGAAAAAAAACATGGAAACGGTCGTATTATAGCAAGTAGAATGATTCTATTGAGCGTAAAAGTAATTTCGTGAAATGTTGTAAAATTTTACAAAAAAAACGCCATAGTATAGTATGTCGAAATTTTTCGACGAAAATGTCAAATTTTTTTAATGTTGAAAAAAACCATGGAAATGGTCGTATTATAGCATGTAGAATGATTCTATGGTGAGCAAAAGTCATTTCATGAAATATTGTAAAATTTTACAAAAAAACGCCATAGTATAGTATGTCGAAATTTTTTGATGAAAATGTCAAATTTTTTTGATGTTGAAAAAAAACATGGAAACGGTCGTATTATAGCAATTAGAATGATTCTATGGAGCGTAAAAGTAATTTCGTGAAATGTTGTAAAATTTTACATTAAAAACGCCATAGTATAGTATGTCGGAATATTTCGAGAAAAACGTCAAATTTTTTTGATGTTGAGAAAAACCATGGAAATAATCGTATTATAGCACGTAGAATGATTCTATGATGAGCAAAAGTCATTTCGTGAAATATTGTAAAATTTTACAAAAAAACGCCATAGTATAGTATGTCGAAATTTTTTTGATGAAAATGTCAAATTTTTTTAAAGATGAAAAAAACCCCATGAAAACGGTCGTATTATAGCATGTAGAATGATTCTATGGTGAGCAGAAGTCATTTCCTGAAATGTTGTAAAATTTTACAAAAAAAACGCCATAGTATAGTATGTCGAAATTTTTCGACGAAAATGTCAAATTTTTTTAATGTTGAAAAAAACCATGGAAATGGTCATATTACAGTATGTACAATGATTGTATGGAGCGCAGAAGTCATTTTGTGTAATGTAAAATTTTACAAAAAAACACCATAGTATAGTATGTCGAAATTTTCCGACGAAAACGTCAAATTTTTTTGATGTTGAAAAAAACATGGAAACGGTCGTATTATAGCATGTAGAATGATTCTATGGTGAGCAAAAGTCATTTCATGAAATATAAAATTTTACAAAAAAACACCATAGTATAGTATGTCGTAATAAATCGACGAAAACGTCAAATTTTTTTGATGTTGAAAAAAAAACATGAAAACGGTCGTATTATAGCATGTAGAATGATTCTATGGTGAGCAAAAGTCATTTCGTGAAATGTTGTAAAATTTTACAAAAAAACGCCATACTATAGTATGTCGAAATTTTTCAATGAAAACGTCAAATTTTGTTGATGTTGAAAAAAAACATGGAAACGGTCGTATTATAGCAAGTAGAATGATTCTATGGTGAGCAAAAGTCATTTCATGAAATATAAAATTTTACAAAAAAAACGCCATAGTATAGTATGTCGAAATTTTCCGACGAAAATGTCAAATTTTTTTAATGTTGAAAAAAACCATGGAAATGGTCGTATTATAGCATGTAGAATGATTCTATGGTGAGCAAAAGTCATTTCATGAAATATAAAATTTTACAAAAAAAACGCCATAGTATAGTATGTCGAAATTTTTCAATGGAAACGTCAAATTTTTTTGATGTTGAAAAAAAACATGAAAACGGTAGTATTATAGCACATAGAATGATGCTATGATGAGTAAAAGTAATATCATGAAATGTTGTAAAATTTTCCAAAACGCCATAGTATATAGTATGTCGAAATTTTTCAGCGAAAACATCAAATTTTTTTGATGTTGAAAAAAACCATGGAAACGGTCGTATTATAGCATGTACAATGATTCTATGGAGCGCAGAAGTCATTTCGTGAAATGTTGTAAAATTTTACATAAAAAACGCCATAGTATAGTATGTCGAAATTTTTTGACGAAAATGTCAAATTTTTTTGGTGTTGAAAAAAAAAAATGAAAACGGTCGTATTGTAGCATGTAGAATGATTCTATGGTGAGCAAAAGTCATTTTGTGAAATGTTGTAAAATTTTACAAAAAAAACGCCATAGTATAGTATGTCGAAATTTTCCGACGAAAATGTCAAATTTTTTTGATGTTGAAAAAAAACATGGAACCGGTCGTATTATAGCATGTAGAATGATTCTATGGGGAGCAGAAGTCATTTCCTGAAATGTTGTAAAATTTTACAAAAAAATGCCATAGTATAGTATGTCGAAATTATCCGACGAAAACGTCAAATTTTTTTGATGTTGAAAAAAAACATGAAAACGGTAGTATTATAGCATATAGAATGATGCTATGGTGAGCAAAAGTCATTTCATGAAATATAAGATTTTACAAAAAAACGCCATAGTATAGTATGTCGAAATTTTCCGACGAAAACGTCAAATTTTTTTGATGTTGGAAAAAAAACATGAAAACGGTAGTATTATAGCACATAGAATGATGCTATGATGAGTAAAAGTCATTTTGTGAAATGTTGTAAAATTTTCCAAAAGGCCATAATATATAGTATGTCGAAATTTTTCAGCAAAAACATCAAATTTTTTTGATGTTGAAAAAAACCATGGAAATGGTCGTATTATAGCATGTACAATGATTGTATGGAGCGCAGAAGTCATTTTGTGTAATGTAAAATTTTACCAAAAAACACCATAGTATATGTAGAGATTTTTTGATAAACGTCAAATTTTTTTGATGTTGAAAAAAAAAACATGAAAACGGTCGTATTATAGCATGTAGAATGATTCTATGGTGAGCAAAAGTCATTTCGTGAAATGTTGTAAAATTTTACAAAAAAACGCCATAGTATAGTATGTCGAAATTTTCCGACGAAAACGTCAAATTTTTTTGATGTTGAAAAAAAACATGAAAACGGTAATATTATAGCACATAGAATGATGCTATGGTGAGTAAAAGTCATTTTGTGAAATGTTGTAAAATTTTACATAAAAAACGCCATAGTATAGTATGTCGAAATTTTTCGACGAAAATGTCAAATTTTTTTGATGTTCAAAAAAAACCATGAAAACGGTCGTATTGTAGCATGTAGAATGATTCTATGGTGAGCAAAAGTCATTTTGTGAAATGTTGTAAAATTTTACAAAAAAAACGTCATAGTATAGTATGTCGAAATTTTTTGACGAAAACGTCAAATTTTTTTGATGTTGAAAAAAACATGGAAACGGTTGTATCATAACATGTAGAAGGATTCTATGGGGAGCAGAAGTCATTTCGTGAAATGTTGTAAAATTTTACAAAAAAAACCGCCATACTATAGTATGTCGAAATTTTCCGACGAAAACGTCAAATTTTTTTGATTTTGAAAAAAAACATGAAAACGGTAGTATTATAGCACATAGAATGATGCTATGATGAGTAAAAGTCATTTCGTGAAATGTTGTAAAATTTTACAAAAAAACGCCATAGTATAGTATGTCGAAATTTTTCGACGAAAATGTCAAATTTTTTTTATGTAGAAAAAAACCATGAAAACGGTCGTATTATAGCATGTAGAATGATTCTATGGTGAGCAAAAGTCATTTCGTGAAATGTTGTAAAATTTTACAAAAAAACGCCATAGTATAGTATGTCGAAATTTTTCGACGAAAATGTCAAATTTTTTTTATGTAGAAAAAAACCATGAAAACGGTCGTATTATAACATGTAGAATGATTCTATGGTGAGCAAAAGTCATTTCATGAAATATAAAATTTTACAAAAAAAACGCCATAGTATAGTATGTCGAAATTTTCCGACGAAAACGTCAAATTTTTTTGATCTTGAAAAAAAACATGAAAACAGTAGTATTATAGCATATAGAATGATGCTATGGTGAGTAAAAGTCATATCATGAAATGTTGTAAAATTTTACAAAAAACGCCATAGTATAGTATGTCGAAATTTTTCAGTCAAAACATCAAATTTTTTTGATGTTGAAAAAAACCATGGAAACGGTCGTATTATAGCATGTAGAATGATGCTATGATGAGTAAAAGTCATTTCATGAAATATAAAATTTTACAAAAAAAACGCCATAGTATAGTATGTCGAAATTTTTTGATGAAAATGTCAAATTTTTTTAAAGATGAAAAAAAAACCCATGAAAACGGTCGTATTATAGCATGTAGAATGACTCTATGGTGAGCAAAAGTCATTTTGTGAAATGTTTTAAATTTTTACAAAAAAAAACGCCATACTGTAGTATGTCGAACTTTTTCAATGAAAACGTCAAATTTTTTTGATGTTGAAAAAAAACATGGAAACGGTCGTATTATAGCATGTAGAATGATTCTATGGTGAGCAAAAGTCATTTCGTGAAATGTTGTAAAATTTTACAAAAAAACGCCATAGTATAGTATGTCGAAATTTTCCGACGAAAATGTCAAATTTTTTTGATGTTGAAAAAAAACATGGAACCGGTCGTATTATAGCATGTAGAATGATTCTATGGGGAGCAGAAGTCATTTCCTGAAATGTTGTAAAATTTTACAAAAAAATGCCATAGTATAGTATGTCGAAATTTTTCGACGAAAATGTCAAATTTTTTTAAAGATGAAAAAAACCCCATGAAAACGGTCGTATTATAGCATGTAGAATGATTCTATGGTGAGCAAAAGTCATTTCGTGAAATGTTGTAAAATTTTACAAAAAAACGCCATAGTATAGTATGTCGAAATTTTCCGACGACAATGTCAAATTTTTTTAATGTTGAAAAAAACCATGGAAATGGTCGTATTATAGCATGTAGAATGATTCTATGGTGAGCAAAAGTCATTTCGTGAAATGTTGTAAAATTTTACAAAAAAACGCCATAGTATAGTATGTCGAAATTTTCCGACGAAAACGTCAAATTTTTTTGATTTTGAAAAAAAACATGAAAACGGTAGTATTATAGCACATAGAATGATGCTATGATGAGTAAAAGTCATATCATGAAATGTTGTAAAATTTTACAAAAAACGCCATAGTATAGTATGTCGAAATTTTTCGACGAAAATGTCAAATTTTTTTTATGTAGAAAAAAACCATGGAAACTGTCGCATTATAGCATGTAGAATGATTCTATGGTGAGCAAAAGTCATTTCATGAAATATAAAATTTTACAAAAAAACACCATAGTATAGTATGTCGAAATTTTCCGACGAAAACGTCAAATTTTTTTGATGTTGAAAAAAAACATGAAAACGGTAGTATTATAGCATATAGAATGATGCTATGGTGAGTAAAAGTCATATCATGAAATGTTGTAAAATTTTACAAAAAACGCCATAGTATAGTATGTCGAAATTTTTCAGTCAAAACATCAAATTTTTTTGATGTTGAAAAAAACCATGGAAACGGTCGTATTATAGCATGTAGAATGATTCTATGGAGCACAGATGTCATTTTGTGAAAATTTGTAAAATTTTACATAAAAAAACGCCATAGTATAGTATGTCGAAATTTTCCGACGAAAATGTCAAGTTTTTTTAATGTTGAAAAAAACCATGGAAACGGTCGTATTATAGCATGTAGAATGATTCTATGGTGAGCAAAAGTCATTTCATGAAATATAAAATTTTACAAAAAAAACGCCATAGTATAGTATGTCGAAATTTTTTGATGCAAATGTCAAATTTTTTTAAAGATGAAAAAAAACCCCATGAAAACGGTCGTATTATAGCATGTAGAATGACTCTATGGTGAGCAAAATTCATTTTGTGAAATGTTTTAAAATTTTACAAAAAAAAACGCCATACTGTAGTATGTCGAACTTTTTCAATGAAAACGTCAAATTTTTTTGATGTTGAAAAAAAACATGGAAACGGTCGTATTATAGCATGTAGAATGATTCTATGGTGAGCAAAAGTCATTTCGTGAAATGTTGTAAAATTTTACAAAAAAACGCCATAGTATAGTATGTCGAAATTTTTCGACGAAAATGTCAAATTTTTTTTATGTAGAAAAAAACCATGAAAACGGTCGTATTATAGCATGTAGAATGATTCTATGGTGAGCAAAAGTCATTTCGTGAAATGTTGTAAAATTTTACAAAAAAACGCCATAGTATAGTATGTCGAGATTTTTCGACGAAAATGTCAAATTTTTTTTATGTAGAAAAAACCCATGGAAACGGTCGTATTATAGCATGCAGAATGAATCTATGGTGAGCAAAAGTCATTTCATGAAATATAAAATTTTACAAAAAAAAACGCCATAGTATAGTATGTCGAAATTTTTTGATGCAAATGTCAAATTTTTTTAAAAATGAAAAAAAAAACCATGAAAACGGTCGTATTATAGCATGTACAATGATTCTATGGAGCGCAGAAGTTATTTCGTGAAATGTTGTAAAATTTTACAAAAAAACGCCATAGTATAGTATGTCGAAATTTTTTGATGCAAATGTCAAATTTTTTTAAAAATGAAAAAAAAAAAACCATGAAAACGGTCGTATTATAGCATGTAGAATGATTCTATGGTGAGCAAAAGTCAATTCGTGAAATGTTGTAAAATCTTACAAAAAAACGCCATAGTATAGTATGTCGAAATTTTCCGACGAAAACGTCAAATTTTTTTGATCTTGAAAAAAAACATGAAAACAGTAGTATTATAGCATATAGAATGATGCTATGGTGAGTAAAAGTCATATCATGAAATGTTGTAAAATCTTACAAAAAACGCCATAGTATAGTATGTCGAAATTTTACGACGAAAATGTCAAATTTTTTTTATGTAGACAAAAACCATGAAAACGGTCATATTATAGCATGTAGAATGATTCTATGGGGAGCAGA
Organism: Pterois miles; assembly: GCA_947000775.1. Taxonomy (NCBI): domain Eukaryota; kingdom Metazoa; phylum Chordata; class Actinopteri; order Perciformes; family Scorpaenidae; genus Pterois; species Pterois miles. The sequence continues at coordinate 28,001,311 of CAMQGK010000052.1, read as the reverse complement.
AGTCATTTCCTGAAATGTTGTAAAATTTTACAAAAAAATGCCATAGTATAGTATGTCGAAATTTTTCGGCGAAAATGTCAAATTTTTTTTATGTAGAAAAAAACCATGGAAACGGTCGTATTATAGCATGTAGAATGATTCTATGGTGAGCAAAAGTCATTTCATGAAATATAAAATTTTACAAAAAAACGCCATAGTATAGTATGTCGAAATTTTTCAGTCAAAACATCAAATTTTTTTGATGTTGAAAAAAACCATGGAAATGGTCGTATTATAGCATGTACAATGATTGTATGGAGCGCAGAAGTCATTTTGTGTAATGTAAAATTTTACAAAAAAACACCATAGTATATGTAGAGATTTTTTGATAAACGTCAAATTTTTTTGATGTTGAAAAAAAAACATGAAAACGGTCGTATTATAGCATGTAGAATGATTCTATGGTGAGCAAAAGTCATTTCGTGAAATGTTGTAAAATTTTACAAAAAAACGCCATAGTATAGTATGTCGAAATTTTCCGACGAAAACGTCAAATTTTTTTGATGTTGAAAAAAAACATGAAAACGGTAATATTATAGCACATAGAATGATGCTATGGTGAGTAAAAGTCATTTTGTGAAATGTTGTAAAATTTTACATAAAAAACGCCATAGTATAGTATGTCGAAATTTTTCGACGAAAATGTCAAATTTTTTTGATGTTCAAAAAAAACCATGAAAACGGTCGTATTGTAGCATGTAGAATGATTCTATGGTGAGCAAAAGTCATTTTGTGAAATGTAAAATTTTACAAAAAAAACGTCATAGTATAGTATGTCGAAATTTTTTGACGAAAACGTCAAATTTTTTTGATGTTGAAAAAAACATGGAAACGGTTGTATTATAACATGTAGAAGGATTCTATGGGGAGCAGAAGTCATTTCGTGAAATGTTGTAAAATTTTACAAAAAAACGCCATAGTATAGTATGTCGAAATTTTTCAGTCAAAACATCAAATTTTTTTGATGTTGAAAAAAACCATGGGAACGGTCGTATTATAGCATGTAGAATGATTCTATGGAGCACAGATGTCATTTTGTGAAAATTTGTAAAATTTTACATAAAAAAACGCCATAGTATAGTATGTCGAAATTTTCCGACGAAAATGTCAAATTTTTTTAATGTTGAAAAAAACCATGGAAACGGTCGTATTATAGCATGTAGAATGATTCTATGGTGAGCAAAAGTCATTTCATGAAATATAAAATTTTACAAAAAAAACGCCATAGTATAGTATGTCGAAATTTCCCGACGAAAACGTCAAATTTTTTTGATCTTGAAAAAAACCATGAAAACAGTAGTATTATAGCATATAGAATGATGCTATGGTGAGTAAAAGTCATATCATGAAATGTTGTAAAATTTTACAAAAAACGCCATAGTATAGTATGTCGAAATTTTTCAGTCAAAACATCAAATTTTTTTGATGTTGAAAAAAACCATGGAAACGGTCGTATTATAGCATGTAGAATGATGCTATGATGAGTAAAAGTCATTTCATGAAATATAAAATTTTACAAAAAAAACGCCATAGTATAGTATGTCGAAATTTTTTGATGAAAATGTCAAATTTTTTTAAAGATGAAAAAAAACCCCATGAAAACGGTCGTATTATAGCATGTAGAATGACTCTATGGTGAGCAAAATTCATTTTGTGAAATGTTTTAAAATTTTACAAAAAAAAACGCCATACTGTAGTATGTCGAACTTTTTCAATGAAAACGTCAAATTTTTTTGATGTTGAAAAAAAACATGGAAACGGTCGTATTATAGCATGTAGAATGATTCTATGGTGAGCAAAAGTCATTTCGTGAAATGTTGTAAAATTTTACAAAAAAACGCCATAGTATAGTATGTCGAAATTTTTCGACGAAAATGTCAAATTTTTTTTATGTAGAAAAAAACCATGAAAACGGTCGTATTATAGCATGTAGAATGATTCTATGGTGAGCAAAAGTCATTTCGTGAAATGTTGTAAAATTTTACAAAAAAACGCCATAGTATAGTATGTCGAAATTTTTCGACGAAAATGTCAAATTTTTTTTATGTAGAAAAAAACCATGAAAACGGTCGTATTATAGCATGTAGAATGATTCTATGGTGAGCAAAAGTCATTTCATGAAATATAAAATTTTACAAAAAAAACGCCATAGTATAGTATGTCGAAATTTTCCGACGAAAACGTCAAATTTTTTTGATGTTGAAAAAAAACATGAAAACGGTAGTATTATAGCATATAGAATGATGCTATGGTGAGTAAAAGTCATATCATGAAATGTTGTAAAATTTTACAAAAAACGCCATAGTATAGTATGTCGAAATTTTTCAGTCAAAACATCAAATTTTTTTGATGTTGAAAAAAACCATGGAAACGGTCGTATTATAGCATGTAGAATGATTCTATGGAGCACAGATGTCATTTTGTGAAAATTTGTAAAATTTTACATAAAAAAACGCCATAGTATAGTATGTCGAAATTTTCCGACGAAAATGTCAAATTTTTTTAATGTTGAAAAAAACCATGGAAATGGTCGTATTATAGCATGTAGAATGATTCTATGGTGAGCAAAAGTCATTTCATGAAATATAAAATTTTACAAAAAAAACGCCATAGTATAGTATGTCGAAATTTTTTGATGAAAATGTCAAATTTTTTTAAAGATGAAAAAAAACCCCATGAAAACGGTCGTATTATAGCATGTAGAATGACTCTATGGTGAGCAAAATTCATTTTGTGAAATGTTTTAAAATTTTACAAAAAAAAACGCCATACTGTAGTATGTCGAACTTTTTCAATGAAAACGTCAAATTTTTTTGATGTTGAAAAAAAAACATGGAAACGGTCGTATTATAGCATGTAGAATGATTCTATGGTGAGCAAAAGTCATTTCGTGAAATGTTGTAAAATTTTACAAAAAAACGCCATAGTATAGTATGTCGAAATTTTTCGACGAAAATGTCAAATTTTTTTTATGTAGAAAAAAACCATGAAAACGGTCGTATTATAGCATGTAGAATGATTCTATGGTGAGCAAAAGTCATTTCGTGAAATGTTGTAAAATTTTACAAAAAAACGCCATAGTATAGTATGTCGAAATTTTTCGACGAAAATGTCAAATTTTTTTTATGTAGAAAAAAACCATGGAAACGGTCGTATTATAGCATGTAGAATGAATCTATGGTGAGCAAAAGTCATTTCATGAAATATAAAATTTTACAAAAAAAAACGCCATAGTATAGTATGTCGAAATTTTTTGATGCAAATGTCAAATTTTTTTAAAAATGAAAAAAAAAAACCATGAAAACGGTCGTATTATAGCATGTACAATGATTCTATGGAGCGCAGAAGTTATTTCGTGAAATGTTGTAAAATTTTACAAAAAAACGCCATAGTATAGTATGTCGAAATTTTTTGATGCAAATGTCAAATTTTTTTAAAAATGAAAAAAAAAAAACCATGAAAACGGTCGTATTATAGCATGTAGAATGATTCTATGGTGAGCAAAAGTCAATTCGTGAAATGTTGTAAAATCTTACAAAAAAACGCCATAGTATAGTATGTCGAAATTTTCCGACGAAAACGTCAAATTTTTTTGATCTTGAAAAAAAACATGAAAACAGTAGTATTATAGCATATAGAATGATGCTATGGTGAGTAAAAGTCATATCATGAAATGTTGTAAAATCTTACAAAAAACGCCATAGTATAGTATGTCGAAATTTTACGACGAAAATGTCAAATTTTTTTTATGTAGACAAAAACCATGAAAACGGTCATATTATAGCATGTAGAATGATTCTATGGGGAGCAGAAGTCATTTCCTGAAATGTTGTAAAATTTTACAAAAAAACACCATAGTATATGTAGAGATTTTTTGATAAACGTCAAATTTTTTTGATGTTGAAAAAAAAACATGAAAATGGTCGTATTATAGCATGTAGAATGATTCTATGGTGAGCAAAAGTCATTTCGTGAAATGTTGTAAAATTTTACAAAAAAACGCCATAGTATAGTATGTCGAAATTTTCCGACGAAAACGTCAAATTTTTTTGATGTTGAAAAAAAACATGAAAACGGTAATATTATAGCACATAGAATGATGCTATGGTGAGTAAAAGTCATTTTGTGAAATGTAAAATTTTACATAAAAAACGCCATAGTATAGTATGTCGAAATTTTTCGACGAAAATGTCAAATTTTTTTGATGTTCAAAAAAAACCATGAAAACGGTCGTATTGTAGCATGTAGAATGATTCTATGGTGAGCAAAAGTCATTTTGTGAAATGTAAAATTTTACAAAAAAAACGTCATAGTATAGTATGTCGAAATTTTTTGACGAAAACGTCAAATTTTTTTGATGTTGAAAAAAACATGGAAACGGTTGTATTATAACATGTAGAAGGATTCTATGGGGAGCAGAAGTCATTTCGTGAAATGTTGTAAAATTTTACAAAAAAACGCCATAGTATAGTATGTCGAAATTTTTCAGTCAAAACATCAAATTTTTTTGATGTTGAAAAAAACCATGGGAACGGTCGTATTATAGCATGTAGAATGATTCTATGGAGCACAGATGTCATTTTGTGAAAATTTGTAAAATTTTACATAAAAAAACGCCATAGTATAGTATGTCGAAATTTTCCGACGAAAATGTCAAATTTTTTTAATGTTGAAAAAAACCATGGAAATGGTCGTATTATAGCATGTAGAATGAATCTATGGTGAGCAAAAGTCATTTCATGAAATATAAAATTTTACAAAAAAAACGCCATAGTATAGTATGTCGAAATTTCCCGACGAAAACGTCAAATTTTTTTGATCTTGAAAAAAACCATGAAAACAGTAGTATTATAGCATATAGAATGATGCTATGGTGAGTAAAAGTCATATCATGAAATGTTGTAAAATTTTACAAAAAACGCCATAGTATAGTATGTCGAAATTTTTCAGTCAAAACATCAAATTTTTTTGATGTTGAAAAAAACCATGGAAACGGTCGTATTATAGCATGTAGAATGATGCTATGATGAGTAAAAGTCATTTCATGAAATATAAAATTTTACAAAAAAAACGCCATAGTATAGTATGTCGAAATTTTTTGATGAAAATGTCAAATTTTTTTAAAGATGAAAAAAAACCCCATGAAAACGGTCGTATTATAGCATGTAGAATGACTCTATGGTGAGCAAAATTCATTTTGTGAAATGTTTTAAAATTTTACAAAAAAAAACGCCATACTGTAGTATGTCAAACTTTTTCAATGAAAACGTCAAATTTTTTTGATGTTGAAAAAAAACATGGAAACGGTCGTATTATAGCATGTAGAATGATTCTATGGTGAGCAAAAGTCATTTCGTGAAATGTTGTAAAATTTTACAAAAAAACGCCATAGTATAGTATGTCGAAATTTTTCGACGAAAATGTCAAATTTTTTTTATGTAGAAAAAAACCATGAAAACGGTCGTATTATAGCATGTAGAATGATTCTATGGTGAGCAAAAGTCATTTCGTGAAATGTTGTAAAATTTTACAAAAAAACGCCATAGTATAGTATGTCGAAATTTTTCGACGAAAATGTCAAATTTTTTTTATGTAGAAAAAAACCATGAAAACGGTCGTATTATAGCATGTAGAATGATTCTATGGTGAGCAAAAGTCATTTCATGAAATATAAAATTTTACAAAAAAAACGCCATAGTATAGTATGTCGAAATTTTCCGACGAAAACGTCAAATTTTTTTGATCTTGAAAAAAAACATGAAAACAGTAGTATTATAGCATATAGAATGATGCTATGGTGAGTAAAAGTCATATCATGAAATGTTGTAAAATTTTACAAAAAACGCCATAGTATAGTATGTCGAAATTTTTCAGTCAAAACATCAAATTTTTTTGATGTTGAAAAAAACCATGGAAACGGTCGTATTATAGCATGTAGAATGATGCTATGATGAGTAAAAGTCATTTCATGAAATATAAAATTTTACAAAAAAAACGCCATAGTATAGTATGTCGAAATTTTTTGATGAAAATGTCAAATTTTTTTAAAGATGAAAAAAAAACCCATGAAAACGGTCGTATTATAGCATGTAGAATGACTCTATGGTGAGCAAAAGTCATTTTGTGAAATGTTTTAAATTTTTACAAAAAAAAACGCCATACTGTAGTATGTCGAACTTTTTCAATGAAAACGTCAAATTTTTTAATGTTGAAAAAAAACATGGAAACGGTCGTATTATAGCATGTAGAATGATTCTATGGTGAGCAAAAGTCATTTCGTGAAATGTTGTAAAATTTTACAAAAAAACGCCATAGTATAGTATGTCGAAATTTTCCGACGAAAATGTCAAATTTTTTTGATGTTGAAAAAAAACATGGAACCGGTCGTATTATAGCATGTAGAATGATTCTATGGGGAGCAGAAGTCATTTCCTGAAATGTTGTAAAATTTTACAAAAAAACGCCATAGTATAGTATGTCGAAATTTTTCGACGAAAATGTCAAATTTTTTTAAAGATGAAAAAAACCCCATGAAAACGGTCGTATTATAGCATGTAGAATGATTCTATGGTGAGCAAAAGTCATTTCGTGAAATGTAAAATTTTACCAAAAAACGCCATAGTATAGTATGTCGAAATTTTTCAATGAAAACGTCAAATTTCTTTGATGTTGAAAAAAACCATGGAAACGGTCGTATTATAGCATGTACAATGATTCTATGGAGCGCAGAAGTTATTTCGTGAAATGTTGTAAAATTTTACAAAAAAACGCCATAGTATAGTATGTCGAAATTTTCCGACGAAAACGTCAAATTTTTTTGATCTTGAAAAAAAACATGAAAACGGTCGTATTATAGCATGTAGAATGATTCTATGGGGAGCAGAAGTCATTTCGTGAAATGTTGTAAAATTTTACAAAAAAACGCCATAGTATAGTATGTCGAAATTTTTCGACGAAAACGTCAAATTTTTTTAATGTTGAGAAAAACCATGGAAATGGTCATATTATAGCACGTAGAATGATTCTATGGTGAGTAAAAGTCTTTTTGTGAAATGTTGTAAAATTTTACAAAAAAACGCCATAGTATATGTAGAGATTTTTTGATAAACGTCAAATTTTTTTGATGTTGAAAAAAAAAACATGAAAACGGTCGTATTATAGCATGTAGAATGATTCTATGGTGAGCAAAAGTCATTTCGTGAAATGTTGTAAAATTTTACAAAAAAACGCCATAGTATAGTATGTCGAAATTTTCCGACGAAAACGTCAAATTTTTTTGATTTTGAAAAAAAACATGAAAACGGTAGTATTATAGCACATAGAATGATGCTATGATGAGTAAAAGTCATATCATGAAATGTTGTAAAATTTTACAAAAAACGCCATAGTATAGTATGTCGAAATTTTTCGACGAAAATGTCAACTTTTTTTTATGTAGAAAAAAACCATGGAAACTGTCGCATTATAGCATGTAGAATGATTCTATGGTGAGCAAAAGTCATTTCATGAAATATAAAATTTTACAATAAAACACCATAGTATAGTATGTCGAAATTTTCCGACGAAAACGTCAAATTTTTTTGATGTTGAAAAAAAACATGAAAACGGTAGTATTATAGCATATAGAATGATGCTATGGTGAGTAAAAGTCATATCATGAAATGTTGTAAAATTTTACAAAAAACGCCATAGTATAGTATGTCGAAATTTTTCAGTCAAAACATCAAATTTTTTTGATGTTGAAAAAAACCATGGAAACGGTCGTATTATAGCATGTAGAATGATTCTATGGAGCACAGATGTCATTTTGTGAAAATTTGTAAAATTTTACATAAAAAAACGCCATAGTATAGTATGTCGAAATTTTCCGACGAAAATGTCAAATTTTTTTAATGTTGAAAAAAACCATGGAAACGGTCGTATTATAGCATGTAGAATGATTCTATGGTGAGCAAAAGTCATTTCATGAAATATAAAATTTTACAAAAAAAACGCCATAGTATAGTATGTCGAAATTTTCCGACGAAAACGTCAAATTTTTTTGATCTTGAAAAAAACCATGAAAACAGTAGTATTATAGCATATAGAATGATGCTATGGTGAGTAAAAGTCATATCATGAAATGTTGTAAAATTTTACAAAAAACGCCATAGTATAGTATGTCGAAATTTTTCAGTCAAAACATCAAATTTTTTTGATGTTGAAAAAAACCATGGAAACGGTCGTATTATAGCATGTAGAATGATGCTATGATGAGTAAAAGTCATTTCATGAAATATAAAATTTTACAAAAAAAACGCCATAGTATAGTATGTCGAAATTTTTCGACGAAAATGTCAAATTTTTTTTATGTAGAAAAAAACCATGAAAACGGTCGTATTATAGCATGTAGAATGATTCTATGGTGAGCAAAAGTCATTTCGTGAAATGTTGTAAAATTTTACAAAAAAACGCCATAGTATAGTATGTCGAAATTTTTCGACGAAAATGTCAAATTTTTTTTATGTAGAAAAAAACCATGGAAACGGTCGTATTATAGCATGTAGAATGACTCTATGGTGAGCAAAATTCATTTTGTGAAATGTTTTAAAATTTTACAAAAAAAAACGCCATACTGTAGTATGTCGAACTTTTTCAATGAAAACGTCAAATTTTTTTGATGTTGAAAAAAAAACATGGAAACGGTCGTATTATAGCATGTAGAATGATTCTATGGTGAGCAAAAGTCATTTCGTGAAATGTTGTAAAATTTTACAAAAAAACGCCATAGTATAGTATGTCGAAATTTTTCGACGAAAATGTCAAATTTTTTTTATGTAGAAAAAAACCATGAAAACGGTCGTATTATAGCATGTAGAATGATTCTATGGTGAGCAAAAGTCATTTCGTGAAATGTTGTAAAATTTTACAAAAAAACGCCATAGTATAGTATGTCGAAATTTTTCGACGAAAATGTCAAATTTTTTTAAAAATGAAAAAAAAAAACCATGAAAACGGTCGTATTATAGCATGTACAATGATTCTATGGAGCGCAGAAGTTATTTCGTGAAATGTTGTAAAATTTTACAAAAAAAACGCCATAGTATAGTATGTCAAAATTTTTTGATGCAAATGTCAAATTTTTTTAAAAATGAAAAAAAAAAAACCATGAAAACGGTCGTATTATAGCATGTAGAATGATTCTATGGTGAGTAAAAGTCTTTTTGTGAAATGTTGTAAAATTTTACAAAAAACGCCATAGTATAGTATGTCGAAATTTTTCAGTCAAAACATCAAATTTTTTTGATGTTGAAAAAAACCATGGAAACGGTCGTATTATAGCATGTAGAATGATGCTATGATGAGTAAAAGTCATTTCATGAAATATAAAATTTTACAAAAAAAACGCCATAGTATAGTATGTCGAAATTTTTTGATGAAAATGTCAAATTTTTTTAAAGATGAAAAAAAAACCCATGAAAACGGTCGTATTATAGCATGTAGAATGACTCTATGGTGAGCAAAAGTCATTTTGTGAAATGTTTTAAATTTTTACAAAAAAAAACGCCATACTGTAGTATGTCGAACTTTTTCAATGAAAACGTCAAATTTTTTTGATGTTGAAAAAAAACATGGAAACGGTCGTATTATAGCATGTAGAATGATTCTATGGTGAGCAAAAGTCATTTCGTGAAATGTTGTAAAATTTTACAAAAAAACGCCATAGTATAGTATGTCGAAATTTTCCGACGAAAATGTCAAATTTTTTTGATGTTGAAAAAAAACATGGAACCGGTCGTATTATAGCATGTAGAATGATTCTATGGGGAGCAGAAGTCATTTCCTGAAATGTTGTAAAATTTTACAAAAAAATGCCATAGTATAGTATGTCGAAATTTTTCGACGAAAATGTCAAATTTTTTTAAAGATGAAAAAAACCCCATGAAAACGGTCGTATTATAGCATGTAGAATGATTCTATGGTGAGCAAAAGTCATTTCCTGAAATGTAAAATTTTACCAAAAAACGCCATAGTATAGTATGTCGAAATTTTTCGACGAAAACGTCAAATTTTTTTAATGTTGAAAAAAACCATGGAAATGGTCATATTATAGCACGTAGAATGATTCTATGGTGAGTAAAAGTCTTTTTGTGAAATGTTGTAAAATTTTACAAAAAAACGCCATAGTATATGTAGAGATTTTTTGATAAACGTCAAATTTTTTTGATGTTGAAAAAAAAAACATGAAAACGGTCGTATTATAGCATGTAGAATGATTCTATGGTGAGCAAAAGTCATTTCGTGAAATGTTGTAAAATTTTACAAAAAAACGCCATAGTATAGTATGTCGAAATTTTCCGACGAAAACGTCAAATTTTTTTGATTTTGAAAAAAAACATGAAAACGGTAGTATTATAGCACATAGAATGATTCTATGGTGAGTAAAAGTCTTTTTGTGAAATGTTGTAAAATTTTACAAAAAAACGCCATAGTATAGTATGTCGAAATTTTTCAGTCAAAACATCAAATTTTTTTGATGTTGAAAAAAACCATGGGAACGGTCGTATTATAGCATGTAGAATGATTCTATGGAGCACAGATGTCATTTTGTGAAAATTTGTAAAATTTTACATAAAAAAACGCCATAGTATAGTATGTCGAAATTTTCCGACGAAAATGTCAAATTTTTTTAATGTTGAAAAAAACCATGGAAATGGTCGTATTATAGCATGTAGAATGATTCTATGGTGAGCAAAAGTCATTTCATGAAATATAAAATTTTACAAAAAAAACGCCATAGTATAGTATGTCGAAATTTTCCGACGAAAACGTCAAATTTTTTTGATCTTGAAAAAAACCATGAAAACAGTAGTATTATAGCATATAGAATGATGCTATGGTGAGTAAAAGTCATATCATGAAATGTTGTAAAATTTTACAAAAAACGCCATAGTATAGTATGTCGAAATTTTTCAGTCAAAACATCAAATTTTTTTGATGTTGAAAAAAACCATGGAAACGGTCGTATTATAGCATGTAGAATGATGCTATGATGAGTAAAAGTCATTTCATGAAATATAAAATTTTACAAAAAAAACGCCATAGTATAGTATGTCGAAATTTTTCGACGAAAATGTCAAATTTTTTTTATGTAGAAAAAAACCATGAAAACGGTCGTATTATAGCATGTAGAATGATTCTATGGTGAGCAAAAGTCATTTCGTGAAATGTTGTAAAATTTTACAAAAAAACGCCATAGTATAGTATGTCGAAATTTTTCGACGAAAATGTCAAATTTTTTTTATGTAGAAAAAAACCATGGAAACGGTCGTATTATAGCATGTAGAATGACTCTATGGTGAGCAAAATTCATTTTGTGAAATGTTTTAAAATTTTACAAAAAAAAACGCCATACTGTAGTATGTCGAACTTTTTCAATGAAAACGTCAAATTTTTTTGATGTTGAAAAAAAACATGGAAACGGTCGTATTATAGCATGTAGAATGATTCTATGGTGAGCAAAAGTCATTTCGTGAAATGTTGTAAAATTTTACAAAAAAACGCCATAGTATAGTATGTCGAAATTTTTCGACGAAAATGTCAAATTTTTTTTATGTAGAAAAAAACCATGAAAACGGTCGTATTATAGCATGTAGAATGATTCTATGGTGAGCAAAAGTCATTTCGTGAAATGTTGTAAAATTTTACAAAAAAACGCCATAGTATAGTATGTCAATTTTTCGACGAAAATGTCAAATTTTTTTAAAAATGAAAAAAAAAACCATGAAAACGGTCGTATTATAGCATGTACAATGATTCTATGGAGCGCAGAAGTTATTTCGTGAAATGTTGTAAAATTTTACAAAAAAAACGCCATAGTATAGTATGTCAAAATTTTTTGATGCAAATGTCAAATTTTTTTAAAAATGAAAAAAAAAAAACCATGAAAACGGTCGTATTATAGCATGTAGAATGATTCTATGGTGAGTAAAAGTCTTTTTGTGAAATGTTGTAAAATCTTACAAAAAAACGCCATAGTATATGTAGAGATTTTTTGATAAACGTCAAATTTTTTTGATGTTGAAAAAAAAAAACATGAAAACGGTCGTATTATAGCATGTAGAATGATTCTATGGTGAGCAAAAGTCATTTCGTGAAATGTTGTAAAATTTTACAAAAAAACGCCATAGTATAGTATGTCGAAATTTTCCGACGAAAACGTCAAATTTTTTTGATGTTGAAAAAAACCATGGGAACGGTCGTATTATAGCATGTAGAATGATTCTATGGAGCACAGATGTCATTTTGTGAAAATTTGTAAAATTTTACATAAAAAAACGCCATAGTATAGTATGTCGAAATTTTCCGACGAAAATGTAAAATTTTTTTAATGTTGAAAAAAACCATGGAAACGGTCGTATTATAGCATGTAGAATGATTCTATGGTGAGCAAAAGTCATTTCATGAAATATAAAATTTTACAAAAAAAACGCCATAGTATAGTATGTCGAAATTTTCCGACGAAAACGTCAAATTTTTTTGATCTTGAAAAAAACCATGAAAACAGTAGTATTATAGCATATAGAATGATGCTATGGTGAGTAAAAGTCATATCATGAAATGTTGTAAAATTTTACAAAAAACGCCATAGTATAGTATGTCGAAATTTTTCAGTCAAAACATCAAATTTTTTTGATGTTGAAAAAAACCATGGAAACGGTCGTATTATAGCATGTAGAATGATGCTATGATGAGTAAAAGTCATTTCATGAAATATAAAATTTTACAAAAAAAACGCCATAGTATAGTATGTCGAAATTTTTTGATGAAAATGTCAAATTTTTTTAAAGATGAAAAAAAAACCCATGAAAACGGTCGTATTATAGCATGTAGAATGACTCTATGGTGAGCAAAATTCATTTTGTGAAATGTTTTAAAATTTTACAAAAAAAAACGCCATACTGTAGTATGTCGAACTTTTTCAATGAAAACGTCAAATTTTTTTGATGTTGAAAAAAAACATGGAAACGGTCGTATTATAGCATGTAGAATGATTCTATGGTGAGCAAAAGTCATTTCGTGAAATGTTGTAAAATTTTACAAAAAAACGCCATAGTATAGTATGTCGAAATTTTTCGACGAAAATGTCAAATTTTTTTTATGTAGAAAAAAACCATGAAAACGGTCGTATTATAGCATGTAGAATGATTCTATGGTGAGCAAAAGTCATTTCGTGAAATGTTGTAAAATTTTACAAAAAAACGCCATAGTATAGTATGTCGAAATTTTTTGATGCAAATGTCAAATTTTTTTAAAAATGAAAAAAAAAAAACATGAAAACGGTCATATTATAGCATGTAGAATGATTCTATGGTGAGCAAAAGTCAATTCGTGAAATGTTGTAAAATCTTACAAAAAAACGCCATAGTATAGTATGTCGAAATTTTCCGACGAAAACGTCAAATTTTTTTGATCTTGAAAAAAAATATGAAAACAGTAGTATTATAGCATATAGAATGATGCTATGGTGAGTAAAAGTCATATCATGAAATGTTGTAAAATTTTACAAAAAACGCCATAGTATAGTATGTTGAAATTTTTCAGCGAAAACATCAAATTTTTTTGATGTTGAAAAAAAACATGGAAACGGTCGTATTATAGCATGTAGAATGATTCTATGGGGAGCAGAAGTCATTTCCTGAAATGTTGTAAAATTTTACAAAAAAATGCCATAGTATAGTATGTCGAAATTTTCCGACGAAAACGTCAAATTTTTTTAAAGATGAAAAAAACCCCATGAAAACGGTCGTATTATAGCATGTAGAATGATTCTATGGTGAGTAAAAGTCTTTTTGTGAAATGTTGTAAAATTTTACAAAAAAACGCCATAGTATATGTAGAGATTTTTTGATAAACGTCAAATTTTTTTGATGTTGAAAAAAAAAACATGAAAACGGTCGTATTATAGCATGTAGAATGATTCTATGGAGCACAGATGTCATTTTGTGAAAATTTGTAAAATTTTACATAAAAAAACGCCATAGTATAGTATGTCGAAATTTTCCGACGAAAACGTCAAATTTTTTTAATGTTGAAAAAAAAACATGGAAATGGTCGTATTATAGCATGTAGAATGATTCTATGGTGAGCAAAAGTCATTTCATGAAATATAAAATTTTACAAAAAAACACCATAGTATAGTATGTCGAAATTTTCCGACGAAAACGTCAAATTTTTTTGATTTTGAAAAAAAACATGAAAACGGTAGTATTATAGCACATAGAATGATGCTATGATGAGTAAAAGTCATATCATGAAATGTTGTAAAATTTTACAAAAAACGCCATAGTATAGTATGTCGAAATTTTTTGATGAAAATGTCAAATTTTTTAAAGATGAAAAAAAAAACCATGAAAACCGTCGTATTATAGCATGTAGAATGATTCTATGGTGAGCAAAAGTCATTTCGTGAAATATTGTAAAATTTTACAAAAAAAAACTTGTAGTACCGTATGTCGAAAAATTTCATGGAAAGTAGGTCATTGTATCGAATGTTGACAAATTTCATGTTAATTGTTTTAGTATGTTAAACATTATTATTAGTCAAATTCTATTAGTTACCTAGAAGTCATAATATATAGTGTAGCATGGCTAAAGAAATCACACTAGTCTGTTGAAAAATATGTCAAAGAAACTAATATGTTTATCACAGTATACTGTGTCGAAAAAAAATCAGTGTTTAGTGTGTCAAGAAAAAAAAAAGTAATTGTATACTATATCAGATAAAGTCAGTTTAGAATCAAACAGGGAAACCAACTAGAAATGTGACATGTCTCTGCAGCTTCAGGTGAAATTTAACATTTAGAAACAGGAAGTGGATCAGCTGTTGTTTGGACCCCCTGGCCACACACACCTCTTACCCACAATCCTAGGGAGAGACACAGCAGCATGATGGGAAAGTAAAGGGTAAGCTTAGCCCCCAGACACCACCCCTCTCCCCGTCTGTGTTCACTATAAATGAGCCCCTAGACTCAGACTGCTGCCACCTCCTGCTGGCCGACAGCCTCAACTACACGTACGGGTGTTACACACTAATGTGAACACCTGGAGCATCACTGCCTGTATGTACTGTACAGTATACTGTAGTATAGCATACGAAATATTCTATACCATTAATGTAAATGACCATTTTAATAGTTTAATACCATTAAATAATCAAGTTAAGTTTAATGCAAAACTACTGAAGGTTGCTGGTTGGAATCCTGCTTTATTTTTATATTGTTAAATTAAAGGTCCATTTAGTAGCAGTTCTTTCAGTCGCATCACGAGTTTCCTCTGCAGACCTGACAGAGTTAAAGCTATGAATATCATGTCACATGATTAAAGCTCCAGAAAAGCTACTGAAAGGACCTCAAGATAGTTTTGTTCTTCATTAGTAAATTGTGTCCTCAATATCTCTGTTTTCAGGCGCCTTAGTTTGACTCCATAGATCTTAAATACTAGCTTGATTATCAGTTTAAGCATGAACAGAGACTCGATAAGACAAACTGAACTGAATCGTTTTATTGTCAGAAAATCTTGGTGCATGTTTACAGACGGCGACCGCGACGTCCGCCCTTCCTCCTGGTGGAGTCTGACGGGATTGGAGTGACGTCCTCTGATCAGACACACGAAGAAGAAGAAACAGGAAGTTAGTTGACTGTTAGTGACGCAGTGTTGGTTATTAGTAAACTATTCAATGGTCTGGATTTTGTTTCTGATCATTTAGCTTCTTCAGCCAGTTTATGGTGTTGCTCACTAAATGAAAGTAAAGAAGATCCTGAGAATATTTCAACATGTTTTCATGCAAATTAACTAAAAATATTTATTGATAACTGTTTAGCCGCAACAGATTTTTTTCTGTTATACAAGTACATTTACCGTATTTTTCGCACTATAAGGCGCACTTAAAATCCTTTGATTTTCACAAAAATCGACAGAGCGCCTTATGTATAAATTCGGGCTGCACTTCCTGACCTCAAACCAATTTTATGTGGTACAGAGCAACGCCGGGCGAGTTACTCCACTATCTGCCAATGGATCGTGGACGCCTGGACCAAGGTATCAGCGTCAAGTGTCGTCTGAGCTTTCACAAAAGCCAGAATCGTCACTGAACAGCTAAGTTACAGCAACGAGACTGACTCGGATAACGACGAGAGCGCCTTATGTATGAAAATAGACACGTTCATTGATAGTGTGCCTTATAGTGCGAAAAATACGGTACTCATGTTGTGTGCTCAGAAATGCACAAGTACAAATCTATCTACCCTTTAGCGCATTATCTAACATTAACTCCACACTGAAACTAAAAGATCTTGTGCATTTGTATTATTTAATACTGAACGGAGCCCTTCTGCATGAGTAATTTAACTACATTTTGCTGACAATATTTGTTATTTAGAGTCCATCTGAAGCATTATAATACCTTTAAGTAACACTTGGAAAGCTTCATTCAGATATTTTGTACTGATGTTCTATGTACAGTTTACTCTGCTGTTCTGAGAGGTAAAATTACTGGTTTTATGAATAGAGTCTGGTGGTTTTGAAGTCAGCGATATAATGGCTAAGGATGCACTGATACCAGATCAAATTAACAATGGAGCCGATCCATTTATATACATTATGCTATATTGGAATATTAATTTCTGTTTAGGTTTTGACCAATCCTGTTATTGTGATTGTTGTTGTTGTTGGTGCACGATTTATTACTTTAATAAAGTACAATTACATACATTTATATGTGTTTGTCACATTTTTTAAGCTAGTAAAGTACATTTAAGTCAAGTCTAAAGTTGTCTAAGTTGTTAATGAAACACTGGTATCTGGGCCGGGAGCGGCCAGGACTGAATCGTGCGTCCATAATCAGAAGGGCTTAAGGGGAAAATAGCATTTTGATGCTAAAACATATGAACATTGACCAAAATATGAATGTTGGGATTTGAATATATGAAGACACCACTGGAAAGACAGATTTGATTTTTTTTCTGTTTTGAACTGAGGATATTTGACTGTGGTACTTTCACTTCAGTAACTAATCTTTTTTTTCTTCCCTACTGGCTGTTATTAAATCGGATGCTCTTACAGAATAAAACAATGGTAGCAGTTGGTTTTAACACTAATCACCATGATGCAGTTATGAGAAATCTAATGAATGAGGGTACCACAGAAACCAGACTAACCTTGTTACATAATTCACGTATATATACGGAGACTCACCGATGCGTCCAATCTTCATGCCAGATCGAGCCAGCGCTCTGAGAGCCGATTGAGCTCCAGGACCTGGAGTCTTCGTCCTGGAACAGGTTCAACACCACCGGTTAACTCAACTGACTTCAGTCCAAATGATGTCATTCTGTCTTCATTTATTCATCATTTAGATTTTAATAGTTTAAATTTATAAACATAAAATACACATTTAATTAACAGTTGACAGATTATGTTAATAATGATTATAATAAAGTGTTTATTTAATTTCATTAACATTAAATAATTCTTAATTATTTTCATTACTTTGTTTTAATAACTTTCATGTTTATATAATGATATGAATTACTACTATAATTGTTTATAACGGTTTCAATTGTAAATTATTTTCATTTATCAGAATTATTTTATTAAAATTATTATTTTAAAGTAATTACTTAAATTATTATTATTCACTATTTATTGGCAATGATATTGGGATACACGGTCTCATGATGAAGATTCAATACATGGAGATTTGAGGCGTTAACTGAATTCCTTTTTATAGGTAAACTATTAATTAAAAATCAATACTGAATCAAAATATTGCGATATTTGATTTTTTTTTTTCAATATTTTCTTACTATTATTATTTTTATATTTAACTAGAGAACAGAGACATTTTCTAATCAATTAAAATATATTAAAATCAGGAACAAAATCATTGGTGTCTAAGTCTCCACATGTTGTTAGTTTATTTGTCATCAGATCAGATAAATGATTGTTGATTATTCTGCTCATGAATTTGTTCAGTCTGAAGCTCTCACTGAACTAGAACTCCAGTTTATTATCATCATATAATTAAAACATTCATGTGTGAAAAAACCCTTGTTCGCCACTTTGAGGAAGCAGACGGGTGCAAAAAAGGTACAGACAGAAAAGTAACCAGACAGATAGGTGTCGTACCTGTTTCCCCCGGTGGCCCTCAGCTTGATGTGCAGCGCTGTGATGCCGAGCTCTTTGCAGCGCTGAGCGACGTCCTGAGCGGCCAACATGGCGGCATATGGAGACGACTCGTCTCTGTCGGCCTTCACCTTCATCCCGCCGGTCACACGGCAGATCGTCTCCCTGGAGACATACAAGCAGAAAGTTAACTAAACATTAGCTAAAAATTAGGGATAAACGGTTGAAATAGTTAGCTAAACATTAGCGACAAGTAATGGATAAACCATAGAAATAGAAAAGTAGACATTCTCTGGTGGTTTGAGTAGCACAAGAGAAATTGATGATAAACCGTGGTCGCAACTCAGCGCTCCAGAGATGGTCACTAATCGCTGGTTAGCTAACTAGCTGGTTGTTATATAGAGCAACGGGAGGAGGAGAGGTGGTTAATTTTCCTACAGCAAATTAAGTCTCTTAATATTTATGCAACACTACTAGTGTTGCATAAATATTAAGATTAATTAGAGCAGTGTGACCTGACAATCTTAGGCCAGGACTAGTTTTAAACCAAGTCCATGCAGCTGGTCCACCTGCAGCAAACCATGGATGTACAGCCCAACCATCACCAAGTTACTGTCAGACGATTACACAACTCTTATGATGTTGAGGTGGATTTCTAGAGTTTACTGTGACAGACATCAGATATGATGATATCCTGGAGAAGAGGAAGTCGCGCTGAATGGGATTCACATTTCACCAAATTATAAACAAGACAAGAAGAAGTCTTACTTTCCAGAAAGGTCGGTGACGTGGACGAAGGTGTCGTTGAAGGAGGCGAAGATGTGACAAACTCCAAACACGTTTTCTCCTTCGGCCACCTGAGGACCCAGACTGATCACCTGCTCCTCCTTCTTCTCCTTCCCTTTACGAGGAGCCATCGTCTGAGGAAGAGGAAGAGTTAGTCTTAGACATGTTCTACTATATCTTATCCAGCAGCTACAGGTTGTTTATGATCCTTGTTTATGACGACTCCTCAGAGTGAAACCAATATTTAAAAACCAGTAGACTGCTGAAAATACATCAAAAAAAGAAGTGGAACAACTGATTTCATCCCAAATAACACTGACCCATCGCAGAGGACTGTCTGGTGCCAGTTATGTTAACATTCATTTAAGGACAACCCCCCTCAGAGACATTTACTTCAAAATAAAAGCTTGTGGATAAACCTGCGGATGTTATCACTAATGTTAGCCGGCTAATGTTAGCTTCACTTGTACTTCCATCAGACTGGTGTGTTCATGCACTTGTCCATGTTGTACATTTGTACGTTGAAATCTTTAAAACCAGCTTAAAGGGAACACAACTGTGTCCGGTAATAGAACCACCGCGTTCAAGCGGGTCACATGGTGGCTAAAGCTCCGGCTAACTAAAAGCAAAACTCAACAGAGATGCCAACAGACCGGCAATTAACACGGAGAACAAACCAACGTTACCAGCTGTACATTAAGCTTGATCACCGATAATAACGCTGATAACAGATCAATAAACTGCACAGAACACAAACCAACAGGAGAAATACTAACATTAGCATGTTAGCTTCTACCAAGCAGCGTAAGGCAAGTCTCACCTATGCGCGTTTCACCTGGTTTGCAGCCTGCGGTATAAAACACGTCACTGGGACTAGGTAAACTGATAATAATCAAAATAATAGTATAAACTCTGATTTCCCGTTCCTGGACTCTCCTCTTGTAGCTAAAATGGCGACGTTACAGCATCTCGCCTTCACACAGAAATCACCGACAGAAAAACGTCTACAACTTACGTGAAGTTTGACTCAGGGGGAATAATTTCACCACGAACAGAAGCGGACATTATCACAGATCAGATTCAGACACAATAAATAAACGGATGTTTACCTGAAAGGTGGATTAAAGTTAGATTTAACTCAGACGAGTACTCACCTCTGTGTATCTCTATACGAAGCAGAAACAAGAAAGGAAAGAACTTCCGCTTCCGGCGCACAAGTTGAAACGTCACTTTATACTTCCGGTCTAGCTGCTGTTGCCGCCGCGTGGTTTCTACAGGAACTACACCTTATTATTATTATTTACATGTAAAATAAAATATATTTTATTTTTATATTTAATTACATAGTCTACAACTATATTATCATATATAAAATGAAATGTATTAAATAATTATATATTATATTTACATATATACACACATACTGTATATGTACTGTATATACATACAGTGTATATATGATATATATAATATATATATATATGATATATATATGATATATATATATATATATATATATATATATATATCATATATATCATATATATATACATATATATGATATATATATATATATCATATATATCATATATATATTATATGTGTGCAGAAAATAATCAATTTGTGTGACTTTTGAGCAATAAAATTATGCACTCTGGATATATTTAGAGCAAACCAAATGTTTTATTTATTCTAATTATTTTACTTCTTGTTCACCTGTGTTATAGATTGTAAAAGTACATATAATCTTATCTTATCTTATTATATAATCTATTTTGTCACTGTATTTTATATGGTATGCATATGTTATGTTGAAATATACATTCTGTATATTTCATCTCCTGACTGTCTAAATGCTTTTTCAAAGCCTTCTTTACATCATTCTGGTTTCTTCATTTTAATTTATGTATTTGTGTCAAACTGAAGAATTTTAACTCTCAAGTCTGGATAAAAAAAAAACTCATGTGGAAAACAATAAAACATAATAATATATAACATATATAATATATATAACAATATAATATGAAAACTGTGTTGCTTCTTTTTAAAAACGTCAGGATCAGAATTAAGTTTTATTAATCTGTAACATTAAACATCTTATTAATTGAAGAGAGAATATGTAGAAGACAAACATAAGTGATAAACGGAAGGATGAAGTCCTCGTCCTCGTCCTCCTGAGGATAAATAAACTCTTAATAAAATCAGCTGGAAAATAAATGATCACAGAGCTGAAAACAGGCTGGCGATACCAGGTTCTCACAGGACACCTGGGGATCTGACAGACCATGATGCATTGCTGTAGAGTAAACTAGTCAACATGATATAAAGGAGTTAAATGATCTAATAGACCATGATGCATTGCTGTAGATTAAACTAGTCAACATGATATAAAGGAGTTAAATGATCTAATAGACCATGATGCATTGCTGTAGATTAAATTAGTCAACATGATATAAAGGAGTTAAATGATCTAATAGACCATGATGCATTGCTGTAGATTAAACTGGTCAACATGATATAAAGTAGTTAAATGATCTAATAGACCATGATGCATTGCTGTAGATTAAACTGGTCAACAGGATATAAAGGAGTTAAAATGCAGCAGTAATATCAATCATCATCGCCGCATACACAGATGCAGCGTTGAACGTTTTGCGTCATTATAAAATAAAGTTTACAGAGTTTGACGATGGTGAAAACAGACGAATCAGAAGGCAGTGTTTGACCACCTCAGTTTATTTACAGAAACACTTTGAACACGATGCAGAAGAAGAAGAAGAAATACTCCAAAAAACTACAAAAGAAAAAGGATTAAAATCTCTCTCTCTCTCTCACACTGAGCATGCAGCGCTGGAGTCAGTTAATACAGTACAATACAATATCCATCATAGTAGAAAAAGCCGATTATTGATCATTGATTATTGATTGTGCGGAGCGTGAATATGGTGGACGGGAAACAACCAAGACCCTCTTTGACCGCGGCATTTGATTCTTTCAGACAGAAATGAAAACACTGTTTGTTTATTTTATTAATTCATCTTTTTTTCATTTCTGTATCTGGAAGAAAAAATAAACAAACGATCAATAAACCCAGAGAGCTTCAGACTGACACCAACCTTTAATCTAATTATACATTAAAGAAAGAAATACAACTGAACACTTTAAAGAATAAATCAAATCTGAAATGTTGCCTTTTCTTTAAATACCCCCAAAATTGTACAGAGTTTGGTTGGTACCTGAGTTCCTGTCTGTTTAATGACATAAAGAGCATTTTACATTCTATTATCACTCTTCTTAAAACCTATCTATCTATCTATCTATCTATCTATCTATCTATCTATCTATAAATATAGATATATATACAGTATACATATTTAGATATATATCTCTCTATATATCTCTCTCTAGATATATATATCTAAATATATAAATATATATCTGATACTCAACCAAAAAATAATAAACCTGAGTGTAGAAAGGATTTACACTAAATCTATACTAAATTTAAGACTTAAATAAATACAATAATTAAATTTGAAATACTGGTTTTCACATTCACAAGTCATATTTCTGAGAAATTTGGGGGTTTAATGACATAAACAAGAGTTTATATTTACACACATATTACACATGTTTTTTTAGGCTGATCGATATATTGCTTAATATTTTAATATACCAAAGCTTTGACTGTCTTCATACAAAAACTGAGTTTATGTTCTCCACCTAAATTAAATATGTGACATTGAATAGATTTCTATATACAGCAGGGGGATCAACTATAAACAAATTTAGGCAATTTAGTTTGAAATGTTTTTGGCATAAAGCTGAAACCTTGATCAGCAAATCAGCAAATTATTTACCTGCTTAAAAACTAATAATAATAATAATAATAATAATAATAATAATAATAGAAGCTGTGTCAGTTCAGCCCGAATTTCCTGGGAAATGGTTTGTTAGCACTGTTAGCACTTTTAGCATTCCTAACTGTAACCAGTGCATGCTGTTAGCCACAAATTAGCATGTTAGCCTGTTGAAAACCTGATATCTTGTGGCCAGAGGAAGAGCTAAGGAATGCTAACGATGCTAACAGCGTCCGTCCTGCTGTTTCCCGTCAGGTGGAAACTAACGAGCTCTCAGGGAGGCTGCAGGTGACGTCCAACCTTTGATCAAACAGACCGAATGAGTCGTCTGCAGGTTGGACGTCACTGCTTTGGGTTCATGAGGATAAATACACAGCAGCCACTGAACATCTGGTAAAAACAGGAAAAACATCTGTCCATTAGAATAACAAGTGAAATCTGCTTTAAGATGATACGATTCTTCAGTTTCAAGCAAAAACACCAAAATACTTGTAAAAAAATGACATCTCAGATATTTCCTCTCAAAGATTTCCAGCACAAATAAATAAAACTTTCAAGTGTCTTAAAAGGTCAAAGTGGAGTTGTTGCTTTAGAAAACACACACTAGAAAACAGCCATTCACTTTGCAGGTGCCATTTGGAGTCCCGACTGTGTTCACACTGTATATAATGATGTTGATACTCAATATTATAACCTTTATTTTAATTTGTCACCAACATCACAGCGTTAAACAGGCTGAAAGCCAATAATATTCAAATTTGATGAATGATATTAATTTCTGATGGATTATTTATGTTTATGTTGGAGCTGATTTATGGCCAGAAAGTCGTGGGAAGTCGTCATTTTAAAATCACTGAAAACCTGAATGGTATTTATATAACACATTACTCTATCGACAACGTATCAGGGCTGGGAGAGGTGTGTAATATTATGAGAAAATAATAAGATATTCTCTGAGATTAAAGTAGTGAATCACTGAGAAAAAAAGGAGAAAAAAACTAATTTACGAGATAAAAAAACATGGATATATGGAAATTAATGAGAAAAATATTTAAATTAATGAGAAAAAAAGGATATTCTCTGAGAATAAAGTGGTCTTTGAGATTAAATTAGTAAATTAACAAAGAAATAACTATTGACTAAACAAAGTTGAATATTTTCTGAGTTTAAAGTAGTAAATTAATGAGAAAATTAACATGAAAAAAAAATCAATATTTCTAACGCATTATTTGAGTTTAGACTGCATGGTGATGCAGTGGTTAGCGCTGTCGTCTCACAGCGGGTCCTCTGTGTGGAGTTTGCATGTTCTCCCCGTGTTAGCGTGGGTTTTCTCCGGGTGCTTCGGCTTCCTCCCACGGGCCAAAGACATGCAGGTTAATTGATGACTCTAAATTGTCCGTAGGTGTGAATGTGGGCGTGAAAGGCTGTCTATCTCTAGGTGCCCTGTGATGGACTAGCTACCTGTCCAGGGTGAACCCCGCCTTCGCCTAATGCCAGCTGGGATTGGCTCCCCTAATAGGATAAGCAGTTGAAGATGGATGGATAATTGAGTTTAATTAGAGCTGATCTATGGCCAGAAACTGATTCCCTGACATTTCTCTGGGAAGTCCTCATTTTAAAATCAATGAAAATGAACAGTCTTGTGACAACTGATCGGAGACTTATAATAATCTCTGTCATAACATTAATGAGTTCAAGATGCCGGTTGCCCTTTAATCCGATATTCAGTCCAACAGTTATATGAGAGGGGAATCCAAATGGCACCAAGATGTCGAGTAAATTAAAGGGTAGCGGCGCTGTGGCGAACACATTCAGCAATTGCTAAGAGGAACTGGTGTCACTCGCTATAATACACACCATACTAAGAAAATAATGAAGCTAATAATACACAATGTGTTCTCTACAGGTGATTCACACACGGCAAGCACTGCACATCTGTTTCCAACATTAAAAAGCTCTTGAATATACAAATACGATATATTGATAATAATAATATGAAAGTAATAATATGATTGTACAAAGTTCTACATTCTCCCGATGGTAAAAAGCAGCTTGAAGCCTCTGAGACGAACACAACGGGTCAAAAGTCGCAGAATATCAAAGAGCTGGCGTTTTGTTAGCTCGCGGCTAGCAGACACCATTGCTCCCAGTGAGGAACGCTAACAAAGCTAACAAGTCAGAGTCAAGTCACCGAAGAGCTGGAAAACAAAATGGCGGCTGCGAACGCCAAAATGCAACAAGCAGAAAACACAAAACACAAAGTCAAGTCCTGCATGCAGAAAACCACATCGTCTGTACAGAAAGGAAACACCAGCACTGAAGAGGAAGAAACATAAGCTCTCCGTACAAAACTCCGCTCAAAAATCTAACGTTTTTAGAACGCTGTAGTTTCCCACAAAACCTCATATCTCCTGGAAAATAATTCACCGCCTGAACCACTGAACACTGACTGTGAGCGAGCGGGTTCGTGTTTCATGTTACAATGCAAGATGAAGCTCTGATTTTCTAAATCTGAGTTATCATATCATTAAAGAAGGAAAGCAAACAGAGATATGAGGTTTCACGCAGCGACCACGCCACCGACACACTGACACCACAGCCAGTGTCCTGAAGTACGGAGGCTCAGAGAGACAAAAACACCAACAGGAAGTAAGTGTCTGAGCAGTCACTGGCTGCTTGTAAATTAGACTGGATCATCACACAGATTAATGTAGGAATATATATTGGATTATTGTCTCTTTTTTGTGTTTTATTATGCTTTTATTTTTATATTATTATTATTTTGCATATCAGAGTTATTTGATTTGTTGACCAAAATGTGACAATGTTCATTTAATATTAAAAAAATCAATAAAATACTAATTAACAAATTATCTAAATTAATGAGAAAAAAAATTACAAAAAACTTTACTTTCGTAAATTAAAAAAATGAAATTAAGAGAAACCAACTTGGATATTCTGAGATTAAAGTTGTAAATTTAAAATACTAATTGCAAAAAAAGGACCACCAATGAATGAAATATAAGAGTTAAAACATGTTTAAACTGGATTGTAAAGCTGATAACTGATCAGCATAACGCACATGATGACATACATATGAACATGTTTCATGAGCTGCATTTTTATGTCCATATAGCTCCTTTCAAATAAGTCTGATGCCTATTTGATTTTTAGTATATAGTTGAAAAAAAACAACTTATATTTGTTTCTCTAAAATCAATAACAACCTTTTCATACCATTTTTAATTCACATTATTATTATTTTTTATATTCATGTAAACTGTTGTCAGTTATTTTGTCCCTTCTGGGCCTCCGTACAGGTGAGCGTCGCTCCCGGCGACAGGCGATGGGTGATTGTGTCAGTGATTCTGATTGGCTGTTTAAGCTTCACTTATTTTACTTTGAGCATTTTTTTTTACTCTGAAAATTCAAAAGCTCTGAAAACAATCAAGAGTCGGCACCATTCTGCATCCCCAAACGGACCAATGATGTGACAAGATACAACTCTCTGATTCTGTTTTATCTAATTAAATACATACATCCTTTTCAATGTAATTAATAATGTATTTACATTCTTTAAGTCCTATTTTAGCAGCTTTAAAAGTGTTAAACTGATTTAACTTTATTTTGGATTTAGGAGTTAAAACAAAATCAGGGAGCTTCGACTGTCCTCCTCATGTTTCCTTCCTTCCTTTCCTACTTCCTTTCTCCTCTCACAAACATGTTGTAAAGTTTCTTCTGCTAACGAAGCAGCAGACAGACAGTTTCGTTAAGGTACCTCGTTAAGGCCCTCCTCGTTAGGACACCTGTTGGGGGGGAGGCGTGGCTCTTCATGGAAGATCGCAGGTCGGAGAGCGGTGGAAGCTCGTGGAGCTCTCCGAGCCCAATGGAAGCAGAGAGATGAACGTCCAAACCTCATTTCCTGAACTGCTCATTAGACTGTCATTAAATATGAAATATTACATTTGATCTGTTTCATGATGTTATGATTCAGAGACGCTGCTTCGCGTTATCTCAACGTCATAACTTCATTATTAGTGTTTAAATGGGATATTAATAAATATATTAATGGATTAGTTTTATTCAAAATGTCTTAATATATCATAACATCATACATGAATCCACTATAAATTTGCAACAGATTATTAGATTATTATTAGCCATTGTAGGTAAAAAAAAAAATTAAAAATTAAACAAAAAACTGCAGGGACTGGGAGAGGGGGGATAATATGATGAGCAAAAAATAGGATATTCTCTGAGATTAAATTAGTAAACTAATGAGAAAAATATTAAGAAGAAAAAAATAATGAATTTATTAGGAAAATAAATTATTAACAGAAAAAAAACAAAAAAATACCAAGAACAAAAAAAATAAGGAAATAAGAAAAAATAAGAAAAGAACGTGGATATTCTGTGTTTAAATTGGTAAATTAACGAGAAAAAAAAACGAAAGAGAAAAAAACATTCGAGTAGATAGTATATATACTATCTAGAGTGTATAATTTTTTTCTTGGATAGTATATACACTATCTAGATACTAGATACCAATATTTTCTCTGAACATTACTAAAATATTACCCCCCCCCCCTTCCCCTAACACCCATTCAGGGTGAAACTAAATTGGCATCTAAAAAATACTCACATTAATGAATGCATGTAACATTATCTTATAATAATTAAGGTAAATTTGACACCTTAAAAAATAATTGATGCAGATGACCTATTAAAACCCCATTAATACATTCCAATCCATTAATGTACCAACAGTCTGTGTTTTAATAAGTGTTACATATTTATTAATGATGCATTCATTAACGGGGAATGTTCCTCTTAAAATCAACTTTGTTAATTAAGAGCCTCTGAAATTAGGTGTTTTCAGGGAAAAATTAACTAAAGGGAAGAAACTAATTAAGGACTGATTAGGAACTAATAAAAGAATAATTAAATACTAATTAAGGACTATATAAAGACAAATTAAGGACTAATTAAGGTATAATTAAAGAGTGTGGACTAATTGAACGGTAATTAAGGACTAATTAGGAACTAATTAAGGAATAATTAAAGACTAATAAAGGACTAGATAAAGGCTAATTCAGAACTAATTAGGAACTAATTAAGGAATAATTAAAGACCAAGGACTAATTAAACACTAATTGAGGACTAATTAACGGTATTTTAAGGGAGCCAGAGGTGGAGGAGATGTTGGTCCTGTCAATCATCCTGATAGAGGAGATAAGAGGTTTTCACATGTTATTACAATCTGTGCAGCTGATTGGCTGATCACAAGGGGGCGTGGCTGAAGTCCAAAGGAGCTGAGAAGAGGAAGTTGATTGGTTGATTGTACAGTTCACTGCTCTCTGGCCCCGCCCCCTCTTCTCCTCTCAAACTTCCTGTCTGGTGTCACACGCCTGGCCTGCTGTCAATCAATCAGTTGTCAAGGCGACGGGGGACCCATCAAAGACCCACCCACACTGGAAGTTAGCTGGATGGACAGAGAAGAAGAAAAAGAAGAACAAACATCATATACAGTATATATATACATACAAATTATATATTATATATATATAACTACATAGCAACGGTCTGTTATACGTATCAACAGTCTGTTATATGTAGCAACAGTCTGTTATACATAGCAACAGACTGTTGCTATACATATCAGTGGTCTGTACGTAGCAATGACCTGTATAAGCCATAACAACACTGTGATTGACCAATCAGAATCAAGTATTCAATAAAGCCGTGTTATGATGTCTGTTAGGAAGTTATGTAACATTACTGTCACATGTTTTGTTTGACCAGAGATGTAACCGGCGCTAATGTCCCTGAGATTTTTTTTCACTTGTTTTCACCCATAAAAAAAAGTAACATAAAAATCAACCTGGAAACGATTTTTTTCCTCCTGTTTCACAAGAACAATGTAATTTAGAAATATTCCTCGACCAACGTGTTTGAACTGATCTCTGATCTCTTCTTACTTGTTGAGCGTGGAGGCGGAGCCTGAGCGGTGGAAATGGACAATCTGCCATTTTCCATCGCGGCGGTGCCAGACCCTAGTCTCTTCTGATTGGGCGGTGCGAGGCGTCCCATTGGCATCGATGTACTGAGTCACTCTGATGTAAGCGATACAGGCGGCCTCGTCCCCGACCAGGTGGATGTGAGGGTTTAGGATGGTGGTGTGGACCGGTTTACTGTTCTTAGACCACACTGAGGACACACAGAGACAGTTACCTGGACAGGTGAGACCACTGGGACCACAGGAAGTAGGACTGGAGACAGACCTTCTCTACATCAGTTACTAGTCATAAATTATAACAAGACAGTCAACTACGCAGGAAGTTTGATTCAGCTCACAGTTTTCAAAATAAAAGCGGTGGAAGTCGAGTCCTTCGACCAGATTCCCCAATGCCTCGGGCTCGAACGCCGTCACAGCTGGGTCACACATTTTACTGAGGAAACAGACAGGACAGAGGACAGACAGGTTTACTGAGAGGAGAGACAGGTTTACCGAGAGGGGAGACAGGTTTACCGAGAGGACAGACAGGTTTACTGAGAGGACAGACAGGTTTACGGAGAGGAGAGACAGGTTTACCAAGAGGACAGACAGACAAGTTCACTGAAATGACAGACAGGTTTACGGAGAGGACAGACAGGTTTACTGAGAGGACAGACAGGTTTACGGAGAGGACAGACAGGTTTACTGAGAGGACAGACAGGTTTACCGAGAGGAGAGACAGGTTTACTGAGAGGGGAGACAGGTTAACTGAGAGGAGAGACAGGTTTACTGAGAGGGGAGACAGGTTAACTGAGAGGAGAGACAAGTTTACTGAGAGCACAGACTAGTTTACTGAAATGACAGACAGACAGGTTTACGGAGAGGACAGACAGGTTTATGGAAATGACAGACAGACAGGTTTACTGAAGGGACAGACAGGTTTAAGTCAGTACAATTTTTTCACAGTAAAAGTCCTGTATTGTTCTGTCTACTTTAACACAGTGGGGGACTTTCACAATAAGAGTCTTGTGTTACATACGTGTAGCTCTCAAAGTCTCCATTGCTGATTGCCTCAATGAGCTGCTCCGTCACTTTAATGATGTCCTGTTTCCTCACTGACAGACAGGAAGAGAGACAGACAGACAGGTAGAGAGACAGACAGACAGGTAGACAGTCAAGTTAGTAAAGTCATCAGCTGAAGCTTCTTCATGTGTTTAACTTCCTGTCAATCATAAGTGAAGTGAAGTGAAGTGTGTACCTCTGGTATCTTCATCCTCGATGGTGGTGTTTGTGCTCTCAGACGATTCCTACAACAACAAACACAACGACGACAGCGACAGCAACAACAATAACAGCAACAACAACAGCAAAAACAACATCAACGACAGCAACAACAATGGCAATAACAACAACAGTAACGACAGCAACAACAGCAACAACGACAACAACAAGGACAGCAACAACAACGATGACAGCACCAACAGCAACCAAAACAGCAATGACAATGACGATAGCAACAATAACGACGGCAACAACAATGACGACAACAACGACAACAAAAATAGCAACAACATCAACAATGACAGCAACAACAATGACAACAACAGCAACGACAACAGCAACGACAACAGCAGCGACAATGACAACAGCAACAATAACAACAACAAATTCAACAACAATAGCAGCAACAACAACAACAACAACAAAGTGCTGATCAGCTCCTTCATGGTGTCTTCACACTACCAGTGAGACAGCAACAGGCTACAACTAGTGCTAATCACTATGTGATTGTCGCCGCGTGGTTGTTGTTGCATGGGTTGACGCTGTGTGGTTGTCCCTGCATGGTTGTTGCTGCATGGTTGTTGCATGGTTTTTGTTGCATGGTTGTTGCGTGGTTGTTATTGCATGGCTGTTGTTGCGGGGTTAGCACTGTGTGGTTGGCCCTACGTTGTTGTTGCTGCGTGGTTGTTGCTGCATGCTTGAAGCTGTGTGGCTGACGCTTCGTGGTTGTCGCTGTGTGGTTGTCACTGCATGGTTGTCACTGCATGGTTGTCCCGTCATGGTTGTCACTCAGTGGTTGTCCCGACGTGGTTGTCACTGTGTGGTTGTCCTGACATGGTTGCCCTTGCACGGTTGTCACTGCGTGGTGGTCGCAGCGTGGTCTCAGCTGTGACGTGGTGTAATGTCAGCCAATCATATGTTTATGTTCTGCTGTCTAAAAAGGCTTTTGACCAGTTCCCAACAAGTCAATGAGTGCTTGAGCAACACTTGGTGCTGATAATAATGTAGCTTGACACACTGGCCATTTGGTTGCTTTTATCTCTTGTAGTGTGAACGTAGCATCAGAAAGCAGCAGCCAGAATCACTTGATTGGCTGTCAAATCTCAAGAAGGCGGGTCTTAACAATAACATTATTAACAATAATAACAACAACAATAATATAATAATAATAATAATGGTAATTAACAATAATAATAATAATAATTATTAATAATAATAATAATAATGCTAAAATAATGATAATAATACTTACCTTGACACCGTCAGCCTTCTTGTTACCACTCTTTCCTCCTGAACGAGGGATGAAAACAAAGAGAAAAAGAAGCAGCAGAGTCAGAAAGAAAGGAACAAACGCAGAGAAAAGGAGAGACGGCATCGTGCTGACAACCACTGCCTATGTGCCGTTCAGCAAACTGACAGGAAAAACTTCAAAATAAAAGAAAAATAAAATAAAAGTTAAAACTTCAAAACAGCAAATAAATTAAAACAAGTGGTGAAGAAGAATCCAGAGCTGCTTCCTGCCTCAGAGCTGAGGGTCAGTCTCAGAGAGCTGAGGCCAGATTTAGGTTTAGAGCAGAGCAGAAACACATTCCTGTCTGTTCACACTGACCCTTCAGCTCCAACTGACCATAATAAGAGCTCAGCCTATTATATTAAAGACTGACTTTAAACTAACTCATGAAACTGAGTGGACACGCTGAAAGACTAAGTTTAATGTTAAGATCCGGCTGGAAACATGGCAGACTGTCTGTCGCTGGTTTTCATGCTATCTATAGGTCTGTAGTGTGTTTGAGACTTTATGACAGCTGCTGCTGCCACACACACACACACACACACACACACACACACACACACACACACACACACACACACACACACACACACACACACACAGTGTTAACCTGATAATTGTGAGTAAGCCAGCAGCTGATTGGTTCCTCTCTGTGTGAGTTTAACCCTCTGCTACTGCGACACTGACGGGTCAAAGATGGGAGCAGCTGATGATCTTACCAGAGAAATTCCTAGTGGCCAACATGGTGGTGAGGATGGCTCCCTGAAGGAAA
This sequence comes from Pterois miles, assembly GCA_947000775.1. Taxonomy (NCBI): domain Eukaryota; kingdom Metazoa; phylum Chordata; class Actinopteri; order Perciformes; family Scorpaenidae; genus Pterois; species Pterois miles. The sequence goes on along the minus strand of CAMQGK010000052.1, from coordinate 27,969,122 downwards.
GGAAACAGGAACAAAGGAAGGAAGGAGTTTAATGACTTTCAGATTAAAAGGCAAATATCTGAGTTTGTTTGATCAAAGGCAACAAAATTAAATTTAATTTGAAAATCAGAAACTAAAGCCTCTTCCTTCCTGTGACCTCTGACATGTGACCCCTGACTTGTGACCCCTGACATGTGACCCCTGACATGTGACCTCTGACATATGCCCTCTGACATGTGACCCCTGACCTGTGACATGTGACATGTGACCTGTCTACCTTGAGTTTCCTCCTGGCGTTGAACTTCTTCAGACACTCAACCGTCTCCTGTCTGTGCATACAGGATGCCACCGTGGAGCGATGCTGGGGGGAAGATCACACATCATCATTATGAGTTGTATGTGCTGTATAGTGTATTATAGCATATCAGTATAAGAACAGATATAAACAGGAGAGGCTCACAGAGATCCAGGGGTGTTTGAGCGCCTCGGCTGCTGTGATCCTTTTAGATGGATTGATGGTCAACATCTTGTTAATAAGATCTTTGGCTTCAGGAGTCACTGTGTCCCATTCGGGAGACGGAAACTAGGAGAAGGAGGAAGGAAGGAAGGGAAGGAAGCAAGGAAACAGTGAGTAAATGGCTGTGTCCTCCCTCTCTATGCAATGCAATTCTATGTAGAGGACCAATAAATGTCACAGTGTTAGTTGGAGGCTAACCACAGGAACGACTGGAGGCTAACACTAGCAGTGGGATAAAGTTACACATTTAAATGTCATCTTGCTGTGTTGTTGACTACCAGAATCCTGATATCTGGAACTGTGATTCGAGGCTCTAGTAACAACAACTACAATACCAACTACAATATCAGAGAAATGTTTCAGAGGTGAAGAGTAAATGTTGCTAATAAAAACTATTAGCAAACCTTTCTCTCCATCTCTGAAACACGTCTCCGATATTGTCAGACTCTCTTTGTGACTGACTTTACTGAGAGATCAAAAGATTTATATACCCTAAACTTATCTTTACAGCACTTCCATTGGCCACCAGCCCGCTGGTTGGACGGCTGGCTACTTAGCTAGCTTAGCTTGATAATTCCACCATGCTGTCATGAAACACAGATAATGAGGTGTTTTGCCTCCAGCTAACACTGTGACGTAATCATGATATTGACTCAAAATGGGTCTATAGGTCCTCTAGATAAGTAAGTTCACAGTCACATGACAACATGCAGAGTCATGTGACTGAGGTGAGGAATCATGTGACCTACATCATATGCTCCAGCTTTGATCTGCTGGTAGAGACGATGTTGATCTTCATCCCAGAACGGAGGATAACCGACCAATAAGATGTAAAGAATCACACCTGAGAGAGAAAAACAGACACACCTGAGAGGAGAGGAAACAAGGAAGCAAGGAAAGGAAACAAGGAGACAGTAAAGCAGAATATAATCTGACCACAGGCCCAGAGATCGACTGCTTTGCCGTACGGATCCTTCCTCAAAACCTCTGGAGACAGATAACCTGGGGTCCCCGCAAAGCCTGTAAACACACACACACACACACACACACACACACACACACACACACACACACACACACTATTATAGTATTTTGAACATGAAACTCTCTTGTGCAGAGTTAAAGT